>CM076965.1:49596939-50086939 GCA_039105355.1 Benthosema pterotum
GTTGTACTATTACTACAGAACAATCAACAATTGGCTTTTTGGCTTCAACCTCTTTAGGTCTTGGCCTCGGCCTCGGTCTCGACCCATCTAGGTCTTGGTCTTTGTCTTGTTCTTGTCCTCCCTAGGTCTTGGTCTTGACTTGGTCTCGATTTAGGTGGTCTTGACTACAACACTAACTGCTCTAGATGAATGAAACTGAAATATACAACTAGACATAATAGCAAACCACATTCGAAAGTTCACTGCATCTCTGCAGATGATTAGCTGAAATTTCTTGAATCTTGTGGGACTAATAATTACATAGTAAAAAAAACTAGATGAGAAACAAAATGATGATGATGATGATGATGAAGCAATCATAGCATCGCCATAGACCTGGGAAAGAGAGAGAAAGGGAGAGGGAAAGAGACAGATGGAAGGGGGGGGGAGTGCTGGAGGGGGAGGGCAGGCGGCGGGGGGGAGTGCACAGGAGGTGCTCCTGACAGCGAGTGTAAGTGGAGCAGTGGAGCATGTCAGGGAAGGCCGTTAAGATGCCTTGCCTGCCCCACATTTAGCTTTTAAAGTACTCGCCAGTACGCTGCAAAACGCTGAATGATTTAGAGACAGAAACAACAATCCATCAGCTCTTTGGAAGGTAATTATAAATACATTACCTCCACACAAACTCAGCCTTTCAATATGGAGCCATGCTCGTGAAACTCATGAAGATGAAAGCAGCCTAACCAGAGAAGTACTGTATGTGGCGTCTACCGTCTATGCATGCATGCAATGCATTGATACTTGGCTTTCATAGAAATGTTAATTATTCCCGTTTTCCCGATCCCCTTTGGATCCGTTTCCCTGGTTCTGCTCATGAACTCATAAAGATGCATGTGGATGAAGCAACGATGTCTCTCTAATCGTGTTATGCAATATGTGGTGTGAAGGCAGTATGTTCGGAAGGCCTTTAAATATTCCCCACGTTTTGGATCCATTTTTTTTTTTGGTCAGACGCAGGATGGTTCATTTATCTCAACCGGCGTGATTTACCCGCTGATTGCAGATTATTTCCTTGATTGATGTCTATGGCGTGTCAGATTTTATAACGCTTCTTCTTTTCCTCACAGGAACAGGAGAGAGACCTGAGGGATCCTCCTTATTCTCTTTCCTTCTGAGGATGCACATCTGGTGAGCTGTCTCACCGGCTTCATTCACTAACATTTCACAGTTTTTCCACACCATGTCAGTTCTCGTTGCGTTCACGCAGAATGCTAATCACTAAACGCACTTGTCACAGTGTGTGATGCAATTCGTTTTTCTGCCACTCTGCCATTTGAGTCAAAGCAAATATACGTTTGACACAGTTCTTCACTGCATGCAAAACACTAACTAGCCTGGCACGGCCAGACTAATATCACTGCTTAAAGAATAGTCTGGAGTCTCTTTGTGCAATCTGCATTTCCAGGGAACAAATTACAAAGGCTGGTATTTTCGAACGCCATGGCGTAGCCAGGTATAGCGTAAGTCTTTTCAGCCAATCAGGTCTGGGGGCGTGCTCATCGGCTGCATGGCAGCAAATCAGGTCTGGGGACTTGTGGTAGGCCAAAACACCTGTACCACCAGATCTGAGCCTGGGCTTAACAAATAATTAAAACCAGCCATCAAGAGCTTCAACTCATGATGAACAAAGCACAGAACAAATTACAGTAACATGTTTAATTTGGGGGTCAGATGATTTCTGGACTTTTTGAATTGCGGGTTTTAATTATTATGGATATTTATTTGGTAAGCCCAGGCCCAGGTCTGGTGGTGTAGGCTTTTGGCATACACACCAGGCCCCAGACCTGATTGGCTGCCATGCAGCCAATAAGAAGGATTACACTATACCTGTCTACACTATAGCGTTCGAGAATACCAGCCAAAGCCTCTCATGATCAACAGGCCACATATTTGCATTCTGGATCTCGATAATACCCCACAACTTAAGGACTCAAACACAACCAAATGGACCAGACCATAAGTGCCAAGGGGCGGATATGTCTGGTTTTCATGCAAGCTAAATACTATGTACAGTACATTGAGTATTGTGTTTGTACAAAGGATTAGGCCAACATGTTGAACACCATTGAAGAGTACACATTCTGTCAGGATTCTAGTGCTCAGTTGTTGGTTTCTACGTAAGTGTAACAAGAAGCACATGTCAATCAGGGTCAAGGAAGTGATGTCCGAGTGCATGGTGACTCATGGTGTATGTATGAAGGACATTGAAGGACATCGGGCGCACAGAGTTTGAGTACTTTGGGTAGACAAGTAGACAGGGAGGAGAGAACTTGAGTGTCAGCGTTTACACAATGATCAGTATAGGCGTTATAAATTTTGTGACATCTCTGTAGCGATTGCCAGGCTTGTGTATTTTAACCCATGTGGTTATCATTTTACTATTTTTATTTTTACGAACTAACTATTTTGGGGATTACACTCCTGGGACTGAGGTTAGAATTACAGGAAATGCTTTCAAGCGATTGAGAAATGCAACAGATGCCAGATGATTAAAAAATTATGGTTTATTTCGTTGCCAACTTTAAATGAATCCCCCTTACTTCTTTGTGTCTCTTTCCGGCAGAGCATGCCCCTGCAAGCATCCTTAGTTCCAAGTAACCAGAGACTCCGAGAACAAGAATGCACATGAATGTCCAGTCTACAGGGCCAGTCAAAAGGAATACGGCCTGTTTTAATCACTGCTTTCCTTATTTGTTCAGTTCTAGTAGTCACAACAAAAGAATCCAATGGAGGCATAATAGATACAAAGATGCACTGGTAATACATACAAAGAACCTCTGAAACACTTTCTAGAACTGACCATTGTAAAACATATTACCTTTATGGAGTATGTTGTTGTTAATCATAGAAGGGCTTGATGACATTGATTTGTGCCTACCAATTAAGCACTCCCAATCATTTTTGGTTTTGTAGTTTATTCATTTTTCAAGGCCTAGTAAAGATTTTTGTCTGATCTGTTTTCAAAGAAAAAAAATGTTGAAATGTATTATGTTTGTTTCTTCAATCTCACATAGTGGCTTAAGTCTTTCTTCACCCAGATGTGGGGATTATGCAGTGAATGTGTATGAATGGCTATTATGTTTTGAGTTTACAATGGGTGACAATTTTTCCATGTAAGCGGGGGGGGGGGGGGTGCATTCCCTTTGCCAACCTGGGGAGAGCAACGGACTGACCTCAAGCAGCTTCTCTTCACCTGACAGGGTAATTTGGGAGTAGCGCATGGAAGGAACACATTAAGGTCCTTTCCCCTCCACCAGGCACCCTGGGTGGCCAAGGGAAGGCAGTATAGAGCCAACCCCATCTAGGGTATTGGCACTGTTGGCGCAGAGAAGATAACACGCTCTACAGCGTCCACAACGAGAATTGAACCCAGGACTTTCAAGCTGTGAGGCCTTGAGGCTACAGCTCTAGCGACTGTGCCAACCATGCCTGATATTATGTGAAGTAATGCATTACATATCGAGTGTGCCATGGCTGACAGGTTATTTAGCTTTGGTCATTTACTGTAATGCACAGAGAATAAGTCACATCTGCTGCATCTTAAGACCTAAACTGTATAGACTTGGCAAACAATAGGCAAACTGCGTGTTCACAATGAATCGCAACATATTGTGTTGTGAACTTGTTTAGGCTAAATTGTCTATTTTCTTTATAAAAAACATTGAAAGTATTTGTATATACTCAATATTGGTAAGCCCAAAATATAAAAGCCAGGTTGAAAGTGATTAATGATTCATTGTTGATTTGTAGTTAAGTGACTGGCTTGCATTGTTAACCCATTTCTTTTCCCTCAATAAATATAAACAGTCACGATGCAGTCAAAATGTCTGGGGAGTTGACAGCTTAATGTTGGCCATTTAAAGCAGAGAGAGTAGAGCCTTCCTTTAGTACTGTTAGAGTAGTACTGACATAATTTATACAAAATGTATCCTTGCTCCTCTCATTGTCCTTGCCGGAATAAATACATACAAGCACGACAGTGTTCTGTGTTCATTCATGGTAATTCATGTTATTATAGTCTATACCCTACATTGACCAATGTGACCTGACCTTATTTCATATTCAGGAGATTGAATGTGAAGGTCAAAGACGTGAATGACATCAGATCAACGATTCAACAACCACGGGCCCACGATATTACAAAAGTAAAAGACACATATCTGCAAAAATAGGCTATCTGTGCAGTGGGGCAGAGAATAGAATGCACAGCATTGGACTAAACATAATCGTATTAAGATCAGGCGGTGAATAATTGTGTTACATGTGTGTTATTTAGCTATTTGGTGATGTAGTCTCTGCTTCGCCTGCAGCCCTGTTTCTGTTTTGAACAAGGAATTTCTTTTTTGCTTGTTTCCAAATCTGCTGTTGTTTCTCAAAAGGTTGCCCACAGCAGCTTTGGTGTCAATATAAAGGTGTTTTTAAGGTTCATTCAGCAGGGTGTATCTAGATACCCTAGCTACACCAGACTGACTGTGTTAAAAGCTGAGTAAAGCTTACCTTAACAAGGTAAGCAAAGTAGACAGTGGTTATTGGTTGACATTGCTGCAACATTCGTAATTGGCTTGTGGGTCTATATTGCGGGGCATAAATGACTTATTTATTTATTTACTTGATTTGCTCAATAAAAAGGCCATTTTTAAACTTGGAAAAGAACTCCCATTCTCTTCCCCACTGTTTCATTAATGTTCTTACATGAGCAGGAATGCCATTAAAAATGTTATTATTCCACTTTATTCAGAGTAAAGCGACATTGTTTCATTGACTGATGTCTCAAAATAATTTTAAGTCCTTCTGGTCAGAAGCCCTCACACTCGGCAATGCTCTGAAAAGTCTGCAAAGCCTGTTGAGCGCTCATGAAGAGGATACACAGTCAAGAAACTCACTTAGCTAGGATCTCTTTGGTTTACTTTATCTGAATCAGTGGTATACTGATTGCCAATGATTTCTAGGCATGCCACATTGTATACTCCCAATTGTATACTTCCCATTTGTCCCTTTCTCATGGGTGACCTGAAAGACATGAGTCCCTCCTCATCGCCGAGGATACACATAGTGATCTAACTGAGCTTTGTCACTGGCTTCATGCATTGCCATATTATTAAGCAGATGCCAGATGATTCAAAACTATTGTTTATTGCTTTGCCAACATGAAATTAAGACCCCTTTGTGGGTCTTTCCAGCAAACCTCTGCCAGAATGTTCTGTACTTTTTGGGTGACGTATTGTCCAGTAAAGAATGCCATGTCAAGTACAGAGGGCCAGTCGAATGGAATACAAGGCCCTTGTAACCTGCCCATGAACCTCCTCCTCCCATCTTCAATGCCAAAAGAGTGAACAGGGCCTCAAAGATTATAGTCTATATGACCTGGCTAAGATTCAGTATGTATGCACTTCATTTGGGAGAGATCTCAACTGTTTTTTGCTATTAGGGATTTTAAGCCGACGCGCTGCATAAACACGTCATGATGGTAACCCGTCGCCGTTGCGGACGGCTGTTTGTGATTTTTCTGTGCCCAAGCCAACAACCCTCCATATTATCATAGTGGCCAAATCCAATATGGCCACCAGGCCGCCAGTATGCCACAGAACTTAAGAATTTAATGTTAGCCACTCAGTCATAACACATGATCAAAATCTTAGAATACAGCCAGAATGTGATGACCACGCATACTGCTAAACATGGAAGTGAAATTATAGGAGTGCTGGCCTCCTGATGGATTACCTCATGGTAATACTATCTGGATGTAATTCATCCAGATCGTATTGACCAGTGAGCAAACCACAGTCTAGTAAAAATCTTGTTATGTAGTAGACATTTTATTATAAAAAAAAATCTGTGACATTCCCTCCCCCCATTCATCGACTAGCAGGTGCTCTATACTATAGAGCACCTGCTAGTCGATGAATGTTGCCATTGTGCCATTAAACAAACTGCTGACTGTATACAGTGGGGAACTCATTTTTATGTCTTGTCTTGGTCTTATGACAGTATGTTAGTCTGGAAGCTTCAATAAGCATAATATAATCCTACACACTACACCAACCTGTGGAGACAGCGGATTGGCCTCATGTTTTGTACACAGTGTCAGTTTCAAATATCTTTATTTTACTTACGAGAACAACTTGGCCAGTCTCAAGGAAACCATGAGAATAGGGGGGAGGGAGGGGGGGGGGGGGGGGGGGGGAGGGAGTAAAATGAACACTCGCCCAGTCTGCCAACCTGTAAGCAGACTCTCCCTAACCCAAAGTATTTGTTGTCAGGTTCATGTGGAAATTAAGTAAAGTGAGGAAGAGGGTAAAATGCGAGTAGAATGATCAGGCAAAAACCTTATATCTCCAATTATTTCAAAGTTTTATCACGTAGGAGCATGTCTGTCACGTAGGACCACGTTCATCACGTAGGAGCATGTTATTGTTCATCACGTAGGCAGGAACTGAATGACCTGGTGACCTATGATTACTGTCCACATGGTTATCGAATGTCAAGTTTGATTGCAGGAAATTCAATCAAAAAAGGGTGGGAAGATTATCTGGTCGAGTCATCATTACTAGGAAATTGTTTGTAGTCAATCGACCATTCGATGTGGATAGATGAACTAAAGTTCTCAACGGGCCTGAAAATTAAGGCCCAGGCCGGGCCTAGATTTAGGCCCTACCCGGCCCTAAACTGTCGGGTTTGGGCAAAATTTGAGAATTCACCACAGATTAGAAATGAAATGGCAATTAGCACCATCTTCATCTTCTTCAGTAAATACAGAAAATAACTATTATTCTTACTATAGTAAAATAATTCAATATAAATTGTTTTTCATGGGGCCCGAGGCCCTACCCGGCCCTACTGATTAGCATAGATTTTAGGCCCGACCCGGCCCTAAATGTCGGGACGGGCCTGTTCGGGTTCGGGCAGAGTTTGAGAACTCTAAGATGAACATACCGGTAGTTGTAAGTTGTAAACAGGTAAGCAGACTCTCCCTACCCCAAAGTTTTTTTGTCAGGTTCACAGGGAAAAAAACTTGTATCTCCAATTATTTCAAAGTTTTATCACGTAGGCAGGAGTTGCGAAATTAATTCCTAACTGCAGCAGGCGGCAGATTTACATCATTTAGCTGGGCCACTGGGTGCCCATCGACAAATATTCGGGAAAACAGCACCACTGCTGCTGACACAAGGCAACTAGTCTGTCTTGAGAGACTACTGGGTGACAAACACTTAGGACAGATGTCAGCAGCCGTTAAAGTGTAACGACTTTTGTTGACATTTTCTTTGTGGAGTTACCTTGCCATAATGTAATATGTGGAAACAGAAAGAGCTGCCGAAGCAGACAACCCGCAACACTACATGTATTAGAAAAGTTCCTCGAGGTGCAAGGCTCAAAAAACGCAGAATGAAAAAGAGAAATGCCAGCACTCAATCTCCTTTCTTTTTGTCTTTATTTACCTCATCGTGCAGTGAACAACGAACGCGTTTCGACCCAAGTGGTCTTCCTCAGCGTTGTCTTTTTCATAATGTAATATGTGGACAA
Organism: Benthosema pterotum; assembly: GCA_039105355.1. Lineage (NCBI taxonomy): Eukaryota > Metazoa > Chordata > Actinopteri > Myctophiformes > Myctophidae > Benthosema > Benthosema pterotum. Next base: position 49,604,500 of record CM076965.1, read on the forward strand.
GAAATTTAAAAAATATGTTCCAGGAATTGATAATTAAAAATATGCTCCAAATTGACCTACATTGTACCCTAGAACAGCTCTCAAAGTCACTCTTTTAGTACATCAACAAACACAGTGATGTAAACAGGTTTTCGATCTAATGAGTCCCGCAGGGAGGTCTATCTAGATGCAGGTCTTTTAGGTGAGTCCCAGGGACATTTTATGAGTCCCACTTCAGAGATGTTACGAGCCATATTTCACCATGTTTTTACAAATGGCAGCATTTATCGCGCATTTCATTTCATATGGTTAAACTGTGTGTATATTCATGTAGAAATGTCTGAAAGAAATGAACATGGTAGATTAATATTACTGTACATGCTGTTTACAGTAATGGGATGCAGAATTTACTGTCCACTAAATGCATCCCAGATCTATAAATTGCGTATTTGGATGCAGGGTGCAGTGGATCTACATCTCTGCAAACACAAAGTTGATTCAGACGCTATAGAATATCACCATAAAACTCATGTAGTTTTATTTCAAATCTCTGACTTGCACTTGCCCATCGGGCAAGTGCAAGTCAGGTTGTACTTGCCCTCAGATCATGGTCACTTGCCCCCAAAATATATCTTAAAGTTTGCATTTTACAGATACTTGGGTGCTTTAAAAATGTCCTTTCGCAATCAAAGACTATGTTTTGTTTAAGTCACAATCAGCTACAGTAAATATTCAATTTGTAAATCAGTGGTTCCCATAGTGGTTACGGGTCTGTGATGCCAGCAAAAAGATAGTTTAGAACCAAATGGACCAACCCAACTGACCTGGGAGAGAGATAGGTGAGATAGCTAGAAAGCAGGGAAAGACGCAGAGGCAGAGCCCAATGACCACCAAGACAAATATATCTTGTGTTGTGTTATAGCGCACTAAGTTGCACACTTGCCCGATCGGGCAACCAAGTAGCAGTCTTCACTTGCCCGACCATTTTTTTTACTTGCCCCGGTCAAGCGGGCAAGTGTTAGTGTCAACCCCTGCGTCTAATGCAGGTTTAGTAAGTACAACATAATATCTTCCCGCTAGTTGCGAAACAGTGAACTGAATGACCTGGTGACCTATGATTACTGTCCATGTGGTTATTGAATGACAAGTATGATTGCAAGAAATTCAACAGAAAAAGGGAGGGGAAGATTGTTACTAGGAAATTGTTAGTAGTCAGTCGACCATTGATTAAGCAGTGCATGTATCATGCATGTACATGGGATGAATAACAAGTATTACAAAAGCATTCATTTTAGCGTATATCAATAATGGTCTCCACATTGATTCTATCTCAGGGTGGTGTTTCCTCTGATTCCTTCGGGTTGAAAACGCCTGTTCAGTACTGTACACATTTTTGCAATATTGAAAAACTGAAAAACAAAAATGTTTGGCCTACTACAGCAACAATACATTAAAAGATGTGGGTAGAGAAACATATTTTGTAAAGCTGTAAAGAGGGTCACTAAGGAGGGTCTACAGAGCCACATGTGGCTCCAGAGGCACCTGTTGCAGACCCCTGACTTAGGACATAGAAGGTTCCCTCCTTACTGTAATAAGAAAATACATCACCTAGTGCCAATTGATTTTCACTTGGTGCCAATGTGCCTAATGTGATCCAGCCATCCAACAACCTGTGGAGGCAGCACATTGGCCTCATGCTTCGAAGACGGTGTCAGTTTCAAAGATCATTATTTTACTTACGAGAACATCTTGGCCAGTCAGGAGAAAAGTACGGAAGAGAGTAAAATGAACACTCACCCAGTCTGTCACCATGTAAGCAGACTCTCCCTGCCCCAAAGTTGTTGTTTTTTTACCTGCCAGGTTCAGGAGGGAATTAAAGGACCACTTCACCACTTTAACATATATTCATTTAATAGGTCCTCCTCACTAACGTACATGATAAAATACCACTATCTTTTTCTACTCAGTCTGTGTCTCACAGGAGACACAGGAGAAACAATTTAAACACATTGTTAATTAAAAATTAAAAATAAAAATAAAAATAATCTGCAGAATGATGATGACATTGGAAGAAGTTTCTGAACTGCTCACAGTTCTCCTGTGAGTCACAAACTCAGTAGAAAAAATAGTGGTATTTTATCATGTACATTAATGAGGACCTATTTATATATACATTGACAGGTGGTGAAGTGGTCTTTTAAGAAAAGTGAGGAAGATGGTTAAATGATGTTCCGCTCAAATTCACCAATATACACTAATACAGCCTATTCGGTTTTGGTCTAAAGTGGCAGAAAATATATCACCGAATAGTTTATGTAATTCATCCTTTCAAAAGTGCTGTAGGCCTATACATGTTTAATGGATCAGGTAGCTTTAAGGTGCAGCCATGACATCAATGGTAGAAAAAAGGTATATAACATCATATTCAGTATTCATCCAAGTCTTTCCTAAATTCGGTGTTCGGTTTCGACCGATCATTTCCTTTTTAGTGCATCCCTATAGTTTCAATAACATTGCTGTATAGATTCTCTCTTCCAGTTTGGACATATTGAATTTGGTACTATGATCATGACAAGGAACGTTGCACGGATTCAACAAACATGTGTATTCTGAACATCTGGGCACCTCGGAAAATCTGTAGGTCCAACAGTTTAAATTAGAGCCATAGTTTCCATTTTCAGGCATTTCTCCCAGATAGAGAATCGCCAGTGTTCCCAGGTTGTTTGCATTTGCTGCAGTAATATTAGCCAAAAACAGTTGGGATAGTCATTCTGAAGTGCATACATCCTAGCCAGGTCCTCTACTAGGACCTGGCTCTAGCACTCACAGCTAGGTCTGACCGACAGCCTGTTGTAGAGTGGTCCTGAAGAGGCAGATGAATTGAAGTATAGAAGGGCTGTCTATGTGTACTTAGGAGTTTAGGAGTACTCTAGGAATCATTACAGAAATAAGCAAACAGATGCCACCTTGTGGTGGATTTGAAAACAAAGGGACCAAGAACTCTCAGGTCTAAAAACAAACAAATGAATAAACCAGCAGGTTTTAAGAGTCTGAGGAAATAGCCTAACTTGTCTGTGAGCGAGAGTGGAGACGTGGAATTCTCAAGCAAAGATCTAGAGTCTACAGGGACGTGCAAAGAGACAAAAATATTTGGACGAATATAATGAAAACATCTACTAGTGAAGATCCCTTGTACGCACACGGATTTCGAAACAAATTTTAATTTGCTCAAAGCAAAATACCGTGTTCAGACTCAGGAGACGTCGGGGCGAAAGCAATTCTCCTGAATGTTGGCATGAAAAGGACTGTAAATTTTCTGCAACATTTGTTGTCTGGAACAGACTCAGAGGGGCCTCTTGACGTACCTCTTAGCACTTCCCTGGGAGTCAAGTCTAGGTTTTCAACCTGGTATGAAAGAGGTATCAGGCGCCTCAGGCGCCCCCACGTTCGAACTACGTGACCCAGAATGCAACGGGAAATTGTAAACAAGGAAGAAGAAGGTCGACGTGAGGCTTGCGCCAAATCACGTTCATTATTATCACACACAACGTGTGTAATTACAGGTGGTAAACATTATCCTGAAACTGAAGCGCGAAGGCGATTTATAACGTCGTGACAAACGCATAGAGGTGACGGCCGGTCTCAGCTGGTTAGACATAAACTGTGCGCGGTAGGAGGGTTAATCAGTATAATAGCCATGATATTATTAGCCACCGTTAGCTGCTAGCGTTCATTCACAGCCGGTTTAAAAGACTGATTCCCTAAGACGAGAATGGATAAGACGCCAAACGATGACACCTGTTGTCATTCTACTACTGGGAAACAAGACTGACCTTATAATAACCAATCTGGACGTCCTATGGCCGTAGGAGTGCTGGTTGCCAAGGAGACGAGGGACGCTTCTTCTGATTTGAACGCGTGCAGCAGAGATCCAACATGGTAAATCCTCAAGTCACACTTTATTACAGTCCTTTAAAGGGGAAGTCCACCCATTTTCAACATTCTAATATGTCATTATACCTTAGAGGTGCTGGATGGACATGATCAAAACGTTTCCCCATTCTGTGTTTCCTAGAAATGGAGGTCTGAAGAAAATCATTAACATGGTGAAACACATTTTGATGACATCAAGATGTATTTTCACCATGTTAATGGATTTCTTTAGACCTCCAGACAAATTAACCCGCTAGGGTTAATTTGGGTCATTTGTATGCTCTCAGAAAATATGTTAAATGGGTGGAATTCCCCTTTAAAAAATGATAAAGAAAAGCTCGCACACTGAGGGCTCAGATGCTAGACTGGTACCTTTTATTGCACCATAAAGGTGAGTGACGTTTCGAGCACAATGCTCTTCCTCAGACTGAAGGTGCACATAGAGGAGCTGATCTTTAAGTGCAACCCATTTGACAATCACAATGATTACAGATGGCAGCTGTGACCACTCCCACATACAAATTAGGGGTGGTCCAGTGGATCAGAGTAAAGTGACAAGGTGGAAGTTAAACATATCACATGTACTATATAACTAATGTCACAACTCATACTGTATCAGAGGAATCATAACTAGAGGATTCAACATTGTACATAAAAGCAGGCCTGCTTGTGGGGTTTACATATAGATATGGAAAATAAAAAATAAAAAATAAAACATAACCGATACCAACACACGAACCATCAAGCTGGTTAGGCTGTCATAAAGTGTGTGGTAAAGAACCTCCATGAAGCTACAAAGTGCAATCTTGAAGGCACATAGGGGAAACACACAGAGACCATAGGAACCACTGGAGGGAGACACACATGCATATTTAGAGTCCAGGGAATAGACTTAGAGAAAAGGGCGAATATCCATTTCTTCATTAAGCCCCTTTGGTGACATAGTGTTCAGTGTGTAGATCCAGAACAGTTCACGTTTTAGGAGCAAAGAGTTGATGTCCCCACCACGTCGTGGGAGCTGGACACGTTCTATACCCACATAGTTCAGAGAGGAGACACTGTGTTTAAGTGCACTAAAGTGAAGTGCGATGGGACTGTTTTTGTCCTGATTTCTGATGTTACTTCTATGTTCTGTGATCCTGGTTTTCAGGGCTCTTGATGTTTTGCCAATATATGCCAGTCCACATGGGCATTTAAGCATATAGATCACATTAGTAGTTTTGCACGAAATGACTCCTCTTATTTTATAACATTTGCCAGTGTGTGGGTGGTAGAATGTGTTAGTCTTTCGAGTAGAGTGACATTGTTGGCAATTGTTGCATTTGTAGTTGCCTGGTGGTACAGGGCTCAACACTGACTGGGAAGACGCTGGAGAATCCGGTGGACAATCCGACCTCACCAACATGTTTCTGAGGTTTGGGGGTCTCCTGAAGACCACTCGTGGTGGTTGGGACAGATGCTCCTGTAGAGTCGGGTCTGTGGAAATAATGTGCCAGTGTTTATTTATCACAGCAGACATCTCCTTTGCAAGAGGGGAGTAAGGGATGGCACATGTGATACGATCATCCTTCTTCTTGATGTTCTTTTTATAGAGGCACTCAGATTGTGAGACATTAGCAAAACGTTTTGAAGCTTGTGTGACCCACTCTGTTTTGTACTTTCTTTTGAGAAAACGTTGTTCTAGATCCACTCTGTGTGTGTGGAAATCAGAGTCAGAACTGCATATACGTCTTATCCGGTTAAGTTGAGAGATGGGAAGACTTTTCTTTAAAGGTTTGGGGTGATATGATTCACCATGTAACAGAGAATTTCTATCTGTAGGTTTTCGATAAAGGCTGGTGCTCAGGACACCTTGTTCGTGTATAATGGAAATGTCCAGAAAATTCATTTTTGAGGTATGGTAGTCCATAGTGAATTTGAGGTGGGCGTTCTGTGTGTTCATGAAATGATGAAAGTCTTTTAATTCTGCCTCTGTGGACGTCCAGATGAAACACAGGTCATCGATGTACCTTTTATAGCATTTAATGTGTTTGAAGAATGGGTTCTTACTGGGGTTCAAGATGATATCATGCTCCAACTGTCCGACGTATAGGGATGCAAAGCTTGGAGACATTTTTGATCCCATGCTCACTCGGACACCTGCAGAAAAAAGTCATTCCCAAACATAAAAAAGTTGTTGGTCAGCACCAAATCCATGAGCTCGTACAGGCATACAATGCTTGGTGAAAGTGGCTGGGATAAACTTTCTTCGTATGCATGTAGAAAAAACTCAGCTGCCTGTAGTCCACCTTGTATGGGGACATTGGTGTAGAGGGACTCTATGTCCATAGTGACAAGCAGAGCGTTATGGTTGCAAAGTTGCACAGTTTTGAGTGTTTTTATATAGTCCGTAGCGTCTTGTGTGTACGAGGGTAGTGATTTGACCAGAGGTTGAAGTGCGTGGTCAACAAAGGCTGATATTTTTTCTGTTAGTGAGCCTATAGCAGCCACGATGGGTCGTCCTGGTGGGATGTCCGTATATTGTTTGTGTATTTTGGGTAGAGTGTAAAAAAACCGGTATAATGGGTGAATGTACAGTCATATAAGCCAATTCATTTTTGGTGATTTCTCCTCTGTCCAAAAGATCATTTAAAGCTGCATGTACTTTGGTGGTGAGATCAATAGTGGGGTTGCCAGGTAACTTTCGATAGAACTTTATATTTGTTAATTGTTCCTGGATTTCCTTATTGTAGGACACTCTGTCGAGCACCACAAGTGCACCACCTTTATCTGCACTCTGTATGACAATAGAGTGATCTTCTTGTAAACTGACCAGTTCATCATGCTGTTCTTTTGTAAGGTTGTGTTTTAATCTATATTGCCTTTTCTTGCCCAGTAAACTAGAGATGTCTCTTTCGACCAGTCTACAGTAGGTATCCACAGAGGAGTTTCTGTGTTTGGGGGGAATAAATGTGGATTTACCTCTGAAAATAGATCTAGGCTTTGTTGTGATGTTGGAGGGGGTCGTGGGGGTCGTGGCCTCAGTGTTCCTCATGGTCTCTGTGTCATCTGTGGCCGTGGGGATATCTGAAGAGCCGACATTAGGACCATGGTTAGGTTTGAAAAATTCTTTGAGCCGGACGACACGAAAAAACTTTTGTAAATCTATAAAAACATTAAAGTCTTTACAGTGAGTTGTGGGGCAAAATGATAAGCCATAATTGAGGGCAGATAGGCATGCACTGGAGATGGGCTTACTTGATAAATTAAGGACATTCATGTCCACTGCTGCTGGCTGCGGGTCCGGTATGGTTCCCTTTGGTTTTGGTAGCCCCCGCCTGGTCTTCTTCCTCGACGACCTCGGGCGTTTCCCGTTGGTGGACGGCGACCCTGAAAAGGGGCCAGGGGGGCTTGACTGGAACCAGAAGCGGAGTCGGTGTCTAATGAGGAGGAGGACAGAGGTGGGCTATTGACTCTGTGGCGTGATCTCCGACCACGTTCATGTGGTCCTAGTGTTTGTGCCCGTGTGGGCTCAGGGCTCTGGGTCTGGACCCAGAGCCCTGTCCTAATGTCGGCTCTTCAGATATCCCCACGGCCACAGATGACACAGAGACCATGAGGAACACTGAGGCCACGACCCCCACGACCCCCTCCAACATCACAACAAAGCCTAGATCTATTTTCAGAGGTAAATCCACATTTATTCCCCCAAACACAGAAACTCCTCTGTGGATACCTACTGTAGACTGGTCGAAAGAGACATCTCTAGTTTACTGGGCAAGAAAAGGCAATATAGATTAAAACACAACCTTACAAAAGAACAGCATGATGAACTGGTCAGTTTACAAGAAGATCACTCTATTGTCATACAGAGTGCAGATAAAGGTGGTGCACTTGTGGTGCTCGACAGAGTGTCCTACAATAAGGAAATCCAGGAACAATTAACAAATATAAAGTTCTATCGAAAGTTACCTGGCAACCCCACTATTGATCTCACCACCAAAGTACATGCAGCTTTAAATGATCTTTTGGACAGAGGAGAAATCACCAAAAATGAATTGGCTTATATGACTGTACATTCACCCATTATACCGGTTTTTTACACTCTACCCAAAATACACAAACAATATACGGACATCCCACCAGGACGACCCATCGTGGCTGCTATAGGCTCACTAACAGAAAAAATATCAGCCTTTGTTGACCACGCACTTCAACCTCTGGTCAAATCACTACCCTCGTACACACAAGACGCTACGGACTATATAAAAACACTCAAAACTGTGCAACTTTGCAACCATAACGCTCTGCTTGTCACTATGGACATAGAGTCCCTCTACACCAATGTCCCCATACAAGGTGGACTACAGGCAGCTGAGTTTTTTCTACATGCATACGAAGAAAGTTTATCCCAGCCACTTTCACCAAGCATTGTATGCCTGTACGAGCTCATGGAATTGGTGCTGACCAACAACTTTTTTATGTTTGGGAATGACTTTTTTCTGCAGGTGTCCGGAGTGAGCATGGGATCAAAAATGTCTCCAAGCTTTGCATCCCTATACGTCGGACAGTTGGAGCATGATATCATCTTGAACCCCAGTAAGAACCCATTCTTCAAACACATTAAATGCTATAAAAGGTACATCGATGACCTGTGTTTCATCTGGACGTCCACAGAGGCAGAATTAAAAGACTTTCATCATTTCATGAACACACAGAACGCCCACCTCAAATTCACTATGGACTACCATACCTCAAAAATGAATTTTCTGGACATTTCCATTATACACGAACAAGGTGTCCTGAGCACCAGCCTTTATCGAAAACCTACAGATAGAAATTCTCTGTTACATGGTGAATCATATCACCCCAAACCTTTAAAGAAAAGTCTTCCCATCTCTCAACTTAACCGGATAAGACGTATATGCAGTTCTGACTCTGATTTCCACACACACAGAGTGGATCTAGAACAACGTTTTCTCAAAAGAAAGTACAAAACAGAGTGGGTCACACAAGCTTCAAAACGTTTTGCTAATGTCTCACAATCTGAGTGCCTCTATAAAAAGAACATCAAGAAGAAGGATGATCGTATCACATGTGCCATCCCTTACTCCCCTCTTGCAAAGGAGATGTCTGCTGTGATAAATAAACACTGGCACATTATTTCCACAGACCCGACTCTACAGGAGCATCTGTCCCAACCACCACGAGTGGTCTTCAGGAGACCCCCAAACCTCAGAAACATGTTGGTGAGGTCGGATTGTCCACCGGATTCTCCAGCGTCTTCCCAGTCAGTGTTGAGCCCTGTACCACCAGGCAACTACAAATGCAACAATTGCCAACAATGTCACTTTACTCGAAAGACTAACACATTCTACCACCCACACACTGGCAAATGTTATAAAATAAGAGGAGTCATTTCGTGCAAAACTACTAATGTGATCTATATGCTTAAATGCCCATGTGGACTGGCATATATTGGCAAAACATCAAGAGCCCTGAAAACCAGGATCACAGAACATAGAAGTAACATCAGAAATCAGGACAAAAACAGTCCCATCGCACTTCACTTTAGTGCACTTAAACACAGTGTCTCCTCTCTGAACTATGTGGGTAGAGAACGTGTCCAGCTCCCACGACGTGGTGGGGACATCAACTCTTTGCTCCTAAAACGTGAACTGTTCTGGATCTACACACTGAACACTATGTCACCAAAGGGGCTTAATGAAGAAATGGATATTCGCCCTTTTCTCTAAGTCTATTCCCTGGACTCTAAATATGCATGTGTGTCTCCCTCCAGTGGTTCCTATGGTCTCTGTGTGTTTCCCCTATGTGCCTTCAAGATTGCACTTTGTAGCTTCATGGAGGTTCTTTACCACACACTTTATGACAGCCTAACCAGCTTGATGGTTCGTGTGTTGGTATCGGTTATGTTTTATTTTTTATTTTTTATTTTCCATATCTATATGTAAACCCCACAAGCAGGCCTGCTTTTATGTACAATGTTGAATCCTCTAGTTATGATTCCTCTGATACAGTATGAGTTGTGACATTAGTTATATAGTACATGTGATATGTTTAACTTCCACCTTGTCACTTTACTCTGATCCACTGGACCACCCCTAATTTGTATGTGGGAGTGGTCACAGCTGCCATCTGTAATCATTGTGATTGTCAAATGGGTTGCACTTAAAGATCAGCTCCTCTATGTGCACCTTCAGTCTGAGGAAGAGCATTGTGCTCGAAACGTCACTCACCTTTATGGTGCAATAAAAGGTACCAGTCTAGCATCTGAGCCCTCAGTGTGCGAGCTTTTCTTTATCATTTTTTGGTTTCAATTGTTTGTTGCTCAGCACCTGCCCTATTACGGGTTGGATGTGCATGTCTTTCTAGCTCTCAGAAAATATGTTAAATGGGTGGAATTCCCCTTTAAACCCATTTCATTTCAAGGCCCATTCTTTGTGCAGTATTTCAGCCACGGACCACCATTTGATGACATTTTTAGCCTCTCGGATGCAAAAATTGAATAATTTGTTTTCGTTGTATAGGATTCTGTCCATAAATTTGCCAAACCTTGTTCAAAATGAAGTAATGCAGGTGTGCAACAATAGTTTGAATCTTTCAAAATGAGACCTCTGCTTTATTAAAAAGATTCCAGCTAATTAATGTCCGTTTGATGCATGTTTTTATTACCTATAGGATATATATATATATATATATATATATATATATATATATATATATATATATATACATATATACACATACATATCGTGGTCTATTTAATTGGCACTGTAAAGGTTGACCGGTTGGCAAGACTCAAAGAATCAGAAAAATGTCCAAAAATGTATTTTGTTGTTTGTTTTTTTATTAACCAAACGTCAGCCAGGTAGTGCAATATATACAGTGACAAATGTCCAAGAACTAAGCACATCCAAAGATAACACAGGCATGCAACTAAAAGAACTGTAACTTGAGATAGCTACTGGCTAATGGGCTACAGCCTCCTACCATACAACTCTCTTCCTCTGCTGATCAATGGAACTTCTTGCTTAGACCAAACTGAACTGTAGATTTAGCCGCCATTTTATACCAGCTGGGTCATACCAACAGAACTCCCAGCAATTAGTAGCAATTAACTTCACCAAGGCAAACTAAGGCCCATAAGTTATACACCATTACTGAAACTATACAATTTACACTTCATATTTCATTCACCACTTCATCAAACACATCAGGCCTATAATTAGAAATCCTACTATAAAAACAAAAACAAACACCCCTCTCCTCTACAGCACTTGGCACCTCCCAATCAACAGTAGGGATGCCAGCACTGGTTAGTAGAGACAAGAGACCAACAATCAATTGACCATCACGTTTAAAGTAATTGCAGTGTCCACCATTATACTGGAATTCATTTAAGATGGAGTAAAGACATACAAATATTACACACCTCACTGGGACTCACACCTCATTCCCCACAGTAACTTTCAAGTTGGTCAGCGATAATTAATTAGAAGCAATTGTGTATTCATTTCAGTTTGTGTGTATTGTCCCCATTTGTCTCTATAGGGTTATGGTTATTGTTATATTCATTGTTAATACAAAATGACTTAGTAGTTAAAACCACTACTTTATTCTTTTTCCCCCTTCACATTATTTGCAGGCTTCAAAACAGAACAGGAAACTCTTCAAGGGTAAGTTACCGTAATTGATTATTTTATACCTTCACATTAAGATAATTATGTGACCACAGCACAGGATATATAACATACCGTATATACTGTGTATATATGTATATATATGTCCCCCAGGTTCAGAAGATGACCTTTTATTTGATGACCTGATTGTGGATAGTAGTAAGTAAACACAGTGCTGCACATTTGTTGATTGAGCAATTGAATTCTTAACATTTTGTACACTAAAGGGTTTTACAATCTGGGTTGCACATGGGCTGTTGAACTCCTGTCCTACTCTGGTGTTGTGGGAGCGGACTTTGTTGACATCAAGGAAGTTTTAGAAGGTACATGGGTATTTTGCTGGTGTATCAAATGTTGTGGACAAGACCTATTGCTAGATACTATCAACCCTTAAGCCATTCCAGCCTTCAAAATGGGCAGGGGTGAGGAGGGTTCAGGGAATGAGACCAAGTAACAGCCTGACCAGTTTGTTTTCAGTCCTTATACGTGGGGCCGAGGGCTTCTGCTGGGGTCTTCAAGGTGTATTTGATTACCAATACCAAAGATATTTAGTTAGTCTTATAGAAATTGTCAGAGTAGTTATAAATCTATGTCATAGCTGACTATATGCCATTTTCTTTCAATTATTCATTCCTCAGAATCGAGGGAAAATCCATCCCGTAGAGGACCGATAAACCAGTAAGTAAAAATAAAAAAATAAAGTGACACAGTACTGTGTAACAATTACTATTACTGTCCCAATCTGAGGTATATTGTTCTCTAGGACCAGGAGGTCATCTGTCAACTTCTTCAGTGAATTAGCCGAGGAAGCAACAAGGGATACTGGTGATTTTGAGGTAACACTGGGAATGGGTTCTTTCCATTAGGAAAATGTGGACCTCAGAGCTGTATTTTAGGGCTGCAAGCAACTATTGATTATTTTGTTAGTGATTATTTTATGAAATCCTTTTAATTAATCGTGAAATCAAGAAGTATGCTGCTTAATTATATTTTGTGTCAATGAATCAAATAATGTTTTAAGTGCTATTTGTTTCACATATTTGCCTAATTTCCTACCAGGACTCTGATGTCTCAGAGGCAGATCCAAATGACATACTGAAGAACCTAAAGGTACAGTTATCATGAAACAACATTGAGATAAAACTCTGTCAAAATCATGAAACTTTAGACTAGGATTATTATTTGTCTGGCAAAGTATTGCATCATTAGCATTGAACATTGGAACTAGAGAATTAATTTTTTGTTGGACATTTAGACTTAAACATCAGAACAGACAAATGACTGACAATGGCTGGAACACATAATGATAATGTTCTATGGGGAAAACAAACATGCATCAAATGATTTTGTACTTCTACATCAGCTACTGTATTTCAGCTGTCTTTCAACTGATTAATGTGTCTAGATACATTATCCCGAATAATTGTGACAACAATAATCTTTGTGCAGGACCTGGATGAGATGGATGCTGATTTGTTTGGTCCAAAGAAAAAGCCTAGTTCAGCCCCTGCAAAGTCCCTGGGTAATGGTGGACCTAAAATGGATCTACCCAAATTCGACAGTAAGTTCAAACCCGGAGGAATGTGCTCCTATGTTCCTACCAGACCTTAATATTATGCCCAACAGTGTAACACTATTTTTAAGTAGTCTGATCCAAAGGCAATGTAAAGCATAGTGCATGACATGCTTTGCGGTGTGGTGTTGTGTGGAGTGTGCAATATTTTGCTCTATGCAAACTACCAAGTGGCTAGGAGGGTGTACAGATAGTTTGGGAGCTTGTCTGTGCTCCAGTATGATAGATTCAAGTCAATTTCACAAAAATCAAGTTGACTAGACATCTCTAGTCTATCTGAAGATATTGAGCTCATCCACACCAAGGATGGGTGTTTTTATCAGTAACAGTTCAAAAACGGAGCTGTGTTTCCATTCACCTAGATGAAACCATCTCTAAAGAGAACAAGCAGAGTTCTGTGGCCACATCACCAGCACGGGACTACAAGAAGTTCACCTTTAACGGTGGGTAAACCGGGGGTGTATTAAAGAGCAATTAAAATGAATCAAACTGTAAACATTTCTAATATATTTACATAACTGCTGGGTGAGATTTCAGATAATTTAGATGTCTGTTTGGGTTTGGATTAGGCCTGCTTATGTTGATAATATTTTCACATGATATTAACGTACTTAATTTAAGAGATAAACTATGGCATATACAGTGTTTACATGTATGTTTACCAGAAAACTCACACGTAAATATCAGTTGTAAACAGTGTTGGGCAGTAACTAATTTTAGATTACATATTACTGTAATATTATTACTTTTGCTCCAAAAAGTAAAGTAACGAGATTACTCTGCAAAAATGGGTAATAAGTAACGCATTACTTTGCAAGTAACGCCAAGTTACTTTTTTAAAATGAGCTTGTTGTTGCATGCAAAAATAGAACAGATTTACAAGCTATCAACAGGTACTGTAACAACAGAGATGTGCAGTAGATTGTAGATCTAGTCCACACGCTGCATCCTGCGCACAGCTATGTAAACTACAAATCGCTTACTGCTTTATTTTGTATTTTATTTTAAAATACAAGACCTCAACTGTCTTTGAAAACAATTGTGAAGTTTAAAAAGTCAAAGAGACAGATTTTGTTGGCTTTGTTTTCAGGTACAGTTTGTGAGATTGGAGACTATTATTATTCCAATGAATTGGATTCAGTTCTAAAAAGAGCCCGCTAAACAGATTATGTTGTACATCTCTATTTTTTCAAAGGCGGTGTTGAGAACTTGGGAAAGTAATAACGTAATATGTAATATATTACTCTTCAATTCCAGTAATAAGTAAAGTAATGATATTACTTTGTCTAAGGGGTAATGAGTAAAGTAAAGAAGTTACTTTCCTAAGTAATATAGACCAACACTGGTTGTAAATAAAGGAATATTTATTTATTTATTATGAGGATATAGAAAAAGTTTGGAATAAAGTAAAGTGAGCACAGTTAAGTAGTTTATTAGATTACCTGCCAGCCTGTGGACGCAGGCAAAACGAGTATAATTCAAACATACTTAATTTCCTGACCTCTACACAGAACTAGATGACCCCTTGGTCGACCTGCTTGCTGACCTACCGGATGAAACTAAAACTCAACCTAAAACCAGAATGCAGAAGACTCTACCTGAGAAATCCACATTATCTCCGTCATTATCGCCTACCATAAAGAATGAGGAAACAGGTGGGTCATGTATATTTGGTGTATTTCGAGAGGAACCATAATTCGGGGCTGAAACCTAGCTTCTGACATAATATTATTATGTCTGCATTGCAGCTCCTCCGGCGAATACGGCAAAGAAACGAGAGGAGCTTACATTTGACGACGACGACGATGACATAATGAGTCAAATGGGGTTTGACCACCCAAAAGACGTTCCCAAAAAGCAGGAGGTTGCACCTAGGCCCATCCGGGAAAGGTAACATTTCATTCCAGTGGATGGATGAAACATTTAACAGCCATCGGGAACAATAACATGAGTGGTAATACTTCCTTGTGCCTGCCTATAGTGGTGAGCGCGTGCAGAGAGCTCGCACCAGGCTTGATGAGATTCTGGAACGCGGGACGTCCCCTCGCCACCTGGAGCGGCCGCCCACGGCGGAGAGAAGAGACTTGCCTCAGCCTCTGGAGAAGCAGCAGCAGCAGCAGGAGAGAAGCTCCAATGCTAAAGCTGATGGAAAACCTACAGAGCCATCGGTAGAAGACGACCTCACATTTGGTTCCTATCAGCCCACATTGGCATCCAATCCTGAAGGACGCCGCTCACGCAGGCAGTCTGTCAGGTTGGTAATGAAATCAAAGGTCTTTTTTATTTTATATATCCTGTATAATACTCACCAGCCACCTTATTGGCTTTGTGTGTCTAGCTGCACATTTACGTAAGGTTGTACTGGAAATTAGATCACAGCACCTCAGATTTAGGCATGAATGGGGAACTGACTGACTAGAAATAGCATTCCTGATAAAGCGGACGGTAAATGCGATTTCAAATGTGCTCTAGCACAGTGCCTATTTATTCAGAATTTGAGCCACAGACCACCAAATTTTGATGACATTTTAGCCTCACAGACCCCAAAACTGAAGATTTATTTTGCCCTTGTCCACAATTCCAGGTTTCCACAGCTGTACTAAGGGGGAAAAAAACTGGCAAACATACAGACAGATCAAATTGATTAATTGATTGATCAAAGATTAGTCTTCTACATTGACTTGGGCTAGTTCACATGACAAATATTTTAACTCTTGAGAGTGTAAAATGAAACCAAATTGACCCGCAAGGGTTTTTACGCTCTCAAAGAGTTACATCTGGTTGACGAACTTTCCATCATTTACCTGGGGACCACCTGGAACCCCGTCAAGGACCACTGGTGGTCCACGGACCGCTGGTTGAAAACCACTAGCACATCGTACCTCTTGAACAATACTGTATGTGTGTTTTGACTTTGAGTGAAAGATTGACTGCCTGTAATGATTCCCTCAGGTTCTCCACAGAAGATGTCAGTGGTTCTGCTCCAGAGAAGAACCCCAAAGCTTCCACCCCTGCATCGGCCACCAACCCGCCACCAACCAAGTCCGCAGCCGACTGGCTAAGTCTCAAAGCGAGCGACGATGACGACTTCAACTATCCAGAGGAAGACGTCACAGAGCCAAAGAACGTAACAGAGTTGCCAAAACCTCTATCACCTCCTTTCGAACACGTAGCTTCCGTGTCTGATGTTCACCCCAAAGCGGCAGTACCGCTGTCAGTGCCAACCGCAGCTGAACCCGACGCCTCCAAACCCAGCCAGCCAGAGGTTCCCCTGGGGCAGAAGACAGACGACCGAGAGGTTGAAGACGACTGGCTGACCAGAGCACGAATGAGCAGGACAAAGGCTGTAGTGGCCTCAAGCTCGGAGGTCCTACAGCCAAAGCAGGAAGACTCCCCGAGCCTCGGTGAAGAGGTAGAAATGACGGGGTCTTTCCATCAGCATCAGTAGATATTGTCAAAGCGGGAGAGCATCCATTCAATGTTGTTCAATTGTTGCCTCATTTCTTTTTTTCCAACAAAGTTGCTGCGATCGTCATCGCCAACGCCAGGGGGCGCTGTGGACAGAGGCTACATGCAGAGACGAAAGGAGAAGCTGATGGAGCAGCCATCCGGAGATCTGCGGGCTCGCATCATCCAGCTGGAGGGACAGGTATGTATGTACAGTACATGGCCAAGACTACGTCAGCAAAAATGCCTTTAATGCCCCGTCCATTATTCATAGCAATCTCAATCATTTTCATTAGTGATGAATCATGCATGGGTTCAAGTTCTCAGTGGACACGAATGTCTCCTATGCAAGGATGTTTTGCACATTGTGAAAATCTGTAATTTCTGTTCAGTGCTGTTCTGCAGACCTTTATTCTTGTAAACTGACATTTTGTTTCCAGCAACAGCAATGAAGTGGTTGTGCTCAACTCACTGTTCTGATCAGTGAAAATAGCATGGTCATGCTTCACACACTGTTCTCACTGTTCCATAAAAACCTAATGGTTTTAGTTTGCAGTACCGTAATTTCCGGACTGTAAGTCGCACCTGAATATAAGCCGCACCAGCTAAATTTGGGGCAAAATTCTGATTTATCCTTGTATAAGCCGCACCAGGCAATAAGCATGTTAGAGCAGCGGTTTTCAACTTTTTTGATCCCAGAGCCCAATATTTATTCAGCATTTGAGCCAGAGACCACGATTTAACACCCCACAGACCCCAAAACTAAAGATTTCTTTTGGTTTTGTTAACAATTCCAGGATGGATTTTCGCAAACAAAAGAGGCAAACATCAAAATGAGACCAAAATTAACATGACTTATTATGACTTATTAATTAAGTGGTGCTAATTTAGATGTTGAATATCATAACTCTTGAGAGTGTAAAAATGAAACCAAATGGACCCGCAAGGGTCCATTTGGTTTCATTTTTACGCTCTCAAAGAGTTACATCTGGTTAACCAACTTTCCATCATTTAGTCTGTGGAGCCCACCTGGAACCCTCTCCCCTGTGTTACCTGTAAAAATCCATAGATTGGCCGCACCACTATAAGCCGCAGGGTCAAAAGCATGTGAAAAAAGTAGCGGCTTATAGTCCGGAAATTACGGTACTTTAGAACGGCAGGAACGTCATACTGTTCTCACAAATTGCACATTGGGACATTGGGGCAAAAGGCCATGCAACATTTCGGCTGTGAGATTTTTATTTCGCTTTTAATCTCGTCTGTTGGGAATGTATCACAAAGACACCGTTTAATGTGCGGTCCTCTCTTTGTCCTCAAACGTAGTGGACCTCCTTTTTCCCTCTGGCTGGAAGCAAATGTTATGTAGTTTTTTTTGTATCAGATGCTAGAGCCTCACTGGGGACATCCTGTCCATCTGTTGTTTATCTTGTCCAGGTGAAAGCGCTGCAGCTGGAGCGAGAACAGAGCCAGATGCTGCTGGAGAGCGTTCAGCAGCGACACAAACAGGACACAGAACTCATGGAGAATGCACACAAGTACGAGTTCAACCGCCGGACTCTGTTTAGATTAGAACCTAATGCTTAAACACTTACTTGCTGTACGCCCTGTTCGAAATGTCATCAGAAAATAGACCATCTACAACTTCACAACGACTAACATTTACTACGCACTGTGAGCTAGTAGACTGCTGAGTTTTTACTAGGTTCTAGTCAAACCAGTGAATCCACACAGCCTTTGTTTGCGTTTCTATACATGTGTATTCACCCACAAAAAAAAACACATACACACACGCGCGCGCTCTTCGTGAACATTCTTAGCGTATTTATTATGCATATCCCCCGCATCGCATTGCATACAAGCTCGAAGCATACAGTAAATATTTTCTCTTGCGTTTTCCAAGGACTCGCGTGAAGCTGCTGGAGGAAAAGGCTGCCCAGCGGGAGGCGCGGGCCCACCAGGAGTGCGAGGACCTAACGGAGCGCCTGGCCATGGTTACACAGCTGGCCGAGCAGGAGCGCTCCGAGCTGCAGGCGCAGCAGCAGCGCAGGCTGGCGCAGGCGCAGCAGGACAGAGACTGTGAGGTGGAGAGACTCAGAGACCTGCAGAGGTATACATTGTTGGGCTATATGCTGTGTTTCAGTGGGTTTTCAACCAGTGGTCCCGGGGAACACCAGTGGTCCCTGAGAGGACTTCAGGTGGTCCCCGCTAAATGATGGGACATTTGGTAACCAAATGGAACCTTGTACACTTGCCTGTCACTCTTGAGATTGTAAAATGAACGGTATCATTTTACACTCTCAAGAGTAAACATCTGAATGACTTAACCTTCAAGAATGTACACATTTAAAAAATGTACAAGAATTGTTATTTTGATCAACGTTTTGCCAGTTATCTCTCCTAAATTGTGGACACTTGAAAATCCTTAGTTTTCGGGTCCAAGAGACGAAACTCAGCATCAAATGGTGGTCCGTGGCTAAAATGCAGAATAAATAGTGGGTCCTGGTATGAAAGAGGTTGAAAACCACTGCTGTATTTGACTGACTTACACTCTTGGTTCTGATGATAATGTTTTGTTTATTTCAGTTGCGCAATTAATTCAGACTATAGTGTGAATTGAAATCATGTCACAACAAAAAAAAATGGTGAACGTTCATTACACGTTATGTGAATTTAGATATTTGCAAATGGTTTAATGCTGTGTCTACTAGTGGCTCAGTCAGTAAACCAACCATATGGTCACTGTAGACCAGAAACCTTGTATCTTCATATTTAGACTCTATCATGCCCTACTTCATACCAAAAAATAGCTGACATACCTAAAGCGATCCAACTGTTTTTAAGACTTTTAAAATTTCCCCTATTTTTTCTACTTGCAATATTGAACCGTTTGATGCAATTACTACCATTTTACTTGACATATTTTCTGTCAGTGAATGAATGCGCCATATGATTTCTATATACATTCAGTTGAATGCTTCAAAAAGTCAACACAACACTGTATTTAAAACACAAACACGTGTGATCATGACATGGATTTATTTTTGTATTATTCTGCTTGTCTGGCAGGAAGTCCATCTTGGAGATGAAGAAGGACTATGAAGAGCAGGTCCAGAGACTGAAGAGGTTGAAGGATGAGGAGATTGATGCAGTCACCAGTGCAACATCACAGACCAGGTTAGAGGTCAAGTCTAGTCTTTTATACAGGGTTTATTGAAGTGTTGATATGTGGATGAACAGATGGGGGCGCCAAAGTCACCATAATCAGACTATGCGTGCATCCAAAGCATGCACCTAACCATGTAGCTGGTGTGTGTGTGAATCCTGTTCATAATATGGATTCTCCATTCTAATTATTCTCTGACCACATAATCCCCAACTCAACTCAATCACTTTTCCATTACAATGCGTTCTGTAATCATTCCAAATGAAATTACAGACATATTTGCCTGGCTTATTATCTATTCCTTTCATTGTTATGTTGTTGAATGATGCTTTTATTTATATATTGTTAAAGACTTGTAAAGGAAGGGTAAGTGATTTGAAATTCATGGTGTAGTACCAGCCTGGTGCACCAGGGGCGCCCAAGAGTAGCTACACTATGTGAACCTGCTGCTTGATTCTGATTGGAGGAGAATTCACCCTCCACCTGGAGAACTTTTATTAGCTCTGCTAACGTGGGGGAGGGGGAAACTCCATATATGATCTGCACACCTTATAATAGAGCATTTTAACAGAAAAAAATGGGGCGTTATCTGACAAAAGTGAAATCACTTCCCCTACCTTTAATTCGAGTCGCCAGCATGGGGACGGTGTAGTAGTAGTTGGAGACGCACAATTCAAAGGTCCATGCATAGTTTCCAGTATCGTTGTTTATAAAACAAACACACTCCAAAATGTTCAGCTTCGCTGTGTGTGTGATCAGTGTAAATGTTTAAGTTCAGCAAATACGGTCCTCTTTGTATTTCTTCCTTTGTATTATGTTACTTGTCAACTATTGTGGTCAAAAACTGCTTGCTGCCATCTTCATTCACATGGTGCGTGTGTGTCAAACATTTCCCCCTTCCTTCTCTCACTCTTCCCTAATCAAAAGGTTCCATCCTGCTGTGAGAGGTGAAGGCCTATGGCAGCCCAAACAGCAGGGGGCAGCAAAAGTGTCCAAGCAAACCAATAGATGAGATAGAAATAACTAAACTGGCTCTAACATACTGTATATTAAGGTTATTAATAGTGTCTATAATAGAGATTATATTGTGGCCACAATGACTGATAATTGATTGTTAGATTGATGTTGACAGTGAGCTCTGTGTTACATTGCTATGTGCTTTGTCATCAGATCCCTAGTGGTGGTGATTGAGCAGATGGAGCAGTTCTCCCAGCGGTTGGGACAAATATCTTCTCGAGTGGAGAGCACCCACGAGCACACTGCCCAGGGCCTGGAGCAGGGCGCACGGCAGAGGGACGAGCAGCTTCGAGGTACATGCACGTGTTTGCACACCTGTGCGTGCACGCGCGCACACACACCCAGTAAGTGAGTCATTCCACGGAAACACTGCAATAGTGTCAGATGGTTCTATAGACACTTAATCTGAAAATGTCTGCTTGCCAAAATGTATTTGGCTTTGGACATAACAAATAAGCAAGGCTAACTTGATCTTGATTACAACGATCACATATAGGATCCCGGGACAATTTTAGAGTTTTACTTTTGAGGCGATATGTAACCTGTAAACTGTATAATTAATAATTATAGAGAAATGTATTCTATCTAGTGCTTCCTTCCAAACATTATCAGAAATTTCTGTCCCCAAGTCTCCCTCCCATACATATATTAATGAGGTGAGTGTTTCTAGGTCAAATGAGATTAATAAAGAGTAAACTGACCCAATTACCCCTTTTAGAGTGTGTATTGAGCTTTAAAATTGAGCATAAAAGTCTCTGGTGATAGAAAGGTAAAAAGAGTCTAGTGATAGTGATGGGAAATCTGCAATGGATGGTCTTACAAAATTACAAAGCTGTAAGAAGCAAAAAAGATGAGAGTGGGGTATGTCAAATCTCAACGGTATTTGATCACATAAAAAATGCCTTTGTCGAAAAGATCTCAGATGGAGTTGACACAATTTTAGCCCAAATATTGAATGCTCTATATATAATTGAGGCTTTGAAATTATGTTTAATTTACTATAAGTTGAGAAGTCGTTAAGTGAGAAGTGCATGTCTGAAATGTGTCCAGATCTTAACAGAATGTCTAATAATTAAATTTGAGGTCTATTTGGATACCAGAAGCTTGGAACAGAGGAAAGCATTGAAGGATGTGTTGCCACATGACAGGTTTTCCAATTGCAGCCACTTGGGGGCAGGTATACCCCGCTAATCTAAGCATAGGGGTCACACCACTGGGAGAACAGGTCAATACCGGGCAAGGGAGGCACTGAGCCACTTACTGGTCAACGCTAAATGCTTAAATGAACATGAGATATATGCAGAGCCAGTTCCAGGCCTCAGTCATTTAACTACCTCCTTAATGGCCTCCTGGTATGCATGCTTAAAGCCCATCCAAGTGTTGCAGAATACTGCAGCATGCCTGTGGCCTTCAGATCCCCAACATTTTCACATCTCTCCCCACTTCATTGGCTTCCACCTGTTACCCACAAATGATACAAAACACTAGTGTTTGTGCGTACAAACCAAGAATCAGAAGAATCCATTCGTTGTCAAACCAAATATGTCCATTGCTAATTTCATATTAATTTAAATATTTCTCATTCATTTCATCTGTGGCTTTGTCCTGACTGAAATTCCAAACCGTTTGTGTCTCCGTGTGTGTGTTTTTAGTAATGCAGGACCGCCTAGACCAGCAGCAGAGAGCCATGGTGGAGGAGAGATCCCGACTCAAAGAGCTCATCGCCAGGATGGACACTCAACTGGCCGAGCAGCAGAGGCAACTGGAGAAGGTTAGGCTCTAATGACACAGAAAAAAAAGTCCCAGTAATCCTCTTGCCTTTTTAACACCCGTGCTTTTTTGGACCTGGACCATATGTGAAGAAAATGTCAGAACCACAATAAGTGATTATAGTTTTTGTCAGCTAGCGTTACATTATATAGCAGTGCCATGAAATAAAAGATGTAGACCACATACAGGCACATCCACGCGTGTGCCGTGCGCGTACACACGTAAGCCCTGTACCATTTGTTTTTAGGAACGCTGGAGGGTCACATCAGAGCAGGCCAAGGCAGAGTCTGCACTTAGAGGCCTGGAAGAGGAGAAGCGTTCCATGACTTCTCACATAAACATGGAACGGGAAGAGCTGGAACGAGCTAAGGTTCACCTTTTCTTACATCTCACTGACAAAATGTTTTTAAATATCAAAGGTTTAAAAATACACACAATATACACAATAGTCGCTGACAATTCATGACAATTTATGACCGTTTTCTCCTATATTGACATCCCAAAAATAGGGATGACATATAAGGAGAACTACAAACTGTCAGTAGTTGCTAATGCCTTTACATTGTCATCATGTCAAAATGACCATTTCAACATTGGACTCTCAAAAAAAAAAACAGCACATTTTTTGACTGAACTTGTGGACATTTTGGTCAAGAACAAGTGTGGTGCGATGCAACCTTTTTGCTTTCGTAAGATGTCTGTATGAACACAGCACATACAGTACATGTCTAAGTGTTTCGCACTCAACGTAACTTCACATCCGTCCGTCAGAGTGCGTTGCTGGAGGAGCAGCAGTCAGTGATGCAGCACTGTGCAGAGGAGAGGAGGAAGCTGGCCACGGAGTGGAGCCACTTCCACGCCCAGGAGAAGCAGAGGTTGGAGAGAGTGGAGCGGGAGGCCAGCAGGGCCATGGAGAGAGACGCCCACAGAGAGGGAAACATTATCAACTTGGCACAGGTCTGTTTCACTGTAGAACGGTTTCATATCACTGCCTTAACCCCTTGGTGTACTGAACGCGTTTTGGTGTTTCGGCTGTTGAAAAATAGCAGATCTACAAGCTCACATCACGCCACCGAGTGGCGCGATATGATCTTGTAGTTCTGCTATTTTTGAAAAACAATGTGAAAATGTGCTGCAAATCTCTGAAAACTTTATTTCGGAAGCAAACATTTTAAACTCAAATCTTTGCTTCTAGGGGATCCCTAGAACAACATGTTTTTAGATGAGGTTCTGCAGCTAAATAATAGATATTACTGGGGGTCCTTCCTATGAAATATGTTAAGCATCACTGACACAGAAAGAGATTTTTCCAGAAAATCTAGAATCTCGCGCCCGGGACTAGAATTTAGTGTCATGGACTAGAATCTAGTGTCAGGAACTAGAATCTAGTGTCAGAAACTGGAATCTAACTTCAGAAACTACAGTCTACTAAGAGGAACTAGAATCTACCGTGGGGGACTAGAATCTAGCATCAGAAACTAGAATCTTATCAGGACACAATGGGTTAAATGCTGCAATCATTACAATTAACGGATCACCCTCTTCCTCCAGGAACAAGCAGACCTGAGACTCCGCGCCATTGAGCTCAAACAGAAAGAGGAGGCTGTTTCGCGGGAGCAAGAGGCAATGGAAAGGCAGAGGGAAGAACTGGAGAGAGAGAAAGAGAGATTAAGCGGTACGGCTCTGAGACTCAAGACGCGTGCACATGAGGTGGAGGCCTTCAGCAAGGTAAAAAACCCAACCTGTAAATTTAAATTATATACTATACTGTACCTAGGAATGTCATGCTCCTGCACTTTTACATGTACTAGAACAGATTGCTAAACAAATTATTTGTGTTTGTAGCTGGCTGCAGAAAAGTATGAGGAGGGCGAGCAGGCGTTGCAGGAAGCAAGGCGTGTGGAGTCTGAACACCAGGCCAGGCTTAAAAGTATCCACACACAAACTGAGAGGCTGAGGCAACAGGAGCAGCAACTTCATCAGGTCTGTATACTATACACCAGGGGTCGGGAACCTTTTTGGCTGAGAGAGCCATAAACACCACATATATGTAAATGAAATTCTGTGAAAGCCATACATAAACAGCCATACATTTAAAAATAAATAAATAAAGTACGTAAACATAAGCAATTTGTGCATTTTATGTAATTTCAACACTTTTAAAGTACAATAAGTCTGAGTATTTTTAATAACATTCTTATGCTGTTGCTATTTTATCATCGCATATTCAACACTGCAGAACCTGCTCTCTCCACAAAAGCAAATTCCTCTGTCCATTCCTGCTGAAAAGTACAACACTCCTCGTCCTTTTTTGTCTTTTAGCCATCTACTCACTTTAACGTGATTAGTTTGTTGTATGGAACTTCATGCACATGTGCACATCAGCCGATATTTTTGACAGCAGAGCGAAATACGTCTATGCCATTGATAGATGATTAGATAGACAAGTGTATGTTTGCCACTTTCCCACCGAAATAACTGTGACCTGGCTTTCCAGTCACCAGTGACGGCCATTTTGCGCATGCCACTCTTTTTTTATATAATTAAAGATTTGTCTGCGAGCCAGATACAGCAATCAAAAGAGCCACATATGGCTCCCGAGCCATAGGTTCCCGACCCCTGCTATATACAGTAATTGATACGCCAGATCCAGGCAAAACAAAGAGCAGAGACAAATAATGGCTCTGCTCTTTGTTTTGCCTGTATCGATCAGTAATCAGTGAAGATAGACATGAAAGTAGGAAGGAGAAAAGGGGACATGCAGCAAAAGTCGTCATGAACGGGCCTCGAACACGCAATACGCTGTTAGGCTGGTGCCATGCCTGGCATACTCCTGGACCACTCGGCCAGTGGCAGATGATCTGTAACTCTGTACAAGCATCTTGTGTTTCTTTTTTGCAGGAGCGATTAAGGATGACTGATATCCGGAGGGAAAGGTTGGGACAGCCTGTTCCTCTCACTCCACTGCCACAACCACTTCCACCCTCGTTCACAGGTGAAGGGGATTCATAGCAACTCTGCTTCCAGGGGTCTCCAAGCGCATGTTTTCCAGACTCCTGAATTGCTACATATTTTCTACCATTTTGAAATTTTAACGAACTTTTTATCTCAGGCAAGTAGGCAATAACCTTTATTTGTATCTCCAGACTTGGACCTAGGGTTGCCAAATCCTCTGCTGACATCTACTGTGAATGATCCCACCACCAGCTCCATCCCTGGATCCCCGGAGTTTCAGGCTAGGCTGGCTCTGCTCAGGCACACTGCAGAGAAGGTGACTCTAATTAAGCTGATGACAGAACATGCAAACATCTTTACTTCATAATATACAGTAATGCTAATGCTGTCCTGATGCTGTTTCTTTTCATAGGACCGTGACTACCTGCAGGATGAACGGTTCTTCTTAGACACGCTTAAGAACACATCCTACAGTTCAGCATTCCACACAGCATGACTAGAGGATCTCTGCCAACCTATTTTACTTGAACATGGAATCAAAGTTGAATTGTACATATACCATATTTGTTCAATCGTTTGAACATTTTAGAGATATTTTTTTAACTTAAGACCAGCCAAACATTTTTTATCTTTACCACACACTATTGTCCTACTGACTCATCTGTCAGCAAGGACCCCCCCACCAGGTAGATGTACCAACCAATCCTACCTGCTGGCCACCCCAACCCATAGGAATGCTTACAATGAAAATCAACCATAACATGAGTTACAAAGATTATAATGTATTATCTGAAAGTTGATTTGCATTAAATAAGGTATTACAAAGTTGTGATTGCTAGTTTTAGACTGCTGCAACTACTACAAGGTCAACATGCACAGGATTTCAGAACAATTGCTGGCACTAATTGGTTTCTTCCACGTAGCTCAGACAGTAGGCCACACACCTTAGGACCAAATCAGCATGTAACATGGTTTGGGTAATGAAGACCAAGTACTGGACTAGTGATGGCAATCCAACACAGAAGCTTTGAAACTTTTTAAACTCTTGTCAGTGGTAAATGTAGACAAATGATGTCCAAAGCAGCTACTGCTTTCATTGTAGCCTACTGGTATGGTTCGGCAAGCTACGAAGATATACATAGAAAACTGGTAACTCATGACATGGATTGATTCAGGGGCCCTGCCCTTGCTTCAATAATAATTTACTAACTTTAAACAATGCATGGAATCTGTGCAAAGTATTAAACTTGCCCATTACGATTAAACACATTTTATAGTAACTTGAATCCTTGTTTTTAATAGAACTTGCTTTGTTTCAATTGAAATCTGACAATACACTGTGTTCCAACTTATTATACAAATCATGTTTTTGTTTGATTTTCCAACATAATTGATGCAAATGATATCAGCATAATTTTCAAGTCATTAGCTGTCAATTTATATTTCAAATGTTATTGAACAAACCTAATGAAAACAGAATTTAGAAAATAAATTAAAAACTTGGAACAGTGCGTTTCGCACTGTTCCAGCTTATTATGCACATCATAGTTTCAAGACATTTTCTAGTTTGTAAAGAACTGAAAATAGTAATTTGTTGAATTATAGCAATAAGGAGGTCATATGTACTGGGAAAAAGGCTATTTCAATCCAAAACATGTTAACAGGTCCAGTTACATGTTAACATGGGACCCCTTGTTTGATAGCAGCTTGTATCCATAAAACTTGAGTTTATGGGGAGTTTCTGCTTGAATGTCTTTGCAGGATGTCAGAACAGCCTCCCAGAGTTGCTGTTTGGATGTGAACCGCCTCCCACCCTCATACTGTACATTTTTCAAAACAGTCTTGTTCAGTGATGAGTGCCATGCAACCCTGGATGGTCCAGATGGATGTAGTGGATGGTTGGTGCATGGATGCACGGATATGCAATTAAAGGGGAACTGCACCCATTTCACATTTTAATGTCATTAATATACTTTAGAGATGTTGTGTGGACATGATAAAAAGTTCCAATTCTGTTTTTCAAAAATAATAATAAAAAAAAAAAAAACTCTAACATGGTGAAATACATCTGATGACCGATTTATTTCACCATGTTGATTTCTTTCAGACCCCTTTCCTGATACAAATGGACCCTAGCGGGTCACACTTGCATCCTCAGGAAAATGGGTGGAATTCCCCTTCAAGTGTTCCCCCATCCAACATGCAATCTCTTCACTTTTTGCAAATAAGAAACTACCTTATCCTAACCCACTGGCCATTCTAAATTAAACGCAGTCTTGCACTTGCAGTCTTTACCAGGAGAGGTCGCCAACTACAAATTAACCCAGATAAAACATTTGCCCGTCACTTCAGCACTGAAAGATGGCTTTAGCTTCTCTGGCAATAATTTACTATAAGTGGCATAGTCCCAATCATCCAATAAATTGCATATGTAAAACAGGGCAGATACTACAAAAGCCAGTAACAAGACAGGTCCAGGGCTAACAATCCAGTGCGTTTACACCTAGTTTGTCCATTTACTGGCATTTCTTGAACTCAGATTTTTGAATGGCCGACTGAGCCAATTTAGATTTACAAGCTTGCAAACACTTAAGATTGAGGCCTACTAATGTACATTTTACCCAATATATATTTCTATAAAGCAATACTTTTTCTTGTCATAGGTTCTATTGAGATTCAGTCTCAATGGGACCCATGCCATTACTGCACACCCTTCTGGACAAGGATCAACTTTAAAGGCATGCTCCTCAGCCTACATTTTACACAATGTAAAATATTCTGTAAAAGACAGTCTTGAATACATGGCAACTTCAGGCATTATCCTTTATTTCAGGCACGGAAGTAAAAAAAATAATAAATTGTCTGCGACCAACACTGACAAGTTAGCTACAGAATTCGAAGCAACTTTGTTAAAGAAAACAAAGCACAAATGCCATCAGTCGAATGTGATGCATGGACTCCACTTTGAGGCACGTGATCGGCATCCAGTCATCTGCTCTTCTCAGACTTGGGAACACCTGTAAGACAACAGGTAATTTAGTTCCAAAGGGGGAACAAGGCAGGTTGAGTGCTACCAAACACAAGAGCATTTCTCAGATAAGCTTCTCCATCGGCAGTTATCGCATAAGACGGCACTTCCTATGCAGCCATTTCATCATTGAAAATACAGAAAACTGGAGAGCCATTTAGTTTCAAGTACTGTACCTCTGCATAATAGTCCATTCATTCCATAGTAGGATTGAAGTGTTGGCATTCCTGATACTCCAAGGTTTGCAGTGGAAAGGGCAGGGTGGGAGAGGTTGACCTGTTAATGACACATTTTGTTAGATTGTTCCACACAACCAGAACACCCCAGATATGAGGCTTTAGTAAAGCCATCAGTTCAGCGGGGGGTATCAACATTGACATCGTCAGAGACATAGACAGACATCGTCAGAGATATACAATTACTCCTCATCGGCTTCTCCAAAACCTAAAGAGTGCCCTTCCTATGCAAGCCATTTGATCACTGTAACCACAGAAGACTGAACCATTGAGTGGCACATACCTCTGAATATCTCCTGTCCGTGTCAGTCTGTACAGTGAGGATGGAAGCGTTCACCTGTGAACAGTCACCACATTAGCTTAGATTGTTCCATGCAACCAAAATACAAGATTATGTCAGGCTGTAGTGAAGCCATCAGTTCAGCGGGGGGTATCAACATTGACATCGTCAGAGACATAGACTGACATCGTCAGGGATATATATAAGTACTCCTCATCGGCTTCTCAGGCATCAGATACGCGTGAGATTCTGCAGATAAACTTTACCTCCATCCGTGAGCACAGTCTAAACTTCTCTTTAGACAGTAAGCCTTTAGACGATTCTGTACTTCTGCAATGGACTCCATCCTGTTAATAAAGGACTTCATTAAATACATTGATCATTTTTCAGTAAAGATATAGAATCTAGTTATCCCAAAGTCATCAGTTGTTACAAATTCCACACAAATTCTTCAGACAGGGATAACAAAACTCATCATTGACTTTAGGGACTAAACCAAGGTTCTTTTAGTGCTGTTAAACCTCACCTTTCAATGTGTGGATTTGTTAAGAGTCCTGACATCACGAAGGTCTGAAAAATAGCATAAGTCACTAACGTTAAACATGTACACAGAAAATTGTAGAATATTAAGTTTGGCTCAAGAAAGTCAGACTGAGTGGCAAAGGTGAACGCATTTCTCAGATTAGCTTCTCCATCGGCAGTTCTCGCATAAGACGGCACTTCCTATGCAGCCATTTCATCATTGAAAGTTCATTGCCTTCAGGCATCATGTGCATGCAGAAACACCGATAATCTTTACCTCCATCAGTAAGCAGAGTCCGTCCACTACCCTCAGCATTACACATCCACTTCATGGTGGAATGATCTGTCCAGGTCATTCAGTAGAGGGATGGAGGCGTTGATCTGTCAAAAACACATTTGATTAGACGGTTCCTTACAAATATATCAGATGTCAGGCTGTAGCAGAGCCATCAGTTCAGCGGGGGGTATCTACACCGACATCGTCAGAGACATAGACAGACATCGTCAGACAGATATAAGTACTCCTCATCGGCTTCATGCATCAGATACAGCCTAGATCTTGGATAATCTTTACCTCCATCTGTAGGCATAGGCCATATAGTCCTCTTTAGACAAAGGGCCTTCAGTAGATTCTGTCATCCTTGGCAATGGCATCCTGTTGAGAACACACTGAATTAAATATTTGATATCGCTTTAAATGTAGACTCAATATCTAGTCATGGTAAAGTCATCAGTTGTTACAAATTCCACACATATTCTTCAGACAGGGATAACAAACTCATCATTAGACTTTAGAGTATTAAACCCCGTATGGTTCTAGTAATACTTTAAAACCTTACCTCTAGCCCTCATGTCACGTGGATTTGTCCGAGAGTCCTCATGTCATCAAGGCCTGAAACAAGTAATACTTTTAGAGACATACAAATTAGAAACTAAATTTATAAGTAGCACCTTTAAACATGCACCTAATGATTAGCCAAGCAAACTAGCGTTGTACCGCTAAGGATACGAGAAAAAACGTGAACTGAAAACACATTGCAAGTCATGGTTACAGAGTGTCCGTCTGGGAATCTTACAAAGTGTGTTAGCCACCCACAGTGGAGCAAGGGGTACCGCAGATATACTTATACACAACAAGTCTCCACTTGTTATGCACTGGGAAAATAAGCTGGAAAAGTTCAACTTGATCCTGAAATAACTTTAAATGGTAAAAAACGAAGCATGCACGCGCTCATTCTCCAAGACCTCATGGTAACAGAGCGCAGCCTTAGAGTAAAGAGCGCAGCCTGTACCACACGTGTTTAGCATCTGCTAGTAGCATTAGCTCGAGCAATGGAAGTGAACAGCAACAATCAGCATACCCTATAAATCATATCACTATGTATAGTGGCCACGTGTGATCTAATAGTCTAGTACTACTCACGTTAATATTCCAAGTGGTGGGAGATGCAGTAAAGTGATTACAGTCCGGTTTTGGCTGGAGCATGATTGTGCGCTGCAGTCAGTCACCTTCCAGGCAGACGAGCGGATACAGAGAGGATGTATCGACTGTCGCGGAAGCGTTTTTATATGTATATATTCTCGCGTGACTTTGCGGACCAATGGCAGGGGCGGATCTAGGCATGGGCACAAGGGGGGGAATACCCCCCTAAATT
This sequence comes from Benthosema pterotum, assembly GCA_039105355.1. Classification (NCBI taxonomy): domain Eukaryota; kingdom Metazoa; phylum Chordata; class Actinopteri; order Myctophiformes; family Myctophidae; genus Benthosema; species Benthosema pterotum. The sequence goes on from CM076965.1 coordinate 49,635,737, forward strand.
GCAATGCCCCCCTAAACAGAAAACTCTCTGAAAACATAGCCTAAAAACATTAAGCACAGTAGTAGTTGCTTAATGTTTGATCATTAAGCAAATACTGATATGATTGGGTGTGTAATGTGTATGTGTATGTATTGATATGGCATATGATTATTTATGCAAAGGTTCTACATTTGCGGAACATTAAAAAAAATAAATTAGCTTACACTCGTGTGGGGTGAGGGGCGCCCTATCATCATCATACATCACATTCTGTAGCCTAGTGTGTGCGCCCTGCTCAGCCAATCCGCTAGCCATGCACACTGGTTACACGCATGCACGCGCGCACGCACACACGCACGCACGCACACACACACACACACACACACACACACACACACACACACACACACACACACACACACACACACACACACAGGGGAAATAGGCTACAATGTTTTTTTATATTTCTTCTTCTTATTTTTACCTTATATAATCTTTAAGTGTTCTGATCAACTCAAAATTGAGGACCTGGTGTAAACAACTATCTTAGTGCTTTTCGTCGCCAAAGTATAGCTGTTTTTCTATCTATATTTGTATATTGGACAACAACAAGCAATCAGCTAACTTCAACCTAGTGCCAAGTTTGTCTTTATGCCATTCCACTTTCGGTCACTAGGGAGAGACTCTCCACTACGAATGGGAAAACATCTGTCTCTCTCACAGTGTCCCACACACAGCACAGCACCAGCACAGCACAGCAGGCGGACAGCAGCAGCAGCAGCCCAACTGTGTGTGTGCCCCGCCGCTGCTGCAGTCACACAGTCTGCACCGCACCACCATCCATCCATCCATCCTGCAGCGGAACACTCTCTCTGGTACGGGATGATGGAGAAAGAAGAAGACGCCGCGGAACCGGACCACTCCTCCTCCTCACCCCGCCAGCGGAACGGGGCCGTGGTGCACGGCGGTGGTGGCGGCGGTGGCGCCGGCACGGGCACGCTGCTGTTCGGAGAGTTCACGGACACGCTGAACGACAGGGTCAGGTACTCGGTGAGCCTGACGGAGAGCGCCCTCACCGTCCAGAGGATCTCCTCGGCGGCGGCGGCGTCGCCCGGACGGACCAAGGTGGTGTTCAACCTGACCGACTGCGTGGGGTGCCGGGCGCACGGGGCGGCGGGGGAGCACGGCGGCGGCGCGGACGTCGGGGCGTACGTGACCGCCTACTTCTACCCGTTCAAGCGGCGCTGGATGAGCGCCGGGACGGCCCGCCAGAAAGTGGAGCAGTGCTTTCGGGTGGCGCTGGTCCAGGACCCGCTCGTCAACCTCCAGGAGGCTGAGCGATGGGCGAGCGCCATCCGAGACTTCTCCATACGACAGATACCTCGGCGAGATGGTGAGACCCTCCCCTGACTTAGTTTGTACTTGATAGTAGTAGGGGGGAGCTTAACAAATAAAGTAAACGTCTTAACACCAGGGCCGGATCTAGGCATGGGCAATGCCCCCCTAAATGCCCTGACTGTCCCACCAAACATTATGGCATGAAAAACAACCAACATTTCTAAGATATTTCGCATTAAAGTGCTTATATTTAAAATGATTTGAAACACTAGGCTACTGCTACAAACTAACTGCAATTGTGGCACCACTAAACCAACACCATTTCATCTTTCAAACACTCCAAAACTCTCTGAGTCAGACCTTTAGATTTATGCATGCTGGCTGCATGATGTGATTATTGATGCTTTACTTGCCTAATATAAGTCGTAACCGAAAATGGTATGGGGGCGGCTTCCACGCCTTGGTGTGAAGCGACAGGAGGAAATATCCCCAATTGGGAAATGCTACATCTGGGCCTGCTTAACACGGCTGTGGGAAGGATTCAAATATCTATTATCCTATAACAACTCTAACATCTTTAAAATGGCATAGTTGACTCTCCCCTCCTGGGCATTTTTTAGACTGATGTCTGCCAGATTGACACACAAGGAAGTGTCCCCATAGTGACACATTCCATCTGGCTTCTATCAGGTTCCAGGAACCTGCTCAACCTGCTGTGGTAAAGGTGAAACCTCCCCAGCAGTGTCAGATTAATCCATGCAGAAATCACATTCATTCATTCAAAACAACCACGTTCTCTGATGTTATTTTTTGGACTGTTTGCAAAGGGGTAAAACATTAATGTGCGAAAGAGAGAGGGTACTCTTTAGCTAGATCAGCCTGTTTGTTTATGCGTGTTTACGGAACCATATTTGTTCGCAAATAGGCTTATAGGATAGGTTTTCACTACAGACCACTATGGCTGGTGGGGATTTATTAAGCAGTCCTCTGTTTTTGCCCCTAATTCCCACAGGGAAAAATATTGTGGATGGGTGTTTTTTTTTATATCTCCTGCTGTTACAGCTATGTCTAATTAGGCCTTCTGTTGTTTGAAATTCATAACGGCACTGAGCTTAAACTCCTATCCCCATCTCATCATCCTCTCCTCATTCTTTCAGTCATTAATAACACAACACCTATGGATGGTGCTCATTAACCCTGTCATTCAGTAGTGGGAAAAATGCTGATAGTGCTAGTAAGGATGATAATGATGATGATGATGACATGGTCTCAAACTGAAATGATGATGAGCTACTTTGCCTCACACCAAAAGTAGGCCTAACTATGCCCATTGCCCTATCCTGAAAAGTTGCAATGCAAAAATGAAAGCCACAATAATACAAATGTAAATATATTTTTAAATCTGCCTAATGATGTCACAGGTTTCTGCCTCAGCCAAGACTGAAATGGTAGTATTTTATCATGAACAATAGTAACTACAATGCAATTTTGCTAATGCAAAGTGTGGTTGCCCCAATGATGTTGTAATGGTGAGGTGATGACATAGTAAAAGAACGTTTTACATGTGTTCCATGCTCAGCCAATCGAATGATTTATATGTTACAGAGAAAACGCATCACAATAACAATAGTGTGGTTGCCCTTCAGGCAACCCCACTAATGAGGAGCAATTATATGAAGATAGGTTGAAAAGTGGTGAAGTGGTCTGTTAATAATGAATGGCATTTTTATAGTACTTTTCCAAGTGGTCAAAGCGCTTTACTATGGTTCATTCATTCATAGGTTAGTAGGTGAAGCAGCGAACAGTCAACGCAATGTCCTCACCTCCCACACCAAGCCTATACTGACTGACTGACTCAATGGAGGCAATGTAATATTCAGGGCCACCTTCACATGAACCCCATGGTTGTGCGGTTAGAACCACCGACCATTGATCAACCTCGTCGCTGTACAGCCTTTAATGTGCTTAAAATCGCTGTTTCATACAGAGCTCACATCAGGCCCGGATGTAACATTTTCCAATTGGGGGGACAGGCGAAAATGGTATGGGGCGACTTGAGTGCCACAGGCGATGAAGTCGCACCCATACCATTTTCGGTTACAGGACTTATATTGTATTAGGCAAATACGCATCAATAATAATGATGACATGGGGTGAGATTTTCGTTACATGCTAAACCCCTTATGCCATATCCCTTATTTCATTTTCACTATTTTGAAAAACCTTTTTGGACTATTTCAACATGTCAATCTATTAACACGTTGTGAGCTAGTAGACTGGCCATTTGAACTACTGAGAAATGTTTTTTTTTAATAGTTTAAAAAGGCAAAGAAGTTAAGGGATAAGGGGTATAGCGGTAACGAAAATGGAGCCCATGGTGTCAGTTTAGTGGTGCAAGCAACAACTTTTACCCTAACCCGTCCCTAACCCAGTAGCAGTAGTAGCATAATTAGATCATTTTAATTAGTACTTTAATTTGAAATATCTTTGAAATTTGGGTTGTTTTGCATGCCATCATGTTTGGTGGGGAAGTCAGGGCATCTAAGGGGGCATTGCTCCCCCATGCCCATGCCTACATCCGGCCCTGGCTCACATACCTAACACAGGAGTCCTACTGAGCATATACTGTATATATATATAAGCCTATAGTTCAAAGTGGGAAAGTTTGACTTGGCAAGGACCCTAATGGAACATTGGTTGAAGAAGAAGATGAGTCAGGTGGGAGGAGGAATGAGGTTGCCATCCTGGCTGCAGCCCCTAGGTGTACACAGCAAACACAGAGAGAGAGACAGAGAGAGAGAGAGAGAGTGCTCTCTTTGTGTGGTGAGGAGGACTGGACCCAGCTTTCCTCTGGTGTGCAGCCAGCAGCAGTCAGATCCTCTCAGTCCTCTCTGTCAGGCAGGCAGATGGTAACCTGAGAGGTAATTGCGTGGCCCTGGCCCTGCATGCTATTGTCCTCCTGCTGGACTCATCAAAGGAGTCCAGAAAGGAAGCCTTGTAAAGGTCAGTTCACACGTATATTGATGAACTGGCTATCAATGGCCACTGGCATGCCATTCATTGGCGAACTGCACAGATGATTTGCAACATCCATGCGAACTCTTCTGGTGGTGGTTGTGTCGTGGATATAGCGTGGCATCTCGCTCTGTCTGGCTTGTTTTTCTCCTGTGCTCCTTTGTAACACTGCCTTATCATTAATTTATTATGTTGTGTTAGCATTCCAGATCCAGGGCAGCCAATAATACAGTATTTAACGGAATGTATCGTTGAACAGGAATACGGTTGTGCTAATATAGATGCAGTACTGTCGGCACCGCTGTTTTGACTACACTGTTGGAAAGGGTGTATGAAAGTCAGTGTGGTTTTTGCTAATCCCACGTAGAGTTAATTACATGCCATCTCATCTGGTATTTGCAGATGGAAATGTTGGATTAAGTGCAGCTAGGGGCATTGCTGGCTTGTATTTACTGAGAGAAAAATATTACATTATCATCTGCTTGCTATCAAAATTTGATACTGTAAAAAAAAAAAATAATTTAAAAATCACACCTGTGTGAAGTGAGGGGTGCTCCTATCATCATACATCTCATTCTGGCCAGTCAGAATTTGCGTTTGTGTTTACACAAACACTCCAAGGCAGACGCTTATTTTCAATGGCATTTAATGTTCATGTTTCGAAGTAGTCCATTCTTATTTTGAAGTAGTTGGCAGCAATGGTAACAAGACTGTAATCACATTTATTTTTAGTTATTGATTATTGATTTATTTATTCTCCCCTTTCTTCCCAAAACACAAAGGTCGTTCAATAGCACTGATTTGTACACACACACAAAAAAAGAAAGAAAAAAAACTCAATAATAAACAGTTTCCTCCCGGCAGCAAAAACTACGGTCTGACACTGTTTTCCTTATAATGAAGTATAATGCATTAATGCATTCCTGCACAAGCCAACAGCCAACTATTTCCCACATTGCACATAGAGGCAACTTGTGTACTTGAAGGTTACTGGTTTTGATTGGTGTTACTAAAATTATTTTAAATTTGTGTATTCCCTGTCGGCTGTAGCCTATTTCTAGTCCTCTCTCCTCTGATGCTTGGTAGTGTGCGAGTCTTCGCAGTTCACACATTTTCACATTTCACACATGTATTGCATTCATATAATGTGATTGCACTGTGTTGGTTTCTCATGTTTTCCTATGTGCTCCCTATATGCAAATGAATCAAAGTCCCCTTGAATTAGAAGCTCCTAGTTATTCCTGTGCCGCTGTTGCTTTTGTTGTTGAATGCTGGGTCAGTGTCTTTGTGTTTTGTACACAAGAGAAAACTACAAAAACTAGGTTGGGAGGTGGAGGAGGAGAGAGGCCAACATAAAACATCAATAAGAGACGCCTCGGAGCGTATGTTCCCTTCACTTGTGTTGTTGAGCCCTGTTGGCCCAGGTGTGCATCCCTGCTGTCTGACTGTCACCATACAATCTGTCACCTCCCTATGGCTCTGCCACCAGACCACAGCGCTGCCGTTGACACAGTGTTGCCAACTGCCAAAATCCAAAATGCACCAGTAGCAGGGGTTTTCAACCATTTTCATACCAGGGCCCACTATTTATTCTGCATTTTAGCCACGGAGGACCACCGTTTGATGTTTAGTTTAGTCTCTCGGACTAATTCAGGAGAGATAACTGGTAAAATGTTGGCCAAAAGAACAATTCTTCTACATTTTCTAAATGTGTAGATTCTTGAAAATTAGGTCATTCAGATGTTTAAATATAAACAGATGTTTAAATATAAACGAAACCAAATGGACCCTTACGGGTCCATTTGGTTTCATTTTTACGCTCTCAAGAGTTACAGATCTATAAGGGTCCATTTGGTCACCAATGGTCCTTTCTAGGAAGGTAGGAGGATTCTATGATAGGAGGAAAAATGGTGAAAAAACGAGGGTTTTATCTCTGGCGCCTGTCAACCAATTTTGCCACAACTCACCAGCCAAAAGGGGGTCTGAAAAAAGCTAAATATAGTGACAAATGCGGCAAGTTGGCAACACTGCGTTGACGGAGATGACCTCTCAGCCTCTGCCAGACTCTTCCCGATCCAGCAGGGAGCCCCTCGCCTGCTGCCTCCTGACAACGGGGCTGAGGAGGCCTGTCAGAGAAGCCTCCCCATGCACCACCACTTCACTACTGTACACACTGCCATTCCTCACAGCCACGACCTTGGAAATAAGGCTTTCTTTCGGATCCGTCAGTGCAGACTAGTCTAAGCTGCTGTTGAGAAGCCGTTACACCAGAGACCAAGGATAGCTTTCGCTGAGAGATATCCCCATTGCAACTGCTGTTTGTTTGTTGGTGTTACTGTCTTGGAGTGACATTAGTAAGTAGTAGCCTTGCCAGGCCATGATGTCAGGAGGCCCAGCTGAGCCATTGAGGCCCATATAGGTCAGGAGCCTATCTCCTGTTTCTGTAGCGTGAGGCAGCTTGATGTACAAGTACACCCCCTGGACATGACGCTAGTATATCGCAGGGACTTACCCCCAATCCAACCCTTGATGCTGAGTGCCAAGCAGGGAGGCATTGGGTCCCATTTTTTAGAGTCTTTGGTATGACCCGGCCGGGAATCGAACCCCGACCTCCCAGTCTCAGGGCGGACACTCTAACCACAAGGCCACTGAGCTGGTTGGAGTGATATTACCAGCCTTTTTTTGCAGGGCAGTGTAGAGGTTGTAGGAGCCACGCCATAATCATAGAGTCAGAGGTCTGAATCCTGCATCAGTCCTCCTGTTAAAGTGTCCTTGGAATAAGACATTGATCCGCTCCTCCTCCTCCTCCTCCTCCTCCTCCTCCTTGTCGCACGTCTTGCAGTGAAGATTTTAATTTAACGGATATCACCTGCGGTCTAGACAGCTGCGTGGGATTTGCATGTAGATAACGTCTAATCGTTTGGATGGTTAACAAATTCATATTTTGCTCGCGAGCCAGATGCTCTGCGCATATTATTTATCGCATCGATGCGGCTGTCTGGCCGACTTCCTCGTCTTTTAACTGCGAAAAACACACACCCCAGAGTTTAGAGTTTGCCTGTCAGACAGTTCCCTAGTCAGAGAAAGATCAGGACTGGCCCACAGGCATCTGACCTCAACTCACACACGCGCACGTGCGCACACGCACACGCACACGCACACACACACACACACACACACACACACACACACACACACACACACACACACACACACACAAACACACACCCACGTACCTACGCACGCAAGCAAGCAAACACACGCTCTGTGCTGACAGAAATATCTAGTTTTCTGATTTCAGAGGCAGCATGATGAAAATAGTAGCAACATAACAGGTATATCATTCTGAATGATCTCAAACTAAGCTGTTTCAATTGATGGGTAAATCCCTTCCTGGCACAGGGAAAAAGATAATATTTCAGCCTTGAACCCAAAGTGTTAGCACGTAACAGGGCACTCCTGGGAGAGAGAGTAGTAGAGCGCTTTGTCTGTTTAAATGCCCCATATGAGGGTTTCACTCTCATATCATCACTTCCTTTGCATCTATAGCATATCTACTGTATACAGTACACTGTATGCAAATCATGTACTTCCTGCAAGTTAAAATTACATCCAGCATGACGTTATAGATTATATGAAAATGATCTCATTTTAATGAACTTCAAAACTGTGTTGATTTATGTACAGAAAAGCTGGAGCCGAGGACAATAGCTCAACTCAACAAGTTGTGTTACTTGTTTTTAATATTTAAGTAATATAATCAACATGCAACACAGAACACACTGTCAAGTGTATTCTATTATAATATTATAACCCACACAATCAAACATGAATGAATTTAAGTTCCTTAATTCAGTATTTGGATTTTATATTTCTTTGATCAGGCACACTCCCTTCCAGTTCCTATTATGTTCCTTTTATGTAATCATGATGAATTTAAAACACGCTCTTGGTTCTGGTGATTGATATTATTCCTCCGACGCTTGAGCTGAAATAGAAAATTATATCAAATGTCGAAGTAAACTATACCTTTTTTTTAGAGTGTTGTGAGTAATTGACCTCACTCACACATTTCTTTCTTAGACATATTCAAAGATGAGATCAAAAAAGGATCCTTCAAATAATGCATGCAGAAGGACTTCAGCCTTTGGCGTTGACCTCTGCCAGGTCTTTATTGGGGGATGTTGTTCACCTCAGTGCCTCGAGGCCATTTTATTGAGCATTTTCTACCACCCTTGAGTGTAAAAACCCAACTCTAAAGCTCTTCCTTTGACAGAGCAATGCTTCCAGTGGTGTGCCCGATATTCTGGAATTGTAGACAGAGCCTTTTGTGTCCCAAAGCCTCATTGTACTCCAATACAAACAAACAACAATGGCAAACACAATGCCGGTGAATAGAGGGAAACAGAGTTTGCCATATTGGCCTCTGTGTTTTCACAGACTGTCGACAGGTTCGCACCTTTTCCCTCTGAGATATTTTGCGACTTCTGCCGATTTATCTCACAGGCTTAACAAGGCTAAGTGACCCGGCGGTATAAACTACAGTTATTTTTAGGATGCAGGGGGGAAAGGAAAATCCAATAACCCAGACTGGAGAAAAGAAAAGGTTTTGTATGAAAAGCACAAAACGGCCTGTATAATGGAGGAACAGCTACAGTACGTTCCTCAAAGTCATAGTACCTTTTGGACAGGGAAGATGTTCTAGAAAAGTATATGCAAACTTTCTCACAATTCACACGTCTCTCTTTTTGTGAGTTGATCAAATTGCAGGCAGCCAAACCTAGTGAGTGCAATTTGATACGAATGTTTTTGTCCCTCTAGCCTCTAAAAGGGGATGTATTCATTTCGTATATTTCAACTCATTTGATATGGCCTATTGGGAGGGAGTGTTTTCCCACTGGGAGAAAGGAGCATCTACAGTAACATGCACCTTCAGGAGGGAAGAAAGGATGACTTTGCAGCACATACTGTAACTTACTGTACTCACCTAAACAAGTTTGTCCTGCTTCTCTGGTGCTTGTCACCTAATGCACGACCAAAGAGCGGAACTTCAACTGACAGGAATTCCTACTGTCAACTACTTCGATATCATTAGGCAAAGGAGAGAGAGAGAGAGGAGTATCTTGTCTTATCTCTTTTGACCGACTTGGCTTTAGAAAATCGCATAGAAATGAGATCAGGCTCCACCTGTCTGAATAGTGTCTTCGCCCCTGGCATTACGGTTTAAGGTTGTCTCTGTGAAACTTTCTGTAAAAGCTGTTTCAAGACATACAGTAGGCTTAGCTTTTAGCTTTCAAGAACTGTGCACAACGAGAAGGATAATTGTAGTGATAATGCACTTACTGTCCTACAGCTGAATGGTTAGCTTAGGTCTCTGGAGGTCCCAGGTATGATTCCAGCTGTCAGCCCGGCAGCTGAAGTGTTTCTGTTGAAGACTCAATCCGTGAAGCAATTCACTTATGGGAAGTCCATTCTTGGACGTAAGTGAATTGCTTCACTACTTTCCCTTATATAACTACAGTTATTGCATAACCTTCATTTTTTTTGTACTGCGTTTCTCCTATATTTTAAAATATGGAGAAAAGTAAAAAATAAAAATAAAAAAGTCCACATGACTACATCACAACTACCGTAACAAAGATAGGAGTGAATGATATCGTAAGGATTGATTTTCTGAACTGCCTGTCCGCCTCTCTCTCTCTCTCTCTCTCTCTCTCTCTCTCTCTCTCTCTCTCTCTCTCTCTCTCTCTCAGGTGTGCTGTATGGTGAGGTGCGTCGGCCCTGCAGAGTCATGGTGCTGGTGAATCCTCACAGTGGCCGAGGTCAGGCTCTACAGCTGTTCACCACTCATGTACAGGGCATGCTGAACGAGGCCGCTGTGCCCTACACACTGGTCATCACTGGTTAGTACCATGCTACTCACACACACACGCATACATGTACAGCAGGGCTTCACACTAATACTTGCCCGCTTGCCCAGGGCAAGTAAAAAAAATGGTGGGACAAGTGAAGACTGCTACCTGGTTGCCCGATCGGGCAAGACCTCTGGGTCTTTCCCTGCTTTCTAGCTATCCACAATTCCAGGCTGGATTTGGGAAACAAAACAGGCAAATTAACATACACATCAAAATGACCTAATCTTCTACATTCTCTATAGTTGTGTATACCTGGGCTAATTAAGATGATGAATTTTAACTCTTGAGAGTGTAAAAATGAAACCAAATGGACCCGCAAGGGTTTAAAGCACCCATTTGGTTTCATTTTTACGTTCTACGCAACTTAACTGGGGACCACATGGAACCCTCTCAGGGACCACTGGTGGTCCCCGGCCCACCTGTTAAAAACCCCTGGTTTAAAGCACCCAAGTAGGAAGTAAACTTAAATGCAAAATTTACAATATATTTTTGGGGGGCAAGTGACCATGACCTGAGGGCAAGTAGAACCTGACTTGCACTTGCCCGATGGGCAAGTGCCTCAGAGACCTTAGTGTCAACCCCTGCATGTACAGCTTCCATCGGAGTCTCCAGACCTTCCCGTTCTCCATACACCCGATCAGCTCCAAAGAGCTTTCAGCTCCCGCATCCTTCTTCAGGGCTTCCACTTTCGTTAGCGCGGCATGTGTTTGTTCCCACAGGACCAGCCTGCTAGCTTGGAGCTCGCCATGTCTGTGGCAATGGCCTGCCAGCCTCATCCTCCTACAGTAGCTACTATCTTATTTCTGAGCCTTGCCAGTTGCCTGTACAGATCCTTGTTGGTAATGTGGGTGTTCTGGTCCATATTCAGAACATCTCGCAGCATTCTGGTGTAGCATCCATGCAGGGATTTCTGCAGGGTTGGCGTCAGGGTCCAGCTTTTACAGCCATACAGCAGGACAGACTCCACAGTGGCATGGAAGAGGCTCAGCTTTCATGTGTCTGGGGATCTGGGGAGATTCAAGCTCCACACCCTAACCCTAACCCTCCACGCTAGTGCCTTCCTGACCTTGAGGTCCTGCTCTATAGAGTTCACCCAGGAAGTGTACAGCAACTGGCACAAGAGTAGCTGAGTCACCTTTGGCGAGTTTGTGTCACTCACCACTACAAACTTCTGCCCTAGGCAATGACCTATACTGTATGTGGGCACTGGCCTATATAGACACACCGGCTCTCTCTCTCTCTCTCTCTCTCTCTCTCTCTCTCTCTCTCTCTCTCTCTCTCTCTCTCTCTCTCTCTCTCTCTCTCGCTCTCTCTCTCTCTCTCTCTCTCTCTCTCTCTCTCTCTCTCTCTCTCTCTCTCTCTCTCACACACACACACACACACACACACACACAGCTCTAATGAGCTGTAATCCGGCAGTTTATACCTTCATACAAATTGCACATATGTGCCTGGCCAATTGCTGTGTGAAGGAGGATGAAATATACAGTACATATTACATACATATTTGAGTGACCTTTCCTACGGCGGCTACATCAGAATGTCAACTTTGCACCTAATCCTCCAGACAGCAGAAAGAACCCGGCTACTCATTTTGCTGACCATGGCCTTTCCTCTAGCCATGGCACCAGCCTTCAGCCAGCATTTCCATGTGGATGGAAGGAGCAGCACAGCCTCTAGGGCTAATGGGTTTTTATTAGACTGACTCTTTATTCTGAAGCAATGGTTGGATGTTAACCTTTTTAATTTCACAGAGTCACAGTTTGATATGCGTTAGAACCACAGACCCATATTCCCATATCCCGGGGACCCCAATCTATGCAAAAAAAGTTTTTACTTCAGTTCACTGATGTATAGTAGATGTTTTAAAAATAGACAACACACACTTAAGGTACAAATATAGTCACTCATAAAATACCAAGGTTTGGATTTTCGTCATTAACTTGTTTGCCTTTTATACTATCTTAAAAATACATTTTTTTAAAAGTTAAAATGGCCAGTCTACAAGCTCACACCGTGTCCCTAGATTGGTACGTTGAACTATTCCAAAAAGATTTTCAAAATAGTCAAAAAGGTAAAGAAGTTAGGGATAAGGAGTTTAGTGTGTGACGAAAATGGAGCCCCAAACATGCTACAGATACAAAACGACACTTCTTTATGTAGACTGGATACCAACACATAGCCGGGAGCTGCCAGCAGGACCCGCTGGGAGAAACTATACGCACCTGCGCGTCATGATAATAATTAATTAGAGTGACAGAGAGAGAGAGAGGAGTGTGTGGTATGTGTGTGCGTCAATTTAATAAGGTTTGACAGTAGGTTGAGCGATGTGTATGTATGAAGTGTATGTCGAATTTAAGTGGACCCAGATTTTTTTCCCTCCGGGAAATAAAAACATCAAGGTTTTCGAGGCTACTTTTTAAGTGATTAATGACAGATCTACAAGATCACACAAGGCTTCATGAAGGGATCCGTTGGCAGACTGTACTCAGTGTATTGTCTATTTTCACAATCCTTGTATTGCGCCATTGTAGAGTGAAATATAACACACAGGGCTAAGGGGTTAATGGGACTAATTGATTTTTATCAATTATTAAAAATACTCTATAGAGTATACCGGTAAATTGGTGATTAACCTGAAATATCAGTTCAAACTTCCAGTATATTTTCAGTTCATTGCCCTGCTCGAGTTGCAACCCTATGCTATAAGCAACTGTTCCATGCTATACGCTCTGCCAAATGCTATATGCTCTGCTATATGCTATATGCTCTGCCACCGTCATGTGCTGCTCACTGTGAACTCCGGGTGACCTTTCTCAGAATAGTCAGGAAGGACAGGAAAAGGTTTTAAGGGCAAAAATAAACTTGCGGTATGACGTTGCCGTCGGCCAGAAACATGGTGTTTCCATGTTGCATCGTTTGACGTTTTTTCCCCAGAAGCAGAAAAGGTGTTTGGACTACTAGGCAGAACCTCACACCTCTGTCACATCTACAGTCCGGTTTCCCCTCTATCAGGTGCCCGAGTTGGCCAGGGGGAGGCAGTATAGAGACCAGGATTACTGCACTGCTTTTTGTGAGGGTAGGGGACATGATTAGAACTGGCAAACTTCACACAGAAAGGCTACCGACTGCGGTACTGTGTCCACATGGTTATGTCATTTTGAACTTTACAGGTATAGATGTACTGTATATAGTTCTGCTGGAGTCATATAGTAACGGGGCAGTGGTTCACTGGCCGGCCTGGCTGCCCGCTCACCTACTAATATAGGTTTTAAAAGGCTTTAAATTTCCTGCCAAAATGCTTTAGTTTATATTGAATATTGGTATTTGGTTCAGCTGAGTTTTAGGGTTTAGATTTTAGTTTAGGTTTTAGATTTTCAATCATGTCCTTTGCCATTATCGTGTGGTTCTTCAACTAAAGGTACCGTATCTCGATGACAGCAATGGTATACAAAGAAAGGATGTACGGTAATATGAATCATATTTGGCTACTTTGTTTTCCGTCAAATGTTTCAGCCAAATGTTTTTTCAGCGTGTACAAATGGAACCAAATGGACCCGTTATAGGGTCCATTTGGTTCCATTTGTACACTCAGAAAAATAGGTACTAAAAGAGAAATCATTAACATGGTGGAACAGAACTTGATGTTGTCATGAAGTTGTCTTTCACCATGTTATTTTTTTCAGACCTCTATTTCTAAGAAACACAGAACACATATCTAAAATACTGTATATTAATGTTGAAAATTGGCGGAATTCCCCTTTAACAACAATATTCAGCGTTATGTCTGCCTGTCTATCAGTGTGTCTGTCTGTCTGAGTGTTTAGCTAGCCACACGTGCATGCGCCGTGAAGAAGAAGCTGCACCTGCTCCGTGCCGGTTCTCCCCCTCAGGGGGAACTTCAGCAGCCGGACAGACGGTGATGAAAAAAGACAGTGATTACAGACACTCATGGCCGTTACATACTGCCTCGCAGCTCAGAGCAGCAGCGAGAGAGAAAATATATAGGTCACGGAGAAGCATCGTTTGGCCGTCCCGGTAGCTGGTCATGCAGGCCAGGATGTCTGAGTGCTCTGGCCTGCTTCCATTCACCCAGCGGCGAGTGAGCGAGCCGAGCGGAGCTTGACGACCGAACGTGAATGAATAGAGCCTAAGCGACACAAAGCGCGGGATTGTGTGTCAGACGGTGTGTCATGTGTTACGTATATGGACAACGGCTCATCTTCACGTGAGCAGCAGAGAGACAGTGAGATGGTCGGAGGTTACGGTGGCGGAAGGAGAGGCAGACATTTCGTCTCTTCACCTTAATTGACTTTTCGTGTAACGCGTCAACAGAGCAGAAATATTACCCGCCGTATTACCTCGGCTGTGTGCAGCAGTTTGCCTAAGACACTGTCCCGCTACCCTGGGGTTCAAAAAAGAAAAGAGAGGAAAATTAAAAGAAAGTCTTAATACGTTTTTTTTTTCTTTTTCCTTTTTTAAATGAATTCCTTCCCTTCTAAAATAGAAATGGCAGAAATAGTAAATCAAAAGTGCTTTACAATATACAGTACAGTACATTATATAGTCACACACATGACACATGACTGAGCAAACTATGCCAGGCACCAACCAACCTGCTCACTACGAGTAGCGTTCAGTTCAAGGACACACTAACCCAAGAGGAATTTTCACCTTTATTTTTTGCTTCTTTGTTTCTATTTCACGTGGCCACTCGCTTCAAATACCAGGCCTTCACCTGCCTTTGCTATACATATTGCAGCACTTCACGGACGAAATGGTGATGAGCCAGCCAGATTGGTCTGGAACCAGGCTATAACTCACCAGGGCTCATGCAGTATTCAGATACGGTGTGGGACATATTGCAGAATGGGCGAATACTGAGAGGGATGAGACTAATATCCACATGAGGGGAAAGACTAGGGTACCTTGGCATGGAAAGTTTTGGGGAAATGTCCAGAATGTGAAGGGAAACGGGGGAGGTCTCCTATGGCTATGCCACAAAAACATTGGCAGCAGTCATATGTTGCCCTTGTCCGTGTCCTAGGTATGGGTCAGCTGCGCATGTGCCTGCCTGCCCCCCTGCACACATACGTGTGTGTGTGTGTGTGTGTGTGTATTTGGCAAGGGACCCTCTGAGTAAGGAAATGGCATAGAAGTGCGGCCTCAGCCTGGGCATCCAACAGGCTCAAAGTGCTGAGTCAGCTGTTGTGTCTGACACGATGCACATGTCTGCATCACCCATCCAATACTGGACATATCTAATGTACATTATGCCTGGGAGATACAGTACAGTACAGTACAAAGCCAAGAAGAACTTGGCTGAGGTGGAGCTTAGAGAACAAGACGGGCATGTTAATCTCCATCCCGTAGTCCCCATTTGGTAACCAGAAAGCTCGCCCCAAAGCACCCCCATTTCTATTGGAATAAAGTTAGGATTAGGCATAGACATCTGTCACAGACGTCTGCACGTGTGCAAAAGTGAGGCAAGTATCCTTGTTGGTGCTTCACTAGTCACAGGTAGCCAAATAACTATTGTGAGAGGCCTGTAGCCTCCAACAAAGCGAGACTAGTATTTCACAGAAGCATGGAACCTGATGTATGATGTACCCTGATGAAGAGCACCACTCACTTGTGATCTACAGGCTCTTTTTAAATTATATTATAAATTAAGTACAGTAAAATCCCAAAGATTTCCAAATAGCAGATCTACAGGCTCACAATGCTACATGATGTAGATGCGCTGCTTTTAGTATTCGTCATACTGTATACCGGTATATACAGTACATGTATAACTTAAGCTGATGTGGAGAAAATCTTGCTTGTGTATAAGACTCCAACTCTCCCTTGAAAACACACTTCTTGTCTCTCTATCCCCATTTGCTCTCACTTTCTCTTGCACAGAAGCTCAATCCACACTACACGCACTTGCACAACGCAGACACACAGTTGGTTAGTTTCAGCGCTGACATGATCGTGGAGTGTTTAGTGCCGTAGGAGCGATGTTAGGGAATCTCTCTGCAGAGAGGAGCTCTCAAGGATGTTGCTGCCAGTAGAATCCAGGCTGAACAAATAAAACCACTCAGTCAATTTGAAGCATTTAACCAACACACACTGGTGGACACATTGCGTGTGTCCACCAGTGGTTTTCAACCAGTGGTCCAGGAACCACCAGTGGTCCTTGAGAGAGTTCCAGGTGGTCCCCAGTCTAAATTATGGACAGTTGGTTAACCAAATGTAACGCTTTGAGAGCGTAAGAATGAAACCAAATGGACCCTTGCGGGTCCATTTGGTTTCATGTTTACACTCTCAAGAGTTACAACATTCATCATCTGAATTAGCTCAATTCTACACAAGTAGAGAATGTAGAAGATTAATGGTCATTTTGATCTGTATGTTTGACCATTTTGTTTCCCAAATCCAGCCTGGAATTGTGGATAAAAGCAAAAGAAATCTTTAGTTTTGGGTCTGTGGGGCGAAAATGTCCTCAAATGGTGGTCCGTGGCTCAATGGTGAATAAATTGTGATCCCTGGGATCAAAAAGGTTGAAAACCACTGGTATAGACAACCAGCTACAGATGTTTGCCATAGAGCCTGAACTGCCTCAGAGATGTCAAGTAGTCACCGGATGGGCCAACGTGAAACTCTGATACGTCTGGCCTGATGAAAAAATAAATGACCACTGATCTCCCTGAAGCTAACCTCCCCAACATGTTTCTGTCCCTCTCTGGTCCAGAGCATCAGAACCACGCACGGGAGCTGGTGAGGAAGGCTGACCTGTCCAAGTGGGACGCCCTGGTCATCATGTCAGGAGACGGGCTGCTGTTTGAGGTGAGCTGAGACTCTCATTATCGTATTCTCACTGGATAACTGAATGCATTCTGGCAGGCAAAGTAAAGAGCTCACTGTTACAGCCTGTACCCTTATTCATAGTTGCACTATGAATAACGGTACAGGCTGTAACAGGGAACACTTTACTGTTTACATTATGCTTGGGAACACTCAGTTCCCAATCTTTTTCCTCCCATTTGAGCTACCAAACAGACAAAGAAAATGACAATTGAATGGCGCTATAATCATCGTATTTCGTCGAGAACAGTCCCTTGTTGCCCAATTTATTTTGGGGCAAAAATATGTTTTTCGAGTTGTCATTTACCTTTCTCACAACAATTAAGAATTGCAAACCCTGCTTCTATATACATTATACACGTCTGTATATTAACATATTAGTCTACTGTGCGCACACTGCACACATGAACAAAATTCACATGCATGTTAGCTCTGGTCCAGAGCTCCACTGCTTCTATGAGTCTGACTTGCATTGGAGCTCTGTGAAATACAATGCAATCAGCCATTATTCAACCCTCTGCTGGAGTGGATATACTGTATAAAGAACACTTTACCTACTCAAACAAAAATGCCTTGTGTGATTAGAAAGACTACTTTCCATAGTGCATAGCGTGATTGTTTTCACCGGAAAAACAACCAATATTTGCGCCCTCTATTGATATTGCCAAGACAAAACCGTCATATATAATATTTTCCTCCGGTGAAAAACAACCATATTCAGGCCAAAAAGTCCATTTTATCCATGTGGTGAGCTCAGAGTGTTCCCACTAAGGAAAGCAGGCTTTCTCACACAAGACATGTTTGTTTTGGTGAGTAGGTAAAACTGGGGCATCTCCCCACACACATCAATACAACATTTTTAATCTTTGTTCAGAAAACATGCACATTAGTTCTACATTAAAGCTGTGTATATGTAACCTTAGCCGAATAGACATGAATAGTAAATAGACTCTTTGACAACGCCATCTCAGGGATGCAATCCAAGGAAAGAGATTAAAGTGCTAAGGTAAAGTGCAACACAGGTCCGTGGTAATCATAAGAGCAGAGACGTGCTTCAAAAGATACTAATTTATTTATAGATACATTTAATTAGACAAATTTAATTAGAGCAATCAAGTTAATATAAGCAATCAATTTAATTCAATAAAGTTATACAATAAAACTTTATTTTATTTTATTTATTTTTTATTTTATTATTATTATTATTATTATTTATTTATTTTTATTTTTTTTTCAGGGAGAGGAGGAATAAGTTAATTGTGTGAGGGTTAAAACTTCAATACACTTCAATACAGTACAGTGCTTACAGGGGTAAGAGAGCCCTTCTGGTCTCTCCCACAGTATGACTGTGCCTCCTGAAGGACACAAAAAAAAAACAGTAGTGTTAATTAACAGCCAATTAGCAGATGAGATCAATCAACAATAGCTCAGTTGGGTTATCAAGAGTAAAATACAATGCAACAAAAGAATACCAATCTAGAAACAGGGGCAAGCACAGCGAGGACTAATCCTATGAAACAAAACAATGGTTAGTCCCCACCATGCACCATTCGTCGTACATTAAAGCACCATGATTGAAATGTTTTACCTGGACATTTGGGGAACGGTACATAGCAAGGAGCCAAGGACCAGCTCAGCTATAGTGGACATGGTGGGAGGCTCAGAGGACATGGCAGGGAACTCATGGGTATGGCTGTAGGCCGACACAAAGAGCCTGCAGGTAGGCTACACCAGCCTATACTCTGGTTAAGTGCAAACAAACAAAGCAGGCTCTTGACTTGATCCTCAGTACTGAGGCCTATAAGGACGGCACCTGAGGAACAATATGAGCATTTAATACACACATACACATGTATGTGAATCATGTATTAACATAAAACCATTTAATGCCTACCTCGCTCACACAAGTCACTACATACCAACAGCCAAGAAGCACTGAATGGCTAAGTCATTGGCTTTATAGGGGGAGGAGCTGTTCAGTGGCCACTTGCAGGTGGGTGAATGATTGGGGGCGTGGCCACAGATCACTGTCTGGAGACAGATCTCCCTGTTAAATATATTCTACTGACACATGAGTCAGTAGAATGCCTCACACACGTGAGTGCGGAGGAAATAGTTGGCACAGTAACTAAATTGGGGAGAAAACGGTGGTAAAAAGCATAAAGTTAAGTTGGAGCCTAGGAACTATCTTCAAAAAGTACAATGACCTTAATGTAGTTTTATGACAGCACAGCACACATACTAATGACAATGGCAACTAGTAACGGCATGTTAGTGTTTATATACTGCTGTATTGAAAAGCAGCAGACCATGCAGACTCTTAAACCTTTTGGAGTGATAAAAAATAGCTTGATCATAACGAGACCTGTATGCGCATGCCGAAATCCTTGAGATACAGAGAGAGAGGACAAAGACACTGAGATTAGTCTCACAGTGAATTCAGGACCTCTATTGGCTGCCCAAGATCAACAGAGTGGTTCCAGTAGGTTCCATGGCTGCCTCCTTCAATCTACTCTACTCTGTGGTTCTAAATAACACTTTCATGCCAAGGATCCCCACAGTGATGTGATTCATGCTAATAATGTGTGTGTGGTAGTGATGAAATGAGACTGACTGTCACTGAATTAATTAATACATTCACAAATGATAGCATAATTTAAACAGACAGACAGACGTTGGGACAGAGGGACAAGGTCAAAGATAAATGGAAAAATGGACAGAAAGGTTATTTTCATTTTCACGCCTGCCATTTTTTATTATTGTAAAAGAAAGCTGATGTGTCCCTGTCTCTCATTTTTGACAATGTTTTTTTTTAATCACTTTTATTATTTAATCAAATATATTGTTCATCCGAAGAGACAACAGATGAATATTATGTTTGGCAAATGAACACCCTACTTTGACGTACAAGAGTGTCACTTGAAAGTAGCAACAATAGGAGCCCTGCAATCACGTGCCATGAGATCATGACTTGTGATGCAATGTAGGGTGAGCTTGTAGATCTTGTAGTCAATATATTAGATCTGCTATTTGAGCTCCAAGTCAACTTTTTAGCTGTTGCTAAACAATACACACATTTCACTCACTGTCACACAAGTTGTGGATTACCCAGTTATTTACCTGAATGTAATCGACCATGTGATGATATCTAATTGAGTGTCTATAAATAGTTGTTGTGGAATCAAAAATGCATTTGGTGTCTACTAGTCTCAACTCTATGAACTACATGTTCAGACATGCATTTGGAGCAGCAACGGCCTAAGCCCAATAATTCAATACCTACCATTAACCACTCCTACAGATCGGTTTGGATGCCCTGCCCTGAGCATGTTTGTGCACAAACTATGCCGACTGGGCAAGGTTCAAAGGCTTCTGCGCCAAATGGAACTGAATTGTAGCCGCTAGTAACCATTCTTAGATACATGGTTGCAGTGCAAGAACGCCAAGAATTGTCTAACGTTTAGGTTAATAATGAGTTAGTGAGGGGAAGAGGAGTGTGGCAAAGTGTAAGATGTTTCAAGTGGAGTTGGGCTTTATCCAGTGCCGATACTCTTGCACTTGTTTCTATTCATAGGATGTTTTTAAACTGGGCCTGTGAAAATGTAATCGCCTCATGGGTGGGGGTGGAGAGAGGGGGGGTAGCAGCGTTTAATGAGCTCTATCAGGCTGGTGCCCCAAAATCACTGCAGTCACTTATTCTATTCAGAGCCATGGCTTTTGTTGTTATACGTACAGGGAGGGATTAAACGGCACACCGCTTTCATTCACGGCACACTTGTAATTATCAGACAGCGATAATGTGTGTGTGTTTTTTTGTGTTTGCCCAGGTGATAAATGGCCTGATGGAGAGAGAGGACTGGGAGCAGGCCCTCCAGACTCCCCTGGGCATCCTGCCAGGTGGATCAGGCAACGCCCTGGCCGCCTCTGTCCACCACTACACGCAGTAAGGAGGTCCTTTTTCCTTTGCTCCTGTAGTCTAATGAGTCATTTAAATGCATGGACTACCTGTACGATAGACACTACCAGGCAAAAGAAACCCCGATTTATCTCCCTTCGGCGGGTGTAATTATCCCAACGGCTGACGGGGCAGAGCGTGTACAGCCCTGGGGATGAATGGAGAGAGAGAGAGAGAGAGAGAGAGAGAGAGAGAGAGAGAGAGAGAGAGAGAGAGAGAGAGAGAGAGCGGAGCCAGGCTGGCTGACCGGCTGTGCAGAAAGGAGGTTGTTCCAGGCTGACGATGATAACCCTCAGAGGAATGATGTAATGGGCAGAAAAACTCAGAGCATTATGAGTGATTATGTAGCGGTAAAACCTATTGACCCACTCTCTCTGACGTGCAGGTGGCTGTCAACCCCCCCTGCTGGTTTCTTCTTATAAAACAACCTCAGAGGGAATCTATTGATTCACTGAACACATTCATTTGCATCAGAGGTTACTCTCGAAACACTGCCCGCATGATTATGTATATTGTATTGATTTCAATATTAATTGGAATATAATACAATTGTTACAATATATCATATGGATTCCCATATCACTTATTGTACTAATAGCCTATAGACTATAGTACTGTAAAGTTATTATTTATTTTTACTTCAGGTTCACCGTTCATTTCCTGTCAACATAAATTCAACATATTCATCATCTTCAAACTGAAGATGACTAAATTAAAAAAGGGGAAAAAACAAGTGTCACAAACTCTTACACCTTGTATTTGTATCTTCACGGCACGCCATGTTTTGGCCATGTCTAAGGGGCAAACGCATCTTACACTTGTGTCTTACGCATCTTGCGTGTCACACAGCTCACAGTGCATTTCCAATGGGAGTCTCATGGTTTGAAGACACAAACTTGTGTCCTGATGGTTGTCTTCTGCCCTCCTCGCCCATGACACAAGTTTGTGTCTTCAAGCCATGTGACTCCCATTGGAAATGCACTGTGAGCTGTGTCTTCAGTCGGTGTGTGATACAACTTCTGCTGGCCTCTTTTCCACCAGGGTTGAATCAGTTCAGTTTTTTTTTATTTCTTAGTCCGTGAGACTTCCAAAATTGGGCAAAACCATATCCATATTAAATTATTATCACCATGACACTGTCCCACACAAAGACAGTTATTCATTGTATACAAAGCTTACATTTTTAAATATGCAAATTAGGCAGTATATATATAGGAAAATATACAAAAACGGTCAGATATATATATATATATATTTTTTTTGCAATTTTATTCATACATTTTCAGACTAAAATACTTTCATAAAACACATTGTAAAAGAGGACTGGGAAAGAGGCTCATGGACTAAAAACAGGTTGTGAAGTGAACCGGTTCCCAGCCGGTCTAAAGGGGGTCAGAGCAATGGCGTTCCTAAGCAATTTGGAGTCCCTTATATTAGGGGTTTTCAACAGGTGGTCCGGGGAGCACCTGTGGTCCCTGAGAGGGTTCCAGGTGGTCCCCAGCTAACTTGGTTTACCAGATGTAACTCTTGAGAGTGTAAAAATGAAACCAAATGGACCCTTGCGGGTCCATTTGGTTTCATTTTTACACTCTCAAGAGTTAAAATATTCATCATCTGAATTAGCCCAAGTCTACACAACTAGAAGATGGACAAAAGCAGAAGAAATCTTTTTAGTTTAGGGGTCTGTGGGGCTAAAATGTCCTCAAATGGTGGTCCGTGGCTCAAATGCTGAATAAATGGTGGGCCCTGGCATCAAAAAGGTTGAAAACCCCTGCCTTATATGTGTGAACGTTTCTTCCCCCTCAGGTGTCCTCCTGCATGGAGCGAGGAGCTGCTGCTGAGCTGTGGCTTCCTGCTGTGTAAGGGCCTGGTGGTGCGTCTGGACCTGGTGTCGGTGCGCCTGGCGTCGCGGCAGCAGCGCCTCTTCTCCTTCCTGTCGCTGGCCTGGGGCTTCGTGGCCGACGTGGACATCGAGAGCGAGAAGTACCGGCACGTGGGCGCCATCCGCTTCCTCATGGGCACGCTGGTGCGCCTGGCCTCGCTGCGCGTGTACCAGGGCCGGCTGGCGTACCTCCCCGTGAAGGAGGCCCCGCCTGGGCCGCCCAAGGACCGCCCTCCACCCTCCACTGAGTGCCATTCCTCCGTCCCCCAAAGCTCCCCCAACCAAAACTCTCGCCACCACCAGAACGGCAACCCGAACTCCAACCATCACAACACCATCCGGAACTCCATCACAGCCAATAACAAGATGTCCGAGGCCGAAGAGAGCCAGACCGGGGGTCCGCCGGACTCCCTCTTGCCCGGCCTGGACCAGCCGGTGCCGGACACCTGGACGCTGGTCCCGGAGGAGGACTTCGTCCTGGTGCTGGCCATCTACCAGTCGCACCTGGCCGAGGACCTGTGGACGGCGCCGGGGGCGGGGCCCGACGACGGCCTCATCCACCTGTTCTACGTGACGGCGGGCATCTCGCGGCCCGCCCTGCTGCGCCTCTTCCTGGCCATGGAGAAAGGCGCGCACCTGGCCTGCGGCTGCCCGCACCTGGCGTACCGGCGGGTGCGGGCGCTGCGGCTGGAGCCGCTGTCGCCGCAGGGCGTGATCACGGTGGACGGCGAGACGGTGGACTACGGCCCCGTGCAGGCCCAGATCCACCCGCGGCTGGCCAGGCTCATATGCGGGTGAAACAAACGACCTGGGGGTCGGTCGTCGATCATGGTATGGGTGCGGCTTCATCGCCCGTGGCGCGAAGCGACACGGGCGATGAAGCCGCACCCATACCACTGGACTGAAGGTTCTTCTCGAACAATGAGCTTGACCAGCTTGATGAGCTTGTTTTCTAGGATCCCTGTGGGTTTATTTTTCTCTTTTATCGACACTGTGTTTTCAGAAGTGCCAAAGACGTTATATACAGTATATCAGCCTTTGGAAATGCCCCCCCTTCCCCCCTTTATATTTTTCTACAGATACTGCTTGTCCTATTTTTGATAGACCCCTCCCCTTTTCTCTCTCTCCCCTTACGATTCAGGGTCAAAGCCATGGGTGGTGTCGACGTACACGCTGCGGGCTTGCCCCCCAGCGCGCCGTGTGTGTGTGTGTGTGTGTGTGTGTGTGTGCGTGTGCGTGTGTGCATGGGACACGAGAAGGCACAAGAAAAGAGAATTTGCACGCCTGCCGATGTTCATATGTACATCGTGCATTCAATTGCTACTGCGCACATAGTAGCACATAGCCCTGTGTGAACCATGCTTGTGTGCGTGTGTGTGTGCGTGCGTGTGTGCACGCGAGGTGTCTGTGAAGCATTAAGCATACAGCAGGGTGCTGTGGCGGTGATATTGCGTGCTCCGCTGTCGGTCCTGATCAGTGTGACGCACGTAAAAAGAGAAGCACATTTTCTTGTCCCCCCAAGGAAGCCCCAGCCATATACAACAACCAGGCCAGCAGCAAGCTACCACCCCCCCTCTCCACACACACACACACCACCGCCAACCAACCAACCGCCCCTGTCACGGAGTGGGAACAGGCCGGGGATCGCAGCAGTCAGCACTCCGTGACTCGTTGAACCGAGACCATCGCATTGGATCATGTGGACTTCAAACTCTCTTCTCATTAGCGCAGCGTGTAAAGCTCCCACTTCAGGGTCTCCAGCTCGGGTCAGGCACGCCGTAAAAATCTGCATTTGTCGTCTAAAACACAGCGGTTGACACTCCGAGAGATAACAAATGGAACAAATTGTCTTTGGTCCCATTTCAAGTCCAGTGGGTTCAGTTTGCAATGGCCCTGAGGGTGCTTTAGCAATCGTGTGTATCAGATGTACTGTAATACAGTAGTTTTCAACCAGTGGTCCGGGGAACACCAGTGGTCCTTGAGAGGGTTCCAGTTGGTCGCCAGGCTAAATGATGGACGATGATGTGAATTAGCCTAAGTCTAGAAAACCAGAGAATACAAATGTAGCCTGAGAATTGTGGACAAAAGCAAAAGAAATCTTTAAGGGTCTGCTGTGGGGCCAAAATGTCATCAAATGGTGATCCATGGCTCAAAGGCTTAATAAATGGTGGGTCCCATGGTGTCAGAAAGGTTGAAAACCACTGTTGTAATGTAACCAGCTTGCGTGCAGACACCTTCCATGGCACCTCTCAAGACAGGGAGTGTTCAGTTGGTGGTGATAAATACTACAGTACAGTATAGGTTGGGGGGTGAATAGTGCTACCGATGCAGTGTGAGTGGTGGTGGTGGTGGTGCGGAAATCCCCCCCCATCCAGCTGAGGTTATAACTCTTGTTCTAACCCCCTCCCTGCATCCATCCACCAACACCATCATACACACACTCTCACACAAGCACGCACACTAGTCCTACAATCTCTCTTCCCCCCATCACACACACACACACACGCACACATGCACAGATCCTCACACATTCCCTTGCATCTCTGCAGCACTTAGCAGGAGGGGGAGGGGCACGCAACACAGCTGTGTGTACATATGATCCTTCTCTCTCTCTCTCTCTCGCTGTCTGAAGATTGTAAACGCTCTCCATGTGTTCGAGGTTTCTGAGCCGTCAGCACCCGAGGTTGTCCTTAAAAAGAGAGCGCCACCGGAGCGAGGCGGCGTTCTGATAGAATTTGTCTTAAAATGTTTGTTTTCTGTTTTTTTTAATGAATGCTTTTTAAGTGAACCGACTTGTCAGTGCTTCTTCCTCAAGACACTGGCTCACTAGACAGTGATGAGATATTGCTCTGGGGTTCAAGCACATTACGGGGGGAGGGGTGTTCCACATGTGACAGTGTGATCGATGCTGGAACTGGAGAGACATTGCAAGAGGTTTGTTTGTCCAGATGCCAGTGATCATGAGCAGCGTTGATTATGTACTGTCACAATAACGATGTCGTGCCCGGCGGCGTGGCCGTACGTCAGTGTCCAAAACATCCATCCAAAGCATCCGCATATGGGAGGAAAGATTAGGGGGCCAAAAAGTACCTCGAAGTTGTACTTAAAGGTAATAGAATCAACGTTTTAGCCAAAAATCAAAATAGATATATAGCTATATTTTTCCTCCTCTACGTTGCTTCTACTTTGATGCTGCAGCCGTTTCCCTGCAGACAGGCACTTGCTTCGTCCTGCATACGGTCCAAAACTTTATCGCTGTCAACAAATCATGAAAACAAAATTTCGTCTGGCTCAGGGGTGTGGTGGTGACGCAGCGTTTTAGCCAATCACAGCACAGCAGTTTCATAACGAGCCAATAGTGGAGGTGAGGTGGAGTTAGATTCTGCTTTTAAACAAATCTGTTTACACACAGTGATTACTTTTTACACAATAAAGTTGCCTCTATTACCTTTAAGTACAGTACTTGACTCAGTACTTAGTTACTTTCTAATACCCACCCTCTCTTCCAGCTGTATTGCTTCCGATCAGGTCATTACATTTTTCCTCTCTGGCCCTCCGTTTCTGTTACAGGAACACAGTGGCTAGTTTTATAGATTTTGAAGGGGACACTCCTTCCCCCTGTCTACAGTACTGTACTGAGAAACGGAACGTTAACAGGGTAATGATGATTAAACGATGCAAAGTGAATGCTGATTCATCTGCTGAGAGAGAACATTTAGAGCAGGGGTTTTCAACCTTTTTCATCCCAGGGACCATCAGGATATTTGAGCCCCACAGACCCCAAATCTAAATATTTATTTTGCTTTTGTCCACAATTCCAGGACTGGATTTGGGAAACAAAACAAGCAAAACATACATTCCAAAATGGCTAATTCAGATGATGAATATTTTAACTCTTGAGAGTGTAAAAATGAAACCAAATGGACCCGCAAGGGTCCATTTGGTTTCATTTTTACGTTCTCAAGAGTTACATCTGATTAACCAACTTAGCTGAGGACCACCTGGAACCCTCTCAAGGACCACTGGTTGAAAACCCCTGATTTAGAGGCAGTCAAATCATGCTCCCAAGTGAACAAGTACAATAACAGAATAATAACAGATAAGTGCTGATCTAACAGATTGTTTGAGTGATAAATTGATGATGCTGTTGTGGAGTACAATCAATCAAAAGAGGCTTGGTGGGTGAACGACGCACATTCTGCAACGAAATTTAAGCTAGTTGAAGTTCAACACTTGACACCCATCCATCCCTCATTTTGAGGATTCCATCTTGATCATTGCTGTGCTGGCTCCTGTGTCCATCTCGGTTTTATGCAAATATTTACATACACATGAACATGCAATAATGTAAATTAACAGCTGCAGCCGCTTGCATCCTTATTCCAGGCGATGAAATGAAACAAAAGCTGGGTTATTAGTGGTTAAGGAAGCAAATTGTGCTCATGTAGTGTTGGTGCCTTGCCTTATAGCTGCAGTCAGGTTATCGAGAGCTTTTGGCTCCCTCTGGTGGACTGTCTCTAAACTGCAAGTCATTCATTCAAGAATTCCTCCATCTATATTTAGGAGCAGGATAGAGTAGTGGTTTTCAACCAGTGGTTTCTGGGACCTTAAGAGGATCCCAGTTGGCCCCCAGCTAGTTGGAGAGATGGTAACCAAATGGTTTGGTTATATTTTACCCTCTCAAGATTTAAATTGTTAAACCTGTAAAATACTTAATTTGCCAGAAGTTACACAAAGAAGCCTTTGCCTATTAGTGCTCGTAAATACAGCATGGATTGTGAGTTTGAGAGCCATTAATTGGTGGTCAGGGGTTCAAATGCTGGTATCAAAATGGTTGAAAACCACTGGGATGGAAAACTTCTGTTACAAGAGGTTTGGTAGACCAACGCCAGTAGGCTCTAACTAAAAGGTTGACATGTTGCTGTATGGCATTATAAACTACTGTTAAAATGTATGGTACTGTACTGTTAACTTTCAGCAGCTGCTTTTTGGTGTAGCATAGTAGGCTATGCCAGTTTTCTCTGTATATTACGTCAATTATCTGTTTATATTGATACTCCTTTGTTATCAATGGCACACCATTTTATAAAACAAGTCATTCCTGTATGTTAGAGAGAGGTATATATAGGCTGTCTATATTTTTCCAGAATTACATTTGTATGAACCAAACTGAATAATGATGAATATACAACTTTCTGCTGTAACCTTGACTGCCTGAATGGTAATATATTTAGTATAATAAATCAGAATTTGCCAAATTTAAAAGTCTGTGTGCATTTCCAGAACTCAGCCCGATACTTGCTTTAGCCGCTATAAAATGTATGGACAGTTGGTTAACCAGAAGTAACTTTGAGACCAAATGGACCCTTGCGAGTGCATTTGGTTTCATTTTACACTCAAGAGTTAAAATATTAATCATCTGAATCAGCCCAAGTTTACACAACTAGAGAATGTAGAAGATTAATGGTCATTTTTTATCTGTATGTTTTCCTGTTTTTTGTTTGGGGTCTGTGGGGCTAAAGTGTCACCAATTAGGGGTCCATGGCTCAAATGCTGAATAAATAGTGGGTCCTGGTGTAAAAAAAAAAAGTTGAAAAGCACTGCTTTAAATAAATGATAAACCTTTTCATTTGGAAATCAATAGCTAAATGTCTCAGTAGGTCTCCTAGTACACAGGTGGTAACCACATGGTTCCCATCTGGATACCAATAAAGACCCAGCTAGAAACCCACATAAGCCCATATAGGCTAACATGTGAAAACTGGGTGCACAGCCCACTTGGAACCCACTAGTACATCAAAACCCATGTGGGGCCTGTAGTCCCAGCTGGATAATGAAGTGGAAGCAGACTGATGATTTATGATGACTTTATTAAATCAACGTGAAGACTTAAAACAAAGCACAAGCAAAAATAACAAATAACTATAAAAGTAGTCATATAAATATACATTTCCAGAATAACAGAGAAAACAATAGTAGGCCTACATAAGCAAAAACACAACAATACAATCTCACAAAGTATGACAAAACAATATAAATAAACTAGACATTCTGTTCCCTCTCCAGTTAGGTGCTAACCAGATATCACAATAGCATGATGTCACTCTGGTCATGAGTGTCAAGATAGTCACTATTAAAATCAATAAACGAATAATTAAAATCTGAACGTTCCATTTCCATTTAGATTGTTTGCTTAATCCGGCAACACTCACTTGACGTGTTTGATCCATTCCATCTGAGGCACTGGCTTTGCTTTCTTTGTTAACTTCCAAACCATGGCAGCAGCAAACATTTCAGCTGCCTGACTCTGGCCTTTTGTGTCAGTACCACTCTGGTGAGAGAGGTCACTTCCTGTAAGGCAACACAGCCTTTCAAAACAAAGGCTCCCTCCTCTGTTGTGCCCTGTTGCAACCCTACACATTAAAGGCTCCTTTTATTCCAGTTCGGGGTCAGTTACAAGGCCCAGTTGGCAGAACAGGTAAATAATCCCTGTTCACGTGACTCATTGTAATCATCAGTCTAAGCAGATGTCTTTCCAGCAGACCTGTAGGCCTCGACATATAAGGAAGAGCTGCAAAACTTGAGACAATGCTTTGATCTTCTGGTGGTATAACCTGGTATATAATAATTGCAGAATGCTTTATTAAAAAGGCTAGCTTTGGCGTGGCCACTGTGGTGCAGGACAAGGGGCGTGTGTAAGTGAGTACAGGTGCATTTGCTGATCCTGTTCAGTAAATCACTCAGAAACAACACAACACTAATGGCCATCATTGATTCGGTTAATGGTAGGGTTTGGTAAATTGCCTTTCAAACACGACTCATTCTTTCACATTCACGTACGCACATGACGTGGAAATAATCAAAATGCAAATCGACTATGAATGATGTCATATCTCCTGGAGCAGCTGTCACATAAATACTGCTTCTAACAGCTCTCTCCTCCTGGACAGGACTCGCAGGTTGCAAGAGACGTTGAAAGGGGAGTTTTATGGACAGAGTGTCCGTCATCGGCGCAGAGCCTTTCGGCTCGCCTGGCGCGCAGAGGAGACACACGCTGCCGGCCAGCGAGGTTCGGCCGCTCAACACGCAAGATGCTATAAGCGTCTTTGAAATCGAAAGGGAGGGTAATGTATGCACGCTGTGTACTTGTTTGTCTTCAAACAATATATAAATAGGCCAATGGGGCAGGCTAATAGCCTACCCCGAAGATTTATAAGTTTATTTATAAGTTCTGAAGAGCTACAGTGGGCATTGCAGCACTTGAATCGCCGTGCGTAATATGCGTAAAAACGCGTTCCCGTTCTCACAATTTTCGCTCTCTCGCTCCCTCTATCTCCATCTCTTTCTCTCTCTCTCCCACAGCCTTCATTTCCGTAACAGGAGACTGTCCCCTTCACTTGGACGAAGTGCGACATTTTTTGACCCTGTGTCCAGAGCTGTCCATGGGTTGGTTTGAGGAGGGAAGACTAGTGGCATTCATCATTGGTTCTCTATGGGACCAGGACAGGCTCACGACAGTAAGACCAATTTAATGCCCCTAATACTTGGTTTCTGATTGTGTCATATGCTCAATTGAATTAGTTATTAAATTAGTTAACTAAATTAATAGTGGTAATGTTTAGGTTTTGTTGATCTATATAGTGTTACTGTTTATGTTACTTGCTACTTCATTCTTTAATGTGATGACTTCCCTAGTCAAACAATCCTATAGGATTTTAGAAAAGTCCTA
Source organism: Benthosema pterotum (assembly GCA_039105355.1). Classification (NCBI taxonomy): domain Eukaryota; kingdom Metazoa; phylum Chordata; class Actinopteri; order Myctophiformes; family Myctophidae; genus Benthosema; species Benthosema pterotum. Next base: position 49,666,399 of record CM076965.1, read on the forward strand.
TCAGATTTTGGAACAAATCCTATTGGATTTCCAATAGGAATCCATTAGGATTCCAATAGAATTCTATAGGAATCCTATAAGAAAATCCTATAGGATTTTTCCAATTTTTTCCAAAATCTACCATTGGAATCCTATAGGATTTTTTGACTAGGGTTATTTGTTGTATATTCTATAATTTCATTGTACAGAACCTTGTAACGATTGTTTTGAAAGGTGCCTCATAAATAAAATCACCTACCATTTCAAAATGTAAATGTAAATTATGAATTTGAAAGCACTTTGTTTGAATTGTATTGGAAAAGTGACACGTTCCCACTCTGCCTCCAGGAAGCACTGACACTTCACAAGCCCCACGGCTCCACGGTCCACATCCACGTGCTGGCGGTCCATCGCACGTTCCGACAGCAAGGCAAAGGCCCCATCCTGATGTGGCGCTACCTCCAGTACCTGCGCTGCCTGCCCAACGTGCGCCGAGCCGTGCTGATGTGCGAGGACTTTCTCATTCCTTTCTACCGAAAGTCGGGCTTCAAGGTGCTGGGGCGCTGCGCCATCACCGTGGCCAACCTCATCTTCACAGAGATGTGGTACCCCATCAGTGGCCACGCCTACATGCGCCGCAACAGCGAGGCCATCCGATTCCCTCAGCGGCCCTTGACTTTGGGAGTAAAAAAGACTGATACATCTTTGGGAGTACAAAAGACTGAGGAATCTTTAAATCAGGTGATATTTGAAGGAGAAGCACATGAAAGCCCAGAGCACAAAGAATCAAAAGTGGATATTTTGCCAGACGGTTAGCTATAGGCTGCCAAGCCAGCCTGACAGTGAGCCGTGGGTTCGATTCCTGAGCTCGTTGGCCTTGGGCCGCATGTCACTCCCCATTACTGACAACTATTCACTATCAATAAGGCATAAAATCCCCCAAAACAAATCTTTAAAAATAAGAGTGTATATTTTGAGTATATTTTACATGGGTGCATATCAACTTTGAGATTGAGTTATTGTATTGAAAAGTTATTTTGGGGGTGGGGTAAGAACCACTTACACTCTTGTGTTTGTATGAATGTCTCGGCTGATTGTACTGCATTGTACACAATGACACTGCAGCCTACGTGGCACACGGAAGAAAACACAGTTACATTTGCTTTTGTTAGAATTGGTGGTATCTGTCTTCTTTCTTTCCCTAACTTGTGAAAACATGTCAGGGACCAAACTGCCATTGTGTCTCACAGTGGTCAGTTACAGTAAGCCCTGTTCATACTTTGTATTATGACAGTGTAGCATGCCGAAGATAGCTAATCCACACACTTGCTGATCGAGATTTGCTAAGCTATTTGTGGCATGCAGCACAGTTGTATGACAGAGCATAAATTGGGCTTTAGAAGAGTGAATATGTGGGCCATAAGCCGTCCGGTCAGTGCTGAACAGCTCGCCATATGCCTACCACAGCGACAGCATGAAGTCAGACACAATACTGTAAGGGGGATTTAACAAACGTCTCCTAACTTAAGAGTCTTAGGTAATATGGTGCACTAAACTATCTATTTACTGCACACATATCTCGTCAGTGAAGACGTTTTAGTTTGTTTCATTAGTCAAAATTCTTTTTTTTTACTTGTGAAATATATACCTATTAAAATTGTCGAGTTTATTACCATAAATGTGTCCTTGGCTAATAATTGCTTTCTATAACTATACAAATACAAATGTAATTATTTCTAGAAATGGGCGGTGACACCTCTCACAGGGTGATGGTGTAATCTTCCCATGTGTGTGTGGTCCAGCAATTAATGTTTGACATGTTTTTTTTTTTATAGTATGTCACCCCATTACCCAGTTTTGTTCATGCAAAAGCATTGTACAGTGTAAACATAATATATAATTTGAATATATAGGCCAGCTTTTTTATTACACCTGCACAAACAAAACCAACCCCTAGAGCTAAACTATACACATGGTGATGAAGCGAAAGCTTTCCTGAATGAAGACTTAAGTAGACTAATCCACTAAAGCTAACCTATGGTTAGTGTGTGTGTGTGTGTGTGTGTGTGTGTGTGGGGGGGGGGTCATTTTAAACACCAACTGACATGCCCTCTCTCCCCACCTCAAACAATGAGCTAGCATTTGTTCCTATGAATGTGAAAAATGTTATCACTTAGCTTTTAGTTCATATTAAGCACTGCAGTGTAATCGCTCACACATATTAATCCTCCTGGCTGTAAGTGGTAGTTTATGTGTTATTGAAATGATTACAGGTTAGATGTGAAGCATACACTGTTACTCTAGAGGGGGGGAAGAGGCAGAAAAAAACATTCTAAACGGTGGAAATGTTAATTGCGTTTCTGCCATGTATGGAAATAATCACACTGAAACACAAAGGTGAGCTGCAATTACCATTAAAGGACCCCTTCACCACTTTTCAATCTGCTTTCATATAATTGGTCCTCACTAATGGTAATGACAAAATGCAACCATTTTTTCCTCAGTCTGTCTCCTGGGAGAACTGTGGGGAGAAAAGATGTTAAGGGAGAGAAAAGATAGTGAAATTCTACATACAGTAACTCAACCTTTTTACACTATACTTTTGCCACAAGAAGAACTATACAAGGTATAAGACTTTCCAGTGCAATAATTGTGGACATTAAAGCATAATTTAACGCTTGTGTAGTTTATTGAGTGCCTATTATATGAAAAAATATTTAATGTGCATTTCCATCCAAATGCTGAAAAAGCAATAAACATTTCAAATAAACAAAAGATAACCTTTGCACAACTCCTGGCCAACGGACTGAGATAGAATAGGTGAGCATTTTACAGTGTAACCAAAACAAGTAAATCTCTTCAAGGATATATACTGTATGTAAACATTGTTTCTGAATTGATTTGCCTCACAGGCACATCTTACTATTAAACTGCACTGTGAGAGGAGTTGAAGCGGTAGTTGGAGTAAGACGGAGCATCCGTGGCATCAGTGGAAGCTACAGGGAGCAGCAAGAGCCCCGTCGTGACATCCCTCTTGCAGCGATCCATCGCCTGTTTGTAGGACATCTTCTCCTTCGTGATGGGGTCCACCAGCTCTTTCGTGTGGGTTGACGGATCTTGGAGCTCCTCAGCTGTCGTGCTGTCGATCACCTTGGTGATGACGGCTTCCTGGACAGTCAGGCGTCCGGCCCTGGAGGGGTCGACCATCCCGCCGGTCAGGTACTGGGCTTCCATTAACCTCTTGGCGCTGTCGTGAGGCATCCAGCCCTTTTCTGCAGCCTGCCCCACAGAGAGACGCTCCTTCGTGACAGGATCCTCCACGCCCGTGAAAGCTTTCTGGGCGTTCAGGAGCTTATACAAGTGGTTCGCGTCGATGAGGCCGTGCTCTGCTGCCTTGTGAACGGACAGTTTGTCCTTTTTGGTGAGATCGACGATGCCTCCCGTGGCCGCCTGCGCCTCGAGGAGCTTTAGGGCTGTGTCGAGGTCTAGGAGTTTGCGGGTCAGGGCACTTCTTACGGACATCCGGCTGTCCGTGGTGGTGTCATAGACCCCAGAGATTGGGAAGAATTCGTCACCTGCAGAGGAGTTCAAGGAGGTCAAACTGCCACTGCTGAGACGACTGAGGTTGGTCAAACTGCCACTATGGCGGCGGTTGAGGGTGGGGTGTGAGGATCTCAGTGACGAGGGCATTGAGCTCAGAGATGAGTCTGGGGAGGTTCGGGTGGGCGACATCGGAGTTGCTCTGACGGGCGACATTGAATTGAGGCTGGGGTACGAAGACCTCAGCGACGAGGGCATTGAGTTCAGAGGCGAGGTTGGGGATGTTCTGGTGGGTGACAGTGGAGTGGCTCTGATGGGTGACATTGGGCTCTTGAGTGGAGGAAGGTGGGGCTTTGGTCTGGACTCCCCAGCGACCAGCAAAGCTAATTCAGAGATGGGCATTTTCCCCTCCCTGTAGCACTGCAGGTCATATCGAGTCAGGCGACCTGCCTTTAGAGCATCCTTGACAGAGAACTGTTTCCCACTCTTGCGATCCTGCAGAATGGAGGTCTCTCCATCCGGCCCCATTGAAGAAATCTCCTCCCAGTCGCACTCCAACTCCTGCAGCTGAATGTATTGTTTGCGGTCAATCAAGCCCGCCAGGTAGGCGTCATAGGGAGACATGTCCTTACCGGTCTCTGGGTCCAGGATTGTGATCTTTGTAGATTGGTTGGTCTCCCTTGTATGAGTCTCAGAGTGGTCCTCCTTATTCAAGGTGCTCTGTAGTTCAGCAATGAGGATCTCCTTTTGGTGTATTTTGTCTTTTTCATTCAAGATTTGTTTCTCCAAGCTCTGTGTCTCTGTCCCCATCTTGAGACTCTTCTGACGGCTCAGTTGGTTCCTCTCACTCATGAGCTTAGACTGTTGCTGGAATGTTATATTGATGTTCTGCCTCTCAGCCTCCAGTGTTTTAAGCTCTTGAAGGAGTTTTGCCTTTTCTTTCTGAAGGGCATCTCGATGGGACATAATTGAGGTCTCCTCTAGAGATGTTGAGGTCTGGGATGTCCGCAGGTGGATGAGTTTAGTGTTGATGTTAGCAATATCATCTTCCTGGTCCCTTCTGAGATTTTTCTCATGCGTCACTTGTTCTCTGAGATGGTCCCTCTCTGCCTCGACTTCTGGGTCCTTCTCCACGCGAACTACTTCTTTGTAAACAACTTTCTCAACAGACTTTTCTTTTAGCAAAATATCAAGCTTGATCTTCAGATTGCGAATTTCTCTCTCCAAGCGATGAATATTGGTGCCCTCAGTCTCCATGCTAGTGCGTAATCCTTCGGTTAATTTCTCCAGCTTTGGGTCCCTCTCTATTTTGAGGACCTCCTCGATCACAATCTTCTCTTCGATGGGTGGTGGTGCATTTTCCAACTCAAGGATACGAGACTTGATCTGCCTGAGCTCTACCTCTACTTGAATCTTTTTTTGGCGGTCATCTGTCTGCGCTAGGGTCCTCTCTTTTTCCTCAACCATGCCTCTGAGCTGCCTCACTTCTAGGTCCAGCTTTCGACGAGCTTTAAGTTCATCGTCCATACTCTTGTTCAACTTCTCATGCTCCAGGAACTGCTTGGGGTCCTTCTCAAGGCGTACTACTTCTTGGACTACAATTTTCTCTTCTGGTTTCTGCCTCTCAAGGAGGATGTACTGATTCTGAAGGTCAAAGACAGCTTCCTCGACACCGCGCCGCTCCTGAACCTCCTCTCTCACATTTCTCCTAAGTCTGTCAGCCTCTTTTTCCAACAAGGGGTCATTCTCATATTTGATCAGCTCTTTGGTTACCAGCTTCATCTCCACCTTGGTCTTTTCAGCCTTCAACTCATCTCTCTCTTTACGTAGGTGGCTCAACAGCTCCAGCGTTGTATCGCAGTTGACCTCTATACGAGATAGCTGGTTCTTGAGCTTCTGCAACTCTCTGATGACCTCTGGGCTTTGCTCCTGTTTGATCACCTCTTGGGTCACCTCCTTGTACTCCACCTTGGGTTTCTGAGAACGCAGAGTGTTGAGATCCACCATCACCTTGTTAACTTCTTTCTCCAACTCGGCGCGATTTCGGCCGGAATCCTGCAGCTCTTTTTTCAGCCGCACCAACTCCACTTCCGTCTCAGGGTCAACTCTGTAAATCTCATTAATAATTTCCCTGACATCCACTTTAGGCATAAGCTTTTCAACCTCACCATAACGTAGCTGAAGAGTGGTGAGGTCCTTCATCAAGATGGCGACCTCGTCTTTCTCTTCCTCCAGGGACAGGCAGAGTTTCTTTGACTCCTCCAGTAGCTGTGGGTCCTGCTCTACTTTCTTCACTACTTTGGTGACAATCTTGGGTTGGACGGTGGGAATGACTCTCTCCAAAGTGTTTATGTGGCTCCTTGTGCTAAAGATGTCATCGTTGAGTGCCTTGCTGTAGGACTCTTCATCTGCAAGGTCATTTTGGAAAAACAGCACAGCTTTAAGCATCTCTGGATCCTTCTCAAGTCTCACCACTTCCTTCTTCACCACGGTCTCCCTGATTTTTGGTTTCTGCTGTGCCAGGAGAGTGATCTCTGTTTTCATTTGGACCGTCTCCGTATCTCGCGTTTGTAGCTGCTGCCTTATCTTGGTCATCTCATCCTTGATCCTGGAGGCTTCTTTGTCAAGCTGAGGGTCTCTTTCGTATTCAGTCAGCACCTTTGTCACCAGCTTGGGCTCGATTTTCGTCCGCTCCATTTCCAGCTTGTTGATCTGCTCGTTGATCACTTCCATCTGCGAATTGGTTGCTGACCGCTTCACAGCCTCGTCCTTGATCTTGTTCTTCAAGGAATCAAGTTCAACCTCCAGCTTTGGATCACGGTAGTACTGCACCACCTCCTTCTCCTCCAACCTCTCCACCCCTCTCCTGCTTTTCAAAGACATGAACCTCTTCCTGTACGTGTTCAGGTCATTCTCGGCAAGCGTGCGCCTGGTGATCTCCTCTTTAAGTTCTTTCTTCAAATTATCAGACTCCACCAGGCTCCTCTGCTGACTTTGCAGCTGCTGTTGTTGTTGAACAACGACCTGGCTAACTTTCTCTTCATTCTGTTCAATAAATGGAATAATAAAGGAGGTTAGAGGTTAATCGCCTACATTAAATGTTGAAAAATCTTCAATTATAGGGTCACAAAGTATTTATGAGTAAAAAATCTTGATTATGGCACTATATCCTACCGTGGCCATGATGTCTTTAGCCATTTCCATCTGGTTGAGTAGCTGCTCATTCTCTGCAGACACCTCAGAGTAAAGTTTCAGAAGCTCTTTTTCCTGCAATAGCATATACAGTATGAGACCAAAATTAGCACAAGAACAAATGCTGCATCATAAAATCTTAACATAAATTCTATTTTTTATCTCTGACATGTACTTTGGGCATATACTGTATATATGAAGAGTGTAAGAAATGTATACTTCATTTATGCTTCTGTAACTGTGGTGGGCAACATCTACTACAGTCCTGCTGTAATATTGTTCACTTCTCTCACGCTGTGCTTCTGTTCCAGGCTGTAATTAGTCTGCTTTTTCATAATTCGATTGAAGTTGCTGATTTATTTTGGCTAGTGACCCACAATCAGGGGTGTTTTTGCCATTAGGCAGACTAGGCAGTTGCCTGTGGCGCCATGGGGGGGGTGGGCACCGGGGTGACCACCAGACATGCTTTGACCACCAGACATGCAAGGATCCCAGGCTAATAAGCCTCATATGAATAAATACTATTATACTTGTCCTCTATAACTAGAATTGAACATTTAAAACATTTTTTTTATCCCCGTAAGGGTCCATTTGGTAAGGGGGGCTCCAGGGAAAATCTTGCCTGGGGCTCCAAATTGCTTAGAAACACCACTGTTATGGGTTAACTGTAACACGATCAGAATAGTGGTGAGCACAACACAGTGACACAAGTTAGTCAATGAGTCATGAGCACGGCTGCCACAGTCCTGTTATTTACACCTTGTATAATTGTTACTTGTTTAGAAGCTGATCTCAGGCATATACCTTTTGCTGCACAGCATCAGCCATGGTTGGAGTGTACCGTTTCTTGGCGTTTGGTTCTTCATCACTATCCTCCTCATCATCATCTTTCAGAGTTGCGCGGTACTTGTTTGATTTGGCCTCATACTCCTGATAGCATGAAAATAGTTTCAGCAGCAGATTTGACGACAAAGAAATTAAAGTTGAACATAACAGTTGTACTTTGAACGGGATGTTGGAAGTGCGTTTCACTCTGAACTCACATTCAGGACATTCTGCAAGTCACGGGAAAGATGCTTGACTCTGTCCACGTCCTCCGATTTTCTCCTGATATCCTCCACCACTCTCTAAACGGGGAACATAGTTAATCACAACATGGTAAAAAAAAAACAATGAGCCAAACTGGATAATGGTTTATTTCATCTATAAGAATCAGGGATAAATGTTTATTTCACCCTCCTCACATTCTCCCCAAAAATAGCAGGCGTTCACGGCTCATAGCGCGCCACAGAGTGGCGCGCTATGAGCCGTGAACGCCTGCTATTTTTCAATGAAAGTTAAAACACCACAAGTACAGTACAGAATGGGGTTTTAAAAAATCATATTTACACACACCTTCTGAGTGTTCTGCTTGGCAGTTATTTGAGCTACACTGTCCGTGGGTTTGATGTTATTGTTGCTGGGCAGTTTTCCCAGGAAGAATTGCAACGACTGGACAGCACTCTGGAAACCTTGGTTTTTATTAGCTGCCTCTTGAACAAGAGTAGACCTGGAACGGATAATAACAAGATAAATCCTACAGCATTTATCCAGTGCAAGTGAACGCACCTTGTTGCTGGCATTTGACTTGAGGTCTCTCACCTGTCCTGCAGCTGATTCTTAATGTTAGCGTAGCGGTTCTTCAGAAGCTTCACTTGCTTCTCCTGGTGCTGGATGTCAGGACAGTATTCGTTGAAGTTCTTCTGCATGGAGTTGCACACCTGCTCCGTCAGCTCCAAGTCTCTGCCCAGTTTCTTCACGTCGTCCTGCTTTGAGGCAGCGTCCTTCATCAGCTGTGTGAGGGATCAATGACACGGATGACGTTAATGAAAGCACTAGAGACATGACACTAATTCATGTTTAATCATTCTGTCATTGATACCCCCCTAAATGCCCAGACTGCCCCACCAAACATGATGGCATACAAACAACCCAAATTGCAAAGATATTTCAAATTAAAGTGCTTACAGTATATTTCAAATTATTTGAAACACTACTACTGCTACTAACGAACTACAATTGTGGACCACTAAACCAGCAGCATTTCATCATTGAAAACAAAAAACTCCCTGAATCAGACCTTTATAGCTTTATGCATGCTGCCTGTCTGTTGCAACTACAACAACAACTGATGTTATTATTGATGCTCACTTACCTAATATAAGTCCTGTACGATATAAAGATATAAATCTTGCGGGTCACAGAACTAAAGAAATTTAAATGAAAATGGTATGGGGGCGGCTTTATTGCCCATGGCGCGAATGAAGCTGCCCTCATACCATTTTCGCCTGCCCCCCCCAATTGGGAAATGTTACATCTGGGCCTGACTGGAATGAATGAGAAGGAGGAAAGCTTAAGCAAATAGTGCACAGGATAATCCTCTGAATTAATGTATCCATTCCATTACCATTGGTTCCAAACATAACCAAACAGGAAAAAGAGGTCTGGTTGTACCTGTAGCTGTTGACCGCGTGTCTGGAGGGCATTGGGTGTGTCAGGGATGGCGCCGTCCTTGGCCAACTGCTCCTCAAACTCTGACACCACATCCTCCACCTTCTGAATCTGCTTGTTCAGGAACATGGAAGCTGTAGCCCTAGTGTGGAAATGAAACTCATAAATATAATACATATTCAGAATACATTTTTCAGTTGATATATTTCTTAAACCTCTCCACATACACCATCTTGAATTTACCTCAGACATCACTCTATTTACCACATTCATTCGGGGCATAACAACAACTGAACATTTGTTGAAAACAGGCGGCCATTCAGCAAATATGGGCATGGCACACATCTACATCACATGCTGGTGTTGCAGTACAGCACATTGTGAACTTTTAGATATGCATCCATGCATCCATGCATCCAACTAAGCAGGTCTGCAAAAAATCTACAAAGACATCTCTACAACACTGACAAAACTACATTGAACATTAAATCATTCTAGTAGGATTCTTCTTACTTTTTGTTATAAAGATCACTGAGGGTGTTGACGTCATCAAACTTATTGTTGACAGCACTGAGTTTACTGGGCAGGCTTGACGCCGTGGGCCCCAGTGGCTTCTGGGCCAGGATGGGCTCCATCTCTCTCTGGACCGCAGACTTCTCAGACTCCAGACTCCTCACTGCCAGGGTGGTTTTCTGGAGGGCAAAGTAAGAGTTATTGGAATAATGCAGCCTTGCTTACATTGCACATATTGTCAAAGATGACGAGTCATCATGAATCACTTCAAATTAAGTGATAATAAAATTCAAATTAAGTGTTATTGAGCCTAATTGATACTAAGGTCCCGACTTAGTTTCTTAAGTATCAGGTCTTATGACTTGGAAACTTGGAGGTGTGGCAAAGCTGTTTGGACACTCAAAACACTCAAAAGCTTTGCCACACCTCCGGTTTTTGACCCAAGTCAGTAGTAACTAATAAAAAATTAGTTACTGTAGTAACTAATTAAAATTACATATAAGTAAAGTAAAGATATTACTCTGCCAAAATGTGTAATAAGTAATGTTACTCTGCCAAAACATGCCTATTTACTTATTACTTTTGAGATTGTTGAGCATGTGAAAATAGAACAAGCTATCAACAGATAACAACAGAGGTGCACTGTAGTTTGTAGATCCTAATCCACCACAGCATTCTGCACACAGGACCTACACTACAAGTTATCGCAAGTTGCTGGTGGGAGTTGGTGACTGGGGAAACTCTTGTGATGGTGTCCCGTGCTAGAATAGCAGACGCACGGCACATCAGCACATTATTTTGAAGCCTTTACTAACCTCATGCTCTTTGAGCCTGCTGGCCAGATCCTGTGTTGGGTCACGGCGGTCCAGCGGGGCCCTCAGTCTGCCCAGGACCTCTTGCTCGCTTTGCTCCAGCTCTTTTTTTATCCTGTCCAGCTGGGTGGACAGCGTGGTAGCTTGGGCGGCCTCTGGAGCGCTGGCTACAGCAACTGTGGAAGGACAGAGGCAACCATTTAGACAATGGAAAACTAGGTGGTGGGATGCAACCCAAACAAGTCAGATTGCAACATGAAGTGGAAATGGTTGTATGGAAATGTAAGTATTTGGGCTGCCCCATTAGTTGCCGTTGAGTCACACAAAAGGTACTGTATAGTTCTCCTCTTACCCGCTGTCTGTGGTCGAATCTTCTCCACACTGGGAGTCCTGAGAGAGGCCATGAGGTCAGCTCTGCGATTCTTCAGGTCTGCCAACTCTCTGCCCAGGCTAAAACATGAATACACAGTTTCATTCAGTTTTGGGCAGTATCTCAGTAAATATAATCTCAGTAAATATCTCAGTAAATATAATAAACAAGTTACTGTAATTTTATTACTTTTTCCAGCAAAAGTAAAGTAAAGATATTACTCTGCCAAAATGTCTAATAAGTAATATGTTACTTTGCCAAAAATGCCGTTACTTATTACTTTTGAGCTTGTTGTTGCATGTGAAAATAGAACAGATTTACAACGTATTAACCGATAATAACAGAGATGTGCAGTAGTTTGTAGATCCTAATCCACCACAGAATAAAAAGATTGTGCTGCACATCTCTATTCCTTTGCCCGTGGGGACTTGGGAAAGTAATATTGTAACATGCAATATATTATTCCTATTATTCTAGTAATAATATAAATATATTATTACTTTTTCTAAGGGGTCATAAGTAAAGTAAAATATATTACTCTCCTAAGTATGACGACACTGCTCACTGCGATTGCATCATGAGACGTGTCTGTTTTGAAACGGTTCACTTGAATTTGTTCGTTGAACCGTGTTAGTGTGAAGTGTTGTTGAACAAACAGAGATGTTCCGTGGACCGCGGTACCTGTTCACTCTCTCCAGAGCTTCCTCATCAGGCGGTGGGATCATGAAGCAGGCTCCAGGCAGCGTTTTGATCTTCCCACTGCTGGTCTTCACCTCCCAGTTCTTATTGTCTGAGTTGGACTTGAGTGTGAGCTCACTTCCACGACTCACTGAGTCCTACGGTTGGAAAAGGGAAACAAGCTTCTTAAACAAACATTTATTCTTTTCAACAGTGTTTTTCAACCAGTGGTCCCTGAAAGGATTCCAGGAGGTCCCCAGCTAAATGATAATTTGTAACCAAATGGATCCTTATAGATCTGTAACTCTTGAGAGCGTAACACAAATCCAAACGGACCCTTACGGGTCCATTTGTAGCTCTCTTAAATTGTGAACACAATCTTGAAAATCCTTAGTTTTGAGACTAAAACTCAACATTAAATGGTGGTCCGTGGCTAAAATGCAGAATAAATAAGTGGGCCCTGGTATTAGCCCATTTAAAAAAGTTTATTCTGTAATACTGTACATACTGTACAGAATCCAAATTTGGATTCCCGTCCTGAAGGGGTTAAAAAGGTTGAAAACCACTGATTTAGAAACATAATTATTAAGAGATATTCATGCAAGTGTTTAAAATCAACTGAGCACGTGAGTGACTGTGCGTGAGTATGTGTGTGTGTGTGTGTGTGTGTGTGTGTGTGTGTGTGTGTGTGTGTGTGTGTGTGTGTGTGTGTGTGTGTGTGTGTGTGTGTGTGTGTGTACCTCCTCATCTGTCCATTCACACAGAGACAACACGGTGGTGGGTTTGGACGGCTGAGTTCTCCTCAGTTTGAGAGGAGCCACAGAGGCACTCAGCTCCTTCAGAGCAGCCAGGCGCTGATCATTCCTCTGCACTGCTGGCTCATCTGCCTGCAGTCACACAGCGTTTAAAAACATTATTCATTTGCCTTGCAAACTTAAGGAGCCACTGTCAGGTGTTTGACTCAAATCCTATATATATACACTGTATATTATACAGTATACACATTCAATCCTGGACAGTGGCTGAAAATGGCATATTATTACCTCCAGTGCCATCAGGATTTCAGGATTGCTCTTGTTGGCAAGGGATTTGGGGTCCAGAGTGGAGTTGAGTCTTTTCAAGGACTCTGACAACGTCTCTGCATCGAGCTGGAACTGTGGTTAGCAAAAGAAGATTGTAACACAATCCTGCATTTTGTGATTTCCTGTAATGTTTTTGTGCATCTTGAAATAATACCCAAGATAAATCTGTGGTAATTATTTGGCTAAATTAATTTCAATCGATCACTACAGTAAAAGGCATCTACCTTTGTGTAATCCTCTACATTCTCCAGGTGAGTCTCCTGGGCAATACACAGGTTGAGGAAACTTTGCCATTCATGCTGCACAGCGTCTTTATGAGCCTGAGAAACGACAGTGGGAGGATGTGAAAGGAATACCTTCACAACGCTGCAATCTTCGGGAAAAAAAACTTAGTAATTCAACTGAATGCCTGCATGCTGTTAAGTTTGATTCTGTTCTATTCAATTCGAGATGATTCCTTTTTATTCCATTAAACCCTGTTTAGACCAGTTTAATTCGTCAGCTGATTGTGATTTTTATCTCCAACCCCCACATCTCAACCATGCTTATACATTATAGTAAGTTTGTAGTGTACCTGTATGGTGGAGGCTCCAGGATGATTCATCTCAATGAGATTGGCTCCTTCCTCCTGGAGCTGGTTGGTCTCTTCCTCATGAGTCAGCAGACCGTTGTTCTTGAATTTCTGAACGAAGACAAAATAAAATGAATAAGAAAAAAATGAGATCTCACAAGGTAAATAAATGTGTGTGACCAAGTCTTATTACTGCATACGATTCTTAAGTGTATAGCACTTGTTTTTTTTAATGATAATCGTCAATTCTACGGCACCTCATACTCCATGCGGACACTGGGAGGATTAATCATGTGGTCACTCCAGTCTCTCTTGAGGATCCGGTCCTGATGCTCCGTCAGGTATGCCAGCTCTTTACTGCAGCTCTGCATGTATTCATACATAGACGCCAGGAACCTGCGCCTGGACTGGCAGCTCTCCTACACAGAAGCATGGACATGACAGACGCAGACACAGACACACATGCAGGTAATGGTTTAGTCCAGTGGTTCTCAAATTGGGCTGTTATTGTGAAGACCTAATAATCAAGCCAATTGTTGGTAAGTTTGTCATAGCCAAGAGCAACAACTACAGTAAGTGTCGTTACACAACACACACCAAAATGAGGGTCCATGGCTGGTCTAGTGTCTACTATTAGTGCATGAGAATGCAGCCGCGGGTGCCTATATCTTAAATTGACATATCTTAACACACATAATCAACTCACCAGGAGCTTGGAGTATTTGTCTTTAACCTGCAGATAAAGAGCAGAAAGTTGTGTTTAGTCAAACATCTATGATAATAATAATTACTTCGTATTTGCAGTGTGTGCCTCATTTAGATAGGGGAGTAGCTCATTTAGATAGGAGGGTACAACAGACAGATTGTACGGTGTCCAGCGGGATTAAAGCTATAGACTGGATAAGAATAAAGAAAGGCAGTGTTGTTGTTGCTGCTGGACACTATATCCTTTATTTCTTTCTTTCTCTTTATTTCTTCCTTTCCTATTATTATAGGGCAGGTCAATTCGTTAAATGCAGATATACATCTCGAATATATACGTCCACTAAATTTTGTGACTAGGGATAGAGGTGCACATACCAGTTCACCTCTTTTCTCCATATTATGTTGTTGGCCTGAAACTATAGATTTTTTTCTCAGCTATTATGGTAATTAACAATAACAACTTTCTATAAATTATATATATTTTTTATTGATTTCATAATGGATTATATCGATCAGATGGATCCCTACTGTAAGTGCCTGGTCACCTGTGCTGTAGTGCTGCTGGGCTCCAGCTGGGGGCTGTAGGCCTCCATCGCCTGGTGGAAGATGTTATGAGCAGCGATCTGTTTCTCCACATCAGCCAGGTTGGGTCCATAGTCCTCTGCCTCTAGCTGCTTCTGCAGTGACACACAATAAACAGCAAGCATGAAGATTTACATTTACATTCATCTGTCACTACAGTAAATGTTCAACATGACACACACTGGACAGTAAACAGTTCCTCTGCTGAAACACTGCATTGAGGGCAAGATTTTTTTTTTCGCTCAAACTTGATTTATACCACATGAACCAGGGAGTAACATTTGTCGGAATTAATAGCATATCTACAAGCTCACAGCGTGATGCAAGAAACAAGTAGACCAAGTAGTACAGTTGCAACTGGCTGCTAGGGAGTCCCTGCTATGATATACTATTCAGTATATTGCACTTATGATCCTGAGGCAGTACTATTGGTTGACCAGTAGGTGTCACACCTGTCAATGTGTTAATGAAATACTGTCAATGTGTTAATGAAACAATGCTGAATTCTAACACACTGACCTGTTTTTCATCCAGGATCTGAGCCCAGTCGATGCGAGGAGTCAGATCCACCTCCTGCACATGTTCATATAAATTGCGGTATGCCACACAGTCCTTAGCCCAGCGGTCATGAAGGTTACTCACACTGACAGAGAGAGAGAGAGAGACAGAGGCAGAGAGTGAGACAGAGAGAGTATGTAATATGTATAATGTGTATGTCTTTATGTACACACTATGTATTTGTGTGTTTAACTCCACGTGTGCATTTCAAGCATATACAAATAGGTTCAAAACCTGTTGCACCACTCATTAATAGAGTGTGGTAGTTGTAGTGTTAGTCTGTTTGTATTTGTTTATTATTGGGTTAACACTTTAAGCTGTTCACTTGAGATTTTTATGTAGATTAAAACACATATGATTGGTTGATTGATTGATTGATTGATTGATTGATTGATTGATTTTTTTTTTATTTTGCATACTCTCAAAGTACCAGGCTGCTACTTGTGAACTGAACTCACTCTTTCTCGATCTCCCCAGCCTGTGGATGGTGCAGCTTCCTGACCTTGTCCACATCCATGAAGAGCTGCTTTAACAGGCCCTCAGCCTCCCCCAGGTTGTCTGCATTCTCCTTCTGGTGAGCGAAGGCCTGGCCCTTCTTCTCATTCTCTGTGTCCTGAAACATGCATCACAGAATCACAGTTATCAAATATACTCTTGGACAACAGATCATAGCATTGATGGGTGTTGACAGAGTAGAATAAAATAGTTTTTTCTAGGTTTGCTTGAAATTTCCTCTACACCAAACATATACAATAGCCGATCAAATGTTCGCCCCAAGGTAGATATGTTCTATATAAATAATATAAACACTTAAGTTATTCATTAATCATTACCGTGCACACAGACAGCATAACTTCCAGTCCATGAAGCTCAACGTCATACTTGTATTGTACAGTATATATGAGCTAGCCTACTTACCAAAGCAATAAGGTCTTCTGATCGGAGGATATTCTTTTCTACCTGGTCTGCATTCGACTGCATGCGAGCAATCGCCATGGCCAGGTCAGCGGCCTGGCTCCTAAGGAAACAGATATAAAATCATGATCATCATCTATAATGCCACAGCCTTATTTAATGCTGTGGTCAGTGTATCTCGCCATGCAATGGTGCATCTCAACAGATGACTGGAGAGAAAAAACACATAAATGGTGCATTTATATGGATGGTTCTGCAAGTTGTGCATTTATATAGCGCTTTTTTCCAAAGTGCTTTAAATAGGTTGTGCATTTCACTCATCCATTCACACATCAGCGGCAGAGGAAACCAAATCCATTCACTGTGCAGCAGCTGAACAAAGAAGATTCATTCACCTTTCCAGCACTACTATGCTATAGGTTTGGGACTTATTGTCAGCGGTAATTGGTGGTTTCGACAGCTAACCTGGGCACATTCGCACGGCTATTGTTTCATTTCTGGCCCACATGTCATGAAAGCTTCTTCCTGACAGAGACACACCCCAGATCACTAGTAGTGACAGATCAATCACTAAGGAGGAGTGGAGGAGTGCCCACACCCTCAACTTATGGTCAGGAATGCAGTCAGTGATGGTGTGACTCAGACTGTGTCCACTCCCATTCATTCATCTCTAATCAGGAGCATAGCACAGGCAATAAAACACCATAGACATACAGGCTGCGTGGTAGTAAGTGTAGGACGATAAGGTTATGTCATGGCGTGCCTATTTCTCTGTGCATTTCACTTAACTCAGACAAGCGCTTATCTTTACTGCTTGCCAAACCCCCCGCACACATACTAAGAGGCCCCAAAGCTTGGCAAAGTCCAAAAAACAGGACTTAATATCAATGGTCAAGACCATTAGTATGGCACAGCAAAGTCCAAAGTGTCTGTTTATCTCTGTAAGTGTTTTTTTTCCTTTTCCCACTTTCTGTGTTTAATGAACATCTTGGATTTTTTTGTATATCCGCTTTGCAAAGTGCCGTTTCCTGCAAAACGCATTAGAACCAGTTTCAGCACTAAAGTGACATTAGCACCAGTGATGTGTGGAATGCGTGACACGGCAGACTGTGTGTAGTTGACAGTGCGGTGAGTTTAAGTATGTAGATTATATAAACAAGCAAAGCCCTGCAGGGGAGATCCTGTCTGGCCACTCCTTAAACTGTGCAGCAGTTATGGATGAAGATGTCCTCCAGGGTGACTGACAGTAAAAGACACAGAGACGACGGGAAACACTCCAGTTTGCCATCATCAGTGTAAAAAAAGAATGGTAAACATTGTGGCCTTTAAGTGGCCTCAACGTGACTATCAAGCATGCTGCTCAACAGCTCATGTCAATGCAATGCATTCCATTGAAACCATTATTCTTCTCTCCCAGTATGAACATGGCAGAATCCACCACAATGGAACTACACACTGTGTGTTTTGTGTCCATTTAGTATGGAGTTCTCTGCTACAGTGCTATAATGTAAAACTGTTGTTGGTCTGTCAGCTTAATTACTCAGAGCAGAATTCTGTTCTACTAAAGGCAGCGCCAGGTATGTCTCTGGATCAATACACTTAGGACGTCACACCCCTTTAACAAAGATGGAACACAGATGGAGGAGTTGTTGCACAAGGGAGTCGAGACAAGAGGCAGCATTGAAGTGCATCGTGACATTACTAACGGGACAGAAACTACTCGAATGGCATGTTTACAGCTGCGTGAGTCTTTCATGTAACGTCTGCTGACTTTGCGTGCAAGACAACATCCCACTCTGTTGATTGTACCTTTTTTGTATCTGTCTATCTAGCTCACTTCAGACAACTGACAACATATGGACAACTGTGAATCAGAATAATAAAACAGCTTTCTTTTCTCTCTCTCAAACACACACACACACACACACACACACACACACACACACACACACACACACACACACACACACACACACACACACACACACACACACACACACACACACACACACACACACACACACACAGAGAGAGAGAATTCCTTCCAATGCGCATGAACCAGATTCCAGCCAATTCCTCTTGAGACAGGATGCAGCACAAGTTAAAGGAGAAATCGAGAGATAGAATACAACCAAGGTGACAGCACAAGACGACACACACAACACACACAAACTGGTCAAACTTACTTGCTGATTTTAACAGAACTCGAATCCTTTTTCTTTGACATCCTGGCAGACCGTGTGTGTGTGGGTGGAAGCCCCTAAGTCCCTGTGCAGCTTTCAGAAGTCCTTTCCTCCTCTCCCCTCTCTCCTCCTATCATTTAAGGAGCATTCACCTGGCTGGCTGCGGCTCCTCCCAGTCCAGCAGGAGCAGGTGTGTCGTCATTCAGACCGGGCAGACCTGTTCCTCTCCCCCCTGCCACCAGCTCCGGTCCTGCTCCTCGCCACTCTTTCCATGACTCGTGCCTGTGACAGTGCAACTCACTCCACTGGAGCAAGTCAGGAGAGACTTTATTATATACAGCAGTGGTTTTCAACATTTTTTCATACCAGGGCCCACTATTTATATAGAATTTGAGCCCCACAGACCCCAAAACTAAAGATTTCTTTTGTTTTTGTCCACAATTCCAGGCTGGATTTTGAAAGAGAAAACAAAAATAGGCAAACATCAAACATACAAATCAAAGTGACCTTTAATCTTCTACATTCTCTAGTTGTGTAGTAAGTAAGTAGCCTTGCCAGGCCATGATGTCAGGAGGCCCAGCTGAGCCATTGAGGCCCATATAGGTCAGGAGCCTATCTCCTGTTTCTGTAGCGTGAGGCAGCTTGATGTACAAGTACACCCCCTGGACATGACGCTAGTATATCGCAGGGACTTACCCCCAATCCATCCCTTGATGCTGAGTGCCAAGCAGGGAGGCATTGGGTCCCATTTTTTAGAGTCTTTGGTATGACCCGGCCGGGAATCGAACTCCGACCTCCCAGTCTCAGGGCGGACACTCTAACCACAAGGCCACTGAGCTGGTCTAGTGGTCTAGACTTGGGCTAATTCAGATGATGAATATTTTAACTCTTTGAGAGCGTAAACATGAAACCAAATGGACCCTTGTGGGTCCATTTGGTTTCATGTTTACGCTCTCAAAGAGTTACATCTAGTTAACCACCTTGGGGACCACCTGGAATCCTCTCAGGGACCACAGGTGGTCCCCAGACCACGTGTTGAAAACCCCAGGTATACAGTATTGTATATTATACTCTATCTTACTTCAAGTGGTTCTCTCTCTTTCTCTCGCTCTCTGAACTGTATCTATAATCAGTATGTGATTGTACGTCAATGTGACGCACCTCTCCATACGTACAGTGCGGATAAAATGGCAAAGAAAATCTGGTATTAACCAAATAATATGTCATTTGTCGAGTGTTTGTTTGTAGCGTTCGCTCATTAGAAAGGTCGATAACCTGAAGATGTAACCTAATTAATTGTTGCAAATACAACCCTCAATTATAATTTAGGGTTGGTGTGGCCCACGCAGAATAACAGCACCTGCTGAAAAACACATTTCACAGAAATAAAGTGGTGTTATTGTTAACATGAAATAAATCGCACTTACAAATGTGCCATCACGTTTATACACCGGTTGACTTTCTGTTGACAGTGTCATTATATCAGTGCCACCCACCCTACAAGTAAACAGAGTACAGAGGACACGTGGTCTGGATTAAAGATCTCAACGGGCCTGAAAATTAAGGCCCGGCCCTACCCGGCCCTAACAGTTCAGGCCCTAGGCCCTACCCGGCCCTACTAAATGGAATAGATTTTAGGCCCTACCCGGCCCTAAACTGTCGGGTTTGGGCAAAATTTGAGAATTCGCCACAGATTAAAATTGAAATGGCAATCAGCACCATCTTCATAATAGGTAAATACAGAAAATAACTATTATTCTTGCTATATTAAAATATTTCAATATATATTATTTTTTCATGGGGCCCGAGGCCCTACCCGGCCCTATTGATTAGGATAGATTTTCGGCCCTACCCGGCCCTAAATGTCGGGTCGGGCCTTTTCGGGTTCGGTCCTGGTCGGGTTCGGGCAGAGTTTGAGAACTCTAGTCTGGATTACTGTATACTATAGCAGTGTGTGGAGCTGTATGAATCACTGGTGAGCAATTAGCTCAGTGACCCACTGTCACCGGAACAATACACACACAAATGGCTACTGTATATACTGTATACATGACAACCAGTCATGTAATAGTCTGCTGATCACTGCCTGGGCAGACAGGTGACAGCCGGAATGTAGACTGTAACACCAGGGGGCAAATATGAGTTGGAGCCCCAGACTGTCTTCTGTGAGGTGAGCCGCAAGCGCCACCATTGCACAGGTAGAGTCTGCAGAACCATTGCGGCTGAAGAATCCACCGTGAATGTGAAAGAATCATTTATTTGAACACAACTGCAAGGTTGATGTGTCAACAATGTTGTATAGGTTGTGTAAGCAATCCAATATAAATGGTAAATGGTGCATTTATATACCGATAGTGTCTTTATCCAAGCCGCTTTATATAGCTAGTAAATCCAATTTACTTATTCACACACCAAAGATGGAAGAAACCATGTAAGGTACTGACAGCATATCGGGAGCAAGTATACGGGTTTAACCCTGTGAAGCCTGAACTATGAAGGTCAGAAAAAATCAAATTTTTGAAATTGAAGTCTTTATTAGGTCAAAAAAGATTTTTTTTTTACCCAAAACATATTTATATGTTATTTTTATTGTATCATAAATGATACATTGGGAGGCAACAACTCAGTACTCAGTACTAGAGTACACTGTACAGTACAGTGTACAAATAGGTATGTGACATAGGCCTACCTATAGTACACACCGTGCGCCAGAGCCACCAGTTCAAGAGGAAAATACACTGTTGCAGTTGTAAGAATAATAGCAGTTGATCTTCCATAGCAGAACAAACATGGTAGATGCAGAAATGTGGCCATGCGATGTACAGAATGTGGTATATACATTTGCAACAAGCCCAACGGCAGACACACACACACACACACACACACACACACACACACACACACACACACACACACACACACACACACACACACACACACACACACACACAGGCAGCCCTGATGGTAAAACTTGCCCTGAACGCCTCCATATCCCACAGATCTTTCCAGGAGATCTTCCTCTTCTCCACTCCTTCCCATGCCATCCACTGCACCACAGCTTGTGTGTGCCTCCCTGTTTCATCTTTCCGCCGTACCACCTGGACCATCTCTCAGGCAGATTAGCCTAGACTAAGACCAAGACTACTTCCTGAACTCTGCCCTAGATGTCCCTGTGCCTGAGTTACACAGGTGTGTGCCACTCATGTGTGGCACATAAGCATGACTCCTGTCACTTTCCTGACTTTGTTTATACTCATCTTTAAGCAGTAGCAATAAAGATGCTATGTTTGTCCCTTCAGGATAAGGCCCGTCCAATAGGACAATTGAAAGCTGGTGCTTCAGCATACACAGTGGCAGCATCATTTGGTGTCATTCCTGGTACCTTTCACAATTTAAGACCAAGTTTTTTGAGAGCCCATATCTTCAGAATCTGGGCATACTGACCCTCAAAAACAAGGGTTGATGCAAGCCATTAGCCATTTTGGCAAACGTTTGGGGGGTGCAACCCACATGTTTAGCAACATTACTCATTCCAGGAATGTCCAATCTCTATATGCCATAGGCCTACATGTGGTAAAGGTTACTAGTCATTGATTAAAACAATATACTGTAAGATGCAATACCAATTGGTATTACTACGGCGGAGAGAATAATTCCCAAAGGTAGGTTTCTGAACTGATATGGGCCACTTTACTATTACAGGACATTTAGATGAAAAAATGACCATGACATTGACCTTTGACACATGACCCTGAACTTGAATTGCTTCAGTCACCTCATAAATCAACTCGGCACCCCAGAAAATATATACTTTGATGTCAGAATCATGAAAATCGGCCCATTATTCACCGAGCTCATCAAATACTGTATCAATTTTTATCAGATATAAAGGCCAAAAACATGTACCGGTATTCAGCTACTCTTCTGAAACAACTGCTATCACACATTTTTGAATTCCTGGATGTCAGACGAACGTAATGATACCACATATGTCTTGTCCCTTTTGATGGCGGTAAATTGCGATTTTTTGCCTGGCGTCCCACGGCCTAAAAGGGAAAGAGAGGTGGCAGGGACAGAGAGAGCGCGAGAGAGCGCGGCAGAGCGCGAGACAGAGCGCGCGACAGAGCGCGGCAGAGCGCGAGAGGGCGCGGCAGAGCGCGGCAGAGCGCGACAGAGCGCGGCAGAGCGCGGCAGAGCGCGGCAGAGCGCGACAGAGCGCGGCAGAGCGCGGCAGAGCGCGAGAGAGCGCGACAGAGCGCGGCAGAGCGCGGCAGAGCGCGGCAGAGCGCGACAGAGCGCGGCAGAGCGCGGCAGAGCGCGGCAGAGCGCGGCAGAGCGCGGCAGAGCGCGGCAGAGCGCGGCAGAGCGAGGCAGACAGACAGAGCGAGACAGAGATCGCGGGCGCGAAGACAGCAGGAGCACAAGGCAGTGAGTTGTTACAAAGTTTAGCATTACAGCTGTTTTTCAGTCCATATTTGGATCCTGTACAGTATGTACAGTATTCAAATATTCAATTTGTTTTCATGCTGAATGATATATACATATTTAAAGTTTTTCAAAAACCTTAGGTCAGGCCTAAATGGGTATGGGGGTACGAAGTGGTCAACAAAAAGGGCTTCCGACTCAGAAGCAGACAGCTCGTAATACTCCACGTTAATACTATAACTATCCTTCCAGGTGCAAGGCAGTAGGACATTAGAAAGAGAAGAAAATGCCAGCACTCTTGAAATGTTCGTTTTGTATTTACCTATGGTGAGCAGATAACGAACGTGTATCATCCTTGGAGTATGGTATCATCCCGTTGTCCTTCCTCAGCGTTGTGACAAGAAAACAGGAAGTGAGGTTTAGATACAGAGATGCCATCCGATGCCACCAGAGTGGTTATAGGTAATCAGGCACAGTGCCATTTATTAGTAGGCTACCAGGACAAGATAGAGTAATCAGTAAATATTACATATAAAAAAATATTAGAAAAAGTAGACACCCACAAGGACCTATGCTATAGACCTATCTGCCAGCCCCCAATCTAAAGTGCCTGTGAAGTTAATCAACCAAACAGGCAACCATAACCACTCATTTGAGTCTTGCCAATGTTAGACTCCATATACCGGTAGGCTAATATTACAAATACAAAATTACAAAAATATAAATGGAACATGTGTAAATATTAGAAAAGGAAACCTACTGGAAACCACCCACCCTGGGGGAGCAGTGGCCGAACGGTTAGGGGAGCGGTCTTGATACCGGAAGGTCCCCAGTTCGAATCCCCGGACCGGCACGTTAAAATTACCACCGCTGAAGTGCCCTTGAACAAGGCATTGAACCCCAACCATGAAATGTTCTATGAAATATGCAGGGCACGGCTGTAAACAAGCTTTCAAAGCTTAGTCCGTTCACCCTGGGTAAACAAGGAATCATTTCATTTCATTTCATTTCATTTCATTTCACCCAATCAGAATGGAATGAATGTTAGTTTGATCATAAATTCAGAATATCCAATTGTGAAAAATTAGAATTTGAAAAACAACAAGCAGCCCAAGAGGAGCTCCTCATTGAGACTTCTTGGGTACACCTGTCTGGAGTGTATGAATCCAATATGCATCACAGTGCAGGAGCCCACTCTTATAGGGTTTCACAACTTCAATCCCTTGGAACTGCAAAGAGCTGACTAGGTGACCCACAGTATCAAAGTGTTTTTCCTACTGTACATAAGTCTTGCAAAATATTCTGCCTTCGACTCAATGTTTTTTTTTTTTACCCAGAATGTGGATGTAAGAATGTCTCACAGCGATGCAATTTGCAATTGGGTTGCCATGCATGATGTAGGATGAAAACAAACTATTGGGTTACTCTAGACCAGGGCTGGGCAATTATTTTTCCCAAGGGGCCAAATGAGATACATAAAATATTGTTTAGGGCCAAGACTAAAGGCTGAACTAAAGTCTGCGTAATATTCATTTAATTTCAAGATAAAAGGAAGCGTAAGACCAACCTTTTTGACACCAGGGCCCTCAATTTATTCAGTATTTGTGCCACAGAGTACCACCTTTTGATGACATTTTAGCCCCACAGACCCCAAAACTAAAGATTTCTTTTGCTTTTGTCCACAATTCCAGGCTGGATTTGGGGAAACCAAACAGTCAAACATACATATCAAAATGACCATTAATCTTCTAACATTCTCTAGTTGTGTAGACTTGGGGCTAATTCAGATGATGAATATTTTAACTCTTGATAGTGTAAAAATGAAACCAAATGGACCGCAAGGGTCCATTTGCCGCATAATGCCCAGGTATTTGTCTAGACCAAGAAGTGACATAAAACAAACTATTGGGTTACTCTAGTCTAGACCAATAATAAACTCCCAGGGTTAAATTAGTGTGAGCAACAATGCATCCAGTCGTCCTGGTACCGGTTCTATACAGGATGAATTTTAGGTCACGCATCCGACCTGTATCTAAAACAGGTCGGATAGGATGTCTCTGAAATATGTAATTGAATTCATCTTGTGTGATCTGAGACTTATATAAAACTCTCATATAAGAGAATAAAGTTAAAAATCCATAGTATTTCTCTGTAATGTGAACCATATATAAAACATGTATAATTTTGTGATTAATAAGAATTATATATGACATTCAAAAAATATATAAGATCGATAGTATTTTTCTTGTATGAAAGGTGTGGCACCTTTCATATATATTTTTTGAATTTCAAGAGTTGCGTAGCATCCTTAATCACAATACTGGTGTCCTCACAAAGAACAGACAAAGCGTTTTCTTCTTGTATGTCATATTTATCCTTGACTGTCTTTAAATGCATTCATTTTATTCATCCACAATATCTGAAACAACTGCTCGTACCATACACGTCTTAGACATTGTTCAGAGATTTAATACCCATCATGTTTAAGGCTCCCTGTTCACCTGTCCATAATTCCTTCGATAAGATCCTTTCAATTGTTCAGAACTGTGCTGTTCTCTCATCTCGAGAATACCTAATCATGTTTTCACTAATCATCAATGCAATAATAGATCAATAACGCAATGATCCATGTGTTATGTCCATGTGTTTTGTTGTTTTCTTTTCGTATGTATTGAGCCGTGACAGATTGTGCCGCAGCCTTCGCCTTGTTCTCGCTCCTGCGATCGAGAGGACGCAGGGCAGGGAGTGGAATGGATAACATGCACGCCTTTCTTGGGCCCCAAACCTGGGGAGAGAGTCTGGGATGGAGGTGGGAGTTGACTGTGAACTCGCAGAGGGCCGAGCGACGCACAAGGAGACACGACAAGGACACTATCAGGTTCCAGGTAAATCCTTTTGGTCACGGCCAACGCACAGCCAGCGCTATCTGCAAAAGAAAGACCACATAAGACCAAAAATGCACAGCGATGCCTGTACAGTGCAATGAATGGTACATTTGACTTTGACGAGTTTAAGTCGGTCACGTTGCCTGAACACACCAGCATGTCTGGAAACTGGAGGAAAACCTTTCCAATGTAAACCACTGTCTAAATCTACTATGCCGTCGTACTGTAAATAGCTGAGCAAGCTCATAATTAACCGAATTTAATAAAAGCTTGAGTGACACCCTTGTGCAACATAGCTAGATTTAGATACAAATTCATAAATAAACATGGTCTATTGTATTTTGCTGCATACACCCAGTGAATGCATTGAGCAACAATCAGCACAATGGACAGCGAGTCTCAAGTCCCTCAACCCCCCCTTTTAGCTTGAATGATTTTATTTGTTTAGTTTTTACACGTTTAACTAGTCATGTTCTTCATAAATTTGCATGTTCAGCATGTTGCATTGCAATTAGCTGGTTGGGTATATAGCTTATTATAATCACGGAGGTTAATGAGAGAAAAACAGCTGCACTTATGGAAACTGCCCTTGCATGGTTAAAGGAAAATTCCAAAGCTATGAATTGTGCACACAAACTATTACATTTATGATGACGGGTATGGCTGTTGGCCATACCCGTCATCATAAATGAGTTGTTTTCTGGGAGAAACTCATGAGTTCAGTACCATGAAAATCCCCTAGTTAGACATATCACATGCTACATAAAGTATTTGCATGTGTTGCCTTCTAATGGTTAGTGAATAGTATCCAGACTTTGACCCGTTTTTATGACGTTTCCCACAGGAGATGAATTTCAACGTTTTAGTACACATTAATAGACACCATTAGAGAATTAGAAATGTCGGTGAAGAGATGTCTTGGTAACAATTTAGCTCCCAGGTTTTCCTAACTTTCCCTAACTACTTCCCAAACTGTGGTAGTGCACACTGCCCTGTGGTGAGTCTAATCTAATCTCTGTACCTTCCTCAGGTTGATGAAGTTCCAGCCAGGAGACAGAGGGGTCCGAGCACAGTGCACAGTGTGGGCCAGCATGGACCTTACAGCAGGGTAGCAGGACAGAGCTCTGTGGACCACCAGAGACGCATTATTGATGTCCTCAAGGCAAGACCAATCTGCCAAGCAGCTCCTGATTGACAACGGAAAGGACAAAGGACAAAGAAAAAATGACAAGAAAAGAAAGCAAGAAAGTAGACATGCAGTCAGATCTATAAATAAATAGAAACTACACCTGATCTACAAAGGTTGAACACAAATCGGCTTCCGTAACACTGTAAGAAAAGTTCCATAGTGAGACTTTAAGTAATTCATAAAATGTAATATTGTCCAAACTCTTCTATTTACATTTTCAGAAGAAGAATATTTGCCAACATGTCGTACATGAGAGCTTACAGGTGGTTTCATGCTTGAGATCAAAACAATATCAACAAAATATAGACATTATTTAGTAGGAGTGTAATAAAATATTTTAACAGGAATACGTTAAAGGTAGGGGAAGTGATTTGAAATTCATTGTGTAGCCTGGTGCACTAGGGGCGACCCAAGAGTAGCTACACTATGTGAACCTGCTGCTGAATCCTGATTGGAGGAGAATTTACCTCCACCTGGGGAACTTTTATTAGCTCCTCTGCTAACGTGGGGGAGGGGGAATTTCCATTATGGTCTGCACACCTTATAATAGAGCATTTTAACAAAAACATTTTTTTGGGGTGATATCTGACAAAGGTGAAATCACTTCCCCTACCTTTAAGTATTACCATAAATGGTTGACATACATGGACAATTTTAATTGAAACAGATTTTTTGCTACTATATATCATTACACCTCTAGTAATTAAAGCAACCATCTTGTATTCCTGCCTAAAGGCCTGTCTTAGTTTGAAAGCCCACTCGCCAACGGCAAGGCGCAGGCCGAGAGTGGGAGACACACGAGGAAGAGGGAGACACAGGACAACCCATATGGAAACTTTTATATATATGTCATGTCGCATGTGAACTTAAAAGTGACACATTTCATACAATCCTCATGTAAGAGAAACGTATGTACTGTGAAAGAGACATATATAAAACATATCATTTTGCAATGAATAAGATTTATATATGATATGCAAAACAGATGTAAGATCCATAGTATTTTTGTACGGTGAAATATACATAATATATGAAACATATGTAATTGTGTAATGTATAATAATTACTGTATATATGATATTCAAAACAGATATGCAATCTATAGTATTTTTTGTCCTGTGAAAGATGCATAAGATATGAAACATATGTAATTGTGTAATCTATAAGAATTATATATGATATTCAAAACAGATATAAGATCCATAGCAATTTTTGAACTGTGAAAGATACATAATACCGGTATATTAAACATATTTAATAAAACAATAATAATGGTTAATAAACTGATGACCAGCTCTTTCCATCTGTCTCTGTCCTCGGCAGCTGCCCTACAAGCCATCATCGTCACTCAGAGACAAAGAAAAGCTTTCCGTAGCAACGAGAACCACCAAGCTTTCCCCGGCCACAACCTTCACTCATCTGCTGCTCGTCATGGTGATACTTACACCGGATGGCCCACTGAGGAAGCTTCCGTGCAGCCGCGTACAGTCGGTGGAGCTCCACCACGCAGGGCGCAAACTCAGACAGGTCGTATCCGGTGAAGACCTCCAGCGAGACGAGCCACAGCCATGCGTTGGCCAGGCAGAAGGCTGCAGCCGCCACTACGGAGGGAACATACCGGACAGAGAGTTCAACGGACAAGAGGGTCAGGTCTGATACATACCGAGGCTCTCCGTCTGGGAGGAGACAGGCTCGACACTCAGGTGTGGGGTGTGGTGGCGGGCACGGATGCCTGGAAGTCCAACACCTTGAGGATGTTGACACCCATCTCCGTCAGCTTATCCCTGGTGGACGTGCCGTCGTCTGGGCCGTGCAGAAGCTCCTCGGGGTCAGGCAGGGTCTCATGGGGTTTGCAGGCCATCATCAAGGCAGCAGTGGCCACCAACCAGCTGTAGGTCGCTGCTCGTTACACCCTAAGTGAGGGACAAGTCATTAAGAAATATTGTTAGTGCATGAGCTCATTGCAGCGTTGCTCTAGTCGACTAAAACTAAAAATGTTGTCTACCTTTTCCCCACAAACAAAAATTACATAAAAACAGAAATATACCTTGTATACCTACGAGTAAAACTACAAAAAATATACTGGCAATTCCATCAACAAATAAAAACTAGATACAAAACTAAAGTAAGATGACTAAAACTGAGACTAAATATACAGTAATGACAATTTTGTCAAATAAAAACTCACTAATAATGCCAGGGAGGGACTAGTGGACAATAGATCCAGTAGAGCGAAGACAATTTGCTTGTTTCTAAATTACTTCTAAATTACTCCTATATGATCTATATGCTCACGATAAATCGTTAAATCAATGTTTCCGTGACTTGTTATGGTTCCAAATACATTTGCAGATGTAATGTAAACACGTTCCATTGCTGCCAAAACTATGACAGAAAATGCAATGCGAAATATTTTTAAATTAGATGCTGACCAAAAAGGTAAAATGCAAAAATATTTGGCAGACTAAAACTAGACCATTTTTGTTGACTAAAACTACATAAAGAGTCTTGATGTTTAGTCGACTAAAACACGACAGTGATTGAAACTAGACAAAGACTTAAACAAAATTGGATGAAATCTGGATGATGGCGCAGCACCTCTGCTTTGGGCCACAGCTGCTGTTCACTCAGGCGCAAGCGCTGGTGAATCACCTGCTCCTAGGGATGGACAAAGGAAGAGATTTTATTAACCCCATGGTTGTCAGGCCTCGTCGGCTAATAGCCGTTAGGAAAAAATGTTTAAGTTCATCCATTGAAAACAGACAGATTATAACCGGCTACAACGGTTACCTCTTCTGCACCAGGGGTCTGCAGGGACACCATGGTCTCTTCTACGGGAGAAGAGACAGGCATGGTGTAGGCGGGGACCTTCTTCCTCTGCAGGATGGGGGTACTGGTGCGACCTCTGGCTGCAACAGGTGGATCTCCGGTCCTCTTCTTGGGCCGTAGTTTACCAACGCACTGACCCATATTGGACTCTGAAAGAGAGAGGGACAGAGAGAGAGACAGAGAGAGAGAGAGAGAGAGAGAGAGAGAGAGATAAAGACGCAGAGATAGAAAGAAAGAGA
Organism: Benthosema pterotum; assembly: GCA_039105355.1. Taxonomy (NCBI): domain Eukaryota; kingdom Metazoa; phylum Chordata; class Actinopteri; order Myctophiformes; family Myctophidae; genus Benthosema; species Benthosema pterotum. The sequence continues at coordinate 49,696,136 of CM076965.1, forward strand.
GATCTGACACCTGTGGAAGGAGAGAGAGAAAGAGAGAAATCTGATTACATTTACAATACATTAGTTACACAAAATACTGTACATTCATCAATTACAATTACAATTACCCCGCCCCCCAACAAAAGGATTCTACTATCATTGGTTTTCAACCTTTGTGATACCAGGGCCCACTATTTATTCAGCATTTGAGCCACGGACCACCATTTTAGGACATTTTAGCCCATTTTAGACCTAAAACTTTTTGCTTTTGTCCACAATTCCAGGCTGGAATTGCAAAACAGTCAAACATACAGATGAAAATGACCATTAATCTTCTACATTCTCTAGCTGTTTGGACTTGGGTTAATTTACATGATGAATAGTTTAACTCTTGAGAGTGTAAAAATTAAACCAAATGGACCCGTGAAACCCAATGGACCCCGCAAGGGTCCATTTGGTTTCATTTTTACACTCTCAAAAAATTACACCTGATTAACCAAATTTCCATCATTTAGCCTGGGGACCACCTGCCCTGCTGGAAACAATAGCATACATGACCAACATAAACCAGCATCCCAGCAAAACCAGTAGCTGGTATGCTGGTCCACGAGCTAGACCAACACCACCAGCTAAACTCATGCTGGTAGACCAGCATGGGACACCAGCTAGATAGCTAAGACCAGCATAAACCAGTTTAGACCAGCATAAACCAGCAAAGACCAGCATGTAAATCATGCTGATCTTTCTAACAGGGTGGAAGCCTCTCAAGGACCACTGGTTGAAAACTGGTTGAAATTGGCTGAAAACTATCCCATGGCCAGCCGTCAACTCCTGGTGCTGATTCAATTAAACCCAATACAAACAACGTACTCAGTGTAGTGTCCATAGAGTTGTTTGGGGTTCAACATTTAGAATTTGAGTAAAGATTTCATCTATTACACATGCATAACTAAATTGAATGCTCAGCATGTTAGAAAAATAATTATACCGTAATGAAAGTGTGTAGAGCAGAGTGGATATTACAGTAGTAGCTGTACAGTGAGTACAGCCTGTAGTAATATATAGTATGGTACATCATACTGTATATGGTACTAAAAACCTGTAGTATCATATATGATACTACAGGTTTACTACATAAGACATGGTAAACAACAAACTAAAATGCTATTTTTTGAGAATTCCTAAGTTCAATCAAGTTATGCAACCCGTATTCCAGAATGTAAAGATATACAAGGAAAACTTACCAAAATGTCCTCAAAACCAAACTGTTTGGATAGTGGCTGCTGCTGTTGCAAATTAGGTGGAGGCAGCCATTTTGGGTCGTACCATCTGAGGCTCTCTGTGTCTACTTGCAGTGCAAATGGTATGGTCCAGGGGATGTGTCAGATATGATGATACAACAGGTTACACTGATACATGGCCCACCTGAAGGTTTGGTGTATCATATATGATATGATGCAGCAAGTGTCTCGTTCAGGGATCGACACTACCTCTGGGGGAACCCGGTTTCAAACCGGCAACCTTGTGGTTACCATTTGGTTACTCCCTGAACCACTGCTGCCCCGTATAACAAAACATTTGCATGATATTTGCAAAACAAGTATCATGACGTTCAGTTACTGTAAATAATGTTCTGATAATCAGGAAAAATATAGGTAGAACAATATGTGCACAAATGCAGTAAATAAAGAAGACTTTATTTACAGTAAATGAAAGTCATGATATTTGTGTTATGAAAAAAAAAAAAAGTAGGAAAGAAAGATCTGAATTTAAAGTTGTCTGTTCTGGTAATGAAAACACCCATGTGGAAAAAAATATGCAAACAAATTCATATAAAAGAATGAAGTTAATATAAGATCCATAGTATTTTTTTGTAAAGTGAAACATATAATTTTGTAATTTATAAGAATGATATATGACATGCAAAACAGTGGCTTGAATGAAAGGTGCCACTTTCAAGAGTTTTCATATAAAGTTTTTTTTTTTTCTCATATGGGGCGTCTGGTAAAAGAGGTTTTAATTCTTCCAAACGTGGGTAACAAAGCAGTTCAAAAACTAACTGGGCATTTGTGTTGGGTGAAGCGTACTGGACGTCCTGTGTTGAACCACAGGAGAGGCCCAGCGGAGCCCAGCGAGGGTTTTCTAGGTGAGTGGTTATCGGACACACGCCCAGTGAAATTATCACTGTGGAACACGAGGAGTCAAGGTCTGCTCTGAGGAATGTAGACTTCACCTGCTGCCAAGAAAAGGTCTGGCTTCACTGCAGAGAGAACAAACAGATGCACAAAAGGAGACTGCCCACATTGTTTTCAAAAGCACACATACTCTCAAGTTGATGGGGAGTTTTTATGTAGCCGTGCGAATGTTTGAGGTATTCTGGGCTTAATGTTTTGACAATGTGGTCCTTCTCTGCTTCAGTGAAAAGAATCGTGTTCAACATGCTGCTCTGCCTCATGCTTGGGATAGGTGTGTCGAGAACTCACCACACCCAGAGCTACTCCTAGACAACTAACTTTTACATACCTGAAGAAGGGGAAGGGGTCATATTAACCAGGAACGCATGCTGAGTGAAAGGGCATGAGTTCGATGATTGAGCAGATCTCATAATTATTTTGACTACATGTATTGTTCCCCTGCCTTTTGTTATCTAAGAATGTCAAGCTGTCAAACAGAAAGTGCTTGACTGTTGAAAGATCCCTAAACCATTTATGCTGTATTAAAAAAAGGCATATGGATTTGGCCACATAGCCAAGTGCGCTTGCTTTATTGTAGGTATGCCACTGGCCCGCGCAATATTTGATTAACAGTGATACTAAATATTTGATTTTATATTTTGTATTTTTTTAAGTAATATGTAATAGTAATATTAATATATTACACTTGCTCAGACAGTAATATTGTAATATAATATATTGCTTTAAAATGAAGGTAATAATTAATAAGTATTATATTAACAAGGTAAAGTAATATTCCCAACACTGAGGACTATGTTATAAACAAGACTTGAAGTTGATTAAGAAACTTTTAGGCAAAGAAATGGTAATATACAATAAGATAATTGATGAAAGAAAGGTTCTAAAGATTTTAATCAATGAGCCTCTAATAAAAAATAATTTAGGTCTTTTAGCCAGGATGTTGTCATTCACCACCATTACTAACACAACCCCATTACAGTTCCCCAAATATAGAAAATAACAAATAAACCAAAACATGAATCCCGCTGAACTGAAGGCCATCCTGCTCCTTATGTGCATGAGGTTAAACATAGCCATCCATAAAGCCCCACCACCAGTGGGCCTAAAAACATGTCTTTGTTGCTATTTGTTTGGGTAATGGTGCTATGCATGCGTCTGTGTTTGTATCATTTACTTGAGAGCAGGCCTTATGTATTCATAAGGTGTGGACTAACATCTGGAGGGGTCACATTCTTTGAGTCATAAATGGCATGTGTTATTCACTGGTTATACATACACGTATACAGTTCAGCCCCACCCCACAAAACCCACCTGATTAAATTCCATATTGCACAATTCATTCAAGATAAGCAGTTTGTGCTGCGATTGTTTGCCTTTCATTGTGTACAACATAAAGTCATAAACCATAACCGTGCCATGTCAATATATACAGCAGTCAGTGACACTCAGGTTCTTTGGTTTCACATCTGTTTCCCCCTACAATGCTCAAGTGTTTAAGTTATAGACAGTCAGCCAAGGCTGATACAACTAATGTTGTTTAACACAGAGGCTGTCAACAGCAGGGTGAGGTTACCAATGAAAACAAATCATTTTAAACCACCACTCTGACAGACTGACAAAAGAAATAACTACCTCTGTAGAGTAGAACCAGAGTTAACCTCTCAGTACAAATGATTATGGTTTTGGAAATATTACAGGTTCTTTAGTTATTATAAATCAACCACACCCACTGCACTGTAGAGGGACATGCAGACGATGCCAAGATGAGTTGTGCTCTCTAATAGTATGGTTGCCTTTTTTGTCTAGTAATACTAGTGCTTAGACCAGATCACCAGGGCCTTGGCTCAGTTTAAAGATGGATAATGTGAAAGACAGACACTACACAACATAGGGATAGTTTGGGCCAGATGCCAATATCAAACTTTTACTGTTGAATTTTAAATCACTGCACTGAACCATTATTTAAGACTGTAATTGAAAACTTAAGAGTCGTCAACAGGTCTGATACCCAGGACCTCTTGACTCTCATACCTCTAGTAAATTGAAAATACTGTACAACACAAAACTGAAACACTATTGAAGTTATGTTGGCAATAGACCCGTTACTGAACTAACACCATAACACTGATTACTAATTTATAAAGCTTTAAGTTAAAAGCTTTAACCAGCCCTATTGGAAAGAGGTGGGGAGCAATAGAATAAAACGGCTTAACCAATGACAAGTCTAGTGAAATTAGAGTGGACATTTCTTTACAGAATCCAACATTTTCATTTTGGGGTAAGAAAGATCGATAGATTACTGGCAGGGAGGAAGTCTTCCTGCATCTCTCACTGTGGGTCCTCAGGGCTGAACAGGCCTTGGGATTACTTGTCACTACACAAATGCATCAGCAGCTGCCCCACGGTCATGGATTGTCAAGAGCAAAACCTGTTCCATCAGATTAGTCTTTAAATTTGTCAGTTTTATCACACAGGTGGAGTCAGTCTTCTCTGCAGCAGTTTAATAGGTTACTTGAGGTGATGCATTTTTCATTCCAAAAGGGATGGGTCTAAATTTTACTGCAGAGCTACAATAATCAAGTTGGCAAAGTTAACCTTTCAGTGGCATTTGCCATTGTTCTTGAAGATGTGGCGTTTACTCTTTAACCATAAAGTTGCTAATGAGCTCCATTGCACAATACAACATTATGTACAGTTGTATATAGTAAATTTACAGACTTATCAGGACTTCTAGTGTGCTCCGCATTAGCTACTGCAAATGTGCAGAAAGACATGGTCTTAATTATAATGTCAATGCCAGAACAGAGCCAATGGAATTAATAAGATTATTATGACACCTTCTGGCCAAAGGAAGTACTGCACGACATCCAATGGGATGCATTTGTTTTGAGCATAAGCTTGGTTCATATTGGATAGGCAGTAATGAATCAACGTACTGAGACTACATGCATAACTAAGCAAAAAAGATTTCAGAGCAAGAAAACATCATTTCTTTTGGGATTTTTTTATTCCGAGGCCATGCAGTCATCAACATCACCTTCGTCATTGATACAAGTGGAAAAAACCCAAAACATATTACCTAGTACAAAACATGACTAAACTTGACTGAGGAATGTAACAAATTAAATAGCAAATAGTAAAAGTAATAACAAAAATGTGCAGAAACATCTTGGCTGCACTGCAGACCCTCCAAGGAACTCAATAGAGGTTTGGACTGGTTTTGAAACCCTGTCATGTAAATAAAGATTTGTTTAAAAAAAAAGGGGGGGGATACACTTGCAGATCAGGTATAGAACTTAACAAGACAAAAGCAATAAATTACTTCTTACTGTGCGAATTTTATTGTGAGAACTGAGGAGGAGGCATTGGGAATGGTGGCATCATGGGCGGTGGTGGTGGCTGTTGGGGTGCCTGTGCTTGGGGAAAGGGGCAAAGGGGGGAGGATGGCTTGCACCATTCTGTGGGGCACCTCCAAACTGCTGGGCCTGAAAGTTGTTCTGCTGGCCTCCAAAGGAATTTCCTTGGTTAGCACCAAAGTTTGACTGTCCATTTCCATAGCTGCCTCCGTTGAAGCTGTTGCTGCCGCCATTGCTGCCACCCCCATAGCCTCCATTCTGTGAGCTTGCGCCAAAGCTTTTCTTTGGTCCGTTATCAAAGCCTCTACCGCTATCCCGGTCCCTAAAACTACCGTAGTCACGCCTGCCGCCGCCAGAATACCTGTCACGGTGGTCATCTCTATACCCGCCACCTCTGCCTCCCCTTGAACGCCCTGGAAAGACAAGCAAAAAGTACTTTTAAGATTGTGGCATGACATGAGTTAAACAAATGGCCAGACACACAATAGTTAAGACAAGCTAGTGAAAGTTGTTTGAGATACTCTGAGTTAACTGTGGTGAACCAAAATTAAACAAAAGACAGGAGGGGAGGGAAAAAAAATAAAGACAAATAAAGTCTGCAGCTTACACCACAGTTCCTGTATCTCACCAATTGGATTTACCTCCACTGCCTTCAGCCATCTGGAGGAGCTTGGGGTTGATGGCTTGGTTGGCTTCACGGAGGACAGAAACCAGGTCACCGGCCTGCCTCATGTTGTTGGGCGTGAAGAAGGTGTAGGCCGTGCCTGTCTTTTGGCTACGTGCCGTTCTGCCGATTCGGTGGATATAGTCCTCAGAGTTGTTTGGGTAGTCATAGTTGATGACAAATTTTACATCCTCAACATCTGTGGATTGTGTTGTGGTGTGGCATAACAGGGTGAGCAGGAGCGCGCACAAGGACGCAAAAATAAAAAAAATGCCACCACAACAGCCAGAAACAAGAGGTAAAGTTAGAATGGGAATGATTAGGTGGGACAAGCCTGTGAAGAATTTGTATTAGACAACTCCTGAACAAACACCTTTTTACCGGGGAGACTACGGTGGGAAGAGAGAAACGATGCACACTCCATTTGCTTCCAATCCCGAGGACAAGAGAAAAACCCATCCCTCAGCCACACAGCTGAACCACCCAACGATAAAGAACCGAGTCTTACCATTTTGGAGTATGCATTCACTAGTCCGTTCCCATTGCAGCAAATGTCCCCACATAAAGTCAAGTCACCCACAGGTGCATATACACAGTAGGGCCACCATGTGTCTAGTGCCTCTTCGTATGCCCAAACTAGGACCATGGTCCCTTTGTCGCGCACACTCACGAGAAGCTCTATAAAGGCCACACTGCAGCGTCTTGCCAAGATCTTAGGAACTGTACCAATTTGGAGGGCTGCAAAGAACCCACTTAGTCTTGGCCCATTATGAGGAAAAAAAAGATAAGGAAAAAAAAAAGATGTTTGTGTATCCCCATTCATCATGGGGCGATATTTCCAGAACCAGAGTTCAGGTGATCAAATGTCTCTCGTTGGCAGGTCTCGACATGACTTTGAAACGCAGGCGAGGGAGGAGTGTGAGCTTGGATTTTGTCCATGGCCGACTTGCGCATTCCACTGTGACCAGAAGCGCCAGTAGCCATGTCATTACAGAGGTGATGGCATGATCAGACAGACTGCTCTTAAAACATTAAGTTTAGGTAAACTGCAACACTTACATCACCCATGCTTTAACAGACTCTAAATGAAATAAAACTTCCACAACGCAAATGACTAGCAGTAGAGGGCATGTGCCCAAATGCATGCAGGGCTAGAGAAAAGCCTGGGTGTGAAGCAGTTCAAACCATTGCCATAGACGAGCGTATGGGGAGGATCTGTGGCCCCATCGCAGACCCCCTTATTTAAAGGCAGGCCAGCACGATATGCTGCACCCGGGGCCCTGTCACCTCTGTATATCTGCATGACTGGGGGACCCGCGTCTCCCCCAGTCAGGACACCTCCAAGAATCCTCCTTCCCCCTCTGGAGACCTGGGCTTGTCATGCCAAGGCCCTGCCACACAGACCGCTCCTTCAGGTACAGGGAGAGACTCAGAAAGAAGCAGAAGAGTTAAAGAAAGCAAATACACTTTCTTTTTTGAAATTCAACATTAAAAAGGAAATCAAACAAACACTAACCTAGACCCCTGGAGGCGACGTCTGTTGCAATGAGGATTGGTGCCTTCCCAAACTTGAACTCTGAAAACAGACAGGAAACCATTTAAACATCCACTTTTAACTACTTAGATAGTCCCTGTGCTTGTCACTTAATCCCTCAAGTTATTTGCCACTTTGAAACCTTTGAAATGGTTCAACTAAACTAACACACACATGCTGATGTTGACTTAATCTGCGATTTAAGCCATTTTGTAATATTTAATTCAAAATAGTAAACCAAAAGAAAGCAACCAAGTTTAGGGATAAGGTTAAGGCAAAGCAGGGAACTTACCATTGAGCACCCAGTCTCTTTCCTGTTGGCTCTTATCTCCATGGATACCCATTGCTGGCCATCTAAAACAAGATAAATGTACACATTTTTAGACAAATCCATTTACTTATGGCACTACCATTCAAGACAGCAAGAAAAGCAAATTAGTTATACATACCCATCTCTCCTCATCCTCCTGGTGATCTCATCACACTTTCTCTTGGTCTCCACAAAGATGATAGTCTTGTTCTCCTTCTCACTCATGATCTCCTCCAAAAGGCGAAGCAGCCTAGAAAAAAGGAGCAGAAAGGGTCAACAAAACGCCATAAGACACCATTAAAACTCCTAGCAAAATATATACATGTCATGCAGCACATTTTACTAAAGTTTTACTTACTTGTCCTCCTTCTCGCCATCATTGCAAACATCAACAATCTGTAGAATATTGTGATTAGCGCTGAGCTGCATTGCTCCAATGTTGATCTGGACGTATTCCCGTAGGAAGTCCTCTGCCATCTGGCGGACCTCTTTGGGCCAGGTAGCACTCCACATCAGTGTCTGACGGTCAGGCTGTGGTAAAGATGGTACAGTTAGTACTTGCATGGACTGCCCCTCCTTAGGATTTCACATCTGCCTATATTTTTTATTCAAACAAATCTTACCCTAATTTGGTCGACTATTTTTCGGATCTGTGGTTCGAAGCCCATGTCAAGCATTCTGTCGGCCTCATCCAGAACAAGGTATGTGCATCTGCGAAGGTTGGTCTTTCCCGCTTCCAAAAAGTCAATGAGCCTACCTGGTGTGGCAATGCATATCTCCACACCTGGACCGAAGAAAACAAGCACTTATTAGCAGTCACATTTTTACTCTACTTCAGGTCACAACTGCTATGCATTTTGTTGGATGGCGTAATAAAAGCCCCCAAAAGGATCACTGACATACCCCTTTCCAGGTCACGGATCTGTGGCCCCTTGGGTGCACCTCCATAAACGCAGGTGGACTTGAGGCGAGAAGCTCTTCCATACTCGGCAGCCACCTGCTGGACCTGTTGTGCCAACTCACGGGTGGGGGCAAGCACCAGGCACTGCAGAGAAAGTAGTTTGTTTAAAAAAAAATCTGCATACATTGAGACAAATGGCATCCAACTGACATTTTGATTAATATAAGGGGTGATTTGTATTACTTACAATTGGACCATCTCCACGCTCCAAGAATGGCTGGTGGTTGATGTGCACAATAGCCGGCAACAGATACTGCAGAGCAAAGACAATTTAGTTGAGAATAAGGGCCACAATGATTGAAGCAAGCTAGGGCTAAACACAAATGATTATATGTACTTACAGCAAGGGTTTTCCCAGAGCCTGTCTGTGCAATGCCAACCATATCCTTGCCACTCAGGGCTAGAGGCCACCCCTGTGCCTGGATGGGTGTTGGTTCAGACCAGTTTTGTTTCTGGATCACATCCATCACATAGGCTGTGGAGGTGAAGAGAACATTAAAATCCAAAGCAACAAAATCCAGTAGTCACATGGAACTGTGCATTAAGATTATGCTGCTACACAAGTTATAACACAAGTATGGTACCACCAATTATAAATAACATTGGCGTAAAACTTAGCTGTTGCACTGTAGCCTAGTGAGATGCAAAATCAGTATGATGAATATGGAATAGTTTTAATCTTACATGGGAAGTTAGCCTCATTGAACTTCACGATGGGGTTTGGGCAGTCTCTTCCCTTCACTGCAACAGTATGTGCTCTCCTGTAGTTCTCAATTTCTTGCTGTGGGATAAGAAAGTTAAGTGTTTACAAATGAACATGGTAATTGAAGACATGGGAGCTCAACATGTCTCCCAAGTTGCACGTGTCTAGTTGAAACGACTCATACACTGCATTCCAGCAGCCTCTACATTACGTAACCATGCCTTCAGGCTGATAGACCATGTGAGAGAGGCCACCATAATAAAGTCCACATACCGGTGACCTCCGTGCCACATCGGGGTGCTGCTGATAGAAGTTCTTCTCGAACTTTGGGAGGTCATCGAGGTTCCAGTGCTTCTTGCGCAGGCGTTCGCCTGGGTTTCCATACTTGTTACCACCTCCTCCGCCACGGCCGCCTCCGCCACCACCAAAGCGAGGAGGACCACCACCATATCTGCAGAACATAATGTTATGTAAGCATGTTAAACTAATCCTTTAACAAAATCGAGGTTTTAGGCTGTGAACCCCCCATTTCACATAACAGATAAGAGGATGCTTAACTGCTCTAACAGGGATTCCAAATTATATTCATTTCATGGACACAGGGTGCCGTGGCATTCCAGGACCAGCAGTTTATACTGTAAAAGCACCATTGATGTAACCAAGTGGAATCGGTTGTGTCCATTTGTGCACAGAGTTACAGACCCATAATGGCCCATTTGGTCCCTAGCCATCTCAAAATTCAGGTCCCTTTCAGAATCCCTCTACCCCTAGGGGCCCCAGGACCGCACTTTGGGAACCAATGTACTATGGTTCGAAATGGATCGCAATTCCTCTCATATGTTCCAATTAGCCAGAAAACTTCCCACAAAGGCCAGGCCTAGTTCAACTCCAGGCAGGAAAGCGCAACTCTGCTCATAAATTGCGTCATACAGCTGGTACAAGTGTAGTATACTTTCCAGCCAGTAGTTGAACAATGGAAAAAAACTGGCCGGCATTTTGTATCCGCACTCCTGCAGTCACGTGGTGGAATGCCGGCTAGCCACGAGGCTAGCACATTAGCACATCTCCACTGGGTCTACACCAGGCCTAATGGAAAATTTAAACCCCCAATAAAAAAGGCTTTTCAACTCGGAACGTCGTGGACTAAACGTATAGAATGACTTTATGGCCGGAACGTAAATGCCCATTTTCAGCCAATCTTTAGAAATGTATCGCCGACTTTAATAGACCGTAGCTCAAAGGATTGGGGGAGAAGCCATTATATTATAAACGAAAAAATGCTGTAGAGGAAACTGGCGTCTTGGTATTTTTGTCGATGTATTAACGGTTTCTGCGGAGAGTTAGCATTTAGCATCGATGCTAGTCATCGGTCGCCGGCTGGCTGCCGAGACACGAGGCCAGAGCAGGCCTTGTGCCGACGTTACCTCAGATAACACCACAATGTCGGCAAAACAAATAAACATTTAAACGTCGGGTTCGTAATTCGTTGACATATAAAATAAAAGGTATTGACTTCGGGAAAAAACCGATACGAACCGCTGAGAAGCGACTCGTTTCCGTTTTTTTACCCCTTCACCGGTCGCCATTTCTAACCAAGTCTTAACGACGACACAAAAAGAGAAAATGAAAGAAAACTCGGAAAAAAAAACACTTACCCTCTGTCTCTACCGCGGTCTCTGTCGGAAAATCCGGGCATGGTTTAAGCAAAGTGCGGATGTAAAAAAAAAAAACAAAGCAACACGAGAATAAATACTAAATATGTTTTAAAGACCGACAAAAAAAACCTGAGTGACCGACTGTGTCTGGTTGCTGCTGAGAATGCCGGTGATGAGAAAAGGAGGACCGGCTTTTATGATGCCTCGCGCATGACGGCGGCGCCCCGCAGGGCCCGGCGGATCCCTCCGCCAATGGACTTCTCTCTGTTGATACTTGTTGTTTGTTCCTTGATTCTAGACCAGGGGTTTTCAACCTTTTTCATCTCAGGGACCACCATTTATTCAGGATTTGAGCCACGGACCACCACTTGAGGACATTTTAGCCCCACAGACCCCAACACTAAAGATTTCTTTTGCTTCTGTCCATCTTCTAGTTGTGTAGACTCGGGGCTAATTCAGATGATGAATATTTTAACTCTTGAGAGTGTAAAAATGAAACCAAATGGACCCGCAAGGGTCCATTTGGTTTCATTTTTACGTTCTCAAGAGTTACATCTGGTTAACCAACATAGCTGGGGACCACCTGGAACCCTCTCAGGGACCACTGGTGGTCCCCGGACCACCTGTTGAAAACCCCTGTTCTAGACACAACCACTTGTATACAATAGTATACATACAGGTTTTCTACCTTTTTTTAATATATCAGGGCTTACTATTTATTCAGAATTTGAGCTACGGACCACCATTTGAGGACATTTTAGCCCCACAGTCCCCAGAACTAACAAAACAGGCAAACATACAGATCAAAATGACTATTTATCTTCTATACTCTAGTTGTGTAGACTTGGGCTAATTCAGATGGTGAATATTTTAACTCTTGAGAGAAACCAAATGGACCCTTGCGGGTCCATTTGGTTTCATGTTTACGCTCTCAAAGAGTTACAGTTGGTTAACCAACTTTTCATTATTTAGCTGGGGGACCACCTGGACCACTGGTTGAAAACCACTCCGATTTAAACTGTTTTGTTGTTGTTGTTTTTTCAGTTGTTCAAATTGGCATCAAGGCATCCATGGCTTGTGATATAAACAGTGGTTGTAGCGGCGATGCAACTTATTCAAGATCACATTTGATGTCGCTTTCTGTTACATAATGTTGCATCCTTCGGTGGTGGGGACTATATTGAATGGGGACTTTGTATGGCGAAACTGTTGGAGCGGACGCATATGTGCGAGACTGTAGGTTGTAATCCGGTTAGTTCCTGTGTTATTACTAGAAATGACGTCAGCAGAGGGAGGGGTCGTTTCTGCCTTTTTTCTCTTTACAAAGGGAATCAACTCAACTCTACCTTTGATAGAAGTCGTTCTAATAATGATTGAATTATCCCGTGTTCAACATAAATCGTAAATTGAAACTGAAGTAACATTAGGTAATAGTCAACATGTCAAATACTAGATTTACACAAACACAGCTAAGTGCATGTTTTTCTATACTTTATTACAGGGGTTTCAAAACCTTTTCATGTCAAGGGCCCCCAGAATGATACTAATTGGCCTGCAAACTACACCATTTGAACATACCGGTATATTACTAGAACCACCACTGCTCTACACTAGCAGTGATTTTCAGCCACTTTCATTTCAAGGTCCCCCAGTTTGACCTGAGTTAGGCTACGGTTGTGCATCTCTATCTCAGATTACTGGTAACCAATGCATACTGTAAAATCAAAGTGAATTTAACTTTGAGTCACAAGTCTGACCGATAAGGGTCCAGTTAGTTCCTAGTTTTCAGTTAGCTGTGGACCCCCTAGAAGTGAGAACTCTCTCAAGGACCCCTACGGGCCCCCTGACCCAATGTTGGAAACCAAACCACTGCTTCATTAAACAGAAACGTAAACAGTCAGTCATTAGAGATGAAAAGATAACAAAAAGACTTGTTGCTCAAAAGTTATAGAATGGCTATAGGCAGGGGAAAATGTCCATGCTTCTGCAAACAGTGATGAAACCAGCAAGAGTAGAGATCGTTATGATGATTTTTTCCATTGTGGACAGCAGTCAAGAACCCTCAGAACTATTGACTCTGTTTGCAGGGGTCATCATTATTTGTGCACATTGATCTTACATGACCGTGTGTGTGCGAATACTTTCAAAATAACCTCAAACTGAATTCTCATAATTAAATCAGGTTTTGAGAGACACTGTATTTTAATTGTGATACATATAGATTTTATGAATTCTAATTACAGTATATGCCTGGTACTAATCTCCCTGGCTGCCCCATACAGCCCTACCCCCATCGGCATCTGCTAAATACTTACTGTAGCACAAACTGCTATGTTAATACACTGAGTGGGTCTACCAAAGGGTCTCCCAGTGGGTCATGCAAATGACTGATGACACATTTAAATTCCTTGACCCTAGTGTCCCATGGCTAGGCCATTACCATGTCCTACTGTAGTCTGAGATGGAAATGAATTAATTCTCAGTGCTGAATTTTACACTTCTTTCTGAGAATAGATATATAGAGACATGGCACGCATCCCACGCGTCTCTGGAATCCATTCAAATATATTCCATTGTTTGTAGGTCCAAAATGTGTTTTAGGTAGAGAATGGTGAAGGCCTATCAGATTATTCACATCGTTGTCCCGTTCATCAAACAGTTGGGTGAAACTTCATGTCCTGTGGATGGGTTTGTTGTCATGCTGGAAGAGACCAATCCCATTAGGACAGTAATGTTTCGTCAAGGTGAAACAAAAACAAAAATAACTGTATTATTTTTCATCAAGCCTTCTTTAGAGTCTTTTTGCAAAAGGAGTTGCGAGTTGCCCAATTGGTATGATGAATTACATAGTATGGAACCAAATAGTGTTTCAAAGAAGGACAACTAAAATAAATGCATTTAGAATGAAGTGAAACCAATGTAATTGCCTTCTCGATTTAGGGTGCAGCCAATTGAGTGAGTTGTACAAGTTAGTGATGAGTTCCATAGGAATGCTTAAAAGTGCTGTACATGTATATTCTTATTTGTTACCCCATTCTGGCTACAACTTATCACTAGGGAGTCATGATCTGTGCCAAATTAATTCTTTCAGTCAATCTGAAATATGTTCTCCAAAACTAAAAGTTGGTATAACCGATAAAGTCAAACATGATCTGAACATAATGAAATCTGTTCGATACATAAAAGAATCAGAAAAGCGTCATCACAAAAGTGGCAAATTTTCCAATATCCTAAGAACATCATATGTGCTTAAAAACTTTTCCTCCACTTAAAATGTTTGCATATCTTTTTCCAAGCTTTTTCTGTTGCACTCATAACTCAACTCTCATTCAGACGACATTGACGATATATATAAAAGAATACATTACATTTCTGTACAAGGTGCCTTGCATCATTAGACAAAGGCAAGTTTAATTAGAACTAATTACACACAAAAATAAAATACTCTTACAAAAATGATAGTGTTAACATACATCAAATTGCATCAGTCAGCTATGAGAGATATAGTCCTGCTAGTGGAACATGCTATAAAAAAAAAAAAAAAAAAGAGGAGGGAGGGAGTGAAACCAAGAGCTGCATCTCATTGTTGACTTGTTAATAAAAAACAGTTCAGTTGTTCAGGAAGAGGCAGCTGTGGAGCGATACTGAGAGATGTAGTGTAGGAAACAAAAACTAGAGTTCTGTTTGTGCACAGGACTTGAGAGTAACTGAATGTCTACTTATAAAATTGATCAGTCCATATTACCTACCTGGCATAGAGGTCGTCGCCAAGTACATCGTGGCAACCTGGTTCTGTATGTGTGCAATTCTTTTTTTTTTTATTTTAAGAAAAAAAAATCTACTTAAGTTAAAGATAAATTACACTTTGCGTGATCCACATAAATGAACAATATCTTATTACTGTACAAAGCACCATCTGAGGACACTTCTCACTTTGCATACACTTATCTACATTAAAAAATAACAAAATGAGCTACTCATTTGTGAAGTGTATGCAAACCGTCAGAACAGTCCATGGTCATAGAGATTGCTAGACAGGCAGCATCATTTAGAAAACATTCAAGAGTTTGTGTGTCAAATCATAGAAAATCCATGTTCTTGAAATCAAAACATTACTGTTACGACTGCTGAGCTGGGTAAAAATCAAAGTTAATCTCATTCACTAGATTGTTTTATCAAAAGCCCATGTGGAAAATCAACAGTGTTATTAACACAACGCAAATGACAAGATTATAAACACCATTAACATAATCTGTGGGTCACTCAATCAACGTGGGTAGGGTCAGAATTTGTGTATTATAACTTAACGTGACATCTCCTGAGAATGTGGCGAGCTAGAGGTCTGCATGTATTGATTTGTGGCCACTAACAGTTTTGGGGGGGCAAGTAGTGTGTTTTGCAGTCTAGTATTGTGCTGCAAGAGTAAGTTTGCCAATAAAACAAACATGTATGTATGTTACTTAGCACCACATGGCTATGACCATAAGGTAGTAGAGGTTGTTTTTGCTATGTCGACAGACAACACATACAAAATAATGTTGGAAATAATCTTGTGTTGCGCTAGCGGGAAAATTTAACCCCAAGTGCAGAACTACAAAAACAGAGAAATTGTGATTTTCACAGATTTTTTTTTAAAAGACCATGTATGTTGTTGGAGGATATCACTAACATTTAAAGGGTCAGCTTAATGTTGTCAAAGATTCATTGATTCAAAACTATTATGGCACTCAGAGGACATTGTTTGACCTGCCCTTTAAGACATACCCACTCCACATAGGAAGGAGAGAGGCTAAAGATTTCAACCACAGCAATCAAAGTGAACTTCATTCAAGCTTAATTCTGCTTTCACAAATTGTCTTCTATAATTTAAACAGTAACACTTAACATTTAAAAGATTTCTTTTTTTTCATGGAATAATGTCAAAGGGTTTCTGGAATATAACAGCAATAAATTATATATATATAATATATATATATTATATATCATTTTAGTGTTTCTTTTTCATTTTTCCCCCCATTATATAAAAATAACACATTTCAAGCTACTCGTTCATTTCTTCCTTTTCTCTTTCTTTCTTTATTCTTTTTCGGACAAAACCTAAGATGTTAGATCCAAGGAAATAGGTTTTGACTGGGAATGCAGCGCTGGTTGTCAGGTGGAGATCCCTGCTGCTGTCTTTGGAGAGGATTGTTGTAAACATTGGGTCACATTTTTGCTCTACTTCTGGATTACGGCCTCTAAGTCAGTTGTCTTTTTCATTCTGGGGATGCAGTCCCCCCTCGCTGTCCAGCCTCGGTGCTAACCGAAACCCCCCACCACACCACCACACAAAGGCACCGGGAAGCCCCCACAGTTCACACCATACTCCCCCGCTGAGACTCTCTGCATCCATTATGCTATTAAAGAGTGTACTTGTGTGGTTTCGTATTACCAGCAATAACCCTGTATTCTGCCAAACCAGTCTTGTTAACGTGGGTTCTGAGTGGACCGACACGTTCCACGTGGTAAGATGATGCATTGCTACATGGAATACTGTCTTATTCATTTTAGATGATACAAAAAAATGAACTTACAAAAGAAAGGGAAGAGTCAGCACTTTTTGCAGTTTCCACAAGTTAGTAAATAGTCTGAGTTATTAGCAGCTGTAAAGGTCTGTTTTTAATAATAATAATCATAAAAAAGTAGAGGTGGGTGTAGAGAAACTCAAGGAGAGTCTGTGCCGCATGTTGTGGTCTTTTTTTTCTGTCCACACCCACCTCCCCCCACCAGTCCAGGCCACATGTCCCTGGTGAGTATGGGGGGGTCCTTGGGGTCAGGCGACCGTGAACAACCCCCCTGTTCAATTGGGCTGATTTGTGGAGGGGTCCAAGCACCGTCAAACCTGGGTTCCCGGTGCTTGCCGATCCTCTCGTCCCGCAATGCATCCGTTTGTCACTCTACGGCGAAGCCACAGGTCTCCTCGATGGCAGTGAGCAGCTTGTCGTATAATTTGTCGTAGAGTTCGTAGGGAGGAATGTCGATCCGGTTGAAACTAGAGAAACACGGGCAGAAGATACTTTAGATTCTGGGGGTTTTGTGGAAGAACATCGCCGTGAAGAAATAGACATGTACAACACAATCTGTTTAGTGACAACTTGAGAGAACTGCAATAACTGGTAGTGTATGTCATGTGAGCAGACTGCTGCGGTGGATTAGGATCTACAAACTACAGTGCATCTCTGTTGTTTTCTGTTGATAGCTTGTAAATCTGTTCCATTTTCACGTTATGCAAAAACACTGCAAAAGTAATAAGTAACATGTAAATTAGTAACGTGTTTTGGTAACACATTACTTATTACACATTTTGGCAGAATAATATATTTACTGCTGGAAAAGTTAATATTACAGTAATATGTAATATTTAATTAGTTACTGCTCAACACTGGTAGGGATACACAATCCGCATTCACAAACAAAAACGGCGTGTTCTGTCCAACAAGTTTTAAAGCAGCGGTGAGGTGAATAATGTTTTCACCACGTCTAGGTTCACAGAGACCACGTCTAGGTCTCTAAGATATGCTGCAGCCAGGGGCGGATGTAACATTTCCCAATTGGGGGGGGGGAGTAGTGTTTCAAATACTTTTAAATATAAGCACTGAAATATCTTGCAGCTGCAGCCCCTGAGGAGCCTAGGAATGCATTCTACTGTGGACTCACCAGGTGTGTGCTTTGGGCAGGTTGTTGGAGCTGGCATCGATCTGGTGGATGGTGAAGAGCCGTGGCCCAGCAGCACCTGGAAGACAAAGCAAAAGTTACACTAAATCCTGTGGTGCAAAAAAAAAATGCGCGAGCAGAGGCCCGACCCGACCTAGTGCTTTCTGTCTTCCTCATTCGGAGAACGCCCTGAGTTGATCAAAATGAGAAGCACTGAGCGTCTTATTCACATTAAGTGACAAGACAAAAAAAAAAGTAATTCAGATGTTTAAATATAATCTAACTCTAACTCTCGATCTCAGGAGTTACAGATCTTTATAAAGGATCCATTTGGTTACCAACTGTCCATATGTTTTGATGCATATACTATAATTCCCCATAGGTTTAGGGGAGTGTGAATCACATTGGCGAAAGAATCGCTCTGGTGTCTGTACTTACTAAGCTCTGGGTCAAGGTATGTGTTTCTTGGGATTATAAGGCTATATTAGGGCTTGTTTTTTCAAAGGGAGATTCGTCTTATTTCTCTTATAGAGTTGGCTTGATTTTTGGAGGTGGGTTGCCTTATTTCTCACACAAGAGTTGGCAACACTGCGTGTAGAAGGCAGGTCGGGGTGCATACGTTGGTTAGTCAAAGTAACAGACATTAGTCTGGCAACACAGTCCTGCCAGACATGTGTGGCAAGATGTACTTTAAGCTGTACAGCAACAGGAACTCGAGCCGTGCTCGATAGATAAACCTGTTTGCCGTAGCAGCCGTTCCTACTACGGCAGAACCTACACTCTAACGTAGTGTCCACAACGACTGTAATGAGACACAACGCTGCATAGTCGCGCCACCATGGTAACCCGTCGCCGTTGTGGATGGCTTAGATTAATGATTTTGACAGCTACGGTGATTGCGTCCTAGCAGCCGTAACTCCTGAACGGGTTGCCGTTCTAAAATATGGCAGTTTAAAGTCCCGAATAACAACTCTTTAGACCCTGATGTTGGATAGGAGAGTGTGGAGTGCAGCAAGAGTCTGTGTTGGCTAGTTTAGCCAACACAGTCAGTGTAGTTTAGCCGCTAAACTACACTCTTGTGTTGCAGTATTACTATTTTTTTATTCAACTGGAATGAATGTTCAATTAACACAGTGGTTTTCAACTTGTTTCATACCAGGGCCCACTATTTATTCAGCATTTGAGCCACGGGCCACCATTTGATGACATTTTATCCCCACAGCCCGAAAACCCAAAGATTTCTTCTGTTTTTATCTACAATTCCAGGCTGGATTTCAGAAACATAACAGGTGAACCTACAGTAGATCTCTAGTTCTCTAGTTGTGTAGACTTGGGCTAATTCCGATGGTGAATATCTGGTTACCCAACTCTCCATCATTTAGCCTGGGGACCACCTGGAACCCTCTCAAGGACCACTGGTGGTCCCCGGACCACTGGTTGAAAAACACTGAATTAACAGAGTTAACTAGCTGCTAATAGTGCAGAACGCCGTTCTGCAATGCCGTTCTAGTATTACAGAAAGTTTCCAAAATATTAGTTTTCCTCAAAAAGTCCTGAAGTCATCAAAAAGAGGGTTTGACTGTATAGTATCTAAATCTCCTTAAAAGTAGGCCATTCACAGCTAACCTGTGATTGGATTAGAGAAGTCAAGGTGAAACTAAAAGCATGTGAAAGCTGACATGTCCATGCATGATGTAAATGACACCAATCATGCCTTTGTGTCACCACCACGTCCAAGTGATCGCTATTTCCATTTGAGTGTGAAAAAGGAGGTTTAAATGGGTTTATCCCCTCCTTTAGATTTACACTGCAAGACATTTAACGCCTCCCTACAAGTTTCAACCAGAAACAACAATGTACCCACCACTACCATATTATGTGCAATCACATATTCATCCACTAGATGGCAGCTGTGACACCCCCTGCTGTAAATCTATTTAACTATGCAATGCGATCTGCCATATTAAAAAAATGTTTACATTGTAATTTATACTGTACTGACATGCCACTGTTATGAGTTGAGATGATGTGATAACTGTAGTGCGTTTTACACTATATCAATCATAATTAAAGTGCTTCATTTACTGCTGTAACACAGCATGCAATTCAATACATAACTGCGTGTGGTGGCAGCTTACAAAATTAAATTGGCCCCGTTTTGTGTCGCATGCTAGTGATGTAATCAATTAATCATTTGGCACCAGCTGAATTAATCATTTGGCACCAGCTGTGTACGATTACATGGGATTTTTTTGTTTGTCTTTTAATGGCTTTCATGTACTATTCAGGCTACAAACATGCACTGACCTATATTGAAATGTGTTCGGTTGGACATTTTGGGGTGTTAAATAAATAAATGGGCTAGGGAGAAAATATTAATGAACATGGACATGGTTCATTGTTGCCCTGAGAGAGGATTCCCCTGTGGTCAAGCTTGGTGCTTAATTTGATTTTGAGTACAAGCAGCATCACTGCCAA
Organism: Benthosema pterotum; assembly: GCA_039105355.1. Lineage (NCBI taxonomy): Eukaryota > Metazoa > Chordata > Actinopteri > Myctophiformes > Myctophidae > Benthosema > Benthosema pterotum. The sequence goes on from CM076965.1 coordinate 49,716,664, forward strand.
ACATGGCTACAATGCAGCAGGATATTATTATTTATCACATGGCCGTTCTGTGTTTACAAACCAACGACCACAGTGGAAATAAATCTTGCAACTTTGTTATGTTTACATACTTGATTGTTCTCCAAAAAAATGTAAGATGTGTCTTTCTTTTATGCCAAGTAGTAATAAAAACATAGCAATACAAATAAATCAGACACATTTCAATATAATAACACACAGCTCAACAAATAAATCTCTTAGACAAACATCTGTCTGTCTGTCTTTAACGGTCACACCATCTGCCATCCAATCACCCTCAGGCTTGCTGGTTGAATAGGAATCCCCCACGTCTCACATGAGGGGAGTGGCACGCCGCATATTAACATATAAAAGGGCTTTTCAGCGTATGAATGGCTCAGGTGTGCTGGTGTTTTAGTACTTCTTTTCAACCACAGTTAATGAAACAATAGCAATAGTTTTGAGAATGAGTTTAGCAAGAGACACCAAGAGCCATAGACAGTATACCATTCCCACAGGGGTATATTTTGGTGATGTTGATTAGAAAAAAATATTCGTTAACTGCACAATGATGGTGGGGGGACATTTGGAAATTTGACATACTTGGGAGTAGAAAAATATGCAACAGCGTTTTCGGGGGTTGAAAACACAACAAAGTGAAAACTCTTTCCAGGGTGGAAATCCTAGCAAACGATGTCTCCTCCCGTCTCCCCGCGTAAATGTGGAAAACATTAAATACCGCAAAACATCTGACATCATGGCTCACGTGGGCTCACAACGCGCATGTCTATTAAATTGGAACAGAGCCGTGGGCGATGTTAGTGGTTCCTAGAACGAACAAGCGCTCCCTCGCCCCCAAATGTAGCGACTACGCCGTGAAGCGAGTTGCTGTATTGGTAAGCCATGATGTACCGGTAGACAGCCTTGTTGGGATAGGTATGCATGCGTGCCTGGTGCATATGGCAGTGTTAACGCCACCTAGAGCACTGCATTGTCTGTGCAAAGGCTCAATAAAAAATAAGAACGCAACGGGACTTATCCAAGTTCTCTGAAGAGCATTGCCAAGGAAGTTAATTCCATATAATTCTTGCTTATTCAGGTTGACACAGTCACAGCATGCCAACCCTGGTGATGATCGAAATACAAATATTTATTAACCACCAAGGCCAGGGAGACAGGGAGTTGTTTAGCCTTAGACCCTGTGTTTCCCTGTGCGCAGCATTGACTGCAAGCAGGACACAATTCATAACTGTGCTGAAAACCAATAAAGAGGTTTAGGAAAACTGTCACAGAGGCTACTGTGACCGCAGACAGGCGCAAAGCTTGTAAAGTTGAGCCTCTGAGCAACATTTTTACGTGTGGTCCCAGGTGTAGCGATGAGGGCACAGAGATCATATATATAGTCAAGTGTGTGATCCCTATTGCTGAGCTGCCTGACTGTCTAACACAGGGGTTTGCAACAGGTGGTCTGGGTACCACCAGTGGTCCCTGAGAGGGTTCCAGGTGGTCCCCAGCTAAGTTGGTTAACCAGATGTAACTCTTGGTATGGTTTCATTTGTAACTCTTTGGTTTCATTTTTTCTCTTTTCTCAAGAGTTAAAATATTCATCATCTGCATCAGCCCAAGACTACACAACTAAAAAATGGACAAAAGCAAAATAAGTCTTTAGTTTTGGGGTCTGTGGGGCTAAAATGTCCTCGAATGGTGGTCCGTGGCTCAAATGCTGAATAAATGGTGGTCCCTGGTGTCAAAAAGGCTGAAAACCCCTGGTCTAACAGGAAGAGTAGTGGATCACAATGAGATCTACATCTCTCTCTCTCTTTCCTCCTCTGTGTCTGTCTGTCTGTCTGGGCAGCGGTGCCTGCCAGGATGGACCCACTGAACCGCTGGACTCTGCTCTGACTCAGGGTTCAGCCCAGGCCAGAAAAACAGTGACAGTAAGGCACAAAGAGGAGCACAGAATCGTGTTAAGATATCCCGATTGATAGCCCCCCCACCCCCGACCCCGTTGTGCCAACAGAGCCACTGAATAAGGGGAGAGAGAGAAGTGCTTTCAGAGTGATAATCGATGTGAGAAATGGAAACACTGAGTGCTCCATCTCACCTCCCACACTAGTAGTTGCCCGAAGGTTCTTTATTTATAGGATATACTTTTTATCATAAGTTGTGTTTCCAGAGTACAGATAATGTATGTTGAAATGTTAAAGGACTCGTTTTGGACCCTTACGGATCCATTTGGTTTCATTCTACACTCTCAAGAGTTAAATTATATTTATACATCTGAATTACTTAATTTTCAAGAATCTATAGTTCTACACATTTAGAAAATGTACAAGAATTGTTATTTTGCCAGTTTTGCCAGTTATCTCTTATAAATTATGGACAAAAACTTGAAAATCCTTGCTTTCGGGTTCGAGAGACTAAACTCATCATAATGGTGGTCCGTAGGTAAAATTCAGAATGAATAGTGGGCACTGGTATGAAAAAGGTTGAAAACCACTACCTTAATCCTAAGTGTACTGAACTTTGGCATAAAATGTAGTAGAATCTAGAGTCAGTGTCCTGATATTTGAAGTCTTGAAGGGGGGCGAGGAGGGGGGGGGGGGTCCCTGAACTAAACGGTACCTTGCAGTGCCTTGAAGCCTTGCAGGGGGACCCTGGATGAGCCGGTGACAAACTGCAGCAGGCGGGCGCGGCGCTCCTCGTCGTACGACTCCACAGCCTTCCAGAACCACTTGACGATGTTGCTGTCGGAGGTGCAGTGCTTCAGCCGCGTGTTGGACTTCCAGTCGTTGATGTCTATCTTACCCAGCCCACACACGATCAGCTGGCCAGGAGAGGAGAGAGATAGATAGATGCGTTTAAAACAAATGCCCATTCCAAATGTTTTCTAGACGTAATGGATTATGAGGAGATGTAAGGTAGGCTTAGAGTACGAATTAGACACGTATGCCATGTTGTCTGTGTGGAATTCAGTTCAGAAGATGCATCAAAAGACCTTCACCCTGCTACACATCTAAACATGAACCCATATGGAAAAAAACTTTATATGCAAACTCTTGAAAGTGGCACCTTTCATACAAGCAAGTTTACAAGAAAAATACTATGGATCTTATCAGTTTTGAATGTCATAGATTATTCTTATATATTACAAAATTATATATGTTTGATATACGTTTCACTTTACAAAGAAATACTATGGATCTTATTAACTTTACTCTCTTATATGAAAGGTGCCACTTTCAAGAGTTCGCATATAAAATATTTTCCATATGGGTAATGTAGCTATTTGAAATGCAACGTACAATGTTTGGTTGGAAACCCCTTTTAGTGTTTTATTTGGTACGTTAGCTGTTGAAAAAATAGCAGATTTTCAAGCTCATAGCGTGGCACGAACTATATATTTGATGTTTTTGAAAGAATGTTCAAAAGTAGTGCAAAAAAAACGTTGAATATATTCTTTCAGATCGATTTTTTTTTTAAACTCAAATCTTTGCTACTGGGGGTCCGTGGCCAAATACAGATCATTCTGGGAACACCACTCAGAAAAGTGTCAGCAATTCCAAGGCACACGCTATGGTGCGTGAACGCCTGCTATTTTTTGGGGAAAGAGTGAAAACGCAGCGCAAATCTTGATTATGTTCTATTTTGTAGAATCTACAATGTCAGGTCAAAATGAATTAACCATGTGAACTACTGGCATTCCTGATTTGATCATGCGATTATCGGCCAAGTTTAAAGGACATCATCACATATTGCACAAACTCAAGTCAGCTTGTGCTGGTGCTGGGTGTGGAAGAAGATCACCTCCAGCTCCTTCTCGTCGAAGGCCTTGAGGAGGTGCTGGGGGATGACCTCGTTGAAGCCCTTCTGCAGGGCCAGGAACTGGGCCTCGATGCCGCGCAGGAAGCGCCAGTTGACGTAGAGACGCACGTACTCCTTCTTGGTGTCCTGCGTCACCGGGATGCTCTTGCCGTTGGGCTTGAGCTCGTGCTGGATGATCTCGCCGTAGGCGTTGTGCTCCACGCAGAAGGTGTGGTCCAGCACGCCTGTGATGTCGTTGTCCCTGTAAACCACGCACAACGGAAAGAAGACGCACTTTAAAAAGGAGGAATAACATGAAATTCTACTTTACTTTGTTGTTTGTGTTTTTGGAGCTCCCATGTGTTTTCTCTATCCCCACAACTTAGCTTGAAAAATCAGTCTTTCATATCATATAGGAGCTTTAATGGAAATTTCTCTCACAGCTTGTTTGATTTTGGCCTCATAATGATGTCATCAATGCACTGTGCTTTCTATAATTCCTCTTCTCCTTCAGTCTTCAGTTCCAAATTTGCATTTCCACTTTGTTTATAATGTTCACCATTGTTGATTTTCCAAGTTGACATGGAATTTAAACAAGCCTGGTTTTATTTAGCATCAGTATTATAATGACTTTAGTCCACTATAAAATATCCTCCATATCAGCGCCCACCACCACCTCAGGCCTTGTGGTACTGCAGCTAAACTGTCTATAAAGAAATGACAAGTACTGGCTATATCAGTGGTGATTCTAATGGCCCAAACCATTAGAAATAAGCTTGAGGGAGATATACAATATGATATTAAGCATTAAAAACAATTTTAAGAATCCATGTTATTCCTCCTTTAATTGCAGGACTCTGGCGGTCAGGTGTCGTCATGTAGTTATAGCTACTGGTATTGGATACTGAGGGTATGGGTGTGATCATCTGGAAGTTATGGGTAAACTCCTACAGCGTAGGCGTTTACATCTGTTCTGATGGCATTAAATGGCATTAAGCTCACTTTGTCGCTCACTTTATGCAGGTGCAAACGCAGACATGTTCTAATGAAGTGGTTCCCTTTTGAGCTCATGAAAGGACCCCCCCCCCCTGCCAAAATAAATAAATAAAATAATAATATTTTTTTTGTCAATAATAATTTTGTCAATCTCCTTCCACTTACAGTATCCAGACCAGGCTGTTGTGCAGGTCTGGGTCCACAGACTCCATGTCGTCCAGGGTGATGGGTTTGCCCAGCAGCTGCTTGTAGAAGGGCAGGGTGAAGCCTCCGTCGATGTAGTGTCCGTGGAACACCGCCATGCCCATGATACGGCCCACGAAGTGGAAGTAAGACAAGTGTTCCTACCGGAGAGAGAGAGAGAGAGAGAGAGAGAGAGAGAGAGAGAGAGAGAGAGAGAGAGAGAGAGAGAGAGAGAGAGAGAGAGAGACCACAACAACATTGCGTTAGTTTCTGGAAGAACGTGACTGCATGTGTTCTTTTTTTCCTTTTCGTCTTTAAACGCGTACATCTGAAAACAATTCCATCCTTTAGGGAACTTGTGCATTCCTGTTTTTTTCGGAATACACGGAATTGCTCAGAAAAAGGGAACAAATTCCATGTATTCGATTGCTCAAGACCAGGGTTCGAGTGGGTCGAGCTGACATTTTGGCCCTTGCTGCTAAGTCGTTACGATATCTGACCGTCTGACTGTCTCAAGTCTCCGCTTACCACTCAGTAGAGTACATGCAAATCCCAACCAAAACCGTCTTTTGACCGATTGAGAAAACCCTGAAGGACAAAGTGTCATCATCAATCTATCACGATAGTCTCAACTGTACAATTATATCCATTGCTGGGGGGGCGGGAGGGTCAAGAAGAGTATCTTTGCTGGCCTGAAAACAGTGGTCTATAATATGGGGGGGGACACCAAGCCAAACCACAGCCGATGAACCAACCCAATATTTTTGGCATGATCCCTCTCGACAGTGACGGCATTCTAGGGAGGGTGTGTGTGTGTGAGCATGCTTTCAGTCTGTCTGTCTGTCTGTCTGTCTGTCTGTCGAGTAGGGTCTTCTGTGTTGTGGTCTGTCAGTCAGTCAGTCAGCTCTGTTCTCAGACTCACCGGATTGACGGCGGAGTCTGGGTTGATCTGCAGCGTATAGATGTCGTCGCGGGAGTACTGGAACAGGCCGTAGTACGGGTTTAGCATCTCGTGGGACAGAAGATACAGCCACTCCCTGCATAAAGGGGGTCAGAGAACACGCTTTATGTGTCGAGAAAAAGACAAGACGGACATCGGTTATATGTCCGCTGCGTTGTTATACTGCAAATCTACAAACCAACTTTTGGCAAAACAAATGTATTCTCTCTGAAATCCGGCAGGTTGGATCGCGGTCTGCCACAAGGGGGCAGAACGTTCATCCAGCTTTCACATAAACAGCAAGCATCTTATATCAGGGGTTTTCAACAGGTGTTCCGGGGACCACCAGTGGTCCCTGAGAGCATTCCAGCTGGTCCCCAGCTAAATTATGGGAAGCTGGTTAACCAGATGTAACTCTTTGATAGTGCAAACATGGAACCAAATGGACCCGTAAGGGTCCAATATTCGTCATGTGAATTAGCCCAAAGTCTACACAACGAGTGAATGTAGAAGGTTAATGGTCATTTTGATCTGTATGTTTGACTGTTTCGTTTCCCGCATCCAGCCTGGAATTGTGGACCAAAGCAAAAGAAATCTTTAGTTGTGCGGTCTGTGAGGCTAAAATGTGTGAATAAATAGTGAACACCTCGTATGAAAAAGGGGGAAAACCACTGTCTTCTATGGATGTCTCACCTGGCCACTCCGCCGTAGTCCAGTCCCTCTTCTCCTCTGAACTTCACCATGAGTCTCTTCCACAGGTCCTTCGGCCTCATCTTCATCACCTGACGATACGACTCCTGCGTCGGAAAACATGCAACGTGTTACAGACGCCGCGCAGCACGACAAGTTGGTGACAGTAACGGTTAGCCCTCCAAAAACGATGTCTCTATGTCCACTGGCCAGGAGAGAGAGAGACAGAGAGAGAGAGAGAGAGAGAGAGAGAGAGAGAGAGAGAGAGAGAGAGAGAGAGAGGCAGGCGTCTATCTGCTGGCTAACGTGCCTGCGTGCGAGTGATGCTGGTTCTGGGGAGGGAGCCAAGGAACATACATTCCTGTGACCTGTCATGTAGAACTGAGCGTCCCAGAAGATGGAGATGTGTGCCAAAGCAACCCCCTGTGGTAAAGGCCCTTTATCGAACCCAATTATCAGGGGGCTTAAAGGGCCGATAAGAGGTCCCCCCATGAGAGAAGCGATCAAAGCCAGGCGTTTGCGACCGTCCAAACCCGTTACAGTGTGAGCGCCTTGCCTGGCGGCTCATGAGAAAACACGGCAGGAATGTACACATTCACAAACACCGGTGTGTACACACACACTGATGAAGGCCGGATAGCCTAAACATTTGTCTCTTTTGTGACATGAAAAGAAAGGGGAAAACAACCCTCACTCTTGCCACCGTGTGCCCCTTTATAAAGGAATGTAACAAAGCAATCAGCTGGGAGGTCTTGCCTCGTCTGTTCTGAACTGTAAAGGAAAAAAAAAACTTGTTGAAGTGTAAACGGCTCTGTACCGTACAGCAACCACTTTTCACAGTGTTGTGTTTTGATAAAAGGCGAACCATTCAACCCCATCTCGTGTGTCTGTCTGCTGGGATCTGACCGCCTCCGTCAAATTCGAGTGTCGGGCCCACGTGCAGACAGCTTCCAGTGTCAGGGGGAGGCTCATTTAAAGTGGATTAGGGGCAGTTATAATAAACACAACCCATAAGACTATAATAACATGGCCTCTTTGACAGCAGCAGTCCACCCGTGCCCTCCAGACAGAGAGAGAGGTGGGGGTGCAGCGGTAGGAATAAGACTGCCTTATCGCAGCAGAAAGTACACAAAGAAGACAGCTTTGACAGCTCGCCGGCTAACACTTGCCCCATTCAGTCATAATTTAATGCCCCGGGTACGGTAAGTTATGTCTAGCCCCTCTTGCCACGGCCCTATATACCTCTGGTCCGGAGGCCCTCCGCCCCGCTGCTGCTCCGCGCTGAGATCAGCCAACAAAAATGTCTTCCCCTCAGATTAACAGACACTGCCGTTTTTTCCAGTGCATTCCACGGGATATATTTTACGAGGGGTCATGTAGTCTGTTTGCAGGTGTTGTTGCGGTGATGAAGGCCCGGCACCTCCTAAGACTCAGAGAAACTCCCCCGCTGAGAGAATGCACTTGAGAAAATCCCGCATTTCAAACAAGGGGGCCTGCTTTCGATTTTGAACAGACTAGCATCGCACATCGCAGATAATGGTGTGTGCGTGTGCGTGCGTGCGTGTTTGCATGCAATAGCTAGCAGCTACTCTGCCACAGGCAATGACCTATATGGGAGTATCCAAGTGGATGGGAAAGCGTAATCTTGGACCGGGAGAGGACAGAATGTTTGGGAGACATCGCATCACTCTGCGCTCTGAATTAAATAAGGAGTGCATTCCATATTCTTCGCAGGCAATATCTGGGCAAGTCTCGGATTAAACAGATTTGAGCTCTTTTGACGGATTAGCAGAAAAGCTAGGCTCGCTCCCATTAGGCTCAATAGTAACAAAATAATTTATAGAAAATCCTCTGTTGTGAATTTGTGCAAATGAATGAGAGCCGAAGAGAGCTTAAGGTGTCTACTTTAAGGGGAAAATAAAATGAGTTGGTGATGTGTTACACCTTTTTTTTTTTAAATACATTACTGTAAACCTGTATTTTCACATTTCACTGTTTCCAGGGTTCATTCAAAGATAAATGCATTTATGCAAGTTTTAGCATTTATTAATTATAGTTGTAAAGTGTGTGAGGTGTTTTCTGGGTTTTAACCACTTAACCACTTCATGGTGGTGTGCAGTGAGTTAATGAGCTTGTTAATAAAACAAAACCTAAAACAACTTTTGGAGTGATAAGCAGACAACATAATAATCAATCAAAAGTCGTGGCAAACATGTTAAGGAGTTAAGTGACTAAAGATTGACCGACTTTGCTGTGCGTGCGTGCGAAACATTTCCATTCACATTTTGGCCAATTAATTTGTATATAAAACTCCTTCCAAACAGGTTACACGGTCCAAAAACGGTACATGTTAGCCCGTCACTCACCTCAAAGATCTCCTCGCGGGACACCTCGATGCGACAGTGGCCGGCCTGGGGCTGCTGCTGGGACAACTCCTGGCGGAGGATCTTGAGCTTCTGCACCAGGTCTCTCTTGTACTTGGGCACCGTGAGGCACTCTGCCTCCTCGGGCAGCTGACTGGGAGACACCAGAACCTGCTGGGCCTGGTCCTTGGACTGGTTCTGACGGCTGTGTGGAGGAGCAGGTGGAAGCAGGGGAGAGATGGGAAGGAGAAATGGACATGGAAAAAGAGAGAGTCGAAAATGAATAAAGAACGTGGAACAACAAACCGTCAACTCGTAACGCAAAAAAATAAGCAAGCACGCTGGGTAAAACAACATGCCGCGAGCCAACAGAGTGAAAGTGAGGCCTGTGGCTCTGTCTGTGCTCTCTGCTGCTGACGGTGGAGAATGCCAGGTAAACACACTGAGGTCATCTGGGAAACACATCAAATCAAACAGCTGCTGTGGCTTCACTGAGAGACACACACACAGGTGGAGGTGGGAGTCTTGCCGGAGGGCGCGCCACACACACACACGCACGCACACGCCACAAGTAGGGCAAGGCAGACATTGGGCCGGAGCGACATGTCTACGAAGCCAGATAATATCCACCGGCTTCATAACTTCATAGCATCTGTAAACAGAACGATGGCCCTGCAGTCAAAGCCTCTTCTATGCCCCGTCAGACTCTACAAACACATTACACTGTCCTTCCCTCTTTAACACACACACTAACATGTCCCCTTCTGGCCACAGAGAACAACCTTGGGAGGAGGGGGTGGGAGATTCACAGGTTGGTGGCGATCTAGGCCAGTGGTTTTCAATCTTTTTGATCCAAGGGACCCACTATTTATTCTGCATTTGAGCCATGGACCACCATTTGAGGACATTTTAGCCTCAAAGACCCCTAAACTAAAGATTTCTTTGTTTTTGTCCACAATTCCAGGCTGGATCTTGGAGAAAACAAAACAGTCAAAACATTCAAAATTACCATTAATCTTCTACATTCTCTAATTGTGTAGACTTCTTAATTAAGTGGGCTAATTTATATTTTGAATATTCTAACTCTTGAAAACATGAAACCAAATGGACCCGCAAGGGTCCATTTGGGTCCATTTTAACAAAGAGTTACATCTGGTTAATCAACTTTCCATCATTTAGCCTGGGGACCACCTGGAAGCCTTTTAAGGACCACTGGCGGTCCCCGCACCACCTGTTGAAAACCCCTGATCTAGCCTAGGCAATCTAGAGCAGACAACTAAGCTAAAACGGGGCTCCCAGTCCCCATGGAGGCTTGTGCGTGCGCGGGTCTGTGCACGCCATGTGCGTGCGACTGTGGCTGAGACAAGAAAAAAGGTTCTGCAAATAGATGGGCTCTGGACTCATGGTGTGCTGCTGTGTACTCGAGGCAACCTGAGGGTCACTGAGGCACTGGCTCAGAATGAGATGTTTGGGTTTGAGTAGAGAGATAGATAGACCAGGGTCCTCTGCTGTTTCAGGGAAAGGCAGAGCAAAGCCATTCCACTGGATAGATAGATACGGTCTTGGCTGAATGCCGCGTTGCTACCATTGATGGTTAGAGCGCTGCTTGTGAACTTGCCTCTGGGAAGAAGAAGAAAAAAAAAAACAAATGTGAAATTTAAAAATAAAAACCAGGAACAGGAAAACGAAAAAGTATTGCCAAGAAACTGGTTTGTTTGGATCTTTCTAGAGCTATGGTTTTCAAAATTTTTCATACCAGGGCCGACGTTTTCACCCCACAGACCCCAAAACTAAGGATTTCTTTTGGTTTTGTCCAATAATTCCAGGCTTTATTTTCGCACGCAAAACAGCCAAACATACAGTAGCCTAAATCGACCCTTCTTCTACATTCTCTAATTATGTAGACTTCTTAATTAAGTGGTCTAATTCAGATTATGAATATTTTAACTCGAGAGTGTAAACATGGAACCAAATGGACCCGCAAGGGTCCATTTGGTTTCATTTTTACGCTCTCAAGAGGTACATTTGGTTAACCAACTTTTCCAACTTAGCTGGGAACCACCTGGAACCCTCTCAAGGACCACTGGTGGCCCACTGGTTGAAAACCTATTCTAGAGCTTGTGATGTACCGCTTGTGCTTCTGTCATTCTACAAGGGACCACCTAGTGCGACGGACGGGTGGACAGAGAAGCTGCGGTTATCAAAAAGGATGGTGGATATTATCCCAGGGTTTTTGGCATTCTGGCCATGAGCTCTACTCCAGTCCAGCCAGAGCCCTGGTCTGGACGGAGAACTGAACTTCTGAACCGAAGAAGATGGGAGAGAGCAGAGACGTGAGTGAGGAGAGGACTGGATGGAAGAGACTGGCACTGTGCGGTGGGGAGCGGCAGGCGCACAGGCACACACAGGCACACAGGCACACAGGCACACACAGGCACACAGGCACACAGGCACACAGGCACACAGGCACACAGGCACACAGGCACACAGGCACACACACACACACACACACACACACACACACACACACACACACACACACACACACACACACACACACACACACACACACACACACACACACACACACACACACGTACGCACGTGTGCGAATCAAAAGGGCCTTTATGAAGCTAGTACCACATTTGCACATTGGCCTTTTGCACTTCATTGAGGCATTGCAGGCAGACCTGGTGCCATAAACACCACGCACACACACACAGGCGCGCGCGCACACACACACACACACACACACACACACACAGGCGCACACACGCGCACACACACACACAGCACTCTCACATCACGGCAACCTGCACCAACCACAGGAAAGATGTGATATAGAACATGGCCGGATACAAGGAAGGACCCTATCCCTAAGACATAAGACTAGGGATCCGGATAAGGTATTATACCTTTAAGTGAGAGTATAAACAGTAAGTCTCTTTCAATAAATCCAAGGCGTAGTTTAATAGAGTAGAGAGAGAAAACAAGTCAAAAGCCATGTATTTTACATGGCAAAAAATAAGAAGAAGGAAAAAAAATAAACATCTACCCTGCACATGTTACAACCTGCCCTGGTCTTCATCAGCATCAGGGTAAATAGTTATTTCCTTTGAGCAAACATGTAGGTTTGAGCATGAGCATAAGCTAAGTGTTAGGAATCAAATGCATGGTGAAAGGACATGTATGCATGTGCCAAAATTATAAATGGCCTAAAAAACATGCAGCAGATGTAAACTTGATCGACCCGCCGAATTCTCTACCAGGCAAATAGATTTTCAAGTTGTGTCTAAATTAACCCCGTTATACAAACTGAATGTAGCACCACTATCCGCCAAATTATTTCTTCGCCATGATGTGCCATGGCAGATTCTTGTGTTTAAGCCATTTTGTCATGACACCAGATTCTAGTTTACGTTGCTAGATTCTAGTTTCTGATGCTAGATTCTAGTTTCTAATGCGAGATTCTATTTTTTCAGAAAAATCTCTGGTCTTATGTCAGGGATACTCAACATATTTCATGCCAAGGACCACCAGAATTATTTAATATTTGGTTGCGGACCTCCCATCTGAAAACACGTTCTAGGGATCTCTTGCTTCTGAAATAATATAAAAAAAACAACAACAACAATGTAATATATTTGAGATTTTTCAAAAATAGCAGACCTACAAGCTCATAGCGCGCCACTTGGTGACACGCTATGAGCTTGTAGATCTGCTATTTTTCAATAGCTAAAGTATAGAGTAAGTAGACCTTGCCAGGCCGTGATGTCAGGAGGCCCAGCTGAGCCATTGAGGCCCATATACACTGTAGGTCAGGAGCCTACCTCCTGTTTCTGTAGCATGAGGCAGCTTGATGTACAAGTACATGACACTAGTATATCGCAGGGACTTACCCCCAATCCAACCCTTGATGCTGAGTGCTCCCAAGCAGGGAGGCATTGGGTCCCATTTTTTGAGTCTTTGGTATATGACCCGGCCGGGAATCGAACCCAGACCACCCAGTCTCAGGGCGGACACTCTAACCACAAGGCCACTGAGCTAAAGTATAGCGGTGTCTCTTCTAGCCTATAGGTGCCCTGCCCACAGTGGTGTTCAGAGGCATCGATTCTCTCCTGTCCCAGGAGGAAGACACATAACGGGTGGGGAGGTTGGTCCCCCCACAGGACACTCCAATCCTGTTACTTCCTGCAGACTAGACTCGGAGGGAGGGAGAGATATGCAGATGTGGGCCAGGCAGGAAGGACTGCCTCCAGACAGACAGACAGACAGACAGCACCCAAACACAGAGGACAGGCTTGGAGGAGAAGGAGGGCGGAAGGGAAGGAAGGAGAAGGGAGAGGTGAGGCATGGAGATTACTCTCCATTGCACTTTCACCCATAAATCAAACATTCCTGCACCGTCTCTCTCTCTCTCTCTCTCTCTGTCTCGCTCGCACATGCATGCACAGCACACACACGCACACCCTCGCTCTTTCTTCCTTTTCCAAGTTGTTTTCCCTGGTGGGGCGATGAGCACAGTTGTTGCGGTTCTTACGTGTTGAAAACGGCGTTCGCAGATTTAGGTGCATGAAAATATAATGATACGATAATCACATTTGGCTATTTATCGAACAGCGGAGCAACCTATATTGTCAGTTTACTAATCCAAGGAAAACCATGTAATATATACTATAAACACTGCACTAGCAAGTGCAAAACGAATCGCATGTTCGGGATGCTGTGCTTTAAGGCTGGCGTGACGCACAAGCTAATAATAAACGGCGGTATACGGGCCGCCGTAAATAAAAGTCTTACCAAAACCATCCCCGCTAATAAAATTCAACATTGCTTAAATGCAAGAAAACAGCCGTCCGTCCTCTGTGGAAATGAAACAGCAACTTCCCGTGCGAGAGTACAGCCGGTCAGCCAGCTCTTTAAAAACAGACAAGGATTCAGTTACCTATCGTACAGCGACCATGACCAGCTGTACCGGTGGGGGGATTCATCAGAAGATATTGCAACACCACACGCGGGGAGTTTAACCAAAACCGTGCTCTGGCCGGCCCGATCCAATGTCTTTAGCGAATAAAAGAGGGGCCAATAAAGCATGAGATTGACGGACATATATATATCAAACATTTTTGTAGGATGACGGCCGCGTGAGGGGTGAAAACTCCTGAAAAATCCCTGCCCTTGATAAAAGGCAGATGTCTTGATGGAAAGCCACGGCGACTGATCTCTTTTCCAGAGGTTTTTGTCGCGCGGCGAGCGAGTGAGCAGGGGAACGTCGCTCGCTCGGTGCTTGGTCCCCAGTTTCCAGTCACGGTCCAGCGGTCCTCGCACCCGAGCCTCGGTGTGCAGGTCAGCGAGGAGTTTCAAGTTTCAACATTTCATTCATGAGAATGGAAAATGGCCGTTTTCAAATACGAGTGTGGGGGGTTAAGAATGGATCGCTGGGGGCTTGCGGCAGCGATCAAATCCTGGTCAGTTTGGTCAACTTGGGCAAACAGGAATTTGACACTTTTGATTAGCCAGTGACGAATTATCAGTAGCACACAATAAAGCCCTCTGTGAGGTGTGTTAGATCGACATGCATACCTTCACAGACCATAGACTTACTTTTGCCGCTTGAGACACAATCTTTTTTTTTTTTTTTCAGACTCCGATAGCATCATTCCTCTGAAATAAAGCAATCAATAACCAAAACCCCACTCCCTTCCTGGCTTTGATGTGTAATAATTATCCAACCTGTGTATTTATAGAACGGGGGGAAAAGAAAAAAAAACGCTATGTGCGAGATTTTCGCACATCTGGACGTTATTGGGCTTAAAACGAAAAAAGAAAGAAAAAATCCTGCATTACAAAAACGTACGTGGCGTGCCAGGCTGGGTTTTTATAAGATTTTCAGAGGACCACGGACGAAGAGAGGAGGGGGGAGAAAAAAAAATGAGTACAAAGTACTCAAACACGTTCTTTGATCTGTCAGGACAGGGGGAAAAAAGAGAAACCCGATCTCTCTCTCTCTCTCTCCCCGTTTCTACGTCCGTCCGTCCGTGCGTCGGTCGGACCTCTCCGCCTCTCCCTACACGCGGAGGAAGAGTGAGGTCAGGCTGGTGGAGGTGGAGGCCCATCACAGCACCCACAACGCTGCTCCCCACCTTCCACTCAGAGCCGGGACCCCTCTGTGGCCAACGCCATGACTGTATTTGAACAGCTGCATGAGGTGAAAACGTTTCAAAGCATGCGCACACACACACACACACACACACACACACACACACACACACACACACACACACACACACACACACACACACACACACACACACACACACACACACACACACACACACACACACACACACACACACACACACACACACACACACACACACACACACACACACACACACACACACACACACACACACACACACGAAAAGAAAAGAAAAAGACAGGCAGCCACCGCAAAGTGCAGAGGCAAGCCCGACACACACACACGTGTACAGTACATGCACATATGAACACACCACCATAAACACACATGCACACACTAACACACACACGAACAAACAGGGTTCATTCATTTACTGTAGCAGATCCTGGCCGCAGACACGGCAGCCTTGGGTTTCCAGGCCGATATCTGATGTGCAGCCAAAGCCCTGCTTTGTGACGGATTGTGTGCTAAAAACTCCTTCGCCATCAAAACTTCTGCAGGCAGGGCTGTGGAATTTAAACTTCAGTGTGTGTGTGTGTGTGTGTGTGTGTGTGTAGGGAAGGCTGTGGGGGAGTCCATGGGTAGAGTGTGTGGGCTGCTCAGCAGAAAAGCTGCTCTGACTGTTGAAACTCCACAGGTGGTGAACACACCTCGGTGTCGTACCCTCCTGTAAAAACACAGGCTCTTCAACATTGGGGTCCCACGAGGTGGGGGTCCCCCAAATAAAATATAGGGGTATAGCGCTGTGGATTTTACAGGGTAGAGTGGTGTCCCAGAGAAAACACCTTAATCATCGAACTAATCATCAATGGCAAACTGGGGGTCATGGAAATGAAAAAACGTTGAGAATCAGCACTGCGGGACGCTCTGTTTACTTTCTCCCCGGGTGTGGATGTAATGTATGTGTGTGTGTGCTTGTGCCTTACCTGACATTCTGACTTTCTACACCACTCCGAGAACCGTTGGGGCTTGGACTGCAGGTACAAAAAGAAGAAGAAAAAAAGAACAATTACTAATTGTACAACACACTTGACTTTCATAACATTTCATAACATTCTCATTGGTAATGCGAATCGTCAGAATTTTATTGGTATCTTTACACACCTGAAAATATCGAGTATCTATGACAACCATAGGAGCCGCAGTGACCATAAAATTACATATAGAGCTTTAAAGAGAGAAAAAAAATGGACAGACTCACTTGAGGACGAGATGCAGGTTGGCGGAGAGGCGTGGGTCCGTGAACTGTGTGGTTCGGTTGTTGTGATCCACGAAGTAGACCCGGCCGGTGGCGGTATTTCGGATTTCCCAGCCAGGGGGCAGCGGACCGAGCTCCTCACAGTTCACATTGCTGAGATCTCTGAAAGACAAATGGACATGCATGTGAGCACACACACGCATACACGCACAAACATGCGTACACTCAGTGGAGTTTCTAAGCAATTTTCGCGATGGACCCGTAAGGGTCCATTTGGCTCCGTTTATAACGGACAAGTAGAATGTATTTATCCATATGAGGCTTATTAGCCTGGGATCCTTTTACAGCATGTCTGGTGGTCGCCCCGGTGCCCCCGTCCCCCTCCCCTGGTGACCGAGGCAACTGCCTAGGCTGCCTAAAGGTAAAAACGCCCCTGCGTACACTTAGTAGAGTGGCCCTCAAAACAGAAAAAGAGACAAAAATTCTTCTCTTTCTCTGCGTCTGTCTTTATAATAAAAACTACGGAGAGCAGTGAGTTGAGAGAGAGAGGAGACTCGGGCGGAGAGTGAGGATTTTCTGACATGTCTGAGAAATCACTTTTATGCTATTTTTCCCCCTTTCTTTCCTCCCACCAGAGTTATTTACTGCTGCCATGCAGCTCTCTCTCTCTGTTTTTCCGCGGCAGCAGCGGTTCACAGAGGAGAGAGAAGGTTCAGAACGCTGCTAGCAGAGTTAGCGTTGCTGCGCTGGCGCTCACTTATCGGCTTCTGGCCGCTGGCGGAGCCAAAGAAACGCTAGAGCAGAGAGAGGGAGAGCCTCCCGAGGATTCAGAAACTTTGTTGGCGGCTCCGTCTCATCTTGGAGAGACGTCTGCCCAGTGAGGTGTGGCCTGAACCAATGTGGCAATAAAAATACCATCCATCCCGGATGGATATCGATGCGGAGCGAGGGGAGGGCCCAACCGGCCCCAGGTATTATGATATATCATGTTTTATCTCGTATTTGGCAGGAACGCCTCTTGGTGTTTATTAGCATAATCTTTAGTGTTATTAGGATAATTAACATTACTTAGCATTAGCAATACTTAGCATTACTTAATTAGCATTATTAGCCTTACTTACTTAACATTAGCAATAATTAACATTACCAGCATCACTTAGCATTATTAACACTAGTTAATATTAGCATTACTTAGCATTATTAACATTATTGACACTACTTAGCATTATTAGCATTAGTTAGCATAATTAGCATTACTTTAGTTATTGAAAAATATCTGACCTACTAGCTCATAGCATGCCACGGAGTGGCGCGCTATGAGCTTGTAGGTCTGATATTTCTGAAAATGGTGAAAATGTGGCACAAATCTTTTGAGCGCGCTGTGCGCGTGAAAGTGAATGTAAATGATGTTCCTTCTGGGAGTTTGGTAGTCAATAGCTGCTCGAATGCCTGAGCGAGCAGAACAAGGCTCTGGAGTCTAGGTATGACAGAGTTGGAACGGCTGTTTCTTTTGTACTTTGCTCCCTGTGGTGAGAGCGGTCTGGAGGTCTCTCTAGCAAAGAAAAGAACACTCACAGCGTTCCACAGGCCTGTAATCAGCGTCTGCTTTTCTGGGCCCAGGATACTAAACCACTCACTGGTGACCTTTTTAAATTTCAAAGCCCCACCTACCCCCTAGTTTGATATGCATTTGATTAATACATGATCTCTGCGGGAACCCAATCTACACTGCAGAAAAGCCTTAGCGTTAATTCGGCACAGAGATTGTACAAAATTAAACCGAATGGCCCATTTGTAACCAAGAGATGTTGAGGGGGGATGTGCACATGCATGGTGCCAGACCGTATCTTCTGTAGATCATGGTCATCTCATCATGAAAAAAAAACAAGCTTTTTTTTTAGGAATAAAAGCTCGGCCCAAATAATAGTCGGACGGCCTAGATGATGTGACATTGAGGGGTCAGAAAACTGAGCTCTCGGGAGGGCTGTCGCAGCCTGAAAGAGGGACATTTCCAAAATTTTCCTGAGAGTGTACAAATGTGAACCAAATGGACTCTCTGTTCCATTTGTACACTCTCAGAAAAATAAGGTCCTAAGAGACCTTTTCGAAAAGGAACACAGGGATAGGAACAAACACAAAGCAAAGCCAACAACAAACAGCTAAACCAGAAATAAAGTAAAGTTCATGTGAACATGGGGGTCGCAGACAAAACCAGGCGATACGGCAGACATACCTAGGTACTCTGGGGTCGTGCCACGTGCTGACGCCTGTCTGGGTGTGGAGAAAGTACACCTGTCCTTGCTGCGTGGTCCTCTGCTCTGTAGGGGGGGGCAGGAGGGACAAAAAGGATATTAAAACCCAGGGAAGATATTCAGGCACACAAGCAGAGCGATTCGGGGCGAGTGTAAATCTCCTCACGCACCCCCCACGACGTGGAGCGGCGCACAAGACGTTGCGTTGACAATGTCGGAAAATGAAACGAGGCTTGATTTATACAGTATGCGCGTGTGCGTGCGTGTACGTGTGTGTGTGTGTCTGGCCAGTGCCTGTGTGTCATCTGCGTGCGTCGAGATAGATGGAGATAGAGATCGGACCGCGATAGAGATAAAAGCAGACTGTTCTGTCAGCAGCAGGTCCCAGACTCAGATGGATTGGTGAGGTTTGGAGAGAAAAAGAGGGAGGAAGGTGGATGGGAAGACCGAGACGGAGCTATGGGGGGGTGTGGGGGTTTGTGGGGGTGGGGGCTCGTCCATCATAGGAGTTGACAGGGATATTTCCACAGAGCGGCCTGCCAGGGAGCGCTCTCTCTCTCTCTGGCATCCCCTGTTGGACATCAGTGCCCAGGTTTCAGCGCACGTGTTGGACATGATAGGACTCGAACCGGCGACCAGATTCTCAGATCTAATGGCTTTTCTGATTGTGAGGAGACTAGCCCACAGATTACCAAATTAAAATTAAGGTAAGTTAAAATTTTAGAACAAATTAATCGAAAAAGGGCAGATGTATGGTCTTCTTTTTTTCCCCCCCACATGTAGATAAAACATCAACGCAGATCAGAGCCGACTGCCTGCCCAGGCCTGTGGACACGTGGAAGCTGCGGGTGGAAACTGGAGTTTAGTACATCAGACTGTGTGTTTGTGCCAACTTTTGGGCAGAATGGAAGAGAGTTCTGGAGGTATACGCTCTACATGCAATGCCGATTTGGGCATGATTGGACATCATGACATACAGTGCATCCACTCCTTTATGCAGCTATGTGCGGTGTTCACGGCTGCTATTTTTGGGGAGAATGTGAGAATGCAGCACAAATCATTCAGTGTGTTCTTTCAGAGCGAATGTTTTGCAGAATCTTCACAAACCTACATAAATGTTAAACAGGATTTTGATTCTTCATAACATTTAATGACACAGAGAATCAAAATCCTGTTTGATGCTCACAGCATCATCACTTGACTCCATGAGACCATTAAGCCTCTGGACATAATACAAATGTCTTTCTGTATCGTTTCTGTAGTGCTTTTTGTGAATGATTGATGATCCATTTGCATTAGGAAGAAAGGAAAGCAAAAGGGGATTTGGTACACAAATCAGCGACATGCATATGAACTGTTCAGGCGAGAATAAGCCAGTAACATTTTAGTGAATACATTCTATGAATTTATTGGTGACATTATTAAGCTCTGTTCGGAGGTGGTGTGGGGAACCAAAACCATGTTCTCCTAACATGTTACAAAAGCAGCAATGACATCATGGTAATTTCCACGTTGTGGCAAAAAACAGAGGGGGAGAAATGCTCTTATATTAAACCTTTACTTAGATGCCTTTCACGCATGCACTCGAATAGGGACGCTTTCCAGACTTTAAACGGTTAGACCGTAGCATGTATAAACGCAGATGTCTGACATCACTAGGACCTGACATGCAACCAACTGTATACACTTTGAGCTTCACGGAATTAAGTGGAGTTAATGTCCGACTGAACTCAAAGCAGCTCAATGTGCAAATACGCTATTCATCCGGTGAATTTACTTGAGCGGTCGTTCCTGTTCCGGGGAAGGAAATTCATTAAAAAGAAAGATTGAAAAGATTGCATTTGATCATTCTCTCTCCTTCACGCTGTTAAGTAGGAGCGGCACGCGCATGTGTCTGTCCAGACATCACACCCTATTAAACAGAGTCACTTTTAGGTATACATTATGTGAAACAGACATTTTCCCTGTTGCGTGCTACAGGACATGTGGGGGAAAAAGGCCAACAACTGGACAATGTCCCGGGTCTCCACAGACATGTTGCAGAGTTCAGAAGTGAAAAAAGGCTTGACGTTATTGCTGTAATCTGCATCTTGACTGATGAGCAAAACTCAAGCCATGATTGCACAATGGCCTTCGTGTTTTTAAATCGAACAAAAAGGTCCTAAAAATGATCTTTTAGCGGGACATAACCAGATATCTAGATAACACAGAACGTAATCAGTATAGATCACTACTCAGTCTGTAGGCTGTGATGCATTTTGATTCTCATAACTCACACCAGAGGGTGACTTCAGTACAGTTCTGTGAGAAACATTTATGAAGAAAAAAATTATGTAATACAGCAAACAGGCTCTGGCAGCGGTTGTGCATGGTGTCAGGTGACAAGGGGGGTGGGGTGGGGGGTGAAGACGACAACACACAGTAAAGTGTAAACTTCACAGTGAAGCAGAGAGAGAGAGACAGAGAGAGAGAGACAGAGAGAGAGAGAGAGAGAGACAGAGAGAGAGACACAGAGAGAGAGAGAGAGAGAGAGAGACAGAGAGAGAGAGAGAGAGAAACAGAGACAGAGAGCAGTCAGTGAGCGAGACGCGACAAGGAGCCTCCTAATCAGACGCGGTGATAGTAGTGTCCTCTAAACGCGGCTCCAAAAGCCGCAATAAGATTTCCACTGTGGCTCAACTCCCTTCAGGCTGCGTGGCGGATATGTGTGTGTGTGTGTGTGTGTGTGTGTGTGCGTGTGTGTGTGTGTGTGTGTGTGTGTGTGTGTGTGTGTGTGTGTGTGTGTGTGTGTGTGTGTGTGTGTGTGTGTGTGTGTGTGTGTGTGTGTGCGCACGCGCGCAGAGAGGGGGAGACACGTGGAGAGGGGGGGGAGTGAATGGCTGCCGCCAGCAGCGGTTTAACTGCCGGATCAATTCAATTAAAGTCAGTCTAAACAGGACACCGATTAGCGGAGTGATTCAGCCACGCTGTTAGAGCCGGGATGCGGTGGGTCCTAAGAGTCATGACACAGCGGCACGGATACACACACACACAGCGCTCTGATACTGTGGTCGGCTTCGCATTCTTTCGCATTTTGCCCTCAGCGATTTGCTGTTGCTGTGGAGCGTGTCAGTCACGGGGTAAACGTAACCGCTTGTACTTTTGTTATTCGTTAAAACATGTGTCCCTTTCGATACCGCAATATTTCATCTAATTTTATAGTGTTTTGTACTTCTAAGTTAAAGCATGTCATGTGCTGTTCAGAGGGCAGCGAGCACAGACTGACAAAATGAGTGTATTTACAGTGCGGTTATGCAGATTATGTGTTCGACAGAGCGACATTCTAAAAAACCTAGACAGGTTGTCCTTATTGCCACGCCCGCTTCTGTGGCCACACGTTTTAAGTGCCTCTCGCCTACAACAACAATTTTAAGGACTAGACCGCGACGGAGGAGTCTCAGCGTCTCTACGGCAAACACAAGACACATGAGACACCGCAGAGTGAGCCAAGAAGATGCACAAGTTGCTGTGCACGAACGTTTTGCGGACTTCACTTAACCCCGACTCGGGGCCTGTTCGAGTTGCATCCCGATAAGCAGTGGTTATCAAGCAGTGGTTTTCAACCAGTGTTCCGGGGCCCACCAGTGGCCCCTGAGAGGATTCCAGGTGGTCCCCAGCTAAATGGTGGGCATTTGGTAACCTAATGGACCCTTCTACATCTGTAACTCTTGAGATCATTTTCGTAAAATGATACCAATTTTGGTATCATTTTCAATGATTTTCATTATCAATTATATTTAAACATCTGAATTCATCTGAATTAATTTTCAAGAATGTGCACATTTAGAAAATGTAGAAGAATTGTTATTTTGTTATTTTTCCAGTTATCTATTGTGGACCAAAACTTTCAAGTTTTGGTCCAGGGAGACTGAACTCAACATCAAATGGTGGACTGTGGTAAAATCCAGAAAAAAATAGTGGGCCCTGGTTAGGTAATGGTTGAAAATTACCGCGATCAAAGGACAGAATAGTATTATGATTCTAGTCCATCTGTGATTACCTATTTACCGTGACAGTTTACCGGCCAATCACACCGCGTCCTCCTGGCAAAGCGTCCAATGACGTGCCGCCAACTCACCGTATCCCTCGGGCAGGTCTGGGGGCGTGTGCAGGTGCGTTCTGCTCATGTAGTTGCGGTGCCGCTGGGAGCGCACACGCCTCTCCTGGGCGCGCTGGTCACTGGACGACGGCGGCGCGCTGGTGGGCGGCGGCGTGGCCCCGTTGGTGCTGATGGGCGTGTTCTCATCCACGATGCAGCTCAGGGGACGCCCGGGGCTGGAGTACTCCGACGCTGGCCTGGAGAGAGAGTTGTTCTATAGTCAAAAAGGTACACAGACATGCCAGCTCCAAAAACAGCCATTCGTCTGCTGACCTCATGAACAACAGCTGGTGTAATTCGCTGTGACATTTGACGCACGTCCCAGACGCAGCTGTGTGGAATGAGACTACCGGTAATAGGAAGACAGCTGATAAGGACAGTAGGGAAAGCAGAGAGAGAGAGAGAGAGAGAGAGAGAGAGAGAGAGAGAGAGGGTAAAAGAAATGGCCAAACTCTCTCCTCTCTGCCCTCTCCTCATCGCTGTCGCCTCTCTTATCAGCCCTCTGACTCCATTCTGGAGAGAAAAGGGGAACTTTCTTTTGCACTTAATTTCGTGCAAAGGCACTCTCACACTGATTGGACGAGCATCATGACATCACCTTGATAAGTTCCTGCCGGCATTGTGACAGTTTAGTTAACGGTTTATTCAAAATAGCGCCAAAGTCACAACACTGGGGCTGTAGTGCCGCGTGGCACCACTCACCTTGTAGGCCTCTCCCATTGTGTGGTGCGTGTGATGTGGTTCAAGTACTGGATTCGTCCCGACGCCGTCCTCCTCTCTTCCCACCTTGGCAGCAGAAGACAGACACACAAGCATGCGCATACGCACACACAGGGAAAGAGACGTGGTTTTAACACAGCTGCAGAACAGAAACTCCATTGGCCTAGCTCTGCGCGGTTTGATTTGGCCTAGCTCTGCACTAGGAGGGCAGTGCACAAAAATTATTTTGTGCGTGCGTGTGTGTGTGTGTGTGTGTGTCCAACTCACCCGTCTGGCAGATCGTTGTCAAACAGCCGACTGCAATCCACCACTGGTCCGCCTGTGCCAATCCGATCCCTGGACTGCAGGCTCACTAGATCCACACATGGTGGACAGATGCGAACACGCACACAACACACACACACACATACACACAGAAACCCCATTACTAGACAGCACAACACTCACAAGGCACAGGTATCATATGGGGCAGGACAGTGCAGAGCAATAAAGCTTTATGTACAATCAGGATCGGGGGGCCTAGAAGCGGTCGGCGGGGAGCCTGCTGGGGGCCAACGTTCTCCTCCTGAGGAGCGTGTGTGTCTGGTATATCTGGATTCAACTCTTCCTGAAGTCATTGCATTTTGCTTTACAGCTGCGATACACCATGGCCATAATGTAAAACAATGCTACAACGCAGGCCAACTGTTGATGGACTCCTGGATGAGGTTGTATATGTAGCAAGGGAACATTTTGTAGCAACATTTGTGTAGCAACTTGCACTACAAAATCAACAACTGTTTATTAGCTGAAGCACCATTTCAAACTGCGCAAACGATATCAGGGCTACAAGCAAAAAGCACTTTTGAAATTACAACTCATGCAATGACATGCCTAAAACAAGGATATTGGTATTAATGTAGCTAGTTTAAAGCCTAATTTATACTTGAGCCAGAATAAAGGTAAGATTCAAGTACAGTAGCATTTTGGGGTCAATGGGTGAGAACAATGTATCCACTTTACTCAACCATCCCCTGTACTCACCCACTATCTGGCCTCGCACCGTGTCACTGTCATTGGGGCTCAGCTTGTTCAAGTCCAGTCTCTGGTCTGTCAAAAGAAGAAAGGGGGGAGAGAGAGAGTGAGAGAGCGGCGAAGAGAGGTGAGCATCGACAGAAGCAAAGAGAAGGAAGGAAGTCGAGTGGGAGAGAGAGAGAGAGAGAGAGAGAAAGAGAATGTCAAATCAATAGATGAAAGGGCAGAGGGAGATGGAGAGAGACAGAAAGTTGGATCGATCAATGTCTGGGAAAGACACATGTAAACCAGCACGTGCTGGGAGGAGGTTTTTTTCTCTTATGGACAAGTCCCATTGCTCTGTATCATTTACATCAGACCCGCTCTGTCTCTCTTCCTCTCCCTCTAGACACGACTGGACCTCTATATAAATATATATATATATGATGTACCAGAACAGATGTTCTGGTTCTGTGAGCAGGAGGCAGCCCACAGGGCCGTAAAAAAAAGTTTTTAAAAAAGAAAGAAAAAGGCGCACAGTAAAAAAGAAAACTGGTCGCGCCGTCGGTACAGAGGAGAGCAGCGGTCGGAGGTCAAACATGTGACAAATGTCAGTACAAAGCCAAGCACTATTCCACTCAGACTGTCTGAGCACGGACTGCGAAGCTCTCTGCCAAAACTCTGGAAAGTCTTTGTCTTCTTCTCGACCCGAGTCTGGGAATGAGAACGTTTAAGAAAAGAAAGAGAGAGAGAGAATTGTGGAGGAGGATTGGGACAGATGGGAGGGTGGGGTGGGGGGGTGCAAAAAAATGTCAGGAATACCAAGTTGTTGCCTGCAGACATGAGAAATGCCACTATCTGTTCTGTGCTCTGTTGTCTGGGGTGTCGCTGCGGATCCGCTCAGGATGTCAGTCTAGACTAAACAGGCAGTGGAGGGGGAATAGAGACACGACACTCGAAACCGCTGTGTGACGACGAGTCTGGCCCCGGGGTCAGCAGGCCCACAGAGACAACGCAAAGCAACACGCAGATGGACAGAAAACAACACAACACAAGGTTATAAGCAGTGTTGGGCAGTAACAAATTTTAGATATTACTGTAATATTATTAGTTTTGCTCCAAAAAGTAAAGTAACGAGATTACTCTGCAAAAATGGGTAATAAGTAATGCATTACTTTGCAAGTAACGCCAAGTTACTTGTTTAAAAGCTATCGACAGGTACTGTAACAACAAAGTTGTGCACTAGATTGCAGATCCAGTCCACATGCTGCATCCTGCGCACAGTTATACACACTACAAATCGCTTGCTGCTTTATTTTGCACATTACGTACACTACAGTGGGGGTTTTCAACCTTTTTAATACCAGGGCCCATTATTTATTCAGCATTTGAGCCACGGACCACAATTTGTGGACATGTTAGCCCCACAGATCCCAAAACTAAAGCTTTGATTTGCTTTTGTCCACAATATAGATTTGGGAAACAAAGCAGGCAAACATACTGTACAGATCAAAAAGACCATTAATCTTCTAGTTGTGTAGACTTGGGCTAATTCAGATGATGAATATTCCAACTTTTGAGAGCGTAAAAATGAAACCAAATGGACCGGCAAGGGTCCATTTGGTTTCATGTTTACGCTCTCAAAGACTTACATCTGGTTAACCAATTTCCCCATCATTTAGCCTGGGGACCACCTGGAACCCTCTCACGGACCACCTGTACAAAACCGCTGCACTACAGTATTGTATATCTCTACATATAAAATGCAGTTATATGCAAAAGAAGTACAAATCCATGAGCGAGAGCAAAAGACCACAATACGAGAATGATCTGCGCTTACACTCAAATAGCCGTACAATTATGCACGTCTGGGGTGAAATGGCCGGTTGTCTAGATCGACAGACGGAGATAGGCATGCAAGAGCTTAGTCACTGCAGTGTGTGTGTGTGTGTGTGTGCTGCCAGTCTATGCAGAAAGGCAGGAGAGGGGGGTAAGGGAAATGCAGCAGCAAAGCGCTCACAGCTGTGGAGTGCGGTTCAGGTTTCCTGTGTGCCGCTCCAGGAAAACAACAGTGTCAGCGGCTTCTAGGAAAAAGTGGGGATTCTCTTCCTTTTGGCTCGACTGTGTGGCCGCAGGTACAAAGTCACTACTAACAGGCCACTCTCTCTGATATGATATGTCGTCATACCGGACCACTTGATTTGTCCCGTTTAGCGTCTTTTAATGGGTTAATCGTTGGATGACGGCGCTTGTTTTGTCCTATTCTCCTGTGTGTATGTGTGTGTGTGTGTGTGTATGTGTGTGTGTATCCCCTCGCACCCCGTTCTGCACTCCATCAAAGCCTAGCGAGGGGAGACACCCTCCGTCACTTTAGGCCCTGACAGCGAAGCTGCAGTTATTAGCATCTGGCTTGTCTCACTGGGGGCCAAGTAGGACTTTTCCTCACGGCTAAAAAGCCCCTAGCAGCTGGGAGAAGACGAGGGATTGAAGATAAAAGGGTAAAGATTATTGTTGATAACTACTGTGTATGGCCTCTCCGTTCCGCATCTGTGAGGTCGGCCAATGCTTCTTCCCATGAAAGCTACCGTACAGAAACATTACCATAGTTAGGTAATTCGAATCCTTCAAGTTAACACACCCGAGTTCTCTCGAATCAAACTGAAAAAACTCGAAATACAGCGTCGTTGCTGTTTGAGGGCTGCCAACAATTTGCAGTTTACATCCGTCTTTGTTCCAGACTCAAAGTTATACTTTGATGGAATTTTAATGAATACCTTTTTGTTAGGTCACGGTGCCTCTGACATTTTGACCATGTCATTCTAATCAGTTCATCCTTGCGTCCAAGTCAGTTGTTTATGCCAAATGCCATGCAATTTCCTCAAGGCGATTCTACGCTATCGAGTGAACAAGAATGTAAACATAATGCTTCTGGCCACCAGCTGGAGGAGTTAAAAAAAACAGTCTACAATCTTAAATAAGACAACATGGTTCTGCAGCAACAGAGGTGGGTTTGCGAATGTGTGGGATGCAAAAATTCACACAGACAAAACAAAATACTTTGTGACTATGTGCACAAACAACTGCCAGACGGACAGACGCGTCGGACAGGTCAACAACAATCACGTGGCATACTGTACTTACAGCCTGTGTCTTTGAGGCGGTTGATGGCGTTGGACAGGAGGCGGACGCAGCCCAGGAAGCCTGCCCCTTGCTTTTTGTGGATCTTCTTGTGGTTCCACACGCTGATGGTGATGGAGTCCGATTTACCGATGTACCTGAGGGGGGAGAGAGAGAGAGAGAGAGAGAGACAGAGACAGAGAGAGAGACAGTGGATACTATATCAATAGAGTAGTATTACTGATACACCATCTCTGGTGACAACAGCGAGAATGAGACGAGTGGTCTATACTGTACCTGTGGTGTTTTAACTTTCCTTGAAAAATAGCAGGCGTTCGCGGCTCATAGCGCGCCACAGAGTGTCGCGCTATGAGCCGCGAACGCCTGCCGCAAACGCTTGCTATTTTAACAAAAAATAGCAGGCATTCGCGGCTCATAGCCGTGAACACCTGCTATTTTTGGGGGAGAACGTGAGAATGCAGTGCAAATCTTTCAATATGTTCTTTCAGAGCGAATGTTTTGTAGAATCTACAATGTCATGAAACGGGTTACAAAGAATATGAAAGAAAAATGTGTGTCCGCTTTCCTCTACTGTCAAGTAAATTACATACAAAAGACAACAATCTCAACATTATAGCATTATTCCTAGGATGGCACAACGAGAAGACTTTCGACTACGAAACGTGAGCAAGGTGACTTTATAGTGAACTAATTATAGATGACATCGAATCCAAAGACATACCCGCCTCCTGAGCAAGCCAGAAGTCCTCATTTTTTGGGGACAGAAAAGCCAAGAAACTCGTACCGTTTTTACACACACAGCATGTTTGTGGGCTTCGTTGTTTCTGTCACTTTGGTAACATTCCCTGTTCTAAAATCTTCATTAGTGTAATTGCAGCATTGGATAAACTGTGGGAAGGGTTTTGTCACTCCAAATTAACAGACAAAAAATACTAGTATGGGCACACAATGCGACCGCACTTAGCACAGTAGGGGGAACTACTGGCGCCGCTTGTAGGGCAGACGAGGAGACTGACCGATGGGACCTCGATCAATAGGCTTAGTTTGGATGAAAATGGGAACATCCAGGCAGACGTTTGTCTCTTTTGCTGTGCGTGTGCGTGGACTCGGAGACAGCTTAATTAAGTTACTCTCGTAACGAGAGTTAACCGAAACAATAAGATTATATTGCGTGTGTGCAAACATCGCCGCTGGATGAGCGATTTGTTGGGGAGACGTCTAGATGAGACTGACAGACGGGGAGACGAACGTTAACGACCGAGCGATTATATTATCCCTGGGCCTGACGCGCTCCGTCTCCTACAGTAAATTGTCTTTCTCATTTCTCTCTCCTCCTTTTCCTTTCTTCCATGAAGAAGCGCGTCGTCGTGGTCGGGTGGTGTTCCCCTCCCTTCGGTGTAAAAACTAATCACCCATAGAGCACGCGGACCACATCCCCAGCTGTAATTATCACGCTGTAATCGACAGGGATGTGAAACAATGGGGGTGTGAGTAAGGCGTCTGGACATTTTGAGTCCATGCCAAATGCCTGTCTGGGAGGTGGTGGTGGTGGTGGTGTTATGAGCTGGACGGACATGAGGAGAAGGCGTTTTCAATCAAACCCAGGTGATCTGGAAAGGCTCTCTCTCTGATGCGATGTAATTCATTAGTCTGCCCCGAGATTTCTCTAATGACACACAAAGGCAATAATCACACACATGCCGAGCAGCGGGGGAATGTGTGTGCGGAAAAAATAAAGGCTGGGTGGGGGGGTGAGTCGGGGTGCAAACGCAGCAGATGACAAACACTCGCCTTCGGCTTTTGAAATGAAGCCCGTTGGAATTGTAGATCATATTTGTGTTGAGAGACACAATTGTCGCCATCAATCACAATTATTTCCTTTCGGGGGCCGCAGTGTGCAGCACGTGGTCAAAATAACAAAGAGGGACAAAAACACTTGGAAGGCTGCTAATGTTTTGATTTTTTTTTCAGTGAAGCGTTTTCTATTTTGTACATGTATGTATGTCAGTAGAAACGATTTTCTTCAAAAACGTTTCTAAGATTTTCAAAAAAATAAACAGTTTCATCGACAAGCGTGCATTTCCCATTGAGATGCATTCTAACTAAGCATAAATCTTTTTCAAGAAAAAAATCTTTTTTTTGCAATATGATGTACAAATAAAGTATATACAGGTATAAGCAATAAATCTCATAATTTTAATCTTAGACTGTTTCATTATTAGAACACTTCCTGAAAATATCGAGTATCTACCATAAGATTCGCAGTGGTCCTTTATAGTCCTCCACCACCAAGGCTCTTCGCGATTGGCTAACCAACAGTCCCTCCGGGACTATATGTTAGCCAATGACAAAGCTTATAGGGATTTCTTTGGAGGCGTCAAAAAGGCGAGATTTTTTTTGGAGATGATCTAATTAAAGGAAGACTTCATGGAAAACATTAAAACAATAAAATGATGTAATTATTATTTTGACCATAAAATTACATGTAGGAGCTTTAAGTATATAGGTGCAAACGGTTAAAGCCGAGCCCTGCAGTGCCTTTGCCTCGCATATTTGGATCAGGCAGCGTTCAGGAGGAAAGGGCCAGGCCGGCTGCCAGCTAGACTTTGTCTGCTATCCTTGGCATGTCTGCCACTTCCTGCAACAATGCTGACGGGTCAGAGTTCACCAGCCAGTCTGCTGGCTGGCTTGAACGGACCGCTGACACCGCGTGGCTGCACCGCACTCTTGGATGTGTGTGAGTGTGTTTTTTTCTTCGACGGCGCACTACTCGCAAACACAAACACCCGCAGACAGACACATTCTGGCTCTCCCCGCCCTGCACATGAGCACACACACATACAAAACAAATGGAAACAAGGCGTCACTGCCAGCATGCCTTTTAAATGCAGTTAGTTTGGCTGTATTGTTAACACCAGGTGTTGCAGTCACCACTTTTAATAAGCGTTGCGCCAGCCAGCCCAGCTAGAGCTGCTCTCAGTCAATTAAGACTTCTCTCTTCTCCAACACGCCACCTGAGAGTCCTTCCGCTGGCCAGCGTTGTGTGTGCGCGCACACATACATGAACACGCACACACACACACACGGCACTGTGATGTTTAACTCATCACTGGCACAGAAAACACTCCTGCAGTTTCCACATAAACTCTGGGCCGCGCTCAGCTTCACTGGCTCTCGGGAGAGATGGGAGAGGAGAGCTCCACGCGGCCACATAGGTCCATGTTCTCCTATCCATCAATCTGAGGTCACTCCACACTGTGCCTCTCTGAGGGGCAGTGGATGTATGGAAGTGCATGTGTGCGTGTGTGTGTGTGTGTGTGTGTGTGTGTGTTTCTCTCTGTCAGACGTGACATGAACAGCTAATTAAACAGCCATGCAGGGAGAGGGGGGGTCCCGCCGTATCCTGAGCAACCAAACAAAACGGAGACATGTGCTTCCTCTTTCTGTTGGCTTGGGCGTGACGGCTGGATAAACACCACCGAGCGAATAACTGGAAACTTTCACTCTCGCTTTTCAACTGGTGCACACCGCTCACTTTCTTTCTTTTTGCTCTCCCATTTTCCAGGTCACTTTCACAGGACAAGCGAGAGTCTGCGGGAAGAGGGCAACAAGACATTCACGTGTTTCTGTACCGTGGGGGAAAATACTATCGCACTAACCTCACTTACTTGTCCTTTGTGCGGCACTTAATGCGTGTTGCATGGGTAGGGGGGCATTCAACGTTCATTAAGTGCTGTTCAAAGGACTTTATTTTAAAGCCTGTGATTGCTAGGTCTACAGAATGATGTAATTATCGGGTCACTAACTAAGTGAGCGGACGGCCAGGGCGTAAACAAGGCTTTCCTTTTTGGCCACCACGGCTGCAAACATTTTTCTGTGTGCTCTCTCTTTGCAAAGTCAAATAAAGTGAAGCACGCCATAAAGTGACTCAAAATAGGTCCAAGGCGGTTTGTAGTACTGATAGATGAGTGGATGCAGTTTGCTAGGGCTGCTGCCGGCAAAACGCTGTAGAGCTCAAGTCTTCGGTTAGGCGGAAGGTATTCTTGTAAAAAAAGAAAAAAAGAGGAGTATGAATGTGCTCATTCCGCCTTCGGAGCAGATGTTGGAGAGCGAGGCGGCGAGGGAGGTACAGGTCAGCATGTTGCAGGTGTGTGTGTGTGTGTGTGTGTGTGTGTGTGTGTGTGTGTGTGTGTGTGTGTGTGTGTGTGTGTGTGTGTGTGTGTGTGTGCTTGCTTACAGGTCATAGTGTTGGTTCCACTTGGGGTCGAGTGTGTTCCTCACAGTGTCTGTAGAGTGGCATTGTCCTGAGCCGTCCACCACCACCTTAGCGAAGGGATCGGGGAGACCTGTGGGCAAAGAAACCGCAACAAGCAAACGTAAACAAACGCATTACAGCTCCACCACACCACACCGCAACTTCAATTCAGACTAGGGCCGAATCTAGGCATGGCAAAGCCCCCCTAAATGCCGTCACTGCCCCACCAAGCATGATGGCATGTGCAAAACAAGCCAAATTTCAAAGATATTTCAAATTAAAGTGCTTAAAGTGCATTTAAGATGAATAGAAACACTATGCAATGCTCAATTGTGGCACCATTAAAACAAGGCCATTTCATGATTGACAACAGAAAACTCCCCGAGGCAGACATTTAGCTTTATGCATGCTGCGTGTCTGTTGCAACTTCAACAACAACTCATGTTAATATTGATGCTTACGAGCCTAATATAAGCCCTGTAACTGCCCCCCCATAGGGAAATGTTACATCCAGGCCTGATTCAGACAATGAGGCACGTCAATCTATCATTACTGAGATGTCCAAACAAAATAAAAGACTTCTCTAAGCTCTCAATGCTTTATAAAAGACATGAGCGCTGATGAATGGCCACACGTGACAGGCAATGAATGCATGCATGCATGGCCAACATGCGATAGCAGAATGTAAACCTGAGCTGCTGCTGTGTGACAGGTGGAGACGAGCTGCGCTGTCTCTAATGCCACTGGTGCCTTTAAACTCTTTTGAAAATGGGAATTCCACCCATTTTCCAAATTATCCTGAGAGGATACAAATGTGAACCAAATGGACTTGCTAGGGTCCATTGGTTCCATTGGTTCCAGAACCATTGGTTCCATTTGTGTCACCTATCACCTATGCTAGTAGGCCCATTACTATTTCACTCTAAGCACAAAAATCTCTTATCTATAACTTAAGTTCACTGTGCATCGCAGTGTGATCCGTTTGCGAGCTGGCAGATCTGCCGTTGTATGTCAAAAAAATGTTCTGCGCAAAATGGGGATGCCAGGGGGGTCAAGTGGTTTAAAAACGAAAGAGTGCTTTCGTTACAAGTATGTGGAGTTTGTCGCTGCCCCAAGGATACCCCCTCCCCACCCGGGCTCGATGGTGGAAATGCTTCCCGCTGACAGGTAGGACCTGCTGGGTGACATTCACCTGGTTTGTGAGTGCTGCAGGTTCTAGTGGACACTGAACAGACAACCGTGCAACACTGAGCTCACATGCAGTAGCGCCACGTTTTGTGTGTGCACACAAAACAAAGCCGCAACTCAGGCGGCTGCTTCGATATACATCTTCTGCACCCACTCCCCTGTATTTGCTCAGCTCCTGGACACTGGAATGGGAGGAATGGGCACCACAGAAACCACCTGAGTGAGTGTGTGGGGGGGGGCTTTACACACTCACCATGACAGCCACTCCAAAACACACCAAAACACACACGGACACACCACTGTGGACATCTAAAGCCACGTGAGTCTCCCAGGTTAAAAACATACTGGCTGGTTCAGGCTAAGTGACAGTGGAAAAGTCTGCTAATTGGCTACACATTTAAAGCACACAGTATATAATACATCTCAGAATTTTAAAGCCATTTTTCTTCTTTATCATTAGATCACCTCCTGAAAATATCTAGTATCTATGACAACCGTAGGAGCTGCAGTGAACCTTTAAAAATCATAAAAATCTTCCACCACCTCCACATTAGACTCCACCAGTGCTCCTTTTTCAGAGGCAGCTCAGCAAGGCTCTTCCTGATTGGTTAAGAAATACTCCCACCGGGACCATTTGTTAGTCAATGGCAAAGACTGTAGGGATTTCTTTGGAGGCCTCCTGCAGCCCCTAGAGGCGTCAAAAAGACTACGTTTTTCCTTTAAGTCTTCCTTTAATTAGATCTCACAAAAAATCCAAAGACAATAAAAAACGATGCACCGTAATTATTATTTTGATCATAAAATTACAAATAGGAGCTTTAACACTTATGAATGCATTGTGTGCCAGGCCATGCTGCTGCATCTCGCTACTAATACGATATAGTATATGTCAATATGTTTTTGAGCTCAATTGCACCCCCAAAAAACGTAACCTTTTTGGCATTCAGTCGATGTTCTGTGGTTTGGGGTTTTCTTTTTTTATCCCATGACAATTCCTAATGTGATCCTGGGCTCTACACACCCTCCGCCAACCTGAGGAGGCAGCGGACTGGCCTCATGCTTCCTTCAATGCATGAGGAGTCCAAGCTACCTTCTTTTCACCTGACAGGGGGGAGTTTCCCTGGTTGGACGTAGCGCGTGGAAGGAACACGTTATTCCAACCAGTTCCAGTCTCCTCCATCAGGCGCCCCGGCTGGCCAGGGGGAGGCAGCTTAGAGCCCAGGATTACTGCATGTTTTTGTGAGTGTATCTACACTAGGAGAACGGGGAGAACATGCAAACTCCACACAGAAAGGCCCTTTCACCAACCCCGCCTCGGGTATGGGCACTGATGACGCGGAGGAGCAGACACACCGCCAGCACCCCACGGCAGTGCCCCTAGCGACAGCACTAAACACTGTGCCACCGTGCCCCGGTTTGGGCTTTTCTGACTCAAGAGTGCTCAACAATAATACACTCATCTTCAGCAAGGAACGTGTTAATCCTATAAATCCTTTATTGGACTCTTTCCATTTGGTTCCAAAGAACAGGTCAATAGTGATAAAGTTCCTTGGTGACTTGGACTGATGAAAACAACCTTCTCATCCAGCGAGGTCTCAGAGTACACATGCGATGGTAACACGAGTCTGTTGGCTGCTTTGGCTTCATAAGGAGCCTCCAGTGTGTTGCTGAAGGCTAGAGGCAGCTGGTAGCACCGGGGGGTACTTTAGAGCAGTGGTTTTCAACCGTTTTGATACCAGGGCCCACTATTTATTCAGCATTTTAGCCACAGACCGCCATTTGACAACATTTTCACCCCACAGACCCACAACTAACGATTTCTTTCCGTTCTGTCCACAATTCCAGGATGGATTTTTCGCAAACTTCAAGATCAAGATCAAAATGACCATTCTACCTTCTCTAATAGTGTAGACTTCTTAATTAAGTGGTGCCAATTTAGACGGTGAATATTATATTCACCGTCTGGTCCCGTCTTGCGGGACCATAACCAAATGGTCCCGCAAGGGTCCATTTGGTTTCATGTTTACACTCTCAAGAGTTACATCTGCGGGTAACCAACTTTTCATCTGGTTAAGCAACTTAGCTGGGGACCATCTGGAACCCTCTCAAGGACCACTGGTGGTCCCCAGACCACCAGTTGAGGAAAAGAAGCATCTAAGTCTGACCCTCCCTCTGTTCTGACCCCGCGTTCCTCAAGGGGCGAGGCAGCGCTGAAACAACAAAGCTTCTTAATCCAGCCTAGTTAAGAAGCAGGAGTTAAACTACTAACTAATCTGATGTCAGTGACTCTGAGGTCAGCTGTAGAGTTGCTGGCCGGCTACATGTATGCAGGGGTAGGTGATACGGTTTGCTCTGTGACACATACGCCATATATGGAGCGTACAGTGGACATGGTTTGATGAGGCCAGATCCACATATGGAATGTCAGCTCCATATATGGAGATCTAAGGCAGTGGTTTTCGACCTGTGGTCCGCGGACCACCAGTGGTTCTTGAGAGGGTTCCAAGTGGTCCCCAGGCTAAATGATGGGACAGTTGGTTAACCAGGTGTAAATCTTGAGAGCGTAAAAATGAAACCAAATGGACACCTG
Organism: Benthosema pterotum; assembly: GCA_039105355.1. Lineage (NCBI taxonomy): Eukaryota > Metazoa > Chordata > Actinopteri > Myctophiformes > Myctophidae > Benthosema > Benthosema pterotum. The sequence continues at coordinate 49,752,311 of CM076965.1, forward strand.
CGGAGTTATACTCTCCAGAGTTCATAATCTGAATTAGCACCACACAATTAGAGAATTTCTATACATTTGCCTGGAATTGTGGACAAAATCAAGCGGTGGTCCGTGGCTCAAATGCTGAATAAATAGTGGGCCCTGGGATCAAAATGGTTGAAAACCACTGATCTAAGGGATTGATGAATTTTGTACTGGCCAAACGTCACAAAGCGTGACAGATGATGCAGGTTATCAAAGTAAACTGTATTTATGGCTAGACTGTTATTTGTCCACCACTTTCAGCAACTAGCCACATTTCTATTTTTTATTTTATTTCACATCAAAGACACACTGGCATGGGCCGCCGCCTGCCGTGAAGACAATACCATTTAAAAATGCGATATACTTACGAAAGAAGTCTTTCTTCACCAGGTTTTTGGCGCAGAGAACTGTAAGAGAAGAGAGAAAGGTGGGCGTTACTAACACTGACAGGACCACACTCGTACTTGCAGAAGGTTACCGAAAGGTCTGGTAGGTTTGGTTCAGGACTGATGTTGTGGGATGTTGTCACTAGGGCGGATCTAGGTATGGGCATGGGGGGCAATGCCCCCCTAAATGCCCAGACTGCCCCACCAAACATGATGGCATGCAAAACAACCCAAGATATTTCAAATTTCAAGTGCTTATATTTAAAATGATTTAAACACTACTACTGCTACTAACTAACTACAGCTGTGTCACCACTAAACCAACAGCATTTCATCATTGAAAACAGAAAACTCTCTGAGTCAGACCTTTAGCTTTATGCATGCTGCGTGTCTGTTGCAACTTCAACAACAACTAATGTTATTATTGATGCTCATACTTGCCTAATAAAAGTCCTGTAACTGAAAATGGTATGGGTGCGGCTTCATGAAGCCGCCCCCATAACATTTTCTCCTGCCCCCCCAATTGGGAAATGTTAAATCCGCCCCTGGTTGTCACTACCATAAACTAACAGACTAAACATATCAGACATGGAATCATGGATTGCACCATCCGTCTCTCACCGCGGGTTGCATTGCATTCCACATTGCATGACATGACATCACATAAACAGCAGCGGTAGGAGGTACAGGCAGCTATAGTTTGTTGGCTGAGAACGAAGGCTCACACAGCCTACGGGCTTCAACAGTGAGCGTGCTTGGGTTGATTTGATATGCTCTTTCTTTTGGCAAGTTTAATGATTCGTTGGCGCAACGATGAGACGCGCCCCCATAGATTTTAATGTACTGTCTGTGTAAAATGAGCAAGGTACAAAACAACTCAAGTTAAACTGCTCATTACAAATGTTCACCTTTTTTTATACAAGAGGGAACTGAAACTTTCCCCTGCGGTCACGGTTTCAGGAGAAAAGGAAGCGAAGCGACAGATCCCCCCTCCGGGGGTCTGTGATGGCTGTTGCTGGGGCAATGAGGCACTGCGCACTAGCGACTACAAAGATACAATCTACCATTCATTTTTAATGGAAGCCAGCAGCAACATGAAGATACAAAGATACAACATTTGTAGCTGCTACGAAACCTACAAAGTAACAACATAGTTGAGCAGGCGTCGACATCAGATACAAAGTGTGTAGCTTTGTATCTTTGTAGCTGCCAGCGTGAACAGTGAACACACCCTTGCTTGCTTGACTGCTGTGTGCCTGTTCCTCTGCCAGTCTGTGTGGAGGGTTTGACACTCAGACATGAATATAATAGTTGAATGCAAGCGTCAACCACTAACAGTCGCTCTGGTCGCTAGATTGTAATACAATCGGGCCGGATCTAGGCATGGGGGCATTTCAAAGATATTTCAAATTAAAGTGCTTATAATTAAAAATGATTTGAAACACTACGCTACTAACTACAATTGTGGCACCAATAAACACCATTTCATCATTCAAAGCAGCCAACTCTCTGCGTCAAACCTTTAGCTTTATGCATGCTGCGTGCCTGTTGCACCTTTAACAACTGCTGATGTTATTATTGATGCTTTATTTGCCTAATACAAGTCCTGTATAAATGCCGACCCCATACCATTTTCACCAGCCCTCTAAATTTGGAAATGTTACATCCGGGCCTGAACACAATGTGCAACATGCCTATCGATGTGTCATGATTGTTGGTGTATATGACATGAGCAAGTGTAAGGGTACATAAGGCGTTAATCATTTTCTGAAACATTGTTTTCTTCTTCAGTAAAAGAGCCCTAAATGGTAAATAGTTCTTTTACATAGCGCCTTTATCCAAGGCGCTTTACATACAGTAGATAGTAGATCCCATTCACACATTCACACACTCACACACCCATAGCGGCAGAAACCATGCAACATACTGAACAGCAGCACATCAGGAGCAATTAGGGGTTAAGTGTCTCGCTCAGGGACACCTCGACACCAACTCTGGGGGAACCTGGGTTCGAACCGGCAACCAGTGACTCTACCCCCGGGCCACTGCCGTCCCTAGCAGGTTCTTAGTCGTAGCGAAATCAGTAGATGAGATCAATGAGCAAAACTGTGAAATCTGCCTATCGCAAATTCGCAATATATCAAAACACTTTGTTTTGTTGTCTTGGATTCAGTTCCCCACTATCAAAGGCGATTTCCTTTAAACTAAGGTTAAATTAACCCTGCCTCTTTCTACTGGTATAGATGTAGTTTAGTTTGTAGTTTACAAGAAATGCAGAACAGTTTGTCTAAAACGTGCACACAGCAATAAATCCCATGCAAGTAATTTGTGTGGAAAATACAATTCCAGCAGGTCTGGCTTTAAAGCAGGATTATTTTAGTTCAGGAGCTAATTAAGCTCACAAGCCGCTGCCCAGATAATGACTATCAACATTCTCAATATGCCTGCGGGCCGAATCCCCACGCACACCACCGTGGAATAACAGCAGGCTGACCTAAGACAACAGCTGCGGTTACTTGGGAGGAAGGCCATGGCGGTGCCATGTGAGCCCCGTTTCACACCTTTTCCTGGATGAAATCTGCTTTATGTCTAGCGAGAGCGTGGCCCTGGGGGCAAGCTTGTCTTCTCTCTCTCTCTCTGTGTCTCTTTATGGGGGCGATAGCTTGCCTAATGCCCTCACGTGCAGGTTAAGAGTGCTCAGACTTTGCTTTGCTAACACAAATAGACAAAAAGGCCCACCCATAGGGAGGCGGTCTCTCTCGCTTAAACCGCTGAATCTACAGTCCCTGCTGTTCAGCCAAGCGTTCAGTTGTACTGTATATATGCATGTACAGTCTATGTACGTATACAGTACATGTGCATGTACCGTGCTGCAGACACCGACGGACCACTGTGTTTGCAGTACAACATTCCCGTCCTCTCACGGTTTAGTCCTCAGTCAAAACAATGTTGCCGACGACAAGCGACGCGAAACTTTGCATGCTGTAGCGTGAAAGGCACAATTATATATGGAGGGGAAAAGAGACAAAACAAAATGTACATACAGTATATACAGTATATAACCACACAGATGATGTTTACAATGAATTTCCTAGACAATGGGTTGTGGGCTTAATGAGAAAGAATGCCATGTAAAGACAGAGGGGTGTTTGGAATAAAAAAAAAAAACTGACGACAAAACTGGATCTAATTCCTCTCTGGGGGGGGGGGGGGGGGGGGTCTGGGAAGGGAGAGCATGCTCGACAGACGCGGAAGAATTTCTTTCCGCAAACATCCCTGGGAATGTGTTACGTTCCAGTGAAACCCACCTCATTACTCAAACATCTGGTATGCATCTCCCTCAGTCGCTCTCTCTTCCTCAACACGTGCACACGCGCGCACAGTATAGACACACACACACACACACACACACACACACACACACACACACACACACACACACACACAGTCTTCTGCCCCTCACTTTGTACTCACTCCAGTGATCTTAATTAATTATTAACAGGCATGGAGGACTCGGTGTGTGTGTGTGTGTGTGTGTGTGTGTGTGTGTGTATATAGGATAGTGTACTAGGCAGTGGAGAGTGTTTAAGGAAACAGGTGACAGCATTCCTTGTGTCTATAGTAGCTTGCTGCCGCTGGCACTAGTTTAAATGGCAGTGGATCAGCTGACAAATCTCTCTGACACCAGTGACCACTGAATTAATAATAATAAACTGTGCTCATAATGCTGCGCTTCATACATCATTTAGATTGCAGCTTGAGTTGCTTTACAATTGAGGAAGGGCAATTTAAAGACGCACACAAAGGAGACAACAAAATATAGCTGTGTTGTAAAGCGCTTTGGGGGGAAAAAGAAGTTGCAATTTCAATGCAAACCATTTACCCAGGCCATTTAATGTACATGTTCTGCACCATTAACAGAAGATGACCAGAGTTGTGGCTCTTTCACAGGAGGAAACTCATGTTCTCTTCAATTTGATTCATATGGGATTTGAAAATGTTAATACTAACAAGAAAAAGGCCGAATGAACTGTGACCTATTGAACATCCATATTTTGGGCATGTCAATAACAAAACAAACACTATACTATAAAGGGGGGTTTTCAACAGGTGGGCCTGTTGAAAACCCCCCTTCTTCTGAGAGGATTCCAGGTGGTCCCCAGCTAAATGATGGACAAATGGACCCTTATAGATCTGTAACTCAAGAGCGTAAAATGAAACCAAATGATTTGGTTTCATTTTACGCTCTTAAAAATGAAATTATATTTATTTTAAACATCTGAATTACGTATTTTCACGAATGTGCACAAACAGAAAAGGTAGGAGAGTTGTTATTTTGACCAGTTTCTCCTAAATTGTGTACAAAAACTTGAGCACAAGGAAAACCACTGCTATAAATTGTCACTGCTTTGTCATATAACTAGGTTAGTCTGTGTGTGTGCGTGTATATGCTGTAAATGCTGTATTACGTGGGTGGGACAGTGCACATTGAACTTTGTAGTGCATGTTTGCATGCAGTTATTTTGTTGTCCTTTAATATGTAGTGCAGCAAGTTTACTGCATGAGAAAACATGCTGAACTTGGACTGTGGCAGTCGACAGCGTGACCCCGGCGTGTGGGTACAGCAGCAGAGGAACGGGACAATTTAAGACAGGCAGAAAACAAGAGCTATACAGGATGAGGGCGAGCGTCTGTCTGTCTGACTGAGGTAAGGAAGATGACATGGCAAACATAACGGACAGTCAGACCAGAGGGCCTATATAAGATCCCTCTGCGGACTGACCGAGGAGCCCTGCAGGACCCTCCTGCGAGTCCGCGAGCAAAGCCTCAAGCTCAAACACTGCAATTAGGCCTATATAGGCTCCATATGAAAATATACAAGGGGCAGAATTACAGCCCCAAAAACAGAAAACGCCGGAGAGAGAGAGAGAGAGACCAAAACCACCGGAATGGCCCAGACGGCAGCAGAGACAATGGCTGCTCGGAGGCCACTCGTGATTGGGGAGACCACAGAAGGCAACAGGGAGGGAGGGAGGGAGGCAGGGGCGGATGTAAAATGTCCCATTTGGGGGAGGGGGGCAAGAGAACCTGTTGGAGGGGCAAGAGAAAATGGTATGGGGGGCGGCTTCACCGCCCGTGTCGCTTCGCCGCACCCATACCATTTTCAGTTACAGGACTTTTGTTAGTCAAGTAAAGCATCAATAACAACATCGGTTGTTGTTGAAGTTGCAACAGACACGCAGCATGCATAAAGCTAAAGGTCTGACTCAGAGAGTTTTCTGTTTTCAACAATGAAATGCTGTCGGTTTAGTGGTGCCAAAAATGGTAGTTAGTAGCAGTAGTAGTGGTTCAAAATCATTTTAATCATAAGCAGTTTAATTTGAAATACATTTGAAAGTTGGGTCGTTTGCATGCCATCATGTTTGGTGGGGCAGTCAGGTCATTTAGGGCGGCATTGCCCCCCCATGCCCATGCCTAGATCTGCCCCTGGAGGGAGGATGGGGGGTGGGGGGTGTGTGGAGCGCCAGGGCGTCAATCAGGACGCGCTGGAAGCCAACCATCAGAACACAACTCTCATTACACTGTAGTGACAGCACCGTCAGACAACGGTCTGCCGCTTGTCACTGGAGCAAAACACAAACAGTCATTATGGAAAGTGACAGTGATGCACTGGGAGCCTCACGGCGGATGGATGCCACAGGCTGACGACGGCTGATATTGCACGGATTAGAGCCGTGGTTTTCCCAACGTTTTTTCATGTCAACACCACTGACGGAATGGCATTTTAACAAATGTATTTTTTGAAGGAGTAGAATAAATCTTTCTTCTTATATAAATACCAACTGACGGTCATGTTTTAGTGTAAACAAAAATCAAAGCAGTCTCTTTAAAGGGGAATTCCACCCATTTTCAACATTTTACTGTGTCATTAATATACCTTGGAGTCGGAGATGTTGTGTGGACACATTACCATGGTGAAAGACAACTTGATGACATCAAGTTGTGTTTCACCATGGTAATGATTTTTCTTTTAGGGCCTTTTTTCCTGAGAGTGCACACATTTGTATGCTCTCGGGATATTTTTTGAAAATGGGTTGATAATGGGTTGATGCAGATAACTCATAAGAACTGTCAAGAGTTAAAGATCTGTAACATAAAGGGTCCATAAGGGTTATCAAACCGTTGGATTAGAGGGTGCTCATTTTGGAAGAATATCCTTGAACTGTCCTAGCATAAAAAAAAGAAAAAACTTGGACCCCACATTGCAGGCTGCTGTCAAATTAATTTCCACACAGAAAAAAAAACAATATCACGCTCCAGAAATAAAAAGGTACTCAAGATGACAGTCAGATGTCACCCAGCAGCGACATCAGACAGGACAGGAAGGGGACTTGGTGGTCAGAACAGGATGCGAGCCAGAGAGTCCCACTAGGCGTCTGTCTCGTCTTGATGGACAGACACACACACACACACACACACACACACACACACACACACACACACACACACACACACACACACACACACACACACACACACACACACACACACACACACACACACACACACACACACACACACACACACACACACACACACACACACACACACACACACACACACACACACACACACACACACACACACACACACACACACACACACACACACACACACGCGGCCTGAGAGGAACTTGCCAGACAACAGTCTCACACCCACCCCTCCATAGGCCAGTCTGAGTAGACTGAAGGGGAAGTCTATTTCTAGGGGTGGAGTGGTGGTGGTTGGTTTGGGCCAGGGAGGGGTGTCTGTCTGTTGCTATACCTTTGTTTGGCCAGGGTGACATGTCATGTTTCATGGTATACAAAAGCAGTTGGTTTTCAACCACCACGGATCACCGTGACATTTTCATCCTAAAGTTCTAAAACTTAAGTATTGTTGACTGTTTTTGTGCCACAATTTCAGGCTGGATTTGGCAAACAAAACAGTGAAACATTACAGCAAAATGATCAAGAGTTACATCTGGTTAACCAACTTTCCATCATTTGGTTGGGAACCACCTGGAACTCTCTCAAGGACCACTGGTGGTCCCCACACCACTGGTTGAAAACCACTGGTATACCGGTATATAGTTCCTGTTCCTCTGATATAGCGCGACATTAGAACTGTGACATTTCTAATGTCACAGTTATCCCTGCATGGTCTTCTTTCGTTTAACTTCAAGAAAAAAGCCATCTGTCTGTCCGTTTGTGGGTTAATTATTTTCACTATTAGTCAATCATAATCATCATCAATCTCGACTTTACTGCTCATGGAAACCTCTATGTAACGATTCAAATTATATTTTCAAAGATAAGATTTAATAAAAAAATAACCGAGATTATTAAGCACTTTTAACCAGTCGTCACAATGAGTGACACGTTGTGAGCTTGTAGATCTGCTGCAGATTTTTATCGCACAACAGTGTCATGACTTAGTGTAAAATAGGGTCTGTTTAAGTGTTTAAAGAGGAAACTGCTAGGACAATTAAAAGTGTATTTGATTCTTGTCTTAAATGTTATACTCTGCAGTCCTGCCATTAACTGCTAGGTCAGTTAATGTTTAAAGATGGAATATAAGGATGAAGCAAATTAATAACATCTTGTAATCAATACAACAGGAGATTAGAACTGGTTAAACAAGTTCTGACATCAGTCTTTTGAACTGCTGCAGTGGCAACAGTGAGTTCAAGTTGAACGTGCTGTGGAGTTTTTTTTTGTTGACACCCTAACCAAAAGGCAGCTTTTCCCCCATTCATTTAAGTTCTCCAACAATTGGAACATGAGCATTAAGTCTACTTTGCCAGTGAGCACCCAAAGGAGAACCTTCTTCAATCCAACGTAATCAGACAGATGTGGGTGAAGGCCTTGATGTCGCTGGACTGCAAGACGCTTGACAATGATGTCTCAAAATGGTGAGTGGCTTCGTGGAAGCAATGGGTCTGTGTCATTTAAACTGCCAAAATCCAAAATGCACTAGTGGCACTTCCACAGCGCACTACAATGCGCTAGATCAGTTACCAATGGTCCCTTTTAGGAAGGAAGGAGGAAAAATGGTGAAAAACAAGGGTTTTATCTCTGGCGCTGTCAATCAATTTCGCCCCAACTCACCAGCCAAAAAGCACTAGATTTTCCGCCAGGAGCTTTTCACTCATTTTGACGCTAGGGGGTCTGAAAAAAGCTAAATATAGTGATAAATGCACCAAGTTGGCAACTCTGGTCTGTGTTGCCATGTTCTGCCCTCGGTGGTGCTGTGTTGACCCAGTTCTGTTCTGGTAATAATCTGTTTGCTCCCAGCATTCCGACAGACCTCTCCAGGCCTGGGCACTCAAATAAATCTGAAATGTCAAACAAATCTCTAGCCGTCTGATGTCTCCTTGATGAAGCCGTTAGTAGAGAGAAGATGGTTCTGAATGTTGGCCGAGTAGACGGGAGAGAAAACCTGTGTCCAAACACAACAATGATTGGTAATATTTCAGGCAGGGCGCGTTCTCTTTCTTTCGTTCTTTTGTCTTGGAATAACAACATGATGGGAACTATGCACCAAAAAAAGCAAATGTCACCCAGTCTTTTACTTGGGAAAATTGTGCTGCGACAATGACGTTTATTCATGCACCCACTATTATATATATTATATTATAGTTGATACTATGCTGTAGTATGTGGTTTTCAACAGTTGGTCTGGGGACCACCAGTGGTCTCTGAGAGGATTTCAGGTGGTTAACCAGATGTAACTCTTTAAGAGCGAAAAAAAGAAACCAAATGGACCCCTGCAGGTCCATTTGGTTTCACGTTTACACTCTTAAGAGTTAAAATATTCACCATCTGAATTAGCCCAAGTCTACACAACTAGTAGAGAATGTAGAAGATTAATGGTCATTTTGATCTGTATGTTTGCCAGTTTTGTTTTCTCTGAAATCCAGCCTGGAATTGTGGACAAAAGCAAAGGAAATCTTTAGTTTTGGGGTCTGTGGGGCTAAAAATGTCCCCAAATGGTGGTCGGTGGCTCAAATGATGAATAAATAGTGGGCCCTGGGATCAAAAAGGTTGAAAACCACTGCTGTAGTAGATACTACAGTATTTCCCCACAGAGGCACACACATACAGTATGTGTGTGTGTGTGTGTGTGTGTGTGTGTGTGTGTGTGTGTGTGTGTGTGTGTGTGTGTGTGTGTATTGATTCATTAAACTCCCTTCCCAATGGCAATGGCTACGTATGTACAGTATAATGGCACCACGTCCAGCGAGGCCCCCGTTTTTTCACTAGTGGACAGAGCTCCTCCAAATTTACGGGGAATGCGGGGAACCGCGGCCCCGATGACAAGAGCCTTTCCCCAAGAAAACGGAAACGGGTGAGCTCGCACCTACGGGGCGGCATCGTAAATCTGATTTTTATTAGCCCCGCCGCGGACGTTCTTTCTCAGGCTCACGCGCTGACAAATATATGCACACGTTGTCCTGGTACATAAACACGGAACAGGAAAAAAGGTACATACGGAACCGCACAGACGGTATTAAATCCTGGGAATGAGCAGAAACGTAAAACCCCTCTTATTTCAGATGGTTTAGAGGAATCACGTCATTTCTTTTCCACTTCTTGTTACAACCTAAAATGCCGAATACAGGGAGTGGCAACTAAGGCTAATTCCTGGCCCAGGCGAATGATGCAGCGTTTTGCCAAGGCGAGTAAGGGGGTAAGGGGGTGAGGGGGTGAGGGGCTTCGATAGGCGTAGGGAAAAGACAGACAGAAAGACCGGTCGCAGAACAAGAGGAGTTGAACTCAATAAAAATAACTGACACTGCAAATGGAATCCAGCTCATCACTATTCCTGTACCGAGGGGAAAATATCACCCTGTAGCCCACAATAAACATGTCGTTTAAACCGCCGTGGCACAAACTAATTTTCCAAACATTTCTCACCAGAGCACCCACCACTCCCCCTCCCTTTCCAGCACCACACACAGTTTCTCTTTCTCACACACGTGTGTGCGTGCACAGTACACACACACACACAAAAAACATGGTGTAACCTCCACCGCAACACGGCTCATCTTAAATCCTTTTGTCGTCATAGCAACGGCGGTATCGAGGCAAGGCGAGAAAGAGAGGGAGAAGAGAAGGGACCCTCTGTGTCGTCTGTGTTTCTCATTCCACTCGCAAAGCGAAGAGCTGCAACGCTCACTGATGGTGTGTCTGTGTGTGTGTGTGTGTGTGTGTGTGTGTGTGTGTGTGTGTGTGTGTGTGTGTGTGTGTGTGTGTGTGTGTATGTGTCTGTGTGTGTGGGGGGGGTAGAGATATTCCCGCCAGGCGAGGACTGCCGGGTATTGACATTTAAGACAGCAAATACTAAAAACGGGGCATTGGTAGCCGCTACCCGTCAATCAAAACGCACCCTCTGGTAGGTGGAAGCCTCAGAGGTGAGGTTTTCTAATGCCGGCATAAAGCTGAGCTCATACAGTGGAATGTGACAGACAGGAGCTTTTCTTTTCCCCCCACAGTACCAGGCTGTGCCGACAGACAGTGCCTGTAAACCATCAGCTGAATTAAGTACGGGTGACGGCGACACACCGTGAGTAATGACAAGAAGTGGAACTGCTGTACATCAAGGGCTGGAGCGCGCAGAGCGTGGCTGATAACAGTAGTATCTCTGCTCCATCATCGGCCTGTCCGTAACAGGGGGGAAAAGAAAAGCCCTTCCCACGTCCCCTGTCCCACTGATGAATTACCAAAACCTTTTAAAGCAGAAGACTCTGATGACTTTTTGCACAGAGTGCTGTTATCACAGAATATGCCGGGGGAACAAAAAAGGAAATTGAAAGTGCGCACTGTTTTGTGACTGTCAGCGGCTCGAGTTATAGATCCTTTAACACAGTGGTTTTCAACCAGTGGTCCGGGGACCACCAGCAGTCCTTGAGAGGGTTCCAGGTGGTCCCCATCTAAGTTAACCAGATGAAAAGGTGGTTCATGAGATGTAACTCTTGAGAGCGTAAAAATTAAACAAAATGGACCCTTGCGGGTTTCATGTTCACACTCTGAAGAGTTAAAATATTCATCATCTGAATTAGCCCAAGTCTATACAACTAGAGAATGTTTGACTTGTAGTTTCCCAAATACAGCCTGGTATTGCGGACAAAAGCAAAAGAAATCTTTAGTTTTGGGGGCAGTCTCTGTGTGGCAGAAATGTCATCACATGGTGATCCATAGCTCAAAGGCTGGATAAATAGTGGGCGCTGGTATCAAAAAGGTTGAAAAACACTGCTTTAACAACTTAGAAAGGGCCAGGGTTGCTTCAGTTCTAGCTACAGTCTCCACTCACTCAACAGTCCTTAACTCCTAACATTTAACAGGGTTGATATGACAAAAAAGTGATATTTTCACGGTTTCTCGAAAACAAATCGTGTAAATAGCTCATCTAAAGCTCACATTTAACATTTAAGCTCACTTTTTTTCTGGATAGAGGTGTGTCAAGTTAATAAGTTTGACAAAGAACTGGAAAATGTCAGTCAACGTGGTCTGTATCAACATTGTTTCAATACACCATTGCAACTAACGATTATTTTCACCACCTTAAGATTCCACCCATTTTTTTCTGAGAGTGTACAAATGTGAATCAAAGGGACCCAAGCGGCTTCAAAAACATGAACATGGTGAAACACAACTTGTTGATGTTATCATGCTGTGTTTCATCATGTAAATTATTTTTTTAGACCTCCATTTCTAGAAACACAGAATTGGGGAACTTTTTTTTATCATGTCCAAACAACATCTCTAAGGTATATTAATTCATGACAGCAAAATCTTGAAAATGGGTGGAATTTGGTACACTTAACACTTGAAAAACTATGTTTAAGTGGGTTAGACAGGTAAAAACCTCAGCGATCAGTTGACAAACCGATTCATCAATTACTAAAATAGTTGACCACTAATTGAATAAGCGATTACGATTCGTCAATTCATCGTTGCAGCCCTGATAATCATGAATAATTAACTGAAATGCACAGTCCCTATGCAGTGTGTGTGTGTGTGTGTGTGTTAGTGAGAGGGTCCTTGGGGGTGATAGTAAAGGCTCCACCTGTGGTGAGGGCCTGAAGCTTCTCACAGAGCACAAAGGAGCCCAGTGTGCTCCGCTGGGGGAGAATCAATGAGCCCTCCTCCCCATCAGACTCAAGCCAAACACCTGGGGAGCCAGAGGTCATGTGACGCTCTCAAAAGACATCGCCATGGCAACAATCGACGGTCAAAACAAAATGGAAGTGTGTGTGTGTGTGTGTGTGTGTGTGTGTGTGTGTGTGTGTGTGTGTGTGTGTGTGTGTGTGTGTGTGTGTGTGTGTGTGTTGGGGTGGGGGGTGAGGGGGGGATGCCGGATCCCACGTCTTTTCTTGTGAACTGATGCGGAAGGAGAGAAGGGGAGAGAGAGAGAGAGAGAGAGAGAGAGAGAGAGAGAAAACACTGTCAACAGTCACGACGACTCGGGCAGTCAGATACTTTTGAGTTAATTTCATTCAGAAGAGTCAAGTCATAGGCGATTTTAGGCACTTATTAGACCTGTAACTCCATAGACCTGTAACTCTTGAGAGCGGTAAAATGAAACCAAATGGACCCTTCCGGGTCCGTTTGGTTTCATTTTACCGCTCTCAAGAGTTAAGAATTAAGTAATTCAGATGTTTAAATATAAATTTAAGAATCTACACAATTAGAAAACGTAGAAGAATTGCTATTTTGACCTAGCCTGGTTCAGCCCACAGAACCCGTTCACTTTTGACCAACATTTGGCCAGTTATCTCTCCTAAATTGTGGCCATAAACTTGAAAAGCCTTACTTTTTGGTCCGAGAGACTAAGCTCAGCATCACTGAATGAACACTTTTTCCCCACCTCTATGCATACATATTTCACCGTGCACCTCTCTCCCTCACACACACGCATACAGTCATTAACAGCGCAGAGGAACATGGGAAAGGCCAGAGTGCCGTAGGGAGAGGATGGGGGCTCACACTGCTGTGGTTAACCGTCCATGCCTCTGGAGTCCAGCATGTGAAGGAGGAAGCGGGGGTGTGAGAATATAGACTGCCATTTCCCAGCCCTGTCAAAAGTCAAGTCTACATTCGATGCAGACACCTTAAAGTCCTTAATGTTAATTTAACTCTTGTCTTCAGAGTACATAAGTGACACTGAATGAGACCAGGTTCACCTCTAATTGATGCAGGAGTTTAGAGGTTAATTTGGCTCCATTTGGCAAGAGAGAGAGAGTGCAATAGAGGAGAGTTGGGGCTATGCTTGCCATGGTGACTAGTGTGAAACAAAATTATCTTCGTGAGCTCAGGTTGACCTCCTTTCCTCTACCTCCCTTCCTGTCCACCTGGTTCTCCAAGACCAGTGACCTGGTCCAAACCAACCAGATGATCTGACACATCTTCAGGGAACTGGCCTCTCCCCCGACACCATCTCCCACACCCACCCCTTCCCTTCCCCTTGCCTGCCTGGCTGGCTGGCTGTCTGACTGGCCCTATTTTGACTCTGGGCGCAGGGCCGAGCGATCTCATTCGCAGCATTGTTCTTCTGTAAACAAAGGCTTCCTCTTCCCCTTTCCACTCTCTGTGGGACTTTAAAATCCCTAAAAATGGGAGGGAGAGAACTAACAGGACGGGGATAGACATGGGTAGACATGAGCTTGTGCTGGTGGACTTATTTGTTATCCATGTTCTCCTGGAGCATCCTTGACATGACCAATCTCTTCTGACCCAGAGAAGACACCTACTAATCTCGGGAAAAGTTTAACAAACAAATGAAAATTGACGTTGAGAATAACCAACCAGTTAGAATAACGCGTACTACGCCAAAGACAGATTCAGTCATTGAGTGTATCACAAAAGCTCATATCGAGTGTGTGAGGGTTGAAGCAGGACATCATTTGCCATTGGACCAAACTCAAAGCTCTGCCCTGCTGCTATCAAAACTGGCTCACTTTTTAAAGACCTGGCAACACCACAACCGTAGCCCTGGCCTGTGTAGTTAGATCCAGGAGAGTACTGTGGAGGCAACTCTGTCCAAGTCTTGGACAGTAAGTAAAGGCAGACTGTGGAAATGTGGTTAGGGCAAAGTGATTGGTAGGCACAGGGAATCGTTCCAGCATTGCCATGTAAAAATCAAAATCGAGGTAGAACTGTGTCACACTCGTTCATGGCCTACCTTAAAACCGTAAAAAAGTGTTCTGTTAAATAAGAAAGAAAAATGCAATGTGTTTTGCTGTTTACTTTTAGCTAAGACTCCAATTTTAGCTAAGACTCCAATAAGAGAAGAGAAATACTTGGGGGAATAAAAAAGGAAAAACTTGAATGTTCATTAAAAGAAAGGTTTGCATTTTATCCATCATCTTTGTTCAATAAGAACTTTTTTTCCCTTTTCATTTTAAAAGATCTTACAAATCCAAATGCCTATGTAAATATATTAATCCGATAAGGCCTCTTGCAGGGAACAATAATAGATATTTGGAGACATTGGTGGCGGGAGTAATATAAGGGAACATCCCTGTATTGGGTATTGGGTATGAAAAAAAAGGAAAACCTTTTCCACACAGCAAAACATGGACACCCCTGGGAGTCCTGTTACGCACAAAACAATAACAGAAAGTAATGGGGAAGGGCGGGGCATCTGTCACACATTGCTGTGCAGTGCAGCATGGACCTGAAAAGCAACATGCAACACCTCTGGGGCATAAAGCTTAGAGATAAGACACTGGAACATACCTGTGCCCACCCTAAAGCCTCAACCCACGAAAAATGGGATTACGGTCCGAGTGTCAGTCGTGACTAAGAGAAAAGCCATACATCACCCATACATCACACTCAACACCTGTCTGCTATGGTGACGATGGAAGCTCTGGAAACACTGGCTCCCGACAAGGGTCTCGAGGCGCAAAGGGAACCTGTCGGGCCGGGTGCCGTTTTCACACATGAATTAAAGTTGTTGGTGGTTTAGTAGAGTGAGGTGGCGCCAGCCGGGGCCTCGGTAACGACGTGACCTTCAAAGCAAAGACGCATATTAATTGTAGACTCTCCAGAGTCTCCTCAACAAAACAAGAGAAAACACAGAGCCAAGTGAGCGAGTCGCAGCGGCAGAGCCTAGCGCCGCGCAAGGATGTCCAGGTGCGACGGGAACACGACACACACATGCATAAAGGAAAAGGGCTGACGTCATTCTGACTGTGAGAACATTTCATCCATCTTACGTCACCTTTTCCCTCCCGTAATACAGCCCGTATACTGTAATAATTACATAACAGGGAGTCCACCCCGACTATTCTCGGCATCTAATAGAGGGAACCCGTCCATAATGGCAATTTTTAGCGGCATTTCCGCCGCCACCCCCTGCCACCGCAACATCACACGCTCTTTCCACTCTGCGCAATACAATGTGCCTAACAGAGAGAGTCGTCCAGGCCGAGTAAAGTCTTCCACAGCTCCGTGACCGCCGCACTGCTGCCACCGCTTAGCAGGGGCGGATGTAACATTTCCCAATTGGGGGGCAGGAGAAAATGGTATGGGGCGACTTCATGGCCCGTGGCGCGAAGCGACACGGGCCATGAAGTTACAGGACTTTTATTAGGCAAGCAAGCATCATCAGTTGAAGTTGAAGTTTAAGTTGCAACAGACACGCAGCATGCATAAAGCTAAAGGTCTGACTCAGAGAGTTTTCTGTTTTGAATGATGAAATGCTGTTGGTTTAGTGGTGTAACAATAGTAGATAGTAGCAGTAGTAGTGTTTCAAATCATTTAAAATATAAGCACTTTAATTTGAAATATCTTGGGCTGCCATCCTGTTTGGTGGGGCAGTCTGAGCATTTAGTGGGGCATTGCCCTCCCCCATGCCCATGCCTAGATCCGACCCTGACGCTTAGCTGAGAAGTCAAAACAGTGAGCCGAGCCGAACAGAGCACAGCAAAGCAGAGCGCAGGGCTTCCGCTGTGCAGGCTCGCACCGCTGTTGGCCGGGTCCTGGGCTGTTTGGAGAGGGAGAGAGAGAGAGAGAGCCGGCACGGCTTTCCCTCTAAGCTCCTTGGCTTCTCTCTGCTCTCACTGATGTAATGGAGGAGAGCAGAGGAGAAGAGTGGAGGCCTATGGCTGAGCTGCAGTGAGAGAGAGAGAGAGAGAGAGAGAGGGGGGCTGGGGCACTAACCTGTTTAACAGAACTCCACGACTGCCGTTGCCACACACAAACATCTTTTTCCTCTACACCTTTTCCCAAAGTTACATCATTACCAACATTTTGCACTCCGCTTTCCTATTGACTGGCAAACCCCTGTGCCGCTTTGTGCTCAAATTTGGTTATTTTCTGCCACAACTTTCTTTGGCAAATCATAATAGAATAACAAAACTGCCACTGCAAATAATAATATGCTCTATTTTGTTATGTGTTTACAAATCATGTCATTTTTATTTACCCATGCTTTACCCAAAAGCGACCCACTGCTGGGCACTGGCGTTCCACGCCCAGCCCCATCCGAGACAACATTCTAAAATGTTTAGAATATGCTGAGAATTGAGATCCTTTCTAACGCCAAGACAAATCATTTGCTTTGCCAAATAGGACTAATTACAAACAGTGAGCAGTATTGGTACAAAGTTCTGGGAGCAGCTGAGTGTCTTGCTCAGGACACAGAGACATAAACCACAGACCTTCCGGCGGTCCCTCTCTACCCACTCTGCTGAGGTCTTGGATTAGTGCAGAGAACGTCGCAATCCATTCATCTACATGCGGCAACACTGGTCTATAAACCACTGGTCTATAGACCAGTGGCTTTCAACCAGTGGTCCGGGGACCACCTGTGGTCCCTGAGAGGATTCCAGGTGCTACCCAGCTAAATCGAAAGTAAGCAGATGTACCAAAATCGAAAGTAACCACATGTAACTCTTTGAGAGTGTAAACATGAAACCAAATGGACTCTTGCGGGTATATTTGGTTTCATGTTTACACTCTCAAGAGTTAAAATATTCATCATGTGAATTAGCCCAAGTCTACACACCTAGAGAACGTGGAAGATTAATGGTCATTTTGATCTGTACGTTTCCCCGTTTTGTTTCCCAAATCCAGCCTGGTATTGTGGACAAAAACAAAATAAATCTTTAGTTTTGGGGTCTGTGGACGGAATAAATAGTGGGCCCTGGTATCCGTTATACCGTTATACCGTTATACCGTTATAGACTGTTGTCTTGTCTGCAAACATGCATACATTAGCAAATTTTGCCACCCTCTGTTTTTTTCTCTAATGGTACAATGGTAACACCTCTGTGTAAAACACTGCTGAACAAGACGTGGTATTTTCAGATGCATGATATGAGCTTGCACACACATGCACACACACACACACACACACACACACACACACACACACACACAAAATTCTTGGAGGCTGGTTGTCATCATCAGTAATAGCTGCTATGAGCTGCTCCTCCTGATGCGTCATGGTCATCACAGAGATGCCACTGGGGTTTCCATGCTTCAGATGGTGAGCAAATGGCATAGTGTGCAGGTGTGTGCCATTAACAGCTTTTATTAGGTGTTGGAAGTCATGTTTTAAAGTGTGCGACACGTGTCTATGGAGCCATGTGTCATGTCTGCTCCAAATATAGCTAAAGCTGCTCCTATAAAATCATCAAGGCCTTGGGGGGAAGTGGCTTTGATTTGGACTTTAATGCGTGGCATTCTTATGTTTTATACAAGATGGCTTGATGGAGAGAAAACAGGAAACCCTGGGCAAAGAGAGAGAGAGAGAGGAGAGACATTGGAGACGAGGCAGGGGTCTGGGACTTGAACCCAGGTCCTCAACCTCGCATGGATCACATGTCCCTGTGGCGGAGCCACCAAGCACCCCCTTGTTTTGACCTTTTTGCTGCAATGCTTAATCCTAAGTTGCTGCCAAAACCGCCGAGACACAAATACTTTGGCCGAACACACAGACCGAGTCATGTGTTTTATGCCTTAAGACGAGCTCCTTGCGTTTCGCTCCAGAGTGGAGTCGAACTGTGGAAATCCCACTGCTGAGTCAGATAGTGGAAATCATCACCGTTTGCCATAATCCCAGCACAGTAAACAAGCACATCAAAGTGTTTCTCCACATAATGAAAGGGTAAGCCTTTACTGGGAGAGTAAACATTAGGCTCACATCCCTGAAACATTTTTAACATGGCTGTCTGGGAGTTTCTGTGGCCTCCGCCGGTGAGCCCAAACACATGAATCATCCAGGCCAACTGCAGTCAGTCATTATTTGGCCCATACTCACAGTGGCTGTATATGGAGGGGAAGTTTTGGAAGGAACGTTCTTTGCAAACCCAAACGCTTATCGAGCAGAGAGCTGCTCACCAAAACGGTCAAGGTAAGCCCCTCCCCAAAATGCCATGGTCCAATCACAGCTAAGCATAACACGTGATAGACAAACCTCTCCACCAATAGCTTTTCTATATGATAAAACATAGTTATAAAAAAAATAAATGTCACACACATTTTTCCACTGCATAGGGCACGCCTTGTTGATGGATTTGGAAGAGATTTTGAAGGTCTGCTTCCAAAAATGAACCAGCATTTATTGTGTAAAGTTCATGATATTTACTTTGGAATCAATGAGCCCGGCTCAACTAAAGTGTCCTAGGGTAGACAAGAGGGCGGGGCTTACCTAAAGGTCTATTGAGCGGCTACTATGGGATTTTTCTGGGTCAAGAACCAGAACATTGGGAAGGAGGAGAAGAGAGAAAAAAAAGAGCCTGTGTTGAAATGCGTCTGTTTGCCTCTTGGCTCGCATGCAGCCGGAGAGAGCCCCCCTTCTTACAGGAATCCTTGTGCATATTTGTTCAAGTTTTGACGGCGATGCCATTTGAAATGCGATCCGGTGCGAATATAAACATCTCCCCCTCTGATCCCGTCTCCGAGAGAGAGGACCAAAGAGGGCTGGCCGCCGTCGGGGCCGAGGCACGGACAGACGCCCGCAGTCAGCTGCTGGGGCATCTTGGGGATTTCACACCAATCAAACCCTAACCCCACAACCCCACCCTTCTTCCCCTCAACCCATCTGCTGGAGGTTAGAGCACAAAGAGAGGTAATTGTATCAAAACCATGTCCAGGACAGGTTTAATAGCCAAGACCAGCCCATCCAAGAATTCAGCTCAGGTTTCTACATATCTTCCACCGGGGCTGGGATAGATGGATGGATGGACTCTCTCTGGGCTGTTACCTCTGCACCTCCCACCAGGCCCGGATGTAACATTTCCCAATGGGGGGGGGGGGGGGGGCAGGATAAAATGGTGTGGGGGCCAGCTTCCGCCCCCATACCATTTTCAGTTACAGGACTTTTATTAGGCAACTACAACATCAATAATAACAACATCAGTTGTTGCTGAAGTTGCAAAAGGCACACAGCATGCATAAAGCTAAAGGTCTGACTCAGAGAGTTTTCTGTTTTGAATGATGAAATGCTGTTGGTTTAGTGGTGCCATAATTGCAGTTAGTAGCAGTAGTAGTGTATCGAATCATTTTAAATAGAAGCACTTTCATTTGAAATATCTTTGAAATTTTTGGTTGTTTTGCATGACATGTTTGGTGGGGCAGTCAGGGCAGTCAGGGCATTTAGCCCCCAACCCCCATGATCATGTCTAGATCCGGCCCTGCCTCCCATTTCTAGGAAAACCAAACCACTCGTGTGTGTGTGGATGTCTAGGAGAGCTAATAAGACTTTTGTACAAACATGCTGAGCCGCCTCACCTGGAGCACCACTTCTAGCTCGCTGAAAGAAAACAACAATCGCAGACGGCACAAAAAAAGAAGACGAGGGGGGAGGGAGAAAAAAATGGGGGAAATATGCTGCGGCTGAGATCACATATCAAAAACTGGAATGTGACAAGGAAGGGGGGGGGGGGGGGGGGTCTGGCCTCGCACCGCTTGACTACGCCTAAACCACCACTCCCAACCACCCAAAACCGCAGCACCTGTAGGTTCTCGGCTCAGAGGAACAATGTCCAGTGTAACGACAGAAGAATGGGGGTTCTGTTGTGTAGCCGGTGGAGGGAGAGTGGGGAGAGTGTCTCTCTGTGCGTGTGTGTGTGTGTGTGTCTGTACACGAGTGCATGTGCGGCGGGGGGCACTGATGTCAGACTAAACAAGACAGAGGCCAGAGGAGGGCCGAGGCAGAACAAGGGTTGATCTCCCCAATTACCTGAGAATGGACAGAGCTTCTCTGAACCCCTCTAGATCAGGGGTTTTCAACCTTTTTTGACTCCAGGGACCACCATTTATTCAGCATTTGAGCCACGGACCACCATTTGATTACATTTTCACACCAAAGACCTAAAATTAAAGAATTCTTTTGGTTTTGTCCATGATTCCTGGCTGGATTGACTTGCCAACAAAACAGTGTAAACTTCTTAATTAAGTGGTGCTAATTCAGATTCATTTAATTTAACTCTTGAGAGTGTAAAAATGAAACCAAATGGACCCGCAAGGGTCCATTTGATTTCATTTTTACATTCTCAAAGAGTTACATCTGGTTAACCCAGATGGGTTCAAAAAAAATCTAACATCATCAGGAAATAGCTTGTTATAGCCTGTTGTAATGTTGGGACAGTCACATTGCACTTCAAACGTCCCGTTTCCCATGTCCCAGATAAACCTCTTGTAATATAATGTAACAGGAAAAGCTGAACACAGCGCCAACAGAAACTGTATACAACATTTGGCAAATGTCCACTTTTCCCCCCGAAAAAAACAAACAAACCAGAGTGGGGGATGTAAACTCAAACACAGCTAGACTCAACATGGGATGCTTGTGCACAGCCTGGGGGGGCGATGGGATACCCCCAGAGAGAAGTGTCCGACTCGAAAATGAGCACTGGGGGAAATGAGTGAGAAATACCAGGAGACAGAGACGAGAACGCAACAGGAAAAAAGGAGGAATGTTCAGAGGAAAGTGATACACAAGTCACAGGCGATTTTAGGCTCTACCAGCAGGGGGGACACTCAATTTGAAATCTACACAATTTGAAAATGTACGAGAATTGTTATTTTGACCAACTTTTTGCCAGTTCATCTCTCCTAAATTGTGGCCAAAAAACTTAAAAATCCTTTGTTTTGGGCCCGAGAGACTAAACTCAACATCTAATGGTCAAATGGTGCAGAATAAAGAGTGGCCCCTGGTAAGAAAACGGTTGAAAGCCCTCTGCTATAGAATATAAGCAACTATGAAAGATAAGTACTAGTCTTTCTAGGCATGAGGTTTGGCCTTATTTACACATAAAATTTGTATTTTGTTTCGCCACCAGGGGGGGGGCAAGTGCCGCCCTGGAACCCTCCTAAAATCGCCAATGACATATTGAGTCATATTGGCTTTCTCCCATTAAGTGCCCCAGGCAGGTTAAGGCATCAGGACTTTCAGCCACCCAGGAGGATTAGCACCTCTCCCAGGGAGGAGTCAGAGCAGTCGTTTCTCTCACTCTCCTCTCGCAGTCTGCGCCCGTTGCGACAGAGGCACACGACCAGCACAAGCTCACACCAAGGGAAGGCTAAGGGAGGTTTGGTTTACAAATACAGCCATGTAAAAAAGCAGACACTCAATCCAGATGTAAACTGGCATGAGTCACTGTGACCGATCACACCAAACTCATTAGAACTGTCTAGGAATCTGGAGTGAATTTTGCGTCGGACGAGATTGCCCGCATTCACTAAAATGAAAACGTCGGGAAAAATATACTACAACTTGCGTATTGCACACAAGTTGGGACACGCATGGCCAACTTGTGCGCGAGCAGGGGGAGCGAGAAGAGCACAAAAGTACCCCGATACCTCCAGGAGATAATACCTACAAGTAAGGCGCTCTTTACTTGTGTGCGCTGTTCGCTTCCCATATATGGAATTCAGCATGCCCAAATGTGGAATGTGATGCATGCACAGACAGACAGACAAACGCAGACATTTCTGCCTGGCTTACACAGCAATCTCACTCATGTGTCCACAATAAAGTATGTGTTAATTACATTGGCGGAATCACCACGTAATCCCACCATCTGCTCACCCCGCTCACAACAACCAATCACTTATGCCTAGTATGTGAAAGCCTATTTTTTAACTTTCACCTACTTTGAATGACTTGCCAAATATAGCCAGGTTTAAAGGTGCAGTACCCTGTAAGAATTTTAATAAAACTAATCATAAAATGGCCCTGATATGTCAACAGACATTTAAAAATCATGTTCATTTCCAATACTTGTGTCACTGACAGCAGTATGCAAGTCAGGATAAACGCGTTTAAAAAGTGCAGTTGCAGCCCTCAACTGATGTTGTTGTTGTCATTTTTTGTTTTGGCCGAAGCGCCACCCTCCACTTATCTCCCAATCACGAAGTCAGAAGTTTTTCGGCATCCAGGTTGCCAGCTCAGCTCTAGTTACCGCAGCAGCTGCTACTAACGTGTTGAACTTGAGATAAAGAAATGTCTAACCTTCCGAAACCTAAAAGACCTCGTTATGAATTGGAATTACGTTGTGACAAGGTCCGAAATAAAACTATTATTTGCCGGCGAATTTAGTCGCGGCTGCCCGTAGGCTACACATCTAAATGCGACTCGAATAAAACGATTAAATTCGCTTTTCCGTTCCTCCTCCCCTCCTTCTACTGCTCTCCTCTCTGCTGTGTTGTCTATTTGTTCCTACCGTGAAGGACGCACGCAGGAGCCGATCGAAATGTTGGTCATAAAAGTTTTTTGTATCATGAGTTTGAATCTAGGCGCCGTGCTCTTTTATCTATAGAGTAGCCTAGATCAGTGGTTTTCAACCATTTTCATACCAGGGCCCACTATTTATTCAGCATTTGAGCCACGGACCACCACTCGAGGACATTTGCTCCACAGACCCTAAAACTGAAGATTTATTTTGCTTTGCTTGTGTGTGTGTGTGTGTGTGTGTGTGTGTGTGTGTGTGTGTGTGTGTGTGTGTGTGTGTGTGTGTGTGTGTGTGTGTGTGTTGGATGGGAAAGATGTAATGTCACAACCTATAGCGATCTGTTTTGGTTTTGAAACACTGTCTGTGCATTTCTCTCAACTACTGCAAATTTACAGGAAAATAATGCGTTTGGCGCTGTCCCTGCAAACACAACGGTAGGCTACAGGTGGAAACAATCTTAGCCTATTATGTGATGCGATATTGTATTGCGCATCAATCCATGGCCAAACTTCGAGCCCGAATCTTATTACGTCTTAATATCTCATAATAAGGCAGGCAGTTTGGTAGACAGTTTGTGCATAATATAGAACTATATATAGGCTACAGCTTTCTGTCTAGGGCAAGGGGTCTGGAGGGGGGAGCGACCCGCGCTCTCATGCTTAATTTAATTAGGATAACCAGCTCGTAAGATGTTCTTATCTTGCGGGCCGCGGACCCCCAAATGGATATACCCGTCATTGAAATGAAGCCACGAGAAGTTGGGAACTTTACCAAGTGAGTAGTCCTGGCATTTCTTCTTGAAATTGGCTGTGGTGCCTATAGACAGCGGGGAAAGCTGCTGCGCATTAATTTGTCATCACTGCTTGATCTATCTATTTGATTGATGTACGTCAGGGATTTTCAACAGGTGGTCCGGGGACCGCCAGTGGTTCTTGAGAGTTCCCGGTGGTCCCCAGGTAAATGATGGAAAGTTGGTTAAACCGGATGAAACTCTTTGAGCTCGTAAAAATGAAACCAAATAATGGACCCTTGCGGGTCCATTTGGTTTCATGTTTACACACTGAAGAGTTAAAATATACATAATGTGAATTAGCCCAAGTCTACACAACTAGAGAATGTTGAAGAATGGTCATAGAAATAGAATGGCCTGGTATTGTGGACAAAAACAAAAGAAATCTTCAATTTTAGGGCCTGTGGAGCAAATGTCCTCGAGTGGTGGTCCGTGGCTCAAATGCTGAATAAATAGTGGGCCCTGGTGTGAAAATGGTTGAAAACCACTGGTCTACTTATAGGCTATAGACAAAATAGCACGGCGACTAGATTAGGCTAATCTGTAGAGGGATATGATCAGATAGATGATATGGCATTTTTAATTTGGCTGAATAGACGATCAACTTGTATTTCAGCCTTTTAGCGCTTAGCCCGTCGGATTAATTAATTAATGAACTCGATCTCCGGTCATGACTCATGATACAAAAAAGTTTTATGACCAACATTTCGATCGGCTCCTGCGTGCGTCCTTCCATGGTGTGAATAAAATATATCAATGACAACGCAGCAGAGAGGAGAGCAGTAGAAGGAGGGGAGGAGGAGTAGTGGAAAAGCGAATTTAATCGTTTTATTCGAGTCGCACTTAGATGTGTAGGCCTACAGGCACCCGCCAGTAAATTCGCCGGCAAATATTTCGCCTTTTTTGGTCGCTTTTTCGAGTCGTTTTGCCTTTTCCAATGTGTAACAACCATTACTGTGTAGGATTCATCACTTGCCATGGAAGCTCCTGCAGTCTACGTTCCTGCAGCCTAGCTGGCAACCTCTAGTCGGGGGGAAGGGGGAGGGGACACACCGCTCAACAGTATTTTGAAAGTGATTGCAGTACCAGTTCTGGCCACAATCCTACATACTGCACCTTTAAATTGTATTACCCCTTTTGATTTGTGCCACATTTTCACCATTTTCAAAAATATCAGACCTACAAGCTCATAGCGTGCCACAGAGTGGTACACTATGAGCTTGTAGGTCTGATATTTTTCAACTACTGAGGTACTAGACCAAACAACGGGTTTCAGAGCAACTCATCTCTGCTTGCTCAGCATCTGCTTACCGCTGGACTCTCTTGCACACAGGCAGAACATAACATAGCTTAGCTTTTCGCAGTGGCTCAAGCAGCTACCAAACACAGACACGCATGCCATGAATCATCCATGAAAGGGATTTTGTATCCTTTGTCAGGGCTGCCGTCCTGTCTGTGTGTTTTTCTCTATCCCCCTATTTAACAAGTCTGAATGCAATGAAAATAACCGTAAAAAAACAAGGGTGTGTCCAGGAGGTGGCTCACAGGTAAAGTACTCACTACCCACTAGTGCACGGAGGCCGAGGCCGGTTCCTCCACAGTGCCTCCGGCTCCGTGGGGCGCTGCTCACACACAAACACACAATTGTCGATCACAGGTGGGAAGCTAGTGTGGGATTATGGGCTTTGTTGCGGCAGTTGTGACTCTTTAAAGGGGACTCAATAGAGGAGGAATATTTAGACACAGAGGCTTTCAAAAGTCTGTTAGCAACACACAGTTAGTGTTTGACTTTGCCTGTAAAAAGAAAACAAATAAAAAAGCAGCACGTTAAGCTCTCTGCCCGACTTGGCAAGAAGAAACCGATCTTGCCACCTGAAAATGACACTCTTGTTTCAACACAGTGAAAGACACTGCGCACAAATTCCATTTCTATATCTTTGATTTAAATATCTATTTTTGTTGTCATTTTACATTGCCAATCATTGCTTTTTGTTTGCTTTTCCATTTTCCAGATTTTTTTTTTATAATTTTCAATCCGGTAGAAAAACAAAAAGAAAAACCTGGTCAAAAAACAAAAACACAAATAAATCTTCCACCTTTCACTGTCCAAAGATCATGCGACTACTCAGGTTTTACACCTGTACACTCATGTAAGAATGAATGTGAAAGCGTAATGTGAACAGTTAAAGAGCCTGCGAGTCTGAGCCACACATGAGAGCTCAGGGTCCCGCTGAGCAACATGACTGCAGTCCTTCCCTTTGTTATTCCAGGGGAACCTCTAAAAAGGAGGAGAAAGAAGGGCATGGGGAGGTTCTGGAACCGGGTCTGCTCTGCTCCCCACCTGTCAGGGGTGACATTTAGACAAGTGTTGGGATCGGAGGAGTGCTTCCTCTCCCCCTCGGCCACATCTGGTCTCTCGCGAGCTGTTTGCTGGCAAGCGGTTTTGAGGGCAGAGCGACCGCAGAAGCCTTTTGTCCTCCTCTGCTGAAGACACAGCAGCTGAAGCAACAGCAGAGCGGAGCCCAGAGTCAGTCGATTCATTCACGGATGGAACCATTTCAAAATTATCAGAGAGAGAGAGAGAGAGGGCCTCGACGGGGGAAGGAAGGAAAACGTTTACGAATGACGCGCAATAATGCTCGTCACGTTGCCCTCTCTCTCAACCCACCTCTCT
Organism: Benthosema pterotum; assembly: GCA_039105355.1. NCBI lineage: Eukaryota > Metazoa > Chordata > Actinopteri > Myctophiformes > Myctophidae > Benthosema > Benthosema pterotum. Next base: position 49,778,908 of record CM076965.1, read on the forward strand.
TCACCCCCATCAGGGCCGGATTTAGCCAGTCCTATACTAGGGTGGGCTGGAAGAATGGCAGGGTGGGCAACTCCAAGGTTTTTCATATGAAGCAGTGGTTTTGAATGTTTTTGACACCAGGGCCCACTATTTATTCGGCATTTGAGCCAAGGACAACCATTTGATGACATTTCAGGGCCACAGAGACCCAAAACTAAAGATTTCTTTTGCTTTTGTCCACAATTCCATTTGGGAAAACAAAACAGGATTTGGGAAACAAAAAACAGTCAAACATACAGATCAAAATGACCATTAATCTTCTACATTCTCTAGTTGTGTAGACTTGGGCTAATTCAGATGATGGATATTTTAACTCTTGAGAGCGTAAAAACGAAACCAAATGGATCCATTTGGTTTTATTTTTACGCTCTCAAAGAGTTAAAATATCCTCTCTCTACACCACACACTAATATTACCTTTCATTGGGTGGGCAGGATGCACATTTGGCTGGGCTCTGCCCACCCCTGCCCCCCTCTAGATCCGGCCTTGACCCCCATCCCAGTTTTGTCTTGGCTATCAGTTTGTTTTTACCTCCTTGTCCGTCTGCTTCTGCTATGCGGCGGAATCTGGAAATGTTGCATGGTCTGCGCACCGAGCAGCAGAGTCAACGTTCCCCACATGTAGCTAATCATTGTGTATTTACAATGTATCCTGTCTGAACACCCAGATGAGCCCAAATCACTTCCATACAGGCACTCGGTAAAGAAGGAAAAAAAAGGCTCTGACTGAGGCCACATGAATGCACCATGCTCAGGCTCAGACCACATTAAAACCTCTCTTGATCATCAGGTCTCTCTGGGCCTCCACACAGCCTCCGTCTCTCTCTGCCCAGCTGTGGGGGTTTCTTCCATGATCCAACTCTGAAAGACCCTCATCAGTAGACTAAAGACAGGCCAACCAAGGGTGTGTGTGTGTGTGTGTGTGTGTGTGGGGGGGGGGGGTCTGGGAACATGCAAAACAGAAAAGACCCAAGCATTTCAATCAAGGCCATACAGTGGGCCGATGTTTAACCTCCACGGCTTGTTGTCGCGCCTTTAAGATGCTGTTTGGCCATGAAAACAGCATCTGTGTCCATTCAGCACTCCATCACCTTTCCAAGTAGCAGAGAAAAGGGGCCGCCACACTAGCAGCAACCGCGTCAACACACATGACAGCATTGAGAAACCTGCTGTGACGTTGTCAAATGACAGTTACAAATAACAGCTTTATTTGTTTTGTATTCTTTTGGAACAAAAGACCAGGAGAAATAGGAGAGAATGGCAAAGACAAAGAAATTGAGACAGAACCAAAAAGGCAGCTCACTTAGCACAGGTGGGGGTGAAATATTCCTTGGACCGATGCGGAAGAGGCATACAGTCGGAAAGAACAGGAGTGACTCAGAGAGAGAGTGAGATGGGAATGCTAACGGGGAAATCGAGGGAATCCCACTGAGATTAGCTCTCTTCTCGAGTTTGAATCGGGCCAAAGAATTCAGATGAGGAAACCATATGCTAAACAAACCCAAAAAATACTGTTGATGCTTAGGACAGAAAACCGGGGTAACTTCAACAGAAGACTATAGGCAGGACAATACAAGCGGGAAGTCGAACAAGACTTTTAATTGACATTTTCTATGTAAACGGTTCAAAGACGGCTTATTTGACTGTGACACTGCTATCACCATCCGTTTGTCTGTCTTACGCGTATATATTTTCTCCACACGGCTCATGTTGAAATGGAGCTTTGTTTTCCACGGTCTATATTCTGATCATCTGGAAGGCACCGTTTAGCATCGGCTGTGTATCAATTAATTTACGACCAATTGGACAGGCCACAGCGTGATGCCATGAGCCACGTCTCCATCATGACAGAATTTAAGGCTGATCGTAATACTTAAAGAAATGAGCCGTGTCTTAATTGTATAATTTATGACCGACTCGACTGCATTATGTATTAATCCGTTAGCTTTGTTTGCATGTCACGTAATTTAGCAGCCATCAGCTGTAGACTTTAATGGAAACCTGTCCAGTGTAGTCAAGGGGCAATTCTCACCCAGAGTGTTAGTTTTAGAGGCTTGCTTGCCATATTTTTCCAGTTTAAATGCTGGCGAACATCTGCAACATCTGGTTCAAATTGATATGGGGGGGGGGGTGTCAGCAAAGGATAGGCTCCTCAAGTGCAAACAGACAGACTGGTCGAAATGCAACTGCTCATCATTCATGACTTTGCAGGAAAACAAACTCATCAACAGCAACGTGTCAAAATCATCCAGTCGACACATAACAAGCTGCTACAATGTAGCCGCGACACTCTCTGGGCCCATTACTCCACACATCACAATCTAATGGACCCAGTGTACACACATACAGCTGCGGCTGCTAAACAAAGAAATGCCTAATGACAGTGTGTACAGTGAATATATAGGCCCCGCTTTCATCAAAAAGTGAGCCCTTTAGCGTTCCACTCTACTGTAGGCCAAAAACAAGCTAGCATATGGATGACATGGCACAACATTACGTAATTCCCCAACACCCGCGGTAGGTAGAAATGTATTCGGTTCAGCTGACCGAATAACAGACAGATGTGTAGGAGACGGAAAGGCAGGAAGTCAAACACGAGACGTCGAGGTTAGTCCAGCCGGGCAAATACAATGGAATTCAGTGGAAACTTGATTTCTATAGGCTTTCTTTCCAGCAGGAGAATGATGCTAGAGGTCTGGGGGCCTGCGTTGTGTCACTCTCCCTGAAAACCATAAAGAGATCTCACTCTGGCCATTTTTCACAGTGGACTTGCATTCTTAGCATTCTTCCAGGAGACTACTGCAGTCCATCTTGACCCGAAATTACAGACCGATCCAAGGACTAATGGAAAGGACTCGTCTCTAGACTTCCGACATAAAACCTCAATGTATAATAAAAATAACTGCATGAGAAAAGTAAAAGCATAAGCATCGGCCATTTAGACAGCAGTGATATGGCCTGAACGGCTGATGTAGACATCTGGACACCCAATGAAGTCCCATACATACTCTAGACAGACATTAGATTACAAAAGATCCGCAGGGAGTGTACAAAGTGGAGGGGGAGAGAATTTTCATTCATTTTGACCTTATTGTCGTTTTGGGCTGCTGACTGCCCCCAATGAGACATACATCCGATGCATGTTACTGTTATGGCAGGTGCAGTACCTCCTGGCAATGTGCTGTACCGTAAGTAACAGATGAAAGCATGGATGCGGACGTAAAAAGTGTATGTGAACTCCTCACCCCAAACACACAAGAATGTACTATGTCTCCTGCTTAATAAACTGGTAATCCAACTTGACAGGAATCATCTATATTGTTTCTAGCTGGACGCGACGCCACTTGTGAACTAAGACGTCGAAACAGATCATCATTATGCAAGAACATTCCCACAGGTTTAAGCAACCAGAAAGTCTTGAGGATGTTTGACGATAAGAAATGATACTCCAATGATCAGGCACGATTAGCTGGTTGCAGATTTCAAAGCTATGTAGGCCATCTGTTACTCAACTTGGAAACCTCTGTGACTGGCCTGTCGGTCCACAATCTCTTCATGCCTATATGGCAGACTATTTAATTTCCTTGAGGACATAAATCAATGTCTCAAAACAAACTTGCTTGTCATGTTGTGAGCACAAACATGATTTATACACACACAACTGTGCAAAACAGCTTAGATTACAGGTTCTCAAAGTAGTGTCTGCGTCTGGGCTCCCTCATGGAGTCTTTCTTGAAGGGGGTTCCCGACCAGCAAATAGTTAATGTAGAATTAAAATGTGGTTAACCCAGTGGTTTTCAACCAGTGGTCCCCAGGTGGTCCCCAGCAAAGTTGGTTAACCAGATGAAAAGTTGGTGAACCAGATGTAACTAGAGTGTAAAAATGAAACCAAATGGACACTTGCGGGTCCATTTGGTTTCATGTTTACAATCTCAACAGTTAAAATATTCATCATGTGAATTAGCCCAAGTCTACACTAGAAGATTAATGGCCACTTTAATCTCTGCCCGTATATCTGCCAGTTATGTTTCCCAAATCCATATTGTGGACAAAAGCAAAAATAATTCTTTGATTTCGGGGGCCTGTGGGGCTAAAATGTCCAAAAATGGTGGTCTGTGGCTCAAATGCTGAATAAATAGTGGGCCCTGGTAATAAAAAAGATTGAAACCACTGGTTTAACCACTTTAACTTTATTTTATACATACGCTGTTATACACTGTTAACAGAATAGCTCAAAATGCACACACTGAGCTTACAGATCAACTATATTTGGAAATTAAATGTATTTAAATACATTTAACACCAACTCTCTCTCTCATAAAAAATGTTAGAGAACGATTGGCTTAATCAACTACCCAGCCTGCCGATCCTGCATGTCTGTCATGTGAAATGGGTCTCAACTTCCCTTGCAAAGCTCCCTCCGTTCCTGTACTTATTGCTATCAGAAACAGCACTAGCTTAAATATTTAATTTGGCTCTTCCTGGTGAATAGAAGGGCCTGGAATTCGCATCTGCCCTGATCCTGGAAGCACATCAAACACAGCAGCTGTCATCCCCCCTCTCCCAGTCAAAACAATGTCCTCTCATGTAAACGTCTCTCTGTTTGTGTTGAAATGGTACAAACCAAACAAGTGAGCCAAGGCAGAGAAGGGGAAAGCAACACAGACAGAGGAACAGACAGATAGAGAGGGGGAAAGAGAGAGCCAAGTCCATATCACAGCTGCAGTACTGTCGTGTCATTTGCAACAAATTGTGAATTATTGTAAGAAGCCTTAAAGTGAACTGCGCATGAGCCAGCACTACTGTGAAATGCTTGTTGCTGGCAGAAAGCAGACAGGGCACTTTGCACTTGAATTGCAGCATGAATTGCCACTGCTACTACAATATTCCCCACCAGTTATACCATTTTAGAAGAATCACAGTGAAAGCAAACTGCATCCATGCCAGTAACTCGCATGAATAGCAGACTAATGAGTCATTAATTACTGCTGAGTGGCAGTTGCTACTTTCTGTGAGCACTAGACTATAGTGGTCGTCAATATGAGGTATCTGGACCTAGCAAATCTTTGTGGGGGTCCTCTGAGGTCCCAGCATAATGCAGCTGCTTGATCAGTTTCATCTCTCTGAAGTCCCTACACTGCGACAATACATTGTTTGCAACAATAAGAGAAATAAGGAACTCTTGATGATGTCATCAAGTTGTGTTTCACCATGTTATTTTTTTTTCCCAGACCTCCATGTCTACGAAAGACAGAATGGGGGGAACTTTATCATGTCCACACATACACAACATCTCTAAAAGGTATATTAATGACATAGTGAAATATTTAAAATGGGTGTAATTCCCCTTTAATTTCCAATGGCTGGCAATACCGCAGCTGTTACAACCAGCTGCGATATTCATTTTTCACTGTTATTTCAAGTGTTGACGCTTGCTGGCATCAAACTCAGGGCCAAGACTAGTTCCCAGAGTTATCATCACAAAAAACGTAGGGCTCACTTTTGTAAACCCTACAACCCTAAACGTGCTCAGTTCAAACGTTTCAACGACAATGGCGTTGGCACAACGAAAGTGTTTCATGTGTAAAAAGAATCGTGAGGTTGCAAGAAAACGTGAGACAATAATGCACAGGTCTATTGTGGTTATTGGTTAAAGCAACACAACTTCATAGCGACGGATCCATCCCAGTAAATACACCGAGCCCGACTTGATGCTCATTTTATACAGTATACACTCCGTCACATGAACGTGTCGCTCCATCTCTGCAAAGAATGGGGGGGAAACGACGTACTTTCACGTGAAAAAAGTGTCGACGTGCGTTTCGTCGGCTATTCTTTCACGCGAAAAATCACGCAGAAATAGGTTTAGAGCGACGACGTGTAATGAATTACAGCCTTCTCTAGTTGTGTGGTGTGTGTCTCTGTGTGTAAACATATTTCAGGGGGCTTTAAATGAAGCTAAAAAACCTTACCTGTTAAACGCAGCTTGACCGGACCGTTGCGCCGAACGCCTTGATTAGACATCTCCCTCTCGGTTCCAGCCTCGACTGTTGTGCGTTAACAGAAATACACCATTTAAAAAAATATAACAAGGTTTATCAACCTCTTCCCCCAGTTTTTAGACAATAATGGAGTCAAGGAGGCATTGTGGCCCGGATGTGGACAGAAGAACTGCCATAATCGCTGGTATACTGACACACACTTTGCTCAGTCACACAATTACAAAAAAAATAAAAAATGTGTCGCATTCGCAAAATGCATATGGTATTTAAAAAAATGTGTATTTATTTCGTATGGTGGCCCACAGTGTGATCCTCCTTCACATCTTGAGAAAGGGCTTGTACTCCAGACAGAGTGGTGTGTCCTCCTCCTCCCCGCTCTCAGTGCTCAGCACTGCTGTCTGACTGACTGTCTGTACGCCGTGGAGGCTGGAGCGCCCTGTCTGGCTTCACTAACAGCAGCGGTGCCCAAAGTGAGGTCCGGGGACCAACAGGGGCCCTGGAGGGAGTTGAATGGGTAAATGATAGCTTATAGTTTGGAACCAATTGGACCCTTTTGGGTCTGTAACTCAGAGTGATTTTTACAATGTAAATTGGGGATCCCAGACATAGAAATGCCATACATTCCTAACTCTGGTCCATAGCTACACTGCTTGATTGATTCTCTTTTGCATTGGTAAGGCAGACTCATAGAAGTAGTATTTATGTAATAGAACAATATGAATGTCAAACTCGGGTGTCCTTAAACTGGTTGAGATTCACTGGGGGTCTGCAGACTATTCATTGCCAAAGCCATCATTTGGCGTTTGCAGACGGAAAAGTATGGTGCAGTGTAGTGTAAAGTGTTTGGAGATGCGACACCCTAGATTATGTTGATAATTTTAGAGATCAGAAGTTCTATTCAAAAATGTCTCCTAGACTGAGTCACCAGATGGAACAGAGTGTATAGCAAGCCATATCTAGTCAATCTGGTGACTCAGTGCTGGGTTTCCGAGGCTAGTGACTCAGTGGATATGGATCACAATTTTAATAGGCACCACAGCCATGATCAAAGCATTTTAGTGACTCCCTAGTTTATGGTTTAATGTAATCCTGAAAGAGACCACTCTCATCATAGACATGTTCATAGGACTAAGCAAGGTGTTCACCGTTACTGCATGGTTATATTGTTCATGGATAGCCTGTTCTGTGCACTACATACCAATGCCTTGTGGACACTGGGCATCACAAATGTAATCATACATGGACGCCTTTAGATTTCAAGCTTGCATTGCACCCAACATTTAGTAGTCTACACAGCTCAGTTTGAGAGCATTGCAGGTAGGTTACAGTCAAAACACCAGAATGCTTGCTGGTAGGGTAAGTGATATATTTTCAAGTTTAAAGGTTTCTGTTGGCAATTATTGCTTAAGATGAAATGTACATAATTTATCCTTGCTTAGGAATCAGATCTGAAAATGCATTATTCTACCAGTCACCAGTCTTAAACACACATTCTAAATTCAGTGGAACCCTGCACAGTCATTTGGAGAGCAATAACGCAGATAATATAGTAACCAGATTCAATTCACACAGCCAATTAATTATTTCAATGATTTATCAGTATCAAATGTCTGCTTTATTTTACACCATACCCCAAAAAGTGAAGCCCATAGTCATCATGATTTTATTTACAGTCACATGTAAAACACAAAGCCCCCCAAGAAGTATGTACAAAATACATACAAAGAATGAATCACATAAACAAGGGACAAACAGTAGCATTGATGAACAATACAAAAAGGTTGAAAAGAGGTATTCAAAAATTGAAAGTGCTTTGGTTGTCGCTGATCTGGAACGCATAGCCGTCAGTTGTGGTTTCTGGGACTACAGACTCAACTACCTCCTCCTGAAAAAATAAATACATATATTCATTAGTTATAGAGAAATACTGGCAATTCCAACATTTCCAACATTAGCCAAATTGGGGGGGGAAGGGGGGGTGCACACTACAAATCTAGTAGGACAGGCCAGATATACATACCTCTCCTGAGAAATATTTTTCGATCAGGTTGAGAGAAGCTTTGTAGACCAGCTCGTTCTCATGGGACTGTAGAGCCTCGATCCTGTCAAGTCCACCACATTCTTCAATCATCAGGCAGAGCTTTTCTGATTCACCAATCTTCTCTCCAGCCTAATGGAACAAACAAATAGTATTAGTCCAGCAATACAATAACAGGCAAAGGAATACATGCCTGAATTCCCAGGAAAGAAAAAAAATAAATAAAAACACCAATTTGCATACCAGGAAGATATTGGTGATGGCATCCAAGATGACAAGGACAATTTTACTGTCCTTTGAGGACAGCAGGTTTAGGAGGGGCTCCAGCACATTGGCCTGAACAAGGTACACCACCTGTTCAACGGTGCCCCCACTGGTAAAGTTGGTAATAGCCCATACAGCTTCTTTCTGGGTCTTGTAGTCACCCTGCAAAAAACCAAAAACAAAACACACAGTCAAAGATAAGCAAAATATGCAATTCTTTAGAGCAAAAAGAAACCACATCAATCTAAATGTGGGATCTGCCTGCTAGGTCCAAGGAGACGTCAAGTATTTTATGGAGAAATCCCACACTACTCCATGCCAACAGTGCACATTATGCGTTGTGAACTTGTCTGCCCAGACTTGTGCATACCATGGAAATTGTATAAAAGTGATTTAAAATTAACAATGTACACTTCCTTACCTTACTGAGTACTTCAATCAGGCGAGGGACAAGGCCAGCATTGATGACCTCCTGGATTTGGCCATCCCTTCCCGCTGTGATGTTCGACAGGGTCCACGACGCCTCCTTCTGGACGTTAGCCTTGTGGTGGGACAGGAGCCGGGGGAACATGTGCAAGACCCCGGCATCCAGAACCGCCTGAGTCTGCTCATCTGTGCCGGTTACAATATTGCCAATAGCGCGCAGCGAGGGGGTCTGGAACCAGAACAAGGAGGAAGGGAGTTATACAATAACCCTGTGTTTTAATAACACTCAGTGTACACAAATACAAATTAGGTTATTGTACATACCACGACAGACAGCTCTCCAGAGCCAAGCAGCTGTACCAGACGTGGGATGAGACCCGTCTGGACAACCAGCTCGATGCGGTCGTTGGAGCCATCAGTCAGGTAGGACACAGCCCAGCAGGTGTCGGCCAGCACCTCCTTGTCATCGTGATGGAGGAGACGAACAATAGTGGGCAGGAGCTGCTGTATAGCCGCTATAGGCGGGGAGGGGTTCTTGTTGCGGCAGAGGTTTGACAGCGTCCAGGTGACATTTCTGAGGTAGCCAGACTAGAAAGAAATAAAGACAAAGTATTAATATCTGCTGGAAGTGTGGGGGCAAAGGATTGGGTTAGGGCAGTGGTTTTCAAGAGGATTCCAGGTGGTCCCCAGGTAAATGATGGGCAGTTGGTAAGCAAGTGGACCCTTATAGATCTTTAACTCTTGAGAGCGTAAAAATGAAACCAAAAGGTACCCTTACAGGCCCTGGTATGAAAATAGTTGGAAAACACTGGGTTAGGGCGACATCTAGTGGCATGTCAAGGTGAATCATGTATGCAATAGTCTAAGGCAGCAATGCAAATACTGTGGCATCAAATAGCTGGAAATTGTAAAGTGCTTACAGTAAATACAGAAAGATCAGGAACTGCCAGCAGATTAAGCAGAGGTTCCACAGCTCCATGCTTAATGACAGTGTCTCTGAGGGCTGATCCATCACCTATGTAAAGTAGAAAGAATATGAATATTCAAAGTAACTCGACTGAGATGATGTAGGGAATGTACAAAAGGGATGAATGCAATAAAACTAAACACTGTCATAATTACCAGCAATGTTTCCCAGGGCCCACACAGCCTGCTCGCTAATGTGAGGGTGGGGGGAGCTGACAAGATGAATGAATGCAGGAATGGCTCCTCCCTCCACGACAGCAGCAGTCTGCTCTGATGTCCCAGAGGCGATGTTGGTCAGAGCCCAGGCAGCTTCAAACTGGATGGGAGGGGAGTCTGCCAAGCCCAGGAATGCAACAAACTTGGGGATCAGACCAGCTTTGATGATGTAGTCGATGGGCGGGTGTCTCTCACGAGACAGCAACTTCCTGCATTCAAAAGGAAAATAAAAAAGCATGGAATTGCAATGAGTCATTAGGGATTTTTAATATACATGTATACATACCATGAGTGGTAGTGGTACACTATACAACCTCCATATTTTAATTACCTTGCTGCTTGGGTAGCCTGGAGTTTAGCATCAATGGTATTGCCATTTATCCCAGCCACAATCTCTTCAACTGTCCACTGCCTGGTAGCCTGCAAATTGCCACATAAAGAAAGATCAATGAGTTGCAACAGCCTACTCATTGCTAAGATTTATAAGAGTCCGAGAAAATGGCTCTCTAAGATCAACAGGATAGATACCTGAGAATTTTGCCCCCTCTCTTGAAGAGGTGAAGTTGGCTCATCGTCTGGGAGAGATGACACATTTCGTCTTTTGAAAATCTGGTCGTCTTTCTTGGCTTTGCGAAGTTCAACATTCACTTCAACTCTCCTGCGCCTCAGTTCCTGGAATTAACATGTGTTCACAGTAAAGTTCCGTGAAACAAAACACCGCTATGGCAACGTTTTTATTTATTTATTTTTAAAATCAAAACACGTCGATTAAGGGTGGCTAATAACAACACTTCATTACTCACAGTGGTATCCTTCCCCTTGTTCTTGAACTTGTTCAGACGTGCAGGACTCGCGTTCTCAGCCATTTCCCAAACGTGTACAAGAGTGAAAGTTGTACAATGTATCTAAAAACCAAGATAAAGACGAAAGTAACAAATCGTGTTTCCAGGTCAGGTAACGTAACACACTACAATCCGCATGCCATGCGAAATATTCGATTATAGATATATCCCTACCTCAGATTGAATATTGGAACTGCAATAAGTGAATAATGCAATGTTCTAAAATGAAATAGTAAAGAACAAACGCATTTCATACAACAAAAATGAATATTCGCTAAATATACTCACCAAGCTGACTGTCCAGTACAGAGAGTGTCTAGTTATGAAAAAGCAGACTGCTGTACAGACCTTTAAATTTCTTCTCCCGCGCTTCCTGATTGGACTGTTCAAGCAGATGCATCCGGCGCCGGCCATTCATTGGGCTTTTCGAAAACTCACAGGATGCACAGGAAGTGCTGTCAGAACCACAAAACATCGCGAGGTCTGAAGGCGTGGTATGGGCAGAGCCATAGTAGAAGCGCTGCGACATTGATGGGGCATGAATTGGGTGGCGATGTTCGTGCAGCCTGAATAGGGACAAACTGGGGGCGCTATTTTAGACATAATGCGCAACATGTTAGTTGTTCAGTATTGTACAGTTCTGCAGTCAACTAACGTATTGTAATGTTTTGTTGTACGATTACAACAAAAATTCGAGTCCAGTGTATTTCCGTCTCCAGGACTTGTCCCTATTTGTTGTAAGTCTATGTAGAGACTGACCCCATCAACTGAACGGAGTTTTCGCAACCCTGTCTATACTCGGATGATTATTAGAACTGATTCTGGGTCAGTGTTTTATTTGAACGACTGCTTGTGATTGGTCTGTCTGCTACATTCACTGGAAAGCAAGAGGAAGTTGGGATTTGGAAGTAAAGACGCATGGGGAGATCAGTGGATACTGGGTTATGATTCCATTCTTTCCCATTAGTATATATCAATAATAGTAATAACAGCAATAATAATAAAGCTAAGTAAAACGTGTAATTCGTATTGCATTGCAATAACAAATAATTGCTAGTCTGGTTATCCCAAATTCTCATCCACATAAAAATGTAGGTTTACATGGTTCATCTATATTATTTATTTTGATGAGTTGTTGGTCTTTTCAATTAATGACCCAAATGATCCAGTATTTTCAATAGACTAATGGGATCCAAGGAAATAGTTTTCCAGTGACATTACTGAAGACTTGCGATGTATTTATCTACTAGCCCACGGAATCGATAAATACATCAGAGTCTAGGTATTCAACAGAGATTTAAAATGCATATTAGGCAAGGCAAATTAGATTTGCTTGTTAGGTAGGCCTACACAAAGGATGCACGTAATGACATAGATATGCCATTACCGTCCTGTTTAAATACAACTATGGTCCCATATTGATCAGGAGATATCATTAGGTAGACAAAATATGGAATTAAGATCGCTTTATAGAATGTATGCATACATATGTTGGCTCATGTACACCAAATGATTTGTACAAATCTGATGTGCACACTTTGTGGTGAAACATCTGCTGTGCTCAATAAATATATTTATTAAAAAGAAAAATGAGGAAATCAGTTGGTTCCCTACAGGAATTCAAGGAGTCAAAAATCACTTAATTCACCCCATGTTCCAGATTCTGATTAAAGAGGAAGAAAGCAGACTTTCCCATTTATTATGTTTCATATACATCAATATTTCTTCAGCTGTAATACAAAAAAAGAAAAGTCAAAAATTGACATTTTTTACAAACAGGGCAGGACACCTTCAAATAGTTATTTAAATCCTTCCATCACTACCGCAGAGCAAACCAACAATTATTAGCTTATTACTTGCAGTAGGCTATAGAAACTTGACCAAAACGGACAACTGCTGTCCAGACATTTAGTAAGACTTTCATGGTCTTTCATGCCTCAGGTACAAGAAATGAGATGAAAAATGGGAGGTTTTGGGGGGGGCGGTATTAGTTACACTGTGAAATCAGATTGCGGACACAAAACCTCAATACACTGTGCTCAGTAAAACTCAGCAAAAAGTATTTCAGTATTGAAATGAGCCTTCCTCCGTTGGACATGGGCGGCCACAACAATGGCCGAAGTACTTCTCCACAAGCAAAGAAGTGAATGACATATAAAAGCAAAAAAAAAAGTACATGGAAATGTGAAAGCTTTGAGTCTTTTTCTCCGAGGTAAACTTTTCCTCTGAAATGCCTTTATTATTCACACTCCTTGTGACAGTCCAAGTGCCAATAAAACAGGCCCGAGATGTCCCTGGTCGCAGAGCTCGCCAGAGGACAGCACTGCTTTACAGTTTGCATGGAAGCAGCAGCGGCTGGTCGGACTGGCGGCCTTCTTTGAGTAGTGTGTTGATGGAAGGAGAGGAGCAGTTCCAAAGCACAGGAGGGAGACAGAGTCCGCCACAGATTTACTGTTCATTAAACCCCGCGTTTCTTGGCGAGTGCATTTTTGTTTTTTTGCGCAATGTGTGGTGCATTCTAAGAGGCCGAAGAAGACTGTAGCTTGTTGTTATGAGACCTACAGAATGTGGAGAGAGGGAACAGTTGAGAACCCATTTATTTTGGATGTAGTATTCAGTCAAAAACCGTGAACCTCGTAACAATGAACAAAGTGGTAACAAAAAAAGGGGGGAAAAAAGGATGCCAAGGGGTCAGTGAGGATAGTATACTGCAGCCATGTTGGAGCAATGTACAGGGAATGCCATTGTTAAGAGTATCCTTCACAATTATGTTACTGCACATAATGTACCCAAGAAATGTTTTGAAGAGAGGAATATGGTGTAGTTGAGGTCCATACATGATTTATCTCACACACAAATTTCCTTTTTTTTTTACTTAAGATTAAGTGCTACAGTAATTGGTTGTTACCCCCTAGTGACATCTATAGCATTAAAATTACCTGCATATTAACAGAACTGCCTAAAACAAAGCTTAGGCATAGGCCAAAGTGAGTTAAACACAAAACATGTACTAAATATTCTATGATAAAATATAGTATTTGGTCAAGAAGGGTCCAATGGAAAATTACATTAGAAAAATAAATAATTAAGATCTAAAACTGCATCTTTCTCAAAAACAAAGGCTCTTGTTTTTTTTTTCTTTTTTGGAATGGCTTACTCAATGCAGTTAACAAATTAGTTGAGTGATTGATTCCTTCGTACACGTATGTCAACATGGCTGCCATTCTGTGATCATCCCTGAAGTCACCAATTGCCAGAATCTTACCACTTTAAATTTCACAATTTGTTCCTTTGTTTCACATGTGTGTGTGCATGTGTGTTTTGTTTTGTCTTAAATATTCAGACATTTTATGCTGTTCATGGAAATAGCAGGCCTCCATGACTTTCAATAATAGAGAGACCCCAGCAACCAGCTCAGACTCCAGCTACAACGGTCGACTTATGAATCTGACAATCTGGAAGAAAGAGAGAATGGGATGGCATAAATGAAAAGGGCATGCAGCACAGGTGAACAGGCACAAATGCAAGGTGATACATGACACAAATGCAAGGGGGCACTTGTGGTCAAAGTTCTGCCGAATGCTATGATGACGTGGGAAATGCCTAACAGTTCGGCAAACTCCGGCAAGGCTCAGCAACCCTCAAGCTACATGCATTTCTGAGAGATTGCATACAGTAGTGTCTGGTCTACTGCTACAGCACACTAAAACAACCATCAGCTTAGGCATATACTGCTACACTAAACATGCATCACATGAAATGTGAATGGCAGATAGGAGGTTATAAATGTAAGAATCTGAGATTCATTGTAAAAGTCATACAGTATGAGGTGAGAAACTGACACAGGTCAGCCTTGACTCAACACCTAATTGTTAAGATGTTGCTATCGGAACCCTTATTTGAGTGAAGGTTACAGAACAAAAGTATAATGTCATAAATATAAAAATGAGATAGCCCTAGCCCCTGAACATTTATGCATTTTAAAAATTGAGCCTAAAGGGGAGGTTGCCTTGGATTTTAGGGCATTTGAGCCCTGGACTGAATCAACAGAGGTAGATCACAGCCATAACCTTCTAGCAGACACAGATACAAGTGAAAGAACAGTGTGGCGGCGGGAGACACTGGGGGAGTATTTAAGCTTACCTGCTTGCTTTAAAACCTTTAAGCTTCTGTACAAAAAAACTTTCAAGGACTTCAGCACACTGAAAGAAGGGCGAGTCGTTGGGATTGTAATAGCGGCAGTTGTCGAAGATTTTGGTCACGTCTGCCACAAACTCCGTGAGCTTGTGATAATGCCGCTTTTGCAACCGGCCATCCATGGTGGAAAAATCTACAAGGGAAATAAAGTTTTTTTTTTATCTGAAGATTTTTTTTTTAGCTGAAGTGATAAGAGTAACACCCTCTGTGTTAATATTTGCATTTGTAACCCTGTGAGTGAACAAACTGAGGACTGGACTTACCCATCGGTTCCTTGATCACACGATAATAATCGGGTGCATCATTGGGATCCACAGGCTCAAGGAAAGGCCAAGCCATCTTGTGAGTCTACCAGCAACCAAAAAAAAAAAAATCACATATTGTTAGCCGGAGGAATACAGAAAATGGACGCCACGTAGCAGGGCAGATAACCAATCACAGTTATACCTGTAATGAGCGCAGTATTCTCTTCAAGCCTTCGTAGTCTTTGTCGGTGAGCGGCGTGAGGACCGTCATGGCGTCCTCAGTGGACTGACACTGTGGACACACATATAGGTCTATGTGGTTCGCCTCGCTCTGCAGGATGCCAACACAGCGCCCATGGTACCAATTCTGACAGCGATCGCAGCCAATATAGAACCTGGGGGGGTGGGTGACGGGCAAAGGTTGCATAAGCATTAGGAATGCAATATATTGGAAAGGAAACAAATAAGGATATTTCAAGATTTGTGTTTAAAACATTCATTCTGTACTGTATATGTGATGTTTTAACTTTCATTGAAAAATAGCAGCCGTGAACACCTGCTATTTTTGGGCAAATTGTGAGATTGCAGCACAAATCTTTCGAATATGTTCTTTCAGGCCGAATGATTTGCAGAATCTACAGTGTCAGGTCGAAATGAGTTAATAACACAGCAGTCAAATGTATTTTGGGTATTTGTTGCTTCAAAGAAAAGTAATCAATCTTTTAACTGGAGAGGATCTACGGCAAATAAAAAAATTGCCTGGATTTTCAGTAGGACCCTTCACCTACTTTATTTCAACGTTATCATTTATTTTTTATTGTCAACAGCATTGGTTATACAGTGGGATTAGCCGTACTGGGATTCGTCGTACGGCGTCCGACAGATGCAGTACAGCTCCTCGTTGCTCCCTCCTTCCTGGCCACGCTTGCAGTCACTGCACACGAAATCCTCCAACTTCTTGGCCTCCTTCTCTGTGATGCCGACGCACGCCCCGTGGAACCAGTTGGAACACAAGTCACAGCCAATGTAGAACCTGAGAGAGAAAAGAAACAGTTTTCACTTTACAGGCTTTACAACCATTGTGGCGTAAATCCATTAAAGTTGGACCATGTCATCTGCCATAGAACCACACAAGGTTCCGATAAAGTGAATATTGAATTACAATGTCTTCACAGGTCCACCTGAACTGAAATAATAACAGATTCACGGTTTAATACTGGAGAGGATCAGTGAAGACCTATTACCATCGGTGTTGAGTAGAGAAACACGTGAATTGAGTGAGTTGTGTCAGGATTGAAGAAGGATGCACAGTAATTGCTTTATGCAATAGTCTATTGATCACCACCCGACAGGCGAGCAAAACCGATTAATATACACACAAATATTACAGCAAACATTCATTTAACATACAGTACAGTTTAATTTCAGTGTGACTTAAGTTTTATACCAGAGGATCACTCCATACAGCCACTAAAGACACATAATGGAGGAGTAGTCAAACAGTGCTGGTTCCGTAATATTGTGAAATTAGTCGGATCTCTGAATGAATTTCACAGGTCTGTCATTCAAAACAAAGAAAATCAATGGAATTTTTAAGTCCATTTTTATGCAATTTTGGACATGTGAAGACCTTTAACTTGCACCGGGAACTTGAGGGATGTAAAACCCCAATAGCTGCTGACAGCATTTAACTTGCGTTTTATGAAATGTTTAAAACAGTGTGTGTAGGGAAGTGGGTGAGAGTAATGGGACGGCTTGGTCTTACTTAGACTCATCGTAGGCCGTCTTGCAGATGCAGTACAGCTTGGTGTCCTTCTTGTGATCCTTTGAGGTAGTGGACATCGCCGCCTTCTTCTTCTTGTGTTTGGAAGGGGAGGAATCCTCGTCCTTTTCTCGGGCCTTATTGTCCCTGTCCCTGTCCTTGTCCTCTCGGTGTCTGTCCCGTTCCCTGTGTCGATCCTTCTCCCGGTCCCGGTCTCTGTCTCTGTGTTTGTCCCTGTCCCTGTCACGGTCCTTGTCCCTGTCGCGGTCCCGCTTCTTGTCCTTGTCCCGATGCTTGTCGCGGTGTCTTTCCTTGTCCCCTCTCTCGTCCTCCCTCTTTCGCTTGTGGGAGGAGGAGGAGGAGGAGGAGGCGGACGTGGGCGAGGTCACCGTGTGTGTGGAGTGGGAGGAGTGGGTGGAGTGAGAGGAGTGGGTGGAGTGGGAGGGGTGGGACGACATCTTGGCGGCGGAGGCCGTGGCGGCGGCCGCTGCCTGGGCGATGGCCGCCCGGGCTTTCTCCTTCTCCTTCTGCAGCCTGGCGATGTCCCTCCTCAGCTCCTCCTGGGATGCAAAGAACACACGACAGGGTGTTGAAATGCTCCAGAAAGTCACATTTAACCAATTTCATCCTGACAAAACTTCTCGCTCTGAAAGAACATAACGAGAGATTTGTGCTGCATTCTCACATTCTCCCCAAAAATAGCATTGTCACTTGCCCCCCAAATATATTGTACATTTTGCATTTTACATTCTACTTGGGTGCTTTAAACATTTCTTTTCGAAGTCCAAGACTGTTTGGTTTAAGTCACAATCAGCTACAGTAAATATTCAACTTGTAAATCAGTGGTTTCCACAGTGGTCATGGACTCAGGGATCTGTGACACCAGCAAAATGATAGTTTAGAACCAAATGGACCTAGGAGAGAGATTGATACAACTGTAGAAAACAGAGAAAGAACACAGAGGCAGAGCGCAATGACCACCTTCAAGACAAATATATCTTGTGTTGTGTTATAGCAAACTAAGTTGCATACTTGCCCAATCGGGCAACCTGGTAGCAGTCTTCACTTGCCCGACCATTTTTTTTACTTGCCCCGGCAAGCGGGCAAGTGTTAGTGTCAAGCCCTGAGTTTGAATATATTTTAATAATTAATAAAGATTGAAATATTAAGGCTATAAGATTGAAATAATAGGGCTATAGTCATGATTTGTTGGGAATCAAACATGGTGTAATAACGTATCAGTTCACCCAAAGAATTACATTTTTTTTCTGACAATTGCACATCCCTTGAATACTAATTCATTGGTCTATTATTGGCATAAGCCAATAGTTTGATGACTTGGTGATCTAATCATAAGCTTAGGATTGTTTGAAATGCGACATTCCATGAATTCAAGTCTATTTTGAGGTAGAGGATGTTGCTTTTTGGAAGTTGAGCAATCCCTGTCTTTGTCCTCTCTGTGTCTGTCTCGTTTGTGTCTCTTTCTCCTGGTCCCAATCTATGCCTGAGTCTATTGGCTCAGGCATGTGAACAGACCTTTCAGAAATCCCCGCCCTCTCCCCAGTGTAGGACACTTTCCAGCCAGGCTCATTCATTCCAAAGTAAATATCATGGTCATTACACATTAAATGGTTCATCTTTGGAACCAACCAGACCTTCAAAATCTCTTCCAAATCCACCAACAAAGCATGCCCTATGCAGTGGAAAAACATGTGTGTGAGACATTTATTTTTTAAAACAATGTTTTATCATATAGGAAAGCTATTGGTAGAAAGGTTTATCTATCACATGTTATGCTTAGCTGTGATTGGACCATAGCAGTTTGGGGGGGGGCTTACTGAAAGGATCTATTGCATATTGGGTGTGTAACTGTAACAGTACTTTTGGGGGGCAAATACTTTGTTTTTGGACATTGTAGCATCCTGGCAACACTGGATGTTCTTCACTGACCTGTACTTGCAGCTGCAGCTCCTTGTCCAGCAGTGCTCTCTTCTTCAGAATCTCGGCCTTGAGCTGTTCCTTGTGCTTGTAGAGCAGCGCCGTCAGCTTGGTGGCGTTCTGCTTGGATCGCTTCTGCTCCACCACCTCCTCCTTCTTGCGCTTCTTGGCCGCCTGCTTCTCCGCCTGCTTCTCGTCCTTCTCGATCTTGTCCAGTATGTACTTCAACACCTGGTTGCACACCATGATCCTGGTGGCAGAGGGACAGGGATCAAGGCAAAGGCACAGCATTTAGTGCTTTTATTTTTACCTGTGAAGATACAATATTACAAACTAAAACATAACTTTGCACAAGTGTCATACCTCTGGTTCTCCTCTCGCTCTGCTGCAGCTTGACTCTTTCTCTGTTTCACTTGCTCCGATGTGGCATTCTGCCTCCCTGATGCCTGATATAAAAAATAAATAGGCTTTTAGAAGTTAAAAATAAAACTGATTTCATTGCTGTTTCACACAGGTAAGGATCACGTCAACAACGCTTTTGAAGTCCCACCTGTTTTGGAACGCCATCTCCAGGGCTACTGCCATGCTCCTTCGGTTCCCTCTTAAATTCCTGTTTCCTCTTCTTCTGTGGCTGGGGTGTTTGTTGTTGTTGCTGCTGCGGTTGCTGTTGGTGTTGTTGTTGCTGCTGCTGCTGTTGTTGTTGCTGTTGCTGCTGCTGCTGTTGTTGCTGTTGCTGCTGCTGTTGTTGCTGCTGCTGCTGTTGCTGTTGCTGCTGCTGCTGTTGCTGCATCCTCTGTAGCTGCTCCTGGACACTGGCTGGTGCCTGGATGGTCACCATGTTCTGGATCTGATGCGTCTGCACCTGCCCACCCGGCTGCTGGATCTGAATCGGCAACTGCAGCCTAATCTGCTGGGGAACAGCGCCGCCCTGCTGCTGCGCCTGTGCCTGGATCTGAGCTTGGATTTGGGCCGCGACGTGTGGCGGGAGGGCAGAGAGGAACTGTACAGGCTGCTGGAGACCCGGAACCGTGATCAGCTGATGCCTGATCGGGGACTGGACCTGAAGCTGGGGCTGGGCTTGAAGCTGGGGCTGGACCTGAAGCTGCTGGGGCTGAGCCTGGAGTTGGGGTTGAGTCTGGAGTTGGGGCTGTGCCTGCAGCTGGGGCTGCTTCTGGAGCTGGGTTTGGTTAGGCGGCTGGAACTGGACCTGCAGCTTGGCTTGTAACTGGGGTTGGGCTTGGACCTGAATCTGCTGATGTTGAGCCATCTGAGGGCGGACCTGGGCCTGCTGTTGGAAGTGAACTTGAACCTGGGTGGGTGTTTGGAGCTGAGGCTGAACCTGGGGCTGCTGCTGTGGCTGAATTTGGGACTGCTGCTGAAACTGAACCTGCACCTGGGGATGATGCTGGGCTTGGACCTGTGGCTGGGGTTGGAGCTGAGTTTGGGCCTGAGACTGCACCTGAGGCTGTGCTTGAACCTGCACCGGCGATTGGACCTGGGCCTGCTGTTGAGCCTGAGTCTGGATTTGTGATTGTGGCTGAAACTGGACTTGTACGTGGGGATGGTACTGAGGCTGAACTCTGGGCTGGAGCTGGGCCTGGACCGGGGCCACGGTTTGAGTTGGAGACTGAAACTGAGCTTGGACTTGCGTCGGTTGCTGAGCCTGAGGCTGGATTTGTGCCCGGGGCTGAAACTGAACTCGAACCTGGGGGTGAACTTGGGCTTGCACTTGGGCTTGGGGCTGGACATGTGACAACTGCTGTGCCTGTATGTGGGGCTGGACCTGAATCGGTGCCCGGATATGGGCTTGAGGCAGGGGTTGAAGTTGAGTCTGAGCCTGATACTGGGCTTGGAGCTGAGGCTGGGCGGGTCTCACTGCGGTTTGAGTGACGACAGAAGCAACAGGCAGAGCCTTCAAGTGAACCTGCATGGGCGAGGCTGACATTTGGGACACCTGCGGCAAGGATACGCTCGCAGAGTGCTGGGCGAGTGCCTGGGAGAGGAGTGGTGTTTGTTGTGTCGCCGGAACAAGCGGTGCGGAGGAGGAAACGGCGGGGGCAGGAGCAGGGACAGGGGTGAGAGCAGGGGCAGCAGAGGAGGATGCAGGGGATGCAGCAGGGATAGATGGTGGGGAAATGGCAGGCGGTTGGAGGGGAGCTGCAGCTTGTTGAGCTAGCTGGACTGGAGCCTGGGACTGAGGCGACGCAGGAGTCCAAACCTGAGGCTCGGCTGCTCTCCGCTCTATCAGAGCTACAGGAAGACAGAAAAATGAAGAACAAATTAAATTCTAATACAGTGACATGCAATGGTCCTTACAAGAAAACATTCATGAAATAACTTCCACAGGTTTGGTTATATCAAAGCTTTATATTGTTGCATGGGTTTTGCATTTCAACTCTTACCTGGCACTGAAGGTGTTGTGGAAGTGGCCGTTACCGCTGTTACGGAAGCGGCTGCCCTTTTTGGTGCATGGACAGCGAAAGGAGGTGCGAGGGGGATTTGGATAGGGGCTTTGGTTGGAGACGGGACAGCGATTTGGGTCGGGGACACGGTGACGGCAGACGCAATGGTTGGAGAGCGCACCGGGGACGGGAGCGGGGCCAGGACGGGCAGAGTGACAGACACAGGGACAGAGACAGGCATTTGGATGGAGGGTGCAGCAGCCATTGTGGAAACCACTTGGGAAGGTACGACGACTGCTGCCGGGGCTAAAACAGGCGCAGGCGTTTGAACCTGCATTTGTGCGGGCGACAAGGCCGAGGCCGGGGCATGAGCAGGCGCAAGAACATGCATTTGGGCCAGGGCTGGAGCACGCACCGACGCCACCGTTTGGGTTTGTGCAGGCGCCAGAGCCGGGGTTTGGGGAGAGATCAGCGTTGGGGAAACTACTTGGTTTTGTACAGCGGCTGGAGTTGGAGGAGTTTGGGCAGGGATTTGTGTCGGGACAATGAAGGGAGCAACAACTGGGCTTCTTGTAGGAGCTGAAGTCAGGGGTTGACCAGAAATTTGCGCCGGGACCATAACTGGAGGCAAAACGTGGTTGTGTGCAGGGGCTGAGGGTTGGGCAGACATTTGTGTCGGGACCACAGCAGGAGGGACTGAGGCTGTGGTTTGGGCAGAAAATTGTGTCGGGACCAGAGCAGGAGAACGAACTTGGTTGTGTGCCCGGACTAAGGCTGTGTTTTGGGCAGAAAGGTGTGGTGGGATCATAGCAGGAGGGACTGAGGCTGTGGTTTGGGCAGAAATTTGCGTTGGGACCATAGGAGGAGGGACTGAGGCTGTGTTTTGGGCAGAAAGCTGTGGTGGGACCATAACAGGAGGGACTGAGGCTGTAGTTTGGCCAGAAACTTGCATTGGGACCATAGCAGGAGGGATTGAGGCTGTAGTTTGGGCAGAAAGGTGTTTTGGGATCATAGGAGGAGAAACAACTTTGTTTTGTACAGGAGGAGCAGGAGTTGGGCTTTGGCCAGACATTTGCGTCGGGGCCATAAACGGAGCGATAACCTGTTTTTGTGCACCGGCTGGGGCAAATACTTGTGTTTGAGGCATGGCTGGGGAAGCCACTTGTACTGGAGAGGGCGTGGGGGCTGCAAGTTGAGGTTGTGAAGGTGCTACGGCTGGGACAGGGGAAGACATTTGCACTTGGGTGGGGGGCTGCCTGGCTGCAACTTGCGCCGACACAGGCACAGGGGCTGCAACTTGAGTCTGGGCCAGCGGCGAGGATGTGGTTGAGACCTGGCCAGACACAGCTGACGTAGGCAACGCTGCGGTGGTGGATGCTGGCAACGAGGCGGTGGAGGAGGTAGGGACGACGGCAGTGAAGAGGAAACGCTGGACCATGCCGTTGGGCATGGCCGCCTGCATCAGCTGCTGACCTGGACCTGGGATGCATGTCACCCCCTGGGGGAGAAGCTGCAGCTGCCCCTGGGTCTGCCCCTGACCCTGGATTACTACCGTCAGGCCTGGGTTCCCTCCCTGGAGAAAACAGACCAGAACCATTGTTACACAAATGTTTACTTTCTACAAGAACTGAATGTGATGGAAGGGCAAAAGGTTTTACAAGCAAAATTGTATGCATGTCTTTCATAGTCGAACATACTCAAAACGTTTTTAGTGTGTAAGAGGCATTAAAATGATCTGTTTGTATAATGCAATATTGTATACTACGATCTTAGGGCTGAAGTCAGAGCGCTCATCTCTCATCTCAAGCAATAGACCTTTCAGTAAGCCCTGCCCTCTCCCCGTTGCCCACCCAAGGCTAGGACACTTCCAGCCGGGCTCATTCATTTCAATGTAAATATCATAGACATTACGCATTAAATACTGTTAATTTTTGGAACCAGACCTTCAAAATCTCTTCCAAATCCATCAACAAGGCATACCCTATCCAGTGGAAAAATGTGTGTGACATTTAGTTTTAAAAATATGTTTTATCATATAGGAAAGCTATTAGAGGTTTGTCTATTGCATGTTTTGCTTAGCTGTGATTGGACCATAGCAGTTTGGGGAGGGGCTTACTGAAAGGTCTATTGGGCTCTCAAGATAATCTTAGTTAAACCCCGTCAACCGAGGTGTGGTATAAGCATTGTGGCAGCTGCAATAGAAACATATGGAAATAGAAATGACTACCCACCCACCCCTAACACCATGTATATTTACTGGTAGAGTAAAAAAAAAAAAAGATAGCAAAGGCACAAAGCCTGACAGAAAGGCCCCAACAGATGGAATAAACGACATGCAATCCACACACCTGTGCCCCCTGTGTCAGCTGAGTGAGCTGGGCCAAGGTGAGCTTGACCTGACCCTGCTGTGGCCGGTTAGCCTGGGGAGTCGGGGGAGGGGTGGCGGAAGACTGCCCAGGTAGTGGCGTGCCGCCAGGGGGATGCCCAGGGGCCGGCGTGGTGGTGGAGGGGGACTGGCCAGGGGCTGGTGTAATGGCAGGGGACTGGCCAGGTGCGGGCGTGGCAGCACGCGGGGAGGCTGCGGCACCAAGTACTCTCTGACCCACAGCGGTCTGAGCCGGACTGCAGCCGGACACAGGCTGGCCACGGACCATTTGGGTCCCAGCCTGCCGAGGCTGGCCTGAGGGCAGATAGGAAAATAACATTGAGAAAATGAGACATGATAAACAAATACATGCAGTGTACGGTTATGCAAGTGGCATCTGGTGTGTTTCACTGGATGTGAAATATGGATTGCAGGCAACCTTTTTGGAGAGCAAGGCTACACTAGAATTTACTATCACCAGAAGGTGGCGGTAATGCACCTAAAATCAGTTTTAACAACCTCCTGTAGGGATTTCCACAACAAAAATGCCCCTAAAGTCATCCCACATGGACAATATGCATGTTTGCTGAAAAGAAATAATGAATAAGCTTTAAACAGTTGATCACATGGGCAAGTAAACGCTTCAGGTCTGCACTTGTTGTATGAAATATGCTACAATATATTTAAAAATATGCCTTGACTACACTGGTATAGGTCAAACTCAGGCTACAAGGCCTCAATGGAAATTTAGACTAGAGGAGAACCACTATGGAGATTATCACCAAATACATTTTAATTCACTACTTCAAGCAATAATTTAGAAAATAAATGTGCCAAGAAGTAGCTGAAATGGTGTAGGTGGGGGGACTTGGGAGATTGCCAACATTCCACACAATCTGTTCATATACAGCAGCAGAGAAATAACACTGCAGTGACTAGAAAGAACGTTAGCCATTGGTAGACACAATACCTTGTTGAGCCAACACTTGTCCTCGGACCAAAGTTGTCCCCATTGTGGGACTCTGGGTAGGTGTGCGGATTGTCGTCATGCCCGGCCGCACCTGGCCTGCTGTTGTGATAGCCTGAGTCAAAGAATTACAATAACACAGAGGTTTTACTTCAGTTCGGATCAGTCAACCCCAACATCTCAACATCCACCAGAGGGGGCTAAAGCCCGCCCTTGCCCCCCTGGAGCCGTCCCTGCCCCAGGCTAAATGATGGAAAGTTGGTGTGACTCTTTGAGAGTGTAAAAATGAAACCAAATGGACCCGCTCTCAAGAGTTAAAATATTCATCATCTGAATTAGCCCAAGTCTACAACTAGAGAATGTAGAAGATTAATGGTCATTTTTGATCTGTATGTCTGACTGTTTTGTTTCCCATATCCAGCCTGGTATTGTGGACAAAAGCGGAAGAAATCTCAAGTTTTGAGGTCTGTGGAGCTAAAATGTCATCAAATGGTTTTCCGTGGCTCAAATTCTGAATAAATAGTGGGCCCTGGTATGAAAAAGGTTGAAAACCCCTGTTCTAGGCAAGGGGATATGGCTCAGTGGAACCGGCACATGAGGGAACTTTGCCCTGCACCTCCTGGGCTCCATGGGACGACCAGGTGGGTGAACATGCTCTGCTCTGTGCTAGTAGTTACTCGCTAGTCACAACCTCTGGCACCAACATCCACTGATAATAAAAGTAGTGTACAGGTATATAGTATCATCCGTACCTGCTGCTGGGTGATGGAGGAAGCACTTGTCGCGCGGAGGTTGATGTTGCCGGTCGTGGGGTGTAACGTGCTGTAGGTGCGGAGGTTAGCCGGGGGGCCGGAGGGGAATATTCCCAAGACTTTCTGCTGAACGCCTATGGAGGAGAGGAGGAGGGAATGTTGAGGATGGCCACAAGCAGTCAAGCAGACAGAAGCACATTCAGTGCATATCAGAGTAATATACAGTATATACCATAGTAGTAAGGCGTTCTTCTCATTAAGTCATATTGTATGTCTCGCAGATTGAAATTTGTGGTTACCACCGAGCAGTAACACTTAACACTTAAGCTCACAATGGTTGCACTCGGTGTCCCAATCCGTTCATGGTAACATCATGTTATTAAAAAAAAACAGCATAATGTTAAGATAATCATGATCAAATCTGTGGTCACACAGTAGCGTCCTCTCAATACATCACCCCTTCATTCGACTAATCACATCACAGCATCTTGTCCCTTGTGCTATCCTTAAAAAGTACCAGGCAAGCCTCGTGGGCAAAAGAATGAATTACCAGCGGCGGCGGTCTGCGCAGTGTTGCCAACTTGGCACATTTGTCGATATATTTAGCTTTTTTCCACCCCGCCCCCCCCCCCCCCCCCTTTATTAGCTCCTCTGCTAACGTGGGGGAGGGGGAAACTCCATATATGATTTCCACACCTTATAATAGAGCATTTTAACAGAAAAAAAATTATTTTTGGGTGATATCTGACAAAAGTGAAATCACTTCCCCTACCTTTAAATTATAAAGATCTTAAATTATATTTAATTAATTCTGAATTATCTCATTTTCAAGGATCTACACATTTAGAAAATGCCGAAGAATTGCTATTTTGACCAACATTTTACCAGTTTTTTCCTCCTAAATTAGTGGCCTAAAGCCTAAACTCAACATCAAATGGTGGTCCTCCGTGGATAAAATGCTCAGAATAAATAGTGGGCCCTGGTATGAAAATGGTTGAAAACCACTGTTCTAGCGCATTCTAGTGCATTTTGGAAGTGCCCACTAGTCCATTTTGGATTTGGGCAGTTGGCAACACTGGGTCTGCGACAATCTTTTGACTCCCTACCTCCTTGCGCGGTGGGCATGTTGAGAGTGACTATCTTGCTGTTGGCCGGCAGCGGTAACTTGGCGGTGAGGACCTGCCCGGCCACTGTCACCGGGCCGCTGGCCATGTGGAAGGTTTGCCCTGACGTGGCGGTAACGCCGCTAGCCACGCTGGCCACCGGGCCAGGGGAAGCTGCAAGACAACACCATGCCACCCGCTGGTCACGCAACAAGACCCAAAGAGGTTGGGTCACTACAAAAGCCTGTTCACTAACAGCCGTGGTGGTGTCCACTGAGTAAGTAAGCCTAGCCATGAGGCTAGGCCGGGAATCGAACCTCGGCCTCCCAGTCTCAGGGCGGACACTCTACCCACAAGGTCACTGAGTTGGTTATCCACTGGTGTCCACTGAGCAGATCAGAAAGTCATTTGGAAGTTTGACTTCCAAAAATCTAGAATATATTTACAATCTCCCATATGCTCTCATTCTAGGAATAGAGGAGGAATAGAGGGAATAGAGGAGTCTAAAATATAATATAATTAAATCACAGTGGACACCACAAGCTACAATAGCACATTAATACAGGCAAAGAAAAAAAATTAAGAAAAAAAAATCTTTTAGAAAAATTAAAAAAATATAAGTGAAACATTATGACAAAGTGTCATGGACTTATGATAGAAAAGGATATTTTAAATTCAAGCTATGTCTTAAGGGAAAATATTTGAAATAAAAAAAAGCTTTCCAAATGCAAAAATTAAATATGAACGCCTGTGCCTGAAACAGGTCCTTATCCATGGTGTACAAAGCAGGGGTTTTCAACCAGTGGTCTTGAGTGCTCCAGGTGGTCCCCAGCTAAATGATGGAAAGTTGGTTAACCAGAAGTATCTCTTTCAGAGTTCAAATATTAGCATTGAATTAGCCGTGGCTCAAATGCTGAATAAATAGTGGGCCCTGGTATCAAACAGGTTGAAAACCACTGGTATAAAGGATGAGACAGAGAGGCTGAGGATACAGAGAGCCTGCCATACATTACATACATAATCTCCACATGAATTTTAGAGCCCCTCCTCGTTCTCATGGGCTTACCCGAGTCGTTGCCGCCCTGCTTGCCCACCCAAGAGGCAAAGGACTGCTGGAAGGAGTTCTTGTCCTGCTTGAAGGAGACCGGTGTGGACAGCTTGGAGGCCAGCACCATCTTGGTTCCGGGAGCGACCTGGCCTGTCTTCTGGGCTGCAGAGGCCGGCTTGGTGGGGGTGCTGGTAGGAGTGATGGTGCTGGTGGGGGTGGTTGTGGTAGAGGAGGCAGCAGCGGTGGTGACACCCGTCTTCTGCTGCTCCAGGCGTTTCTTTAAAGCAGACAAATAGTCGTCGAGATTAAAAGGTCCGGCATGTTTGGTCCATTGACACACGGTATTGTCAACCTTACTGCCATGCCTTAATGCTATGGAGCTAAACAGAGGATTCATTTAATGAGCCCTTCTCAAGACCCCACCCTGAGTTTAGTCACTGCCCAATGCCAGTCCAAATAGTTTAGCAAATGTTGCTATGCAGGTCAAGCTTTCCTGGTCAAACTTTACTCTACTAACATGCCTATTGGACAAGGATGGATTGGGGAGGGACTTAGTGAAGGGCTCATTGTAGTACAACAAAACACAGCAAAACTGGCATCATTCAGAAAATTAAAAAATAAAACAAATACAATAAAAAATGTCAATAACTAGACAAATACTGAACAAATGCCAATGCATACATGATGGGAAAGTGAATTTAAAGTGTATTTATGTCTCCAAGTTCAGTAAACCCACTCTGCTTTTATCCCAAACACTCCAAGCCAATTTAGTCAAGGAACATAATCTTTACAAAACTCCTACAAATGCA
Source organism: Benthosema pterotum (assembly GCA_039105355.1). Taxonomy (NCBI): domain Eukaryota; kingdom Metazoa; phylum Chordata; class Actinopteri; order Myctophiformes; family Myctophidae; genus Benthosema; species Benthosema pterotum. The sequence goes on from CM076965.1 coordinate 49,807,288, forward strand.
TTCGGATTCAGCACTTTGCCCAATTTATGCACATACAACCGCATACTTTTACGATGTACAGTTGATGCAAAACCCTGATTCTCTCAAAATAATCACTACTGAATTTAGTTAGATCAAGTACTAGCCCGTTTAAAAATGCAGGCGACGGAAAGGTTTATGTGGGGAAGAGATGTGTCTATAACTTGAAAAAACGTGATGGTAAAACGTGATGGTGTGTGCGATTGTGTGCGTGCGCAAAGCGCAAATCAATCGCCCTGTTGCTTATTTCACTTGGTTTAGCAGTATGCAATAGCACAGTTGCACAGCTTGGAGTGAATACTGCTCAAAAATAAATAATAACCATACTGGTTCGTAGGTTCTTTCTTCCAACTGGCCCTACCTGCTGAGAAGCCTGCCTGGCCTGTTTCAGTTGACCCTCAAGGTGAGCCTTCACCTCCTCTGTTGTCTTCAGCGTGCTGCCGATCTTAGATGGGTCTCCACCCGTTGACTTCTCCTTCTCCATCCTGCACCACAGAGGGAAACGGCATTAAAGAAAAACATTCACCACATGGATGACGCAAAAGGATGCAAAGCTACCACCGCGTGACTTCATTGCCCAGTCTCTTGAGTTTGTATGCATTTTTGTTTGAACTGTCATGCACCTTCTTATGATCATATGATATATGTTTCAACCGTAATAACTTGAAAGCAATAGAATCCTCACTGTGTAGGATGTAAGTAATTGGAATTATGCAATTTCTACTCTTACTGGCAGTGCACAGTACCAACCTTTGAAATCAGTAGTCAAACATATTTATATGGCTGCTGCCCCCCTCCCCTCCCAAGCCCCAATATGAAGAAGCACAACGTGGTGCACTGCTTTTATATCTGCTTCTTTTTTTAAGAGTTTGACATGATATTATAGCTAAAATCTAAAATGTCTGTAGTTCTCAGTTCTGTCAAAATACATCTCTAGGTGGCGCCGTCTATCTGGTGTTAAACCCTTAGTGTACTGAACGCATTTTGGTGTTCTAAACATTATGTTTTAACTATTGAAAAATAGCAGATCTACAAGCTCATAGCGCGCCACCGAGTGGCGCGCTATGAGCTTGTATCTCTGCTATTTTTGAAAAATCGTGAAAACATGGTGCAAATCTTTGAATATTATGTTATTCAGAAACTAGAAATCTAGACAGGACACAATGGTGTTAAGCCACAATAAAGAAACAAACGGCTACATTTCACTTTTGGCTGGAAATGCCTTTGATGCTTCTCACCTCTCTGCAAAGCCTCGGATCTCCCACAGTTCCAGCTCCTCCTCGGCCACCCATGACTCGATGACGATGGGTCCGGTCTGCTTGGCCGGCTCAGGCTTCTTGGGCCTCAGGGCGCTGGAGCGCAGGCCTTTCCTCTGGGGAGTCGGGGTCTCGGCTGAAACACAGAGGTGAGAATCGTTTACTAAACGTTCACCCGTGTTGAACAAATGTTATCTACTTCCTTGTACCTCCCTTCCATCGTGTCTCTTACAATGTAACAGTCTAAAAAGTAGTGGGGGAGAAAGTCTTGGGTTTTCATCAACAGATTAAAAATCTTAATTGATCCAGTTAAATGTTTTCTATTTTATTTGTATAAGAAATCAATATTATTCAGCTGGATGGTAAAACCGCGAAAATTAATTCAGCAAAATGTGAATAATATGCATACAGGATTATCACAAAATCAAGTATTTGAGGAAATACAATAGCGGACGTCTTTGGCTTAGATCACGTCTGTGTGTCTGTGTAGTGGGTTGCCAGATTAACTGTGGATGGACACAACTAAGTGGGGCACCTTTAGGGGGAGTTTCTCTGTTGTGCAGGGGGCAGATGATCTTCCTGATGCAGTATTCTGATCGGATGCCAAAAGGCCCCACGTCTCGTCTTTTGATGATCTCTGTGGTGATGACATCCGTGTCTGTGGTTTCTGTGGAGATTTTCATGTAGGACATTAGCTCATAGACGCTCAACATGGACAAGGCAAGGCAAGTAAAGCATCAATAATACCATCAGTTGTTGTTTGATTTGCAACAGACACGCAGCCTGCATAAAGCTAAAGGTCTGACTCAGAGAGTTTTCTGTTTTCAATGCTGAAATGCTGTTGCTTTAGTGGTGACACATCTGTAGTTAGTTAAGCAGCAGTAGTAGTGTTTCAAATCATTTTAAATATAAGCAGTTTAATTTGAAATATCTTGGGTCTTTTGCATGCCATCATGTTTGGTGGGGCAGACTGGGCATTTAGGGGGGCAGTGCCCCGCCATGCCCATGCCTAGATCCGCCCCTGGTTTCAAGGAATCAAAGGGCGACAACTCTGAACTGACCTTTCCGCGAGTTCCCAGTGCCAGCAGAGGGCTTCACGGCCATGTCGTCCCATCTCAGACAGGCCCACAGCAGCCGCAGCATGAGGCTAACTCCTGCCAGGGACCTCATCGTCTGAAGACGGTACCTGGATGAGAGACAGAGGTTATTTAACCCATTTAGAACTGAACACAATAGACTGTTCAGTAAGCCCCTCCCCAAACTGCTATGGTCCAATCACAGCTAAGCATAACATGTGATAGACAAACCTCCACCAGCTTTCCTATATGATAAAACATTGTTTTAAAAAATAAACGTCACACACACACATATTTCCACTGCATAGGGCATGCCTTGTTGATGGATTTGGAAGAGATTTTGAAGGTCTGGTTCCAAAAATGAACCAGTGTAATATCCAAGATTTTTACTTTTGAATAAATGAGCCCGGGATGGAAAGTGTCCTAGCCTTGGGTGGACACTGGGGAGAGGGCAGGGCTTACCTAAAAGTCTAATGTACATATGCCTTCTAAATTCTGTTTTTGACAAATCTGTTTCTATGGCTGCAGTTTACATGCACAGAATCTATTCAGAATGAATGCTTGTCCATGTAAGGTGACCAGATGTCCCTCTTTGTGTGGGACAGTCCCTCATTACGAAGACCACTGGTGTCAGTGTTCAAATGAAATAATATATGGTATTTCCACACGTCAATATCACATCAAGATGTTAATAATTTGCATGTTTCCCCACTTGTCCCACACATGCAATTCTTCTGTCCCTCAAATGAAGAGTTTGGATCTGGTCACCGTAAATAGAATAATAAAATCCAAGCTGAATAGATCCGAATAGATTCTGTGCATGTAAACAAGGTCTATGTCAGAGGTGCTCAAACTATTTCACGTCAAGGAGCCCAGAAGCAAAAACTGTGACAGAATGTATATTGTATGTATATTATATAAGTATGATGATTTTTTCAAAAAATAGCAGATCTACAACTCATAGCTGGAGATATGCTGTAGATCTACACAACCAACCTCCACGTGATGTTGAAGGTGGGCCTGGGCGAGGGGTAGGGCCAAATGTCCAGGGACGGCTTGGCGTTGTAGCTGAAGATGGGCACCTCCCGGATGCCCGCCTTCCTCGCCAGCCTCTTGAGGTCGTCGTTGGGCAGGACGAAGATGCTCTTCTTGCTGCTCTTGGTCACAAACTTGCGGTAGGAGGGCAGCGCCGTGCCCGAGCGCGACTTCTTGGACTTGGAGAACCTGAGGAGGGTGACGCGGTCGCTGGTGGAGTACTCCTTGCTGACGGTCATGGTGGTGGCCACCGACGCGCCGGAGGAGGCCGTCTTGGTGTCGGTGAGCGTGGCGGTGACGACGGTCTTGGTCTCCTGGGAGGAGACGGTCTCCCCGGGGGCCAGAGAGCTACCACTGGTGGTAGTGGTGGTGGTGGTCTTGGAGGTGGTGAGGGTGGAGACGGTACTACTGGCCCCTGCTGTGGATACCACAGAGGGTTTGTCGTTAGACGTCTCGCCGGTCTGTGCAGTGCGAGTCTCTGTCGCCACCACCGTGGTGGTGGAGGTGGTGGTTGTGGTAGTCACTTGGGTAACGGTGTGTACCGCTTCACCACTGCTACTAGTGCTGCAGTTCCCTGTGCCGTTGTTGCTAAGGGCAGAGGACGTCGACGACGACATTGGAGGCTTACTAGACACCGCCGCTGTCGTTTCCCGGTGCTCGTTGGTTCCCGTGGAGTTCCCCACCTCGGCCACGTGGTTCTCCAGCCTGGGGATCTTACTGGGCGGCTCGTGGTCTGCGTCCTGCGACAGGCTCCCGTTCAATAGCGATTTGAGAAGTTCTTTCTGAGGTTTGACCCCAGCTGGAGCCAGGCCGGGACCGACCTCGGGCTGAGCAGTGGGAGCAGCATCTTCCGCGGTTCTCCCGTTCACCTGCAGAGGGCTGGCTTTGCTTCGGTCCACCTCCGCACTCTCGGCCAGCCTCTGTCCGCCGCCTTCCTCGCTGTCCTGGTGTGCACGCTTCTTAGGGTTCTCCTCTGCCTGTTGCACCTCTGCTTTGGAGGGCTTGTCTGCACCTCCAACAGCCTCTGACGCAGAGTCTCTTTTACCGTTGAGGTCGTCCATCGGCTGGGAGTTCCCGTTCACCTCTTTATGGCCGCCGTTACCCTGAACGGCACCGTGCTTGGACCCCGCAGACTCCGCAGAACCTAACCTAACGTCCAGGCTATCGGTCTGAGTCTTTGTCTCCGTGTGCTCCTGGTCAAAGGTCAGCTTCTTGACCACACTGTCCTTCACCTGCAGGCCGGTGGCCTGCCTGTCCTCCGCTTTGACGACCGGTGTCGTCAATGCTGGCGCCATGGGCTTGGCGACGGCGGAACCTTCGACTTTGACCCCGGCAGCGGAGCCGGCCTTGGACGCAGCGATCTTGGCCTGCAGGGTGGCCAGTCGGAGACGCTCCAGGCGCAGCTTCTCCTCCAGGGTGAACTGCTTGACACGGCGCTGCAGCAGGCCGTCTAACTTGGAGGGCTTCACTTTCTTCTTGTACGCCGTCCGCAGCTGGAAGCCCTCGCTGACGTTCACCACGTCGTAGTTGAAGGGCCTCGTTGTCGCCACGCTCTCCGCTTTCTCCTCCTTCACGGGCTGACCAGCAGACGGTGAAGGAACGCTATTCTCAGCGTTGTCTTCTGAGACTGAAAGAGACAGACAACAGAGAGAGAGAGAGAGAGAGAGAGAGATAGAGTCAGTCGTTATAGAATGTGGGCAACATCAAACTTATGTCACAGAGCACAGGTTACAAAAACTGAATTCTAAAAAGGAAGTTGCACACACCAGGCCAGGCACGACCTGGCGTGAGGACGGGGTAAACCGTCCATTTGGTTACACTGCTAAATGTGAAATCACTGTGTCTACAGCTAATCTGTGAGTGACTGAGCAAAGGGCCTTTTTACTTACGAACACCGAGATGCACAGCCATAATCTATAATAATCTATGCAAATGTCTGGAAACAAGTTCAGTTTTAAGTTAAGTATTAAATACTTGATATTAATATACTAGTGTCCATTGTATTAATTAATGTCCAGAGTCCCGTGGTGAGAGTTCTGCTCCGGTTTTGGTGAAATATGAAGTAGTTCCGGTGGCGTCATTAGGGCCACACAGTAAACGTAAATTAATCTAAAAAACGTGTATTGTTTATATAAACTTGTATATTTGTATTGTTGACCCATTTCGAAAATATTTGCACATCCTTCGTTTTTTTTTATTGCTCCTATCACAGCAAACTACTGTATGTTTTTTTTTGTATCCATAACCCCATATGCTCAAAAAGTAGTTCCATGTGATAGAGGGGTCAAAAATGAACAAAGGAAGTCCTAATATTTTAGAAATAACTACTTAACATTGACCAAAACCAGAGCCAAACTCCCACCACGGGACTCTGGCAATCAATTAATACAGTTGACGCCACTATATTTGTGGAAAGTATTTCATACAACTTAAGTTCCAAAAATCTGAACAATCCCTTTAACAATATACTTAATTGATTTCCTGTATTCTACCTTTGTCTCCGGTTGAAGAACACGACGAGGCTTCTGTGCTTGGATCAGTCTCCATCTTTTCTTCAGATTTGTCCTCAGTCTCCATTTTATCTACCGTTTTGTCTTCAGTCTCCATTTTTTCTACCGTTTTGTCCTCCATAGCTTTTTTCTGGTCTTTCTCTACAGTGTTTTCCTCCTCTTCTTTCTCCTTTACAGTCAGTCTCTCCCCCGCTGACGTGCTCTGGTGTTGATCGGTGCTGCTCTGAGTAGACGGCGTCTCCACCTTCATCAACTCCTCATTCTGGCTTGTGCTCTCCTTGGCTGCCTTGGCTGCTGTGAAAGCACAACAGTAGGTCAACTAGGTTCGCAGTTTAAACAACAACAAAAAAAATCAACAAACTTTAGTAGTGCTTTATCAGCTCTTACCCTCCAGTGCTTTCCGGTAGTTGACGTTGGTGTTCCCGGGGAGCCGCGGGACAAAGCGTGGCACATGAGTCTTACTGATCCAGCTCCACCCTCCATAACCAGTTACTCTGTACTCCTCCCCTTTCTGCTTCCACACCTAAAACACACACACAATCCAAAGCATAATGAAGAACAGGGGAAAGCCACAAACATGACCCTCAAGGGGCTCCCATTTACACTCACACCTGGTGTGAGTTGCCCCCCAAAAAAGAGCGAGCATGCTCAGCCACGGGCAAATGAATGTAAATGCACCCTGATATAAATGAAAGGGTAATGCTAATATGATCCCACTTTATTATTGTCTGACTTCAACCAAGATATCGGACTTTTGGAGCAAAAATAATGCAGAGCAGCCTACTAATCATTTGGGCCAGTTACTGTATCACAGACATTTGCCTATCCGTGCTCAAGTTACTGAGCAAGAATCAAACAAAAAAGAAATCACACCCGTTTGAAATGAAGTGGGGCGACTGCGTGTGGTGGTCCCTGGGGGGTCCCCCAAACATGGAAACCCACAGGAACGCAGGCAATACTACACACTACCCATCTACCACCCCATCTAGTGGCAGATGTGGGACATTACATGGTGTATACAAATGCCATGGCAACAGTACTAGAATGCACCAGATCCCATGCGCTAAGAAGATAATACCAAAAGATGGAAGTGGTTCAAAAAGTTCTGGTAGGTTCAAGCCAGAGCAGGAACTCATGGTCTAAGGAGCTGCAGGGCTCACCGTGTGTTTGATGGGGATGGTGTACTTCACCCAGGTGGCCTGCAGCATCGTCTCCTCATCCTCCAGCTTCTTCTCTCGTTTCTTCACCTTCTCCTTATCGTCCCGCTCTATGGCGGTCATGCGATGCAGCCTAAGACAAAAAAAAAAAAGGCAAACAAGCACAACCCAACAAAGTTAAGATTACGTTAAGATCGACTCAGCAAAGCAGCTATAATGACTGCGGTTTGGCTCTTTCAGCAACACTCCACAAAAACAATAGGACCTACAGTATTCACTCTCCTGGGAGCTTGAGTCCTTCCCGGGAGCAATGTGAGCTACCATTATGTACACTGCTGCTGCACACAAACACTGATGCAATGTTTTAATGTACCGGTTCTTGACACGTTTCAGAAATTTGTTTTGATTACCTTGTGTGTCCGAGAGAATCCTTCCACACTGGCAACATGACCACTGGTTTGATGGCACACTCCAGTATGGCCAGAGCCAATGCAAACTCCCTGGCCTTACTGCACATCTGGACGGCTTTGTTCCAGTTGGATCTGGAGAAATATACAGAAAGAAGAAAAATATGGGTCAATAACATCGCAGAGTTGCAGAATTGTCCTCCACCGTACTGTACTGCCACATGAGAAAACGTGGCATAAGTTCTGTTTTTCGAAGAGGGACAGGCAGTTCTGCAAGAATGCTGACATCCGTAGTACTGCTGGATCAAATGTTATCTAAAAAATTAATGCATTTGCGCCTGCGAATGAATGGTGGTGTGAATTATAAGCTTAGCTCAACACCCACACGTGGGGAGCAGTTGCGCTAGGGCAGAGGTTTTCAACCAGTGGCCCGGGGACCACCAGTGGTCCCTGAGAGGATTCCAGGTGGTCCCCAAACTAAATGATGAAAAGTTGGTTAACGAGATGTAACTCTTTGAGAGCGTAAAAATGAAACCAAATGGACGCCTGCAGGTCCATTTGGTTTCATTTGTACACTCTCAAGAGTTAAAATATTCATCATCTGAAATAGCCCAAGTCTACCCAACTAGAGAATGTAGAAGATTAATGGTCATTTTGATCTGTACGTTTGACTGTTTTGTTTGTGAAATCCAGCCTGGAATGGTGGTCAAAAAACAAAAGAAATCTAAGTTGGTTAACCAGATGGATGTAACTCTTGAGAGCGTAAAAATGAAACCAAATGGACCATTGCGGGTCCATTTGGTTTCATTTTACGCCCTCAAGAGTAAGAATACTCATCATCTGAATTAACCCAAGTCAACAAAATCGGATGATTATGGTCATTTTGATCTGTATGTTTCCCTGTTTTGTTTCCCAATTCCATATTGTGGACACAAAAGCAAAAGAAATCTTTAGTTTTGGGGTCTGTGGAGGCCAAATATGTCATCAAATGGTGGTCCGTGGCTCAAATTCTAAATAAACAGTGGGCCCTGGTATGAAAAAGGTTGAAAACCAATGCCCTGTAGCGAGTACTCGGATTGGGACGCTGCCATTTGACATACAACAGAAAGCGAATATAAAACCTGTGCGATGCCCAGTTGGGGTGCATGAAGGGCCCAGGGACGTTGCTCTCCAACTGGATGATGGTGAGGCGCAGCGTGGAGATGGTCAGCGCCCTGGAGCCGTGGATGGAGCCGTTCCACTTGAACTCGGACGCCGCCGTCAGGCTGAACTTGTGCGACAGGTGGCGCCGCTTGTCGTGGTCCTCGCGGTGCTGGTGCTTGTTGAGGGCCAGCACGTTGGTGCTGTACTGGTTGTGGTACACCCGGTATTTGCCCTCTTGGCCCAGCTTGAACAGGTTGTTCAGGCTGGCCTTGGTCGACGGATCTCTCTTGATGGGACCGGCGGCGCGGGAGGAGGCTTCGCCGTCTGAGCGCGGCGTAGGAGAGGACTGGGAGGAACACAAAGAGAGATGGAGATGAAATCAATATGAATCCTTTAAGGCCCTGATACATTAGCATTTCTGATCAATATCACTTAACAATGTCAACATCAATGGGCAACATGATGAGACACATGGCAGCAGGCAATTCCACCCATTTTTATTTTTCTCTCAGGAAAAAAAAGAAAAATCATTAAGATGGCGAAACACAACTTTTGTCAAGTGTTTCACCATGGTAATGGTAAAAAAAAAAGAAATGTTATACACTAAGTAGTAGTAGTACAAACAATACTTTTTTTTTTTTTTTTTTTACAATTTGAATTATAATTTGTAAGTTTTTACAATTTGTTATTACTTTATAATTATTAGTTAGTCATTTTCAACCAAATGTTCACTTAGCAGACTAAAAAGGTATAAAATGATCTGCCCAGTGAGGCAGCAGCCATGTTTTCAGAAAAGTTTATATGTGGGAGTCTGCATGGGAGAAAGGATTAAGTGACCAAAGAGGGCTGCGGGTGATTGGAGGATTCCAAAATGTTGACCAGTAGAGGGCGCTAATGATCGGACTTTTCTGAACAACCAGGAGCTGATCATTTTCTATAGAAAAGTGAAAAGTCAAAGTTGATAATTGATGTTGCTTGTTGATATTGATCAAAACATTACAAGGTGTATTGGGGCCATAACAGAAAGGCCAACAATAGTGTCTTACATTGTAACACAAACAAACACCAGGTGTACACACACACACACACACCTGCAAACACGCACACAAGCAAACGCATGCCTCACCTCTTTGCTGCTTGACTCTTGTCCGGCTGGGGTTTTCTCACTCGTAACCTTCTCTTGTTGCTCTGCTGGACACAGAACAAACAACACAGTATATTCAACTATACAATTGATTCATACACTGGGACAATCAGGCACATTTTGTACAACATGGGAGTCTGTGATTTTCTAAAAAAAAAAAAAAAAGACACCAGTCGATCTATGTTAAGCTTTACCTGTGCCATCCTGGCTGCCGGCGGCAGGCAGGTCCGGCTCCTCCGGTCCCTTGAGGGCCACGGCCCCGGGCGTCCCGCTGCCACCGCTGTTCTTCTCCTCTGCCGGCGTCTGCTGCTTGCTCTGGGCAGGGGGCTTCCCCTCAGCGCCAGCTTCTGCTTCCACCTCTTTATCTACAGAGGAGAAGATGGGAATGCCTGAAAACATCGTTTGGGAAAGAAAGATACCAAGCAGCAGCAGGGCTGGGATCGGAAAATTTACGCATGTGTGCCATTATCACTGTTAGCAGGCTGTGTGTACAAAACTCCTGCTGTGAGAACAGTAAAAGGCAGGAGACGTGCCTCACAGGGAAGCAAGGATATGGTGGTGACCTAAACAGATTCAAAGCACCAAATGCCTGGAAATGTGTGGGGAAGGAAAAATGATGCCTGCTCCTAAATGATAATGCACAATTAGCATAGTGCAAAAGCATAGTGCAATAGTCCAATACACTGCTTCATAAGCGCTTTGGTGGCCAGCTAACACTAAAACTCCTCTAGCACGCATAACCTCAACCTAGAATCAAAGAAAGCACAAGACAGGATGCAGCAGCAAGAGAAGAGCTCGGGATATAAGCTATTAAAAGCAGAGATTCTCGCACATTGTATAGAATATAGACAAGTCTTTGTAGTGGAGGTAGCAAGCAGGGCATCTGATTAATTCCAGCTGGCAGCGGCCATGGAGACTTTTTTTATTCTGGTTGTAGTTACAAACCAGTGGATTTCCCCACTAATTTGGAATGAGAAGCAGGTGGTTGTGACAAGAGTTTGCGCGGTAGACCCTGCCAGGGAGGCAAAACTACCACCCTGCCAAAAAAGCAGCCCTTTTCAAAGAATCTGAGGCACAAGAGGCTTGGTGAATTATGTGGAGGATGAATCCAAACAAGAGAATGAATACAGCTGGGGAATGAATAGAGCATGTAGGTGGTAAAATGGCTGCTCAGCATAACAGCTGTGGTTCCAGTGCCTTACAGTAGGCCAAAATGTGTCTAATGGAACAGAAAATAGATAGCAGCAGGTCAAGGTCCTGCTGGCACAACTAAAGACGAGGAGAAAGGGACCTTATCCAATTAGATGCACTGGAAAAGGAAGGGGAACGTAGGAAATGTAGGAAAATAGGCTAATAGTGAGCAATTTAGTGTATTTCCGGAGGTAGGAACCAGAGCCAAGCAAAACAAGGTGGGAGAACAGCTATGTCAATCTAAGTAGCATAGTAGCCAGAAAGCATGGCGATTTTCTGCCCGTATCCCGTTTTCATGTGAGCATGAAATGTGCTGAAGGTAGAATGTTTGGTGACTGATCGCAGGCAGGTCGATGAAGACAACACGCTGCACACATGCAGGCCAAAACACAAAGACGGTGACATGGAGATTTGGCAGAATGAGCATGGATGCATTGAACGATGGTTGGACACAGGAGGTTTGGGGGGACATTTCCCAGATACCTGTGCTGTCCTGCTTGGGGCCAACAGAGGACTCCCCGCTGCTCTCCTGGCCCCCGGTGGGAGTGGGCTGGGTCGCCCCAGCGGATTCAGAGGTCTGGTCTTTAGAGACGGCCGAGTCCTGGGAGGCTGAGCCAGGCTTAGGATCAGAGGTATCGACCTCTTCTCCAGGAGCGAGGGCTTTGACTGCTGTGGTACAAGCAAGTAGTCACAGTCCAGAGTCACCTCAGAGTACCATTATACTGTGCCTTTGTTGCCCTAAACAAATTTCTGCCAGCCCTCACAGTCCAACATTAAGGATTGCCTGATTGCACAAGCCATGTAAGAAAAAAAAAACAGCCAGATCTTTCTTCAGTGTATAGTGTATAGCTCAAAGACAGACAAGGTTAAGTCTAACATCATCCAGCTCCTACCTTGTGAGACAGTATCTTCCTTGGAGCCCGGCTCTTTGTGTGTTCCACTCTCTGACTGTGAGGCCGACTCAGGGGGCATCTCTTCTGTCTTGGCAGGGACTGCTGCTGCTTGCTGTGCCTCTTGTTTGACTTTCAAACTAGCCATGATCTCTTCTACAAGTACAAGGGGGAGAGGAAAATGTTCACAAGGATCAACATCTACTCAAACAAGTTGTTTTAGGGACACTTAAGCCTTTGTTTTAATTTTACATTTACTTAAATATTCTTAGATTGGGATACACTAGCTGGGTTTTTGGGTGAATGGGAATAGAGCGCCCAAGTACTGGCCTCACTCGCATAAGCATTGTGGTACAATGCAAATAGAAAGTACATGAACCCGTGGACTTGGCGCCCTCTACCAATATTGACATCATACTTGGGTGGTATGTTCTATAAAAAGGAATCCAAGAAAGTGTAGACATCACAAGAATGGTAGACATTATATTTAAGGTGTTGTTTTCTCTACATTGTAGAGACAGGAATGATGCAACACATGTCATAATATGTCATACATAATCCAACCAGGGACATTGCAACTAGGCACGCTATGTATATTATTTAGGCATTGACACTAAGAGTTGCCCACCGTCCCTGGCAGGTAAATAAACCTTTCGGGCAGATGGAGGCTGCTTTCATGTTGCCTAACTGTGCTTATTTGTGAGGCGACGCTCGAAGTCTATAAACGCACCATGAGATGCGAGAGCCTCATGCATTCAGATAAGGTAGCTGTACACCCCAAGAATGACATTTCTGACTAGTGGCAAGTTAACAGCTGTTAAAAAAAAACATTATCCTTGCAACAGTAAAAAATAAGCATCTGACAGAAGAATCCAGAACAAGGAACTGGAGCAGAACACAGGCTTGCATTTCATAACATGCTGCCAAGAATATTGTAGGCCATGGTTAACGCCTTCCTTGAATGCCAAATCTGTCAAAAGTTGGAAAAATATATAAAATATTATAATTACAGCCAAGTGTGCCCAAGTGGAAAGGCGACCAACCACATTCACGATAAATGGCCGTAAAAGCTAACAAATGTGATATTTTATATGCCATTTTCTTTTTTTCCCCTCCTTCTTTTTCAGTTCTGAAGAAGGATTGAGGGCAGCATCTGACATTTCTGTGTCAACTGTCAAAGTAGCATCACAGTAGCATACCTGAGGGGAAAGATGGCCATGCTATATGGAGCTTTTACAGAAGCCAGTACAACATGTGTATGCATGCTCAGCCATGTACAAGGTGACTGACGATGGTTTGGCTGCTGAGTTCATCCAACATTTCACCACCATCCATTTGTGTAACTAGGCGTCTTAAAATTAAATCTAAAAACTAGATTAAGGAAACTTTATACATGGGCTAGGTGCACTAGTCTGCTCTAGGCAACTGTGGATGAGCCATTAGCCTTGTGCCTTGATTGGAATTCACCACTGTATATTTCTTTTATCTTTTTTTTTACTTAAATTTTATTTTTATTTTTTTTATTTAGTTCTAGAGACAGGAAATTGAGGGACGTTAGTGTACATGCTGCATTTCCTTCCCTCAATTTCCTGCCTATAGCTGGAATCAAACGACGGATGTTGTAATTATGTGGTCGGCACAGTATCAGGCCAGGCAGCTACCAGGCATCCCACCAAGACCACCATGTACAACGGGTGTTAGGCAGACTGACTTACAAAATCAAATGATATGCATCTTGGGGTGCACATGGATCTCAATTCACATGGGTTGGGAACTCTGGGCATATATATAGTGATGCGCAGGCAACCTTTTCATTTCCATAACTTGCCCCGCTCTTTTGGGTGCGAAGCCCGTCCACAGCCCACGAAAGCAAAAGGTAGGCTACACTATAACGACGTGTAGGAATATCCCATTTTAAACACAAGGAAATGACTCAACCTGCAGTCTCCCCTGCAGTCCAAATAAATTGGTTATCAAGGTAAACTGTACAGTTGAATGAATGATTGTATAATCGAAAGTGAGAGAGAGGTGACATTGGAGCCAAATAAATGACTTTACTTGATCCTTGCCACGACATTCTGTTCACTTCACTCACTTGGGTGTGTTGCTACAGCCACGTAGCTCTCCACTCCAGATAAATGAATGAATAGCCACTCTACAAGCTCACAATGCCGAGGCAATGCATTGGGAGCTTGGAGAACTGCTTTAATTCGGTCTCTGTGCGCCCTTCAGTTAAGAAAGATTGTGTGCAGTTGCGCTCATTACGCTGGTTGTCCAGAGGCTCCGAACAAAGAGTGGTCAAAATGCGGGAGCTAAACCTCAACAACACAGATTGATGACCAATAGAATAGCAGGAGTAAACTCAGTGGAGCAGCTACTGTAGCAGAATGTCTTTTTTTCCCTCCTTTTTAGGAGGGGGCTCTCCCCACTCCTGCAGCCCGCTAACTGCACCATAAACCTTGGCCCGTCTGCCAGCCAGACCTGCGGGACAACCTGCGGGACACTGCCACCGTCGGGAGGGCCCACGCATCGCTACTGGGCAACGTGCGATTCCATCCTGCTCCCGATAAATTGGTCAATTACCATTGATGGCGGTGAGGTAAGCCTTGTTGAGCCCACGGGCCTTGTTGGTGAGGTCCTCTGTGATGTCCATGTGTTTGTGCACCTCGTCCTTCATCTCTTCCAGCGTGGCGCACAGGTCCGCCTCCCAGTACGCCTTGTCCAGGCAGTCCACCAGCTCGGCCAGCTGAGCCTTGGTGCTGTAGTACCAGATCTGCTTCTTCTCCTGCTCGCCCTCCTCCTCCCTGAGAGAGAAGAGCGAAGGATTATGTGGTGTGAGGAACACACAAAACAAGCCTCTGCCTCAAACGGTAACATTAAAGGGCGAATTCCATCCATTTTTAACATTTTACTAAGTCATAAATATACCTCCTAGGTCCCCCTAGAAATGGAGGTCTGAAAAAAAAGATTAACATGGTGAAACACAACTCAAGTTAGTGATTGTTCTTTGAGAGCCCTTTTTCTGAGAGCGTACAAATGGAACCAAATGGACCCACTAGGGTCCATTTGGTTCACATTTGTACGCTCTCAGAAAAAATTGTAATGGGTGGAATTCCCCATTAACTCTTTGACAGATTAGCAGAAAAGCTAGGCTTGCTGGCTCACTCCCATTAGGTTCAATAGTAACTAAATAATTTATAGAAAATCCTCTGTTGTGAAATTGTGCAAATGAATGATATCCAAAGACAGCTTAAGGTGTCTACTTTAAGTTAACTTTAACCTTTAAATACACTTGACAAAACAGCCTGTATTTTCACATTTCACGGTTTCCAGAGCTCATTCAGAGATGAGCCCTGTTATATCATTTATCATTTATCAATTATAATTGTAAGTGTGTGAGGTGTTTTCTGGGTTTTGTAATCACATCAAAACCTAAAATACCTTATGAGATGGTGGCCAGCAATTTAATCTATGCGTATAGATAAAAAGATACTACATGCATTTGTGTGATAAGCAGACAACAGAATAATCAATCACGCCAAAACACGTGGTAAATCTGATAAGGAGTTAAATTCTATTACTAGTCTATTACTATGCTCATTTGTAGCCATTATATTATAATCCTTCTTCTGAGACTCCACTTGAGTAACTTAAGTGTAATTCACTGTAATTCACAGTTCACAAAGATCAACATGAAGAACATATGACAAGGTAAGATGTGTATCGCCATTGTATTCAGGGAAGGAAGTATTTAGTCCTGGTAATGATAATGAATGATTAAGATGGGTGTGATTACAGTACAGGACTAATATAACAGCAAATGGTGGAAGTGTCCCTATTTCTGAAGACCATTGCCTCAATCTGTTTATCTATTTATTTTATCTTCACTAATAATTCTACAGATCAAATCTGCCCTGCGATTAGCTGGAACATCATTCTTACATAGTACAGCGGACAGAGCACAAAAGACAGGGAGGGGGGGCATTCTGTACAGCAGCAATACAAGTTTGGGTGATCATATTCCAGAACAGGAATGGACTATCTTCTTTATCATTTTTGTAAACCATTTTTACCTGGTACCAATTGCCTAAATTGTATTGTATGAGTGAATGACGTTTTGATCACCAAGCCTGCTCACACCATCATCACTCACTAATACATTCTTGGTAATTGCCTGCTGTATTTCACCTTGTATTGTATTTTCCATAGGATAGGATAATAAAGGAGTAAGGATATTGACGCCAGAGATAAGGAAAGTAAAGAAAACTCTAGCGAGAATTGAATTCTAACAAAATATCTCGTCACGTATCAGCTTGACTATCATGATGTATTTACTGATTCTAACTGATTATACAGAGAACCACAATGAACTAGCCTAGGTCTAACCTTATAGGGATTGGCCCAAAACCTGTGGATAGAGTATATCAATCAATCAACAAATATACTTTTTGTATATTTTTTCCCTGAATGAGATGAGTATGTAAATTAATTGTATAATCTAGCCACCGACTGTCACATGATTATTGCTTCATCATTATCGGGGGAGATGACATATGGATATATTATGAATTCAATTATAATATTTTGAGATCACTGATCCCATACAGATTTGGTATTTTTATGGCAATTCTGATACACTATGGATTATACCGTGCATCTCTACTTTAAGGTGAAGTCGAGGACTTTTCTCAGATTCACATCAGGTGCACTTGTCTAAGGATGCTCACAGTGGAGGTCTAAGACCAAGACAATATAGTGTATGTTGCAATAATAAAGCTTTTCAGCATCAAAACAAATACATTGTCAAATACAAATGTACAACTGTTTGATTCATCCTCCACCATGTGGCCTTTTGTTTTGACTGAGAAAGCTGCTTTCCGATTCAATTTTAAATGGAAAACTACAAACCCTATCTAGCCGGCTAAGTCAATGCCAAATCAGGAATCTTTTAACAATGACAATATACTTCAGCGGCATGCAGTGCAGAAGAAAAATACATTTTCAACATTTTTTTTAGACGCAAACTCTGATTCGTGACAGAAACAAGCCTCAACAAAGCCCACTTCAGACTGGCACTACTGCCGTCGTACAAACGGTCCTGTACACATCACACCCAGGAAAGGTAAGGGGTTTTAACTTACACAATGATCCTTCTGTTGAGGAACCAGTACTGCCGCTGGTGGCGGTCATACCCAATAGGCTCCTGGCGGATGTAGGGCTTGTTTTTCTGCATCTCTGTTACGCAGTCCGTGACGCCGGGCACCTTGTGCGCCACGCAGATCTCACAGCGCCACTCGTCCTCCGGCACCTCCTGCAGAGGCGGTTTGACGCACTCCAGGTGGTAGACGGCCGAGCAGGTCTCGCAGCACAGCAGGTCCCCGAGGCGGTGGCAGACGCGGCAGTGGTCGTCGTATAGCAGCACGCCTTCGGACATCAGCTCGTCGCGGGCGATGTTGGTGGTGAGGAACTGGTCCACCAGGAACTGCAAGACCTTGATCTTGCTTTTGAGCGGGCCGTAAGGGTACTCGTCCACCTCCTGGTAGGGCAGCACGTGGTGGTACTCGCGGTCGCTCTCGCAGTACGCCCGCACCACCTCGGGCCACGTCATGCCGTCGATGAAGTACAACGTGGAATTGACGCTGTCCTTGAGGTCGGCAGGACCGAACGAGGTGTTGGAGGTGTCCTCCTCGCGCAGGATGACCTTCATCAGGGCGATGTGGGTCTCCGCGATCAGCGTGCACTGCTCCTGGCCCATCAGGGCCGCGCAGAAGTCCTCGAAGCGGAACGGCGAGAGGCGCAGCACGGTGCCGAAGTTGCGCAGCACCTCGTAGATGGAGGAGACGTTGAGGAGCTCCTCGCTGGGCACCAGGAGGTCCTCGGAGCACTCGGGAAGTTCGAGGGGCGGAATCTCCTTCTCCTCAAGGATAGGGGTGCGAGGCCGGGGAGCCTGTGACTTCCTCCTCCCTGTCGGATGAGGAGAGACATCAGCAAACCATGATTGAAAGGAATAAATATCATAATGTGATTTAAAGTACAACTCAGATCTTCAAGCTAAAAGTAATCCATACTATAAGTGGAAATTCTGGTCAACTTTTTGATCACATTATTTAAATCAACATTCTAATTAAAAGTTATCAGAGGAAATATGTGACGTTTCATACAATTCATTCAGTTAAAGTTAAATGTATTGGTTGATAATCATATAGAAGTGAACACATGGCCGGTGTGTGATCAGGTAAAAGTGACTCCACCCCCATGTATAATCTGCAAAAACAATCTGCTATTACTAGCTAATAAAGGAGATTAAAATATGTATCATGTGACAAAGCTCTGGCTTTTCAGTACTGCAGTTAACTCAGAGACAAAAATAAATACATGAATAAATACATGAATTAAACACAACACGCTAAATTCTTACAACTTTAACGACTTGGCAAATTCTGCAAAAAAAAATGATGCACATGCTAAGCTATCGGGTTAGCTTAGAGGAGCTGTTATCATTTCACGGAAGTTCATTTTGCCAGATTAATAGTTAAACTGTGGCCATGGTCAACAGCTAGAATGTGTTATGTGTGTGTAGGTGGCAGCATGAGTTTCCCCACATACGTCTACATTAACGTTACTGTCACCTAACGTGTTCGGTCTGCAGGATGTAAGCAGACAGCATGAGCTAACGTTAGCAGGCTAGCCGTTAGCCCTTTAGCTCAGAATGATAATTACCCAGATTGGACAGTGCATGTGCTCGTAGTAATTATGCAGATGCTACAATAACACCAAATTGTACAGAGGTGTGTGTGTGTCAACAAGACAAATACTTGCACGCTTGAACATGCATTTCAACCTGCAGCATTCTGAAGTTATTGTAACCGAGGCCTGTGTGTTTTTGTGCATTCTCCATTTTGAACAATACAGTTCCCTGCATTGTCAAAAAAAACACAATATGTAACAACTATGCATGCATATTGGGGGCAAGGTTTGATCATTGTGTGATCGGGGGTGGTGGCACTTGATCATGTTTATTTACCCGGGGTGCTGCTCTCTGTGCAGCAGCTAGCAGCATCCCCATCCTCCTCCTCCTCCTCCAGCAGCAGAGGATCATCCAGACAGTCAGAGTCTTCCTCCTTCAGGGCCTCGTCCTCCTCCTCCGATGCGGGCTCCTCTTCCACGAACTCCTCTTCCTCGGATCGCAGGCTGACGGCGTCGTCGTCCTCGTCGCTCTCGTGGTCGTCGTAGACCACGGCCGCTTTGGTCCTCCGCCGTCCTCCCCCGCCGCTCCGACCTCCTCCTCCTCCTCTGCTGCCTCCCCTGGCTCCTCTCTTTCCCCCCCTGCCCCGGGTGGACGAGCCCGACGGTCCCGCTCTCCTCTTGCCGCCGCGTTTGGCTTTGGTGCTGGGTTCCTTCTTCTTGGGGCTGTCGGCGTCCTCATCGCCGCTGTCCCCCCTGGCCCTGCTGGGCTTGTTCAGAGTATTCCTGGGTCTCAGACCTCGCACCACAGGTGGAGGCGGTGGTGGAGGCGGCGGCGGCGGTGCTGTCGGTTCTTCTTCTCCTCCTGGTGACAGAGGTTTGGGCGGCCTGCCCCGTCTCCCTCTCATGATAGGCGAAATCTATTATTTCCGATCTCAATGTTTGCGCTGGTCTAGAATCCGCAGGTAACGACCACCCGAAGCGTGATCCTCCGAAAGGTTGGGATAGCTGCAGATGTTCAGAACATGCGGTCCCTGGCCAAAACCCCGCTGTTGTTTTGGGTGAGAAAGCTCAAAACGATCGCCCGGCGTCCCGTCTCGGTTCGCACAGAGCCGCCATTTTTCTTTCTCTCCTCTCTCTCTCCGATGGATGAAAAAAACGAAGGCCTACACGCGGTCACGTGATCACAGTTCTTTCAGTTGACCGAAATGGATACAATGTAACAACATTATACTTGTGGGTCATTCACAAGTCACATTGCGTCAATGTTTATTTGTTATCATGTGTTGTTGTTGTGTTATTGTGTTGATATTTTGTACCATTGCCATTCACACAATGAGATCATCGGTGTTAATTGTAGTGTTGATTTATACATGTGACTGAAAGTGACTTGCAGAGTGAACAGAGTGTGCGCTGTATATAATGTGATAAAGATATGGTACCGTTACACTAAAACCATTACACTAGGTAACGGTTTTCACCGTGGCAAATCTAGTCACCGTGGTGACTAGATTTGTCACATTGTTTTTAACCTCCCTCACCCGCCCCTTTCCCCCCTCCTTGTATATTTTTCTTTTCCTTTTTAAGTTTTATCTTTCTTAATTTTTGAAGGTGGCTACCATTGCAAAGACGTGTAAGCTTGTCCAAGTCTTCAAGTCTTACTTGAGTTGTAATCAGTCTTGTACTGAGTTGCACCTGAATTGTACTGCAAAATCTCCAAGATCTTAATTTAAAAAAAATAAAAGATCAATCAATTTTAAGTCACTGAGGTTGCACGTCGTGACGAGGCCGTATTTATTTGTGTAGTGGCACCAGAGTGGTAATATACTGTTGCAGCAGGTGAAAGGTGGAATTACATTTAAATTGAAACAAGGAGATACAGGCACGAGGTACAAACGGGTTATTACGGGGGTATCAAACACCTTCGCGTTTTTTTCTGAACACAAGTGGCTCGGACGGATATGTTGAGCCAATGTGGATTGAGCCTTGGTGTACGCGCACCTTTAATAGGAAATTTAATAGAAATACAAATATCTTATGACCTGATCATGACTATATCTGTCCTCATTGATATCAGATAATGTCCATCTCCCAGAGTAATAAAATCTAGAGACTGGACCTCCAGCGATAGCCCCGCCCCCTTGCTGTTCATTTCAATTGAAGTTGCTCAGTGGCGTTTTGAAGCACCCATGAAGGGTCGACTACCGCATTTAGAATAACATGCTAGTGAATGGCACTTCCGCATTTTGTCAACCACATTTGGTTGTCAAAATCAATGCGGAACTGCTGACTGGGCATGACGTCATGGACGTCATGAACGTCCATTCACTCCCATTATACCGTGCTGCACTCCCACTTATCGCCACTAGCTGTTATCTGCTTCAACTCTGGAGAGCGTCACTGGGGATGTCTTGCATCGTTCCTTTTATACCACGTGACCAAGACGTCCAACTAGCTGTTGTCGTGGCCGAGTGGTTAAGGCGATGGACTAGAAATCCATTGGGATCTTCCCGCGCAGGTTCGAATCCTGCCGACAACGTCCTCTTTTTGCGTTTACGTTATAACATATTTGTTTGTTTTTGACTTACTGTTTATATTATAGGTTTAGTTAAATAGGAGACCAGGGGCAGGGGCGTCTCATGGCCACATGACTGTTGTTCTCTGGCCTGGCAGCAGTGGCAGCGTGTTCGCGTCCCCCTCTGGCGGCGACCTTTGCGGTGTGTCTCTCGCCTCCTCTCCCTCCCTCTTTCCTGTTTATCTCCACTTGAATCTATCAAGAACCCTGCAATCAACGACGGCCACAAACCAAATATAATGATAATGAGATCAGTTCCTTGTGTAATGCACGACCACTTTCGAGTCGTTTCTCTTAGTTTTTGGTACTTGCGAATAACACAGATGGACAAGTAGATTACACGCACGCACCCCCTCTCTACAGTTCGCTACCCGTCTCTATTTATATACATCCTTATATACCTGTACATCCCGAAACATTGTTACAAAGTCGCAAAGTGCTTAAAAAGAGATACATCGGCAAAAACTCACAGGGACGTTACTTGATATATATTTGCGGACACTAGATGGCGGCAACACGCCATGTAGCGTCCAGCTAATAAAGCAGGGCTGTGTGTGTGTGGCAGTTCAAGCGGGCCAAGTGTGGTTCCCAAACACTTTCATGTGAATTGGTGGCGTGACCCCTTCGGGTTTCCCCGTGGGAGGTCAAAAGGGTAGTGAGTGTAGGAGAGTGGCTACAGCCTCTGCCATTAAGGCTTCAAAAGTCAGTAGCATATCTACCCCGGACCAAAGGAGGTAGATGATGGGCTTTCACGCGGGAGACCCTTGTTCGAATCCCGGGCACTACACAGAATGAAATACAGTACATTTCAAGCACAACTCAATACAAAAACTGTTAGGTTATTAGGTTAGGCTTGTTTATTAATAGGTTAATAGGGCACACCGTTTTCATCAAAACATTTAGAGACATACACTCTATATCCATAGGCCTATAGGTAAAAAGAAAAAAAAAGGGGGGGGGGGGGGTGCAGCAGTCCCTAGGTGCCTTTGAGAGCATTTTTAAGAGTCAAGTGCAGATCTTGTGGCATATAGGACTGAAATAATTGAATCCCTTGTTAGTGCCGAATCTGGGTTGCACATGGTTTGTTGAGCTCCCTCCCTCTTGTGTTGAGGGAGTGGGCCTCACTGTTATTAAGAATATTTCAATAGGTTCATCTTGGCAGTGTATTGAATCTTGTGGACCATTCCCAGCATTGTAAGATCCCCATCATTGTTAGTTTAACTGTTTTTGGTTCCTTAGGTGGGGACCCGCTGGAATTCCCTCCAATGACCCCTGGGGTCCTCGGACCCCACTTTGGGAACCTGGCCTTCACGATGCAGTGCTGTGTTTGCCAAATCAGGGGTTTTTGTCAATGCCTGATCTGACAGTGTAGATTCTAATGAGACATTTGGCATAGGGCAGTGCCCAATGGCGGCACCATAAAAGAATGCCATTCAGAGATCCATGAGCCAGATAATTAACAGGATAGATTTACAAAGAAGCCAATGTTTGCATCTCACAGACTATTTGCATAAATTGCAGTTTAAAAGTTCAGTGGTGTCTCCGTTACTATTTGAATATGGTGGCACATGCCAGGGTAGCCCCATTTGTTACCTTTGGCTATGAAAGACTTGACAAATGGGCCTAATTCAAGGGTAGGCTTGCTAGAATTCAAGTGAGAAGCTCTGGTAGGCCTCATATCGGCAGACTCCATTGTTACATTTGAATGGTAAGCAGGGATCAAATGTCAAAAGTCATTTACAATGCCCCCCGGGTGAACTACATGCCCACGTCATGTTGTGACCTTTTTGGCTGGAAATGGATTCGGGAGCTAGGGTTCACATTAAGGGTAGCAGATAATGCCATTAATGATTCCATCCCTTGCAGCAAGAGTCAAGCGGAAGCTGCTGTGACCTATAATACTGTAGGCCTACAGCCTAGAGGCCATGGACCTCCGTTCTAATGTTAATCTCTACTTTTTACTCTGCTTACTTGTGCAGCACTCAATCAATTACAGCTAAATGAATGTCTGATGTGTTTGACAAATGTTGTTCCAGGTTCCACCACAAGCTGCTTTTTTGTTGCATGAGCATGTCAAAAGCCTTCTCTTTCTTTGTACAGTGGTGTGGGTCTACCACAAACAAGCACACAATGACTAATGATGATGCATAGTGACAGGCTACTCATTATCATGCTGGTAGCCTAGTAATCCCCTAAATCCATATGCTCTGCGTTCACCTAAAAGCTTATCAAAATATCAAAACGGCATAACCACACATAATCAGAATAAATAGGTCAAACCCTGTATGCATATTAGTGTACTTTACAAATTAAATTAAACCTCAAAATGTTTCTTTACAATTGGCTACCAGAGGCCATAGGCATGCATCTCATTCTGCTGGTAGGCATCAGCAAAAATGCCAATAGTCATCAGCCATGGCTGAATCCAGACAAAACCAGGAACAAGACAGATGGAGGACTGGCTCGAATCCATGTCCTTAAGGTGGCCTGTGACAAAAACACGGTCAGAAAAGAGGCAGATTGGATGGACGTGTATATTAAGTGCTACATAGAGGGACAGAACTGGAGCAGACAGTGTACTAGACCGTGGGTAATGCAATCTCTTAACTCTCACTGGGCAGCAGTGGCAGCAAACTGCTGCACGTGCAAAGAACCCATGGGTTTGCTTCAAGACAAAGCTGTCACTCCTTTAGATCAAATGAAGCTTGGTCATTGACAGCACAGAGCGCATGTATGTGTTTCATCTTCTAATGAAACCAGACATGTTGATGTTTATGTGAAACCCTACTCTGACTCAACAAACTTGCTACCCCAGTCTTACTGACAAATTACAGTCAGTGAGCAAGGCCCGTGGAGTACTGTATCATTGAACGTCTAGTCTTCAGCGCCCAAATGCCACCAAGTTCCCATCTTGTTGAGGTTTTGTACTGTATGTAGCGAATAGCAATATGCTACAACCCTCATGGATGAGTTGGCGTGAAACCGAAATGTTTCAGCAGCAGTTATAATCTGTATCTATGTTGCAATTAATTGGGAATCAGTTGCAATTCAAGAGCATACTTACACAGGACTTTTGAGTGGTTAGTAGTGAACCTTGAGACAAATAATCCACACTGGATGATTTTATCATTTTTTAATAATTGCATTTAATTAATTGAAAACAAAAAACAAAAACAAAAAAACAAAACAAATGCAAATTATAAAAAAAGAGCAAAAACAAAGAATCATTAGGTAAAGAGAAAGGCGAGAGACACTTAAATAAGAGTTCCAAGTTGGTAAGGGCAAAGGCAAACAAAGGTTGGATGTGGTGGCACAGGGAGGTGGAGGGTTGGATGGGTCAGGTTGGAATATGTACACGGTTTATCACTGCAGGACTGACAAGACCCCCACGAAGGAGGGTTGGGGGGTGGGGGGCTCAAAGCAGCAGGTCGGAGACACTGAAACATCAGAGAGAAAGGCACTATCCAGAGAACAACAAAACAAAATCCAGAAAACACGGTAAACAAAGACACACCAGACAAGAAAAAAATACATCAACAAAACAAATCTGAACAAAAGTGCTTGACCACATTGGACCAAAAAACAAACAAAAAAGCTGATCTCTCAACATTTAGCATAAAAGACAATCTCTCAAAAAATGTTAAATCTGAGACAGTCACAGAACTGCACTGGCAATTACATAATGTGATTATCCAAACTCGGCCTCTTGCTATGTGCAGGTATAACAAGGGGGGAAGAGTGCTTTTATGTATGCGTGCATGTAGTACTGTAGGCTTGGCAGATGCATGTTAATAACCTTGCATTATGTCTCATTATGTATATCTCATTTCATGAATGAATATTGACACCATTTACTGATTTAAAATGTGTTGGTAATGCCTGATTTATACTTGATTTAGCGCAAGTGTCACACCCAAAAGAGCAGGTCTACAAGCTTGCGACATATCCTGATGCAAGCTTGTAGATCTGCCGTTTATCTGCCAAGTATAACTCTGGCTTAAATCCCTTGCGCTTGTGCCGTTCAGTTCTCCGACCTTGCTTCCCTCATGTCGACAGTCTGTGTGGACTCAGTCAGCTACATTCACTGCCCAAGAGTAAAATGGCTGTATAATAAATACATTGGCTTGAACCAAAAAGAAAAAGAAAGAAAACAGGGTGGGACAGGGTTTTTGTCATATCACAGCTCTTGCAGCACACATGGCCGTTCAACATTAGCTTACTGACAAGATTGTTGTTTTGATTTTTTGGGGGGGAGAATTAACGCGAATCTCCTCGCTTTGCAAATGTGACAGAAAAGAAATAAAGAATAAGCATAAGCAAAAAAAAAAAAAAAAAAAAAACATGAATGGAATTCATGATGCCTTAAATATCATGCTGCATTATCTGAGGGTACTCAGATAAACCCAGAGGAAAAAACAAAATAACAAAACCAAAGAAAATCATATAATTCAGCACATTCTATAGCTACTAGCAAAAAAGAAAACATAATTTACAAAAAAAAAAAAAAAAAAAAAAAAACAATTTGTGATGAGAGCTAAAACAGACAAACACATACAAATATATAATATATATTCTTAAAAAATGGATTCTCTCTATAGTTGAATTATTTATACAGCCCAGGGGCTGATGTACAATGCTCACGTGCCAACGGTCTTGGACATGGAAACTTGTCTGTAAAATGGCATCTTTTTTTTCTTTATTTTTTTCCCCCAAAGTTTTTCTTTTTTCTTAAGATTCATTCATCTTTTCATATATATATTTTTCCTTCTTTTTTTCTTTTTTTAAAACAGAGTTTAGGAGTTTATCAGTATGTATTTCATTTAATGGTGATTAAAAACATGCGTCAGAAAAAAACTAAACAAAAACAAGAGGGAAAAAAGGTAGAATGTTAAGAAGTTAAAGGAGGAGGAAAAGAAGCAGCTGTGGGGGTTGGGGGGGTCATCTTCACGGATCGATGTGCTAGGTTTTTAACCACTTTAACCAGGGCATCCATATTTTGGTCATTATAGATGGAAAAGAAAAAATCCAAAACTTTCATATCCTTAAGAAACAATCTGACGATCTTCAAGCTCACAACGTGTCGTTTCATGAGCTTGTAGACCGTCTGTTTTTGAAAAATTTGTTCAAAAGTTTTCAAAAACAAAACAAACAAACAAACAAAAATAGGGCTTAAGTGGTTAAGTTTCATATGTCTTGTTGTTTTTCGGTTTGCTCCTAACCAGGCGGAGGTGAATGTTCTCGGTACAAGGAGATGGAAAAACACGATGACACCTCCGATAACACTACTCCTCTTTTTTTCTCTCCTCTCTCTCTTTTTTGTGTGTCTTCTTTCCTGATCTGCTCCTGTTATCTCATGACGGCGAAACGGGAGGCTGAGGGTTTTGTTGGATGGCGACGGTTCGCCCAGTGAGGGGTTGGCTTGCGGTGGGGATAGATACAAGCGGTCAGGGTACGAGGATGATGACGATGATGATGATAATGATGATGGGGTGATGGCGGCGGTGATGGTTGCTGTATGCTGCCATTTAACAAGGTCAAGACTGTTTTGTTTCTCTGTTTGTTTTTGTTTTTTTTTACATGTTCCGGTTGACAGGTGTGACGTAGTTGCGGGGGAACATGCCCGTCTGGCCGTGGCAGCCTCCTTTCCACCAGTTTGGGTCGGAGTTGTCCAGCACCTGGATGAGGTCTCCGCGCCGGAAGCCCAGTTCTCCGTCTTCCTGGGGGTCAAAGTCGAAGAGCGCCTGCACATATTTGGGATGCTGCACATAAAGGTGGAGGGAGAGAGAGGTGTACAAGTGATTTATACAGTAACTGAGATAAAACCTAAAATGTAACCACTCAAGACACATGTGTGCCAGGGTTTTATACAGGCATGCAAACATAATACATTATTCATTCATTTGGGTGGCTTGGTGTCTGGCTGATTAACTGCTGTCATCACCAGGCTATCCAATCTAGTCTAGAACAGACAGTGCCAGACAGTGAATAGAGTGCCAAGTAAACAATTCAGTTTCAACAATGAAACCAAATGTCAATAGATTCTCTAATTATTATCAAACACAGGGATTAATAATCCAGGTTAGCTATTTAACTATCAAACAAGAGGGAAAAACCAAACCATATAAAACCAACCACATTTGCACCAGGCTTTAAAACACCATCAGTTTGTGAATAAGGAAAGAAATCCAAACATGTGAATCTTGGAATCCACAACGTGGCTCCAAAGTGGATCTCGGACTTTATGTCATTAGACGAGATAAATCCTGAGTCAGTACAGCCGTAATTAGTATATTTACATCTGCAACATAATTCAGCACAGGTTGATCCAATGCGAATAAGTGTTTGGCAATGCCAACTTAATTTGGTAGGTAGCCAAGTACATTGTGGCACCCCAACTAGTCATCAACCTCAAATGATTGTTCCCTAGTGGAGGCAGCAATCATTTGTATTCATTTTTTTCAGGGCTCTAGTCTGTGTATGTTTGGTGCCATTCCTTACCTCAGTGACTTGCTCTATGTCGCGCAGGAAGATCTGCTGGTTGCGTGACACAGAAGTGGATCGGTGGTAGTCCACCAGCTCGTTGAGCGAGTTGAACTTTACCACCCATAGGAAGTACTTCCCAGCACCATCACGCAAAACCTTGAAATGCTGCACATCGTTGCCAAACCTGACAAAGAGACAGAAGGGGTTAGACTCGAGACGTTGTAAGGCAGATATGAATGATACCTCGATCTATAACTTAGTTTGTACTTGGAAGTACAAACTCAGGTCGGAGATCTTTGGCAGAAACTGGACAAATCCATTCTTCTTTATATGTTAGTGCTACTGTATTAAACACCCTTTACATCTGAGCATTGATTAAAACAAATATTCAACCAACGAAAATATTAAAAAGCGCTTCAGACAAAACATCCTAAGTCTACTTGATACTCAAACCGCCTGCCAAACCATCCAACTCCATTCGTTTAGCCATCTTTTTTATGTTCCATAAATCAGTACAGTCGAAGACCCTTTACGTCAATGTGTTGGTTAAAATAAATAAACGCTTTGGCCAAAAACTTCAATTGAGCGGGATGCTTTTCCATTTCCTGATAAATTAAATGTTTTGGTGGTGGTTTCTGCCTGGCAGCGATATGACGCCAGTTGGAAAGCTGCGACAGTATCCACACTTATCAAACAAATTATTTGTGCGTGTGTGTGTGTCAGACTGCAGAGATGTTTAATCAAATGTATGAGCCATTCCCCGTTGTGACAGACGCACACGTTTATTACCAAGTGGAGCCAATCGGAACGTGAACAGTTCAGACGACTATTATGATTCCTTATCTGGCCACCAACTTTACATACGGACTACAGTGGCCCCGACATGCTATGGTCTTTATGTGGACGGCAGACAGATCCAGATAAAACTAAATGAGCCTTGTATGCGTCAACTCGGTGTTGCATAAGAAGGGGAAGGTGCGTTTTGAAAGGAGGGAATTGGACTGGCTGGAGTATTCAGTGGCAGGTGATGGTGAACCTCAGTCACCAGAGGGCAGCACTGGAAATTCAACAGCACAGCAGCAGGATTTGACCACAATAGATGTGTGACATAGAGTTATATAATGCATTTGAATGGTTACCAGTAAAGAATTCTAACTATATCTATCCACAAGACTTTGTACAAAGTACACAAAATACACTAAACAATGAGTAATGGTATGTATGTACATTGTGGTGGCAATGAGAAAGCAGTTTCTCATTTTGCTGGAGGAAGCTCATTAATAATGTACAAGGATGAATTAATGACGATGTAATAATTAAGCACATTGTAAAGGTGCATGCAATTACTATATGTGAATTGAGGTAATCCAAATGCAAGTATCGCACTCAAATGTGTTGAGTTATGATGAATACATATTGTGTGAATCTGCGTATACATGCATATTTTGAAATTGTGTATACAACACAATATGCACATTGTTGAGGTAATGATGATTTTGACATACATGTGGTATGTGACAATGATGGTGTCATGTATAAGCAACTGCTACCTACTTAACAGAAAGGGAGAAGTCCCCCGGCGCGCTCTCACTCTCACGGATAAGGAAGGCACCGTCGTGCCTCTGTTTGTTCAGCATCTCCTCTGCCTTGGCCCGTGGAATCTTCCCAAGGAACCACCTGGTAGAGAAGGTAAAACACACACACTTTAGTGCGCTGAAGTGCTTGAATCGAGGAGTGTGGCAAATGTGACGTTTGTCGGACAAAAGGTTCTCGAGGGACGTGTATTACAGGCGTACAGACTTTCCCCGGCATTAATTGTAAGATAGTCCTTGGCCTGGATACACCATGTTTGATGTGGGAGAACGGAGCAATCTCCACACAACTGGGATTTGAATCCAGGACCTCCCTTGTAACAGAAAGGGCTAAGCACTGTGTCACTATCTCAGCCAGCTTGTTCGTGTGACACACAAGGCACAGTTCACTTTTCCAGTGTAGCAATTTTTAACAAAATGAAGCAATCAAATGAGGGTCCGGTAATGACCCTAAACCTGTCAGTATTTGGTTTATAACAGTTCTGGTTTGGTTCTTGTGTGTGTGCGTGCGTGTGTGGGCAGAGGAATACTGTGCTAATAAAGTACAATGTGACTGCCTGTGGGGAGTTCTTGTGAGACAGCAGCTATAACAGTGACGTTAATTTCCAACCAACAAGCATACTCACTTCTCCCCAAATTGAACTGATAAAAGTTAGTGTTCGGGGGGAAAAATGTTAAGTCCGTTCCCTACCTGGAGTCCCTAGTTGATACATGTGCTACTTTTTAGTGGCAGACATTTATTTTTAGGCACAAATAGTGCTCAGGGCTAAAGTGGTCACACTGTAGAACCACGACAAGAGGGAAATGAACAGAGTTGATAAGACGTGGACAGAAAGGAGGCAAATGGGCTGGTGAGAGAGAGAGAGAGAGAGAGAGAGAGAGAGAGAGAGAGAGAGAGAGAGAGAGAGAGAGAGAGAGAGAGAGAGAGAAAGAGAGAGGGAGAGTGAAAGCTCTTCAGCTCCTGTTAATAATTCAGTTCAGTCAGCTCCCAAAACGAGACAGTGGACTCTTTTTGTGCGAAAGTGAAAATAATCCATAACAACCCGAATGGTAGTGCTCTGCCTCGATTACATTTCTGCTCAGTGGATGCAGTTCCCTGTTTGATATAAAGGCAATTAATGAAAGCCGTGGAAACAAGAGGCCAGCATGGAGAGACTGGAGAGGGCCGACAGATTGGCGCAATTTGGTGGTATACTACTACAGCTACAGTAAGAGGCTTTGTGATGGCAATTAAAAGTACAAACTAGGACATATGCATTTACAGTGATGTGAACAAGGTGGTGAGCTCAGCTGAGCTCTGTTGGAAATAATCTTAATTTAACTCTGATACAAAATACTGTATTTATGCGTTGCTTGTACTGTGTATGCGAGCGCTGCAACCCAACATAATATGAAAAAATACAGCACCAGTAATTTGATGTTGCCCCACTGGCCTCTGAGCTAAAACAGGCTATTAAACATTTCACACAATACCAGCACCCTCAAGCACAGGAGCACACTAATATCTAATGGCATTATATAGGTCTATATCATACTGTATATAAGTAATAAGCTATTCTTTAACTTGTTTGTGAAAGTGAATTCCTGTTCATGCACAGCCCCAAGGTGCCAAATGGCAAAAACATTTTCCTCTGCACTTTGATCTGGTTGGAATTACTGACAGGTAGGGAAATGTCTCCTAATCCCTAGACGAGGAAGCCATGATGGAGATCACCGTTGTCTACAGGTTCACCCAGAGAGGCAACCCATATGTCAAAACAATGAAGTCACCAAAGTTTATAAATACTCCAATTGTCAAAAACAAATGTCTTGCCAATCACTAATGAATAATTAATTGCTTTAATTTAGTGATGTCCCGATGCCACTCTTTTCATTTCCGATCCGATACTTTTTTCCCCGATACCAATACAGTATTGGGACATCCCTACTTGAATTAATTTAGAACAAAATCCATTTTCCATTGAATGTAAAAATAAATAATAGTTACAATGTGTGACTTTTGTTCATCTGGGCATCTGTCAACCTGCCTTGTGACATACTCATAATACTCAATAATATACTGCAAGTCCTTCCACTCCGCATTTCTATCTTAGCTTAATTTGCGACATTTAAAGTGGTTTTCTGGCTACATGAGGGTAAAACCGGTTTACTGTCTAAGCTATTTGTGAAACTCATGTAATCTACACACACCACTCTACACTCTATAGCGGTGTACTATAGACAGAGTGTCACAGTTCCTCCCTTTCATGACAACAGGACTGAAAAAGGAATGCATTTTGCAAGCATGCATTAAAAATAATAATAATAATAATAATTCATCTGCCCTTGTTGCCTTTGTTGAAATTATTTTTTTTTCTCAAAATAGTGTTTATTTTCATGATCTGTCACAATCTCAGTTGTCTTTGTCTAATTCTTGCAAATCGTAAAATATTGGCCTTTGTCTATAGGAAAAATGCCAGGGAAATTATTCTCCAGGATGTTGTCGTCATGAATACTCCAAGTTGTCAAGTTCAGACTTGCTTCCTTGTGAGTTCAGACTTGAAACTTGTCCTCAGAGTTGATACTTCCAGGAATAGGAGGAAGCAAGTACAGTTATTCCGAGGATTGGAATAGAACTTGTACTTTGTGACGTCACACCACCGGCCTTAGCTTGATTCACCCAAATTGACCAATCACAGCATTGCTACTGTGTTCAGCGCAGATCTTTTAAGGCATCATGTTTAAAATAGGCTTTAATGCCTACAACTAAGCTACAACAAGTTGTAGGCCTACAAACATTCCATAAAAAATAACACACTGCCTCTTTTCAATGCTTGCTTTAAATAAAATGTTTAGGCTCCTGTTAAAATAATATGCATATGAGATAGCCCTATAATATGCATATGAGCCTATTGAGATAGCCCTATAATATTCACATGAGCCTATTGAGCTGCGCGTCATGTCAGGCTGTTATAGTGCTTTTATACTTACGGATGAGCCTTCATCTCTATGTAGTTCTTGGGGATGAAGCCATCTTTCCCATTTAGCTCTGCTTTGTACCAGTTCTGGTCACACTCTTCATTTAATACCTGGCAAAGACAAAAAAAAAAAAAAACGTCAAGAATGAGTCAACGTTGAAAGACGGATGCACCGTGTGGGCAACCCTCTTGCGGTCGGCAGTTGGTGCGGTTGGCAGTGTATCGAGAATCATATGCATCACTGTTAACAGCTAATGTATACCATTACATATGGAACAACCAGTCTGGTCTGGATTAGTTGAGTTTAAGGACAGTCATTTCCCCACACATCATGCAGGTGTTTTACACCCACACACTTGCTCCAGGCCACAAGATGTGCAATTTTATGATGATACTTCTTGGATATGTTATAGGTGATATCTGATATTTGATAAGATATGGAATGGAAATCTACATCTTGTACACCAAGAGGCTGAGAAGGACGGTAATAGGTTTAAAGATTGAAACCAACCAAAGTGATAAAACCTCCAAAAATCAACACGAAAACGATATTTCAAAAATAATAAACGCATTAACACATTACCACAATAATTGCTCCATAAAGAATATTTTTTTTATCCTTTAGAGTTTAGAAAGTTGACGTAGTTCAAATCCCAATAGGGGAAGACACTGGTTTATTTCTACTGATATGACGATTCCATCTCCATTCTTATTTTTATTTGATATAATAAAATGTTGTCACATGCTCTTAATTCAAATTTCTAGTCGGGCCATCAACCATACTGTTATTTATTCATGCAAACAGACTCTTGTTTAGATATGCCACCGGTGGCTTTATGGGCTCAGGTGCTTTTATCATCTCCTTTTGATTCAGAGAGTAAGAAAATGAGTCAAACCTTAATAAAATAAAATGATCACTGACATGACTGTTCTCACATCTGCCTACCGGTCAGTTCCTTCCTACTACATCACTGGTATTATGACGCAGCTGGTCAACTACACATTAACCATTTGTCGTTGCCATTGGCTGCCATATCAACTTCACACATAAAAATGAAAAACAAAGGCTAAACACTTTTTTTCTCTTCTAAAATAAAGAGTTATGGAGGAAATGGTGTGTGCGACATCCTTCCTCAGTGTACAGACTGTTGTGAGGTGGACTGGGAGAGAGAGGGGGTGGGAGAGAGAGAGAACTTCCCATATCTGTTGGGTGAGGTTACAGCAGTGTGCAAGACTTGTGAACTGCTATGACAAGACAAGGAAGTCGCATGGAATACAAATCATGGTGTGTACACCTTTTACACCAGGGGGTTTCAACCTTTTTGATACCAGGGCCCACTATTTATTAGGCATTTGAGCCACGGACCACCATGTCATAGCATTTTAGCCGCACAGACGCCAAGACTAAAGATTTCTTTTGCTTTTGTCCACAATATGGAATTGGGGAAACAAAACAGGGAAACATACAGATCAAAATTACCATTAATCTTCTAGTTTTGTTGACTTGGGTTAAATCAGATGATGAATATTTTTACCTGCAAGGGTCAATTTGGTTTCATTTTTATGCTCTCAAGAGTAACATCTGGTTAACCAACTTTTCATCTGGTTAACCAACTTAGCTGGGGACCACCTGTAACCATCTCAAGGACCACTGGTTAAAAACCACTGTTTTACACTTTACACTGTTTACAGCAAATTACCTCGGTAAGTGGAAATACAGTTCATATGAACAGAGCAGCTAACTTTAATTCACATTTACATTTGAATAAATTATAGTAATTGAAGGCGAAAATACTGAAATACTTCTGCTGTTGACTTTCATGTGTGTGTGTGTGTGTGTGTGTGTGTGTGTGTGTGTGCGCGCGCGCGCGCGCGTGCGTGCGTGTGTGTGCATGCACGTGATATACAGTAAAGGGAGAGGAGAAATTAAGTGGGTTATTTATCAGTAATAGACGCTCAACCACCAACAGGTTCGAGGTCTAAGCTGAATCACCCTCAGGTGAGAAAAGGCCACAGACAGGCACCAAACTTTAACTTTTTTCCATCATGATAGAACACGTGGGCGATGTGTCACTTCCCCATGTGCGCAATGACAGAAAAAAGTGATGCGATGATGTGTGAGACCAGCCAGA
This sequence comes from Benthosema pterotum, assembly GCA_039105355.1. Lineage (NCBI taxonomy): Eukaryota > Metazoa > Chordata > Actinopteri > Myctophiformes > Myctophidae > Benthosema > Benthosema pterotum. The sequence goes on from CM076965.1 coordinate 49,841,538, forward strand.
AAACAGCCTGCGAGAAAATATCAAGCTACTAATGGACCATCTAGTAATCTGTGAGTCACAAGACTTGACTGTTGTCTCATTGACATTCTAAAACAGTTGCAGATGAAGCCAGGACTGCTGTAGTAGTAAGTAGAAGATGGTGGGTCATTTTGTGCACTGTATTTGATCTGCGCCTCATCTGCAAAAAACATGCAAGAAGTGTTACTGGTGGATGAGCCCTTCCTCTGAGGTGCACCACCACCAAGTTTCTGTCTGTCAGAAGAACAAAAGACCCACAGACCGCACAGATCAGGCTTGCTGTCCCCCCCACTGCCGCCAATTCATGCAGCCAGTGTTTGATCCAGTATCACACCCAACCAGCTACTACCATCTTTTTAGGTGGTCAAGGTCAAATCTAATTTTGTGCACATGGAACACATCTGCCTTTCAATTCAATATGCTCCCATGAAATCAATGAGCGTAAAAGCGTTTGTGCAGTAGGGGTGGTGGCTTCCCCCTTATATTTTTCCATTGACCCACTGCCTGACGTTTCTTTTTTTCACAGAACTGTATAGTAGAAATACACTGTATATACACTGGATCTAGTAGCTAACGTGTGTGTGTGTGTGTGTGTGTGTGTGTGTGTGTGTGTGTGTGTGTGTGTGTGTGTGTGTGTGTGTGTGTGTGTGTCTGTCCTATCACTTCAGCTCAACCTGACTCTAGAGACTGTGTGAGCAGCAGCCCATGCATGCGCTCCAGTGAGCTTGCAGCGTGGCAGCTGTCAGAGGACTACCACAGCCTGTGGAGGGAGGGAGGAGGGCCCTGTTGCTGTGTGTGTGTGTGTGCCTCAAAGAGACAGGAGGCTTTAGTCTTGTGCATCTACAGTATGTTGGAGAAAAATATAGGTAGGTAGGATCACAATAACAGCAATAGAAAAAAGATTGGAGACTTGAGTTAATTGAATGTGTGCATGCGTGTGTGTGTGTGTGTACAAAACAAAAGGGCAGCAGCTTCTGCTGCCTGGGCAGTGTGCCTAATACCGTGAGCTCTAAATGACCTCTTCTCTGCACCAACAACATGAGCACACGCACAGTCAGACACACACACACACACACACACACACACACACACACACACACACACACACACACACACACACACACACACACACACACACACACACACACACACACACACACACACACACACACACACACACACACACACACACTGCTCGCCCCCCCTCTCCAGGAGCACACACACACCTGCTCACCCCCTCTCCAGTCCTACTGTTCTCAGAAGCTAGCCACTGCACAGATTATTGCCACTAAAGAAGAGTGGCAAAATTGGCCTGGCTAAAGCCAGAGCGAATCAGCTAAAAAATAAAATAAAATCAGGACACAGTATTCAAATATGTTTGCATAATGTGTCCTGATTGGCCACCCCAATTTTCTGGAGGAGAAAATGGGCGTACAATCGACCTATTCAAAACCTATCTGCTGACAGGCGATTTTCTTTTGCCAACAGCTGATTAGTTCTGGCTATGGTAAAATGCCATCACGCTCATAGGTTTTCTGTATGCGTGTGTGCACTGCACTCAGAATACTTTTGTCTTCTTCCAAAAATTTAAATATGCCTAAACTCTAACCACAACCTTCACTCTCTATATTAGCAATGTATGACATTTATGTGCTTGCCTGCCCTGTGCTCTTTTAATAATGTGTCTAGTCGAGCCACTAAGCGCTGACTCACACAGAGCTCTTATATTGTGTTGTCCTGAGGCCTGCAGACACGAGCAGCCAGTGCTGCTGTGACTGCTGTCACATCCAAGGCTCAGCGCTGGAGGCGCAGAGGGGGAGGTGTTGTGTGAAGTCACACTAGAGGCAAAAAGCGCACTCACTCACCACAACATAAACTGCCATTACCCTCCACCACCCTGACCAAACACATTTCTAACCGAGAGGAGGGATCTAAAAAAATGAGATGAAATTTCATTTTGAATTGAATGCTGAAATTGTCATTTTCAATGTAGTATAGAGATGCGCAGTGACGTCACCGCCCCGGTTCCGGAAGTCTTTTCCCCATTCATTTTTCTCATAGACTTTTCGAAAATAATTTATATCAAGACGATTACGCCGCGGACACAGCCAACTCGAGTCGTGACGAATCATGATGACACACACAAACTTTTGGGACAATAAAAATAATTTCTAAGATGAAAAACGAAACAAAAAGTCTTGTATCATGCCGTTTTCTACTTCTTCCCAATTATATATTATATGACGATATTGTGTTTGTTGTCATGATTTGTCACGACCTGAGTTGGCTTTGGCCGCGGCGTAATCGTCTTGATATAAATTATTTTCGAAAAGTCTATGAGAAAAATGAATGGGGAAAAGACTTCCGGAACCGGGGCGGTGACGTCACTGCGCATCTCTATAGTGTGTATTTTGTACACACTAAAGTTACCCATATTGCCTTTAAGAAACGTTTGTAATCATGACTAAAACAAAGGTTGTTGTTATATAACATGGTTTACTGTGTCAGCCACCACAGCTCTAGTTTATTCAACGTAAGAGGTCAAACTGCAGGTCCAATGTTGATAGCCACTCCTGAGTTACTATTATGAAAAAAATAGGCTTTACTTTTTCCATATAGCTTAGTTGTTAACTGAGCACTAAGTATTTTACAGTGCATGTCCCTGAGGGAAGGCTGCTGACAGAATGCCTGCAAGTCCTAATCACACACAACCTTAACATTACCTTCAATAATTAACTTAAATAAATAAAAGCCCACAATCCCATAGACCAGCTGTTTGTAACCTAACATTACAAGGTCTTCTTAGGCGCTTTCAGCTTATAGCTGAAAATATTTTACATTTTTCCTTTCAGTAATAGGATATGCACAATGCCAGAAGTTGCATTCTGAGCTCCCTATTTTCGCTGACCAACACTTATCTGACAGCATCTGACCAGTGATGCTCAATTGCTCATAGCTCTGCACCTCTGACACACATTTTTAGAGGTGTGGTGGAACCGTTTTAGAGCATATCTAAGCTTATTTGTATTTTTCATATCAAAAGTCCCTAAAAGGCTAATGTTAATTACTTTCTATGAATAACAAGATACTGTATGATAATAATAACTGTAACGTAATTTCATTTTCACAAGGACGTGTCAAACAAGCCATCGAGACGTCCACTGGACGCATGATAGTTTTTTACAATGCAAATATCTAGCCAATGTTTGATATGACCTGAAATAATTTTCACTATGGCGATCGTGGAATCTCATTTTGTCAACATGGCTTTCAGATGCAAAGTATTGATGGACCAATCGGACGTATTACATAAGCGCCACAAGCGATCAATGAACATCACAGTCAAGGCCTAGTCCTCTGAAAAGACGTTCGACTTACGTTTACCGATGACGACGTGAGCGAGACTGTGTTGGGATGATACACCTCACTGCCTCAAGACGGTGAGCGGGCCATAGTGAGGAGGAGGAGAAGAAAAGCCGTCTTTGTTGTTGTGGCAACCGATTTGTCAAGTATCACTTCATCACATTATGTTGTTAGTGACCGGTGCAGACGTTTTGCTGGGGCTGCGTTAAAGAGATTACATTTCTAGCCCGGAGCTGGAGATGACGGCAGTTTACTCAGATTAGGAGCAAAGAGAAAGTCGCTTTGCAGACAAGGTCGTAAATCTTAACACAAGTGGCTTTGTGATAACATGGAACCACGTGGGAGTTCCTTTGAATGAGTATGGCCCAAAGAAACTTGCCTCGCCTGCAGATTGCGTTAACCTTGCAGGCCAACGTCTATGTAACCAGTTTAAATAGGACATATAGTAGTACTTAGTGGAAATGGCTGGCTAAAACCGTCCTATTGGCAGCAATGCTCTTTCAACATCGTTGCTTAGGGGTCAGTGTTGTTGTGCCATTGAAGTGCAGCTGATAAAGAAAAGAGATGTGGCTCGTGTTAAGAAAGAGAAATACAACATTTTCTTTGTTGTCAGCGTCCTCCTCCTCCGCATACAGGGAGTACACAACTGCAACATTGTGACCATCAGTTAGTTGCCTCTCTGGACTCCAGGCCAACACTGCATTGTGCTAATGCAGTGGTTTTTAACCTTTTTGATCCCAGAGCCCACTATTTATTCAGCATTTGAGCCACAGACCACCATCTGATGACATTTTCACCCCACATACCCCAATACTAACGATTTGCTATGGTTTTGTCCACAATACCAGGCTGGATTTTTGCGGACAAAACAGGAAAACACAGATCAAAATGACTATTCTCCTACAGTCTCTAATTGTATAGACTGCTGATGTCTGCTAATTTAGATGGTCAATATTATAGGTCAATATTATAACTCTTGAGAGTGTAGAAATGAAACCAAATGGACCCGCAAGAGTCCATTTGGTTTCATTTTTACGCTCTCAAGAGTTACATCTAGCTAACCAACTTTTCATCTGGTTAACCAATTTAGCTGGGGGACCACCTGGAATCCTCTCAAGGACCACTGGTTGAAAACCACTGTGCTAATGCTCTACTATGGATGAGCTGCATGACTCCCCACCCCCTCCTCTACAAAGAGATTGTTGTTTTTTGTCTTTTTAATCTGACCAAGGCAAAACAGTTGCAAGGGTTTCTATTATAGGGAACCCAAGGCTCAATCCAGAGATAATCTCCTAGTGCACAGCTGGCACCATGCCAACTTGGTCCCACATACACACGTACACAAATAAATTAAACTCTGTATGGCCATGCAGAGATAAGCACACGTGTGCAAACCCTAAACCTTAGACAGCTGAAATGGGTACCTACATTATAGAAATTAACATTAACAGAGTACAGAGTACATACTAAACACAGGGATTGATTACCAAGGGGAAAGAGTAAATACGGAAGAACACGTGCCGACACTGCAAGCACAATCCAGATAAGATTGTCGTGAATGAGAAACAGGGATTATGCTGGAGTGTGAATTAATCCAAGCTCTGGGCAGGTCAGCCATAGAACAGACGGGTGAAGCTTCCTCAGAATAACCATCGGCTGCAAAGTCCTTTTTCTCCAAACATGGATAAGAAAAAAGATTAACTCACAGACACAGGGATATAAACTTGTAAATACTCAAAGAAATATCACATGCTACCAATGGATCATAGAACGCACAACGCGCTGCTGAAATTCCTGTGTAAACTGAATGTACTGTATGTATGCATGTTTCCAACAGCTTAATTAAAATACGTATTCCATGAGGAAAAGGTAAGAGTCCATGCGGTACTGACAAAAAAGGGGAAGTAGAAGGGGAAAAAAGGCAACAGGCCTGTGACAAGGGAAATCACAAACTGAGGTTTTCTTTTGAAGAGCAAATGAACAGTGCCTCAAGACAAACTCAAGTCCTACTGTTTCTCAGAATACAGAACAGGCTGTGATGATCCAGTGCTGCAAATCAACTGGGTCATGAAGCAGTTGACTTGGTAACTATGGTTATAGTTATTGATCTACATGACCCTCAGATGTCAAGAAAGAATTGTCAAAAACAGATCCTTACAAACACAGCAACACTTCAAAGTTTGAAACGTCCAGTCTTTGATCAAACAGCCCACCAGCTTCTTGAGTGGAAATGTTCAGAAAGATGGGCCTGGTTTGCACAAAAAAACATAACGGACACAGAGAGACTTGTGATCATGCATGCTTCCGACTGTAGCCTGTGCATGTGTTCCAGGGATAGATACTGGATAGATGCGAGTAACGTGACAGAGCAAATAGTTAAGTTGTTCAACTATGTCGGAATGGAATGTCTGGCCTGGTATGTTGACGCGTTGGCGGCTTGGCGGCTGCGGCGACCCCTGCAGCGCTGCTGGATCACACTGCGTATGAGCATGTGCATGTCAGTGACGAGAAGCTGTGCAAACAGCCAAACACACACTCCAGAGTCCTATCCTCGTGCACTGTGCAACACACCGACCTCGCACGAGGAGACTCGGTGTTGTAACATTCAAATCTGCAGCGTGGCTACAGAATTATTTGAATCATTCGTCGAGCGTACAGACAGAATGTACTCCCATCGTGTTATGCAGTTTATGGTAAAGCAAAAATAAATTAACCAGGCGGACAGGGACAGATAAACACTGATCTGCTTAATACACAGCAGGGAGGGATATGCTTTTTTCCCTTTTTTCTGACATGACAGAATGTCAAAAATCCATAGTGACCTCCTTTGCTCCCAGCAGGGAGGCAGGAGTGCTCGCAGCAGGACGGAACAGAGCCAGGCTGTGAGGATAAGTGGCGCCATGACTCCCAGAGAGAGACAGATTACGCTAGCTACCCACTAATGACGGCTTGCGGTGCTACTGTAATTAACACGATGCTCTGGGGCCGTCACCACACGGGGAGACTCCATGACACCCTACAGCTGAGTGTAAACCACACGGTACAACTCCATCAAATGCTGCTCCCCCCCAAATCAGGTCATATCACATTGCACGGAGAAGGGATTAACCTTACTTGAAAAATCTGGAGACGCACATGTAAATACACGAGATTGAATGCAATTTCTACATATTTTACTTCATTACATACTTAAAATACACGCAATTGAATGCAATTTCTACATATTTTACTTCATTAGGTACCAAAAAAACCTTTGAAACTATTCCTAATGTACGCATGCATTTATTCTAAAGTGACATCATGGTATGAAAGTGAGCTTTTTCTAGCAGAGACAGATAGTGGGCAACAGGCAGCATGTTATTATGAAGGCCTTAATTACATAAAGGCTAGTCTCAAAGGTGATGGGAGAACGCGTGTCAACCTCCCTCTAGTCAAAATGGACCGGTGATAAATTCTAATTAATCAAGCAACTGTTAGTATAACCCTCGCTCTGGTTATTGCATTGCTTCAATTTATAGGCACAATTGCCCCCTAATAGCCTGGCATCAAATTTGAGATTCAAATTTGTGTTTATGAGGTGACAGTACTTCATTGAGAGTACTGAAGTGCTACTGAGGTGCCTGTAACCTTGACAGAAGGAAAAAACACATAAAGTGACAGTCCCAATATAATCCCCTCCCCCTTTATTATACAACTACAGGACTGTCAGAGTAAGTGTGCCACTGTGCTGGCACAAGTTATCTTCCATTTTATTCAAGAAATTTCAATATTGATTGTGTTAAAGGATTTGGAAAGAACAACAGGGAGGAGCTCATAATAAGGTCAGCACACTCTATAGCAGGTAGGATTATCCCTCCAAAAGTAAATACGTGATATTTGAATTAAGTGAAATACCTTTAAAGGGGAACTCCACCCATTTTCACCATGATAAAAAGGTCTCCCCATTCTGTGTTTCCAAGAAATGGAGGTCTAAAGAAATTGATGATGTCATAGCAGGTAATCCATTAACATGGTGAAACACATCTTGATGACATCATCAAGATGTATTTCAATATGTTAATGGATTTTTTTTTATCATGTCCACACAACATCTTTAAGGTATATTAATGACATTTAAAATGTTGGAAATGGATGGAGTTCCCCTTTAACAGACAATCAGAGAGTCGGAGAGAAACGAGGGCTAAAATATATGAGCTAAAGATAAGGGTGTCAGACAAACGTTAGTTGTGTTTTTCCCGTTTTGTGCTTTTATTGATAGTTACAGTTTAGATGTACAGCGAAGATGTACAGAAAAAAGAGTCGAACATGTGACACTCTGTAAGGCCAAAGCCTATGTGGCATGGGCCTGGGCCATTGGCGATTTTAGGTGGGTTGAACGGGGCACTTGCCCCCCCTGGTAAGGGTCCAAGTGCCCACCCTGCTGGGAAAGCTGCTCAGCTGGAGGCGGAAGTATAGACACCTCTAGATGCGCAACAATGTCTCACAATATGGATATTACTCAATTTGTTCTACACTTCCTCAAACCGAGAATGAAAATTAAGGCCGAGTGAAGCAGTAGGGGGGCTAAGAAAAAAAAGCCACAAGAATGAGACAGTTGTGTTTTAAACAGAGCCGTCAATCTCTTTTTGACATTTTCATCGTGGTACATCTGGAGGTTGACAATGTGCACATGAAACAGGGAGCACGTCCTATCGTTCAGTGACTCATTCTGGAAGTGAAATAGAAAATAATAACTGATTTTTTGTTGTTGTTTCATGTTGAGGATACATCTCTTCTGTAAAAGGTATTCTTACTGTCTTGCATCCATTCTCAGGAATGGAAGAGGAATGGAAGAAGACTCCAACTGACTTGGTAAAGTCAGCAATTTTTCTAATAAATATGGAGGTGGAATGAATTGAGATGAATGGATTAGCAAGTAAAACAAGTTGGAGACAGCATTACTTTGTCTATGCATGTCTAAAAATAACACATGGTGACGGATGGATGCAACAGACCCAGCGGGAAGGAGTTTAGTGTGTAGTCCGTCTGTGATCAAAGAACCCGGAGCCGTCCTAATCCCTGCTTTATAGGGTTGATTTAATGAGCCGCAGATCCGACCTATGTCGGATTACCGAATTAGTCTCTGTGTGTGTGTGTGTGTGTGTGTGTGTGTGTGTGTGTGTGTGTGTGTGTGTGTGTGTGTGTGTGTGTGTGTGCGTGCTTTAAGCCTCTCCCCTTGCTCTCGCCCACTTTCGTTAGTCGAGTGCGCGAGTCTGTCAATTTGACAGGGCTTTCCTGTACACAGCAGCTCAACTCCGTCTTTAGACAGTACTGAGTGAGAGGCAAGGCTGGCTGCTTGTGTGTAATGGAGCTCATGATGGTGGTGGTGGTAGCGATAAGGCTGAGAGGCCTTCAGCTAACTGATGCAGCCAGAATTGCCTAAACTCATCAGCTCTACGAAGGAAGAGAGGGAAACAGGGAGAGTGTGAAAGTGGGGGAAGGATGAAACCGCCAGTGGCTTTTACCCTTTCAGACCGGGACACCATTTTTGGATTCTGTACAATATGTGCAGTATTCAAAGATTATTTTGTTTGATGCTGCTATAGAAATATTTGTTTTTCAAAAACCTTAGGTCAAGCCTAAATGGGTTAAGCCGACACATAAACCAATCTGTCAAAGACGAGGAGCCCCCCCAAGGCTGTGCCTCAATGTTGGATACATGTTTCTCTCTTAGTTTTTCTCTTTAGATTCTCAAAACACTATTATGATTGTGATAGACTTTAGAGTTCACGTAAGGTATGCTGAGACAGACTTGTCCATTGCTGCCAGGATGACAGCTGGACTCTAAGAGCATTAAACTTTAATGTTAAGACGATATAACAGCGGGCGCCTGCAGGCCAGAGGCACACGCAACAGCGCACACATCCATCACGTGACGTCCTTTTGATTCAACTGACAATCAATATAATCATCAACAGTTAGAATGAACAAGGAGGAAAATAAGAAGAAGAGACTGTGTCTGAGACTGGCTGAGTGAGTGAATGAGTGAGAGATTGAGCACAACAACAATCAGCATATGCGTTGTCCTCTCCACCTCTGTTGACAGAGTGGAGAATACATGGCCCTGATCAGCACCGGTTCTAGTTCACTGGGCACATTTAGGTTGCTGCCCGCTGACAAGCTGACTGGCAGCAGATGCCACACAGAATGTAGCACAAACGGGAAGAAGAGACACACAGAAGCCACACGCATCGCAAACACGCACACTGTCCTCCATTATCGGAGGCTAGGCCAATATTTGCTGTCCTTCAATTGTTCCATGGGTGGGTAATCCTGGCTGTGATAATGCTTTCTTGCACCTCTCAAGTCGTGGCTTAGTGCTTATCGTTTAGAGACTCTGTGTAAGAGCCACTTAACAGAAGACACTACAACCCCCCCCCCCCCACCTCAACACACACACAAACACACAGCCAGAGGGAGGGGGTTCTTGTTACTTAACAGGGTCACACTGGTATTTATCAGACAAAAAAGGAGAAATATTGAGTCAGAGAAACTGTCTCATCTGAGCTTCCTCAATTGAGTCAGCATTAAATTTTAAAATGGAATACTAGTCATCAAAAACGGCATACTAGTAGTCATCTCCTGCAGTGTAACCAAGAATATATATTATTCCCGTCTATGGGTAATTGGCTAAAAGTTTCAGGTGTAAATGAAAAGGCAGTGTCACTCACTATATGGAGGATAGACACAATTGAAATAAAACAATGCAACAGAAGAGCACCATAACCCATTCTGAACTGAAAAACAATTCAAAGATTTGTGCCACATTTTAACCATTTTCAAAAATATCAGACCTACAAGCTCATAGCGTGCCACTTTGTGGCACGCTATGAGCTTGTAGGTCTGATATTTTTCAAGAACTAAAGTGTGATAACAGAGATATTCCCTCTGTGAAGACAACGCAGTGCCGTGTCGTGTGAGGGACGAGTTAGGAGTGGCAGGACGGTGCTGTGGTGAGAGGAAGCTGCTGGGGGTGGAACTTCCACGCGTGGAAGACACACCAAACAGGAAGTGAAAGCAGCAACGCTGTGGCATGTGCTCTCAAGCACAATACACCGATACACAATGTAGGCACAAACACTAAATGATTTGCCGTTTGCCCATTTGTCTTCAACAGGCTTGATGCTGAATGTTTTAACGGAGGTTTTATGTGATGGGAGTCAACATCATTACAAAACCTGAATTCAGCAGTGACAAAGTAAACACCAGATCCAGGGTTCAAAGATCTGTTGATGTGAGCCACGTTTGACTGTCAGACTGTTAATTTGTATCTATTTAGGGAAATTAGATTGTCTTTATTAGTACTCAGGGCAATAGCCAGGCTCTGCTTTGACCTCTATCAGTATTATTCTTCCAGAGCCCTCCAAAACAGAATTTGGATTTAATTGTCACAGCTAAACAAGACTTCAACAAACAAACCACAGCAAGGCAGATAAAACAAAATTTAAAATAGTTTACAAAAATGTAACCATTTATATTATTATAGTTATTTTAATAATTATAATAAAGTATTGAATATTGAATATTGAATCACAACATATTTAAGAATCACGGTATAAATCGATTTGGCACCCCGAATAATAGAAAAACGCAAATCTCATCTTTTACCTTCACTAATAACAAACATGTTTTTCAACATTTGTTGAAAAAAATCCAATAATTCAATAAAGGAATGGTCGAAGGAAAGCAATACTGCACTTTAAAGACCATTGAATGTCAAATAATATAGTCCCCAAATATAAGACGCCTCCATTTTTTTAGGATATTTCCATTGGGGAAAAAACACTGTCTTATATTCAGGCCAATGGGGTAGTTACTTAGCCATCAGCGCACCAATCAGGAGCGCAATCAGGAGAAGTGAGGTGGGATTACTCGAACGCAGGCATTTGATTGGTCTCCAACTTTGAAAATCAACAACTCGGCGAGTGAGTTCTTTGTAATGAGAGTCAACGGGTGCGACACCAGACCCATATGGAAGCACAATTCGTTGTGATGACGTAGCTGGGGCGGGCAGGGCCAGGCTACTGACAAATAACATTTGTAAGCACAATACCCACTACCTAATGTAAGAAGCTCATGGAAAGAACACTACGATGACCAATAAAACTTACATAAAGACTAAATGTCAATGTTTTCTACTAAACTCATGTAGGACTAGAGCAAACATTAATATACCGGTATACTGTATGCCAAAGCAGTAGCAGTGTGAGAAATGTGAAGGTGCGACATGACGCTGGATTGTGTATTCCAGTGTCGGGGGCCTTTATTTTGCAAACTCCAAAGATTGTACAACTGGAGGAAAGCGTAAGCCTAATGCTAACATACTATATGACACAAGATCAAAGGCAGACGCACGCAGGCCTGCCTGTAACTGCAGACACGAGACAGACCTTCAGCTGCTGGATAAGTGAAGGTATTAGGACCACAAACACATCATTATGACTAAAATGAATGGGGAAACTCCACAACAGTTTTATTTCATGTGTGCCCATATGTTATTTCAACTTGTCTGTCTTTGCATAGCTGCAAAGACAGCCAGACTATGCATAGCTGCATAGTGTGGCCCTGCATTTGCACTTGGAAGGGGCGCAGCCATGATGGATCAACAGCTTTGGCTATATGGGCTGACCTTTTGACACCGAGTGCCTACAGTGAAATAATCTAGGGCAAATAAAAAGGAGATTTACCGCTCAATGAGTTTACAGTTTTGCTTGAGCCGTCTGTATACACTGACAATGGGCCATGGGCCGGGTCAACAGGGCCTTCAAATTAATTTGAAATGCATTAGAATGTCTTTTTCAGCGTGTTAGTCAGTAGAGTAAGGCATTGCTGCATGGGTGATCCTTGGAATAAAGGTTAAGGATTAGTGCCGTTATCACGCACAAAAAGTGCTTGACTCCTTCTTGCACATGCACTGTTACCCATTGCATGCTACATACTATTGAACACTTCATTCCACCAATTCCACCAATTTTCAACATCATTACATCACTACTGTCAATATACCTCCGCACCCATTCTGGAAAAGGGAGAAATGAAGGTCTGAAGAAAATTATTAATATGGGGAAACACAACTTGATGGCATCATTAAGTTGTGTTTCACCATTTTAATATATTTTTTTAGATCTACATTTCTACGGAAACAAAATGGCGGGAACTTTGTTATTACTTCTACATAACATATCTATAAGGTATATTAATGACATAGTAAAATGTTGAAAATGGGTGGAATTACTCTTTAATCCATGTCAATTAAAAACAGCAGGCGTACAATGTACAGATTACCACAACTATTTTTATAAAAAGCCTATCTAAGTTTACCGCCTAGCTCCTTCCTTTTTTCCCTTCAATGGATGGGAAATCATATGACACGTTGTGAAACTTGACTAGTATGCTATTTTCACATACCACTAGTTCAGTCATTCACGCAGCGGAGGCATGAAATCAATGCAGGTTTTAAGACAGTTGTGTTTAAATGGTCATTGTAAATGTGTGTGTACACTTCAGAGTTCACACAACTATGACAGACTAGATCAGCACTCTGCACAGTGCAAATGTGGACGTTGCACACAAGTAGGCCATGGCATATTGTGTGTGAGCGGAGCGAGCCAATACTCATCATGACATTACTTATGTTACCATTAGTGTACTGAACGCATTTTGGTGTTCTCAGCATTATGTTTTAACTATTGAAAAATAGCAGATCTACAAGCTCATAGCGCACCACCGAGTGGCGCGCTATGAGCTTGTATCTCTCGCTATTTTTGAAAAATCGTGAAAACGTGGTGAAATCTTTGAATATTATGTTATTCAGAAACTAGACAGGACACAATGGGTTAAGTCATCTCATGAACGCTGCCAACCACCGAACAACACATTGATCGCCTTACTTGCGCCCGCTCCACTCACGCAAGTAATAACAACAACATTACTGGTGCTCAGCACAGTAGTAGTAAGCCTAGCTGAGCCGTACAGCCCAGCCTATCTAGCATGAGGCACCCCAGTAGTACATAACACAACTCTGTCACAGGGACTCACCCCCACTACAACTCGGATCTCAGACTAGAATAGCCGATCGTCTGTTCTGTCTCATCCTTCAGAGAGATCCACGTCCAAAACTGTTACTGATTACCGTCTATAGCAGTAACAGTAACACCATTTGATGACATTTTAGCCCCCACAGACCCCCAAACTAAACATTCCTTTTGTTTTTGTCCACAATTCCAGGTTGGATTTTGGAAACAAAACAGTCAAACACACAGATCAAAATTACCATTAACTAATACACTAGACCATACCTGGGCATTATGCGGCCCGGGGGCCAAATGCGGCCCTTTGGCTGAGTCTGACCGGCCCGGGGACCACCAGTGGTCCTTGAGAAGTTGAGAGAGTTCCAGTTAAATATGGAAAGTTGGTTAAGCAGATGTAACTCTTTGAGAGTGTAAAAATGAAACCAAATGGACCCGCAAGGGTCCATTTGTTTACACTCGGGTAAACGCGGGTCCATTTGGTTTCATGTTGATGCTCTCAAAGAGTTACATCTGGTTAACCAACTCTTCATCATTTAGCCTGGGGACCACCTGGAACCCTCTCAAGGACCAGTGGTGGTCCCCGGAAGATCGGTTGGAACCCACTGCTCTATAGCATCAGGTATAATTACAGACAGCTGAGCTCAGCCAATCTGTTATGTTTTTACAGAGCTATAAAGATCATTTATTTATAATCACTGGTGAAATATGGGTTATTTTATATATGTATACAATTACACATACAGTTTTTCTACATTAAACCTACAATTAAAGTAATTTTCTGATGACGTCTGTACTATAGAATAGAGGTTTATCATATTTCTGTCCCTATTCAACAACCGACAGCAAGGTCGTCAAGGTAATCACGGCCAACAAAAGCCCACACAGATGTGAGGTTTCGTGGTGATTAAAATTGGCCTACATGCTCGGCTGTTGCATCCTAAACCAGCCCCTTTTCATCCTCATTCAAGAGCAGGGCTTTTTAGACCAGCGATTATGTAAAGTCTCTTCCCCCTTTTCCTAAAAGCCAACGGAAATGAAAAAAGAATTGACATTGAGTGGCATCAGCTGTGTAATACTATATGTAGCCTCGGAGACCCAGGCAAAACCAATTTCGTGTCTAAAAGGGAAAGAAAAACTGGGTGAACGACCCAGGAAATGTGGCATACGAGTGAGAGCAAACCTTGCATTTTCCTAACCAATGACAAAATTTGGTGATGTTTTGGTGATGATTTTGGTGCCCCCAAAAATCCTATTTAAGCACCAGAAACCAGGACATAATGAAGGTAGGTACACCACCAAGCACGGCCATCTTCCCCATTACTATAGGAACAAGTTAAATCACCGTTTCTTTGCAGAACATATTCTAAGCTGTTAGCTGATAAGATGGCAGACTTTGTGCTTTCAATTCAAAGATACAGTACATCTCTATTGGTCTACATTCTACAGTGTAAAGTACATTGACTGAAACAAAAAACCCACTATGATTTAGTAAATGTAAACAATCAACATTTAACAAATGATCAGTATTCAATGTAGTCAAATATTTCCATCATCCAGGAAGTGGAAAGTGGACTTCAGCCTGAAGACATAAAAATTCTCAGTGACAGATAGTGCAGGGCATACGGATCTCAAATGGGTCAAGCTTAGTTGTTAGGAGGCTGATGGCCAGTGGCAACTGACACAACGGTCTGACCAAGACGCTTTGTGGTGGGCCACAAAGCACACACAGACCAACATTGTGCCTTCCAGACTAAAACACGAGCGAAGCGCACCCCCAGACCCTCCTGTAGACCAGAAGGGATAGGAATAAAAACAACAGCTACCATCTCCCAGTGCTACTGTTGAATGAACAAAGCCTTCACACAAGCCTAGTAGACGCTGCAAAGGACCTCATGTCTGAACAGCAGCGTTGGTTAGACTTGGTATCCTCAGACGGACAGCGGTGGTAAGTGGTGTCGAGCACAGTCAGTCAATACCCCGCGGGGGAGGCTTTTACATGTACTACAGGCTAGCTGCGGGGTACCTTGGCTATTGGTCACCCCACAAATAAAATCCCAATGTCAAAATATTACGCATTCACACAGTAAATTACCCAATGTTTGTTGCAGAGAGGACTACATTTCAAGAACGCACCATAGAGTGTGTTGTGTGTGTTCATGAGCGAGCAAAGAGAAGCCTGTTCCATCCTGTCTTACAGAAGTCACCTGGGGGTAAACATTCAGGCATGAGACTGTTGCATGAGCAGAGCGCTGAGTGAAGGAATAATGAAATAAAAAAGTGCAGTAGTTTGCAAGCGTTTAGGGTGTTTTAGGAAAGAAAAAAAAACATTTACTTGCACAGTTTGCCATGTGTTTTTCAAATAATTTTTAAAATATTTATTTTACCAAAAAATCCTGGTCTTTGCTGCCACCACACAGACGTGCGTGCACACACACACACACACCTCTCCCTGTTTCAAAATATATTCATATAAGAGAGGCAGACAGAAGACAAATTAAGTTTAATTCCCTTTGCAATCATAGGGTGCCCAGCGCCCTACTGTATGTCACTGTCAAACAAAGCAAACAAAAATAACAACAGTGGGGCCCTGGTACACTCATCCACAGGTCAGATAAGTGGACTTCCTGTTAAGACTCCATAAAGTCATTCCTCCAATGTAGAGGCAAAACAAGCCTGAAAACACAACCACTATAGTCCAGAAAAAAAGCAGCCGTGCCTTAATAGTTTAATGGAGGTAAATTCATATTTCATTTTTTTTTATTTTCAAATAATACATGTAGTACACAGCATATAATAAAGACATGTGAATTAAATGTGTCTGTTCAAATAGCTTAACAGGCAAATCATTTAATAAGCCTTAGTTCCCCATTTCAGATGCTTTGTCGAGAAATAACTATCCTGAATTCTCTTGGGATTTTCAACTAATGCAAAGGGACTTTGCATTTCATTGTGGTAGTAGCTAGACATTCTAAACAGGAACAGGTCCTAAATTAGTCAATCTGGTCAAGCGTTGGTTCTGCTTTCATTATTGTACAAAATATTAAGTGAGATGTATGGCGCGGCAAACATGATTTTCATGCAATCAGGACAGTCTGCACACACACACACACACACCTAAGAGTGTGGTCAGGTCAATGTTTCGATGATGTCACACTTGTTCACACTTTATAGGTTCATACCCTTGCCAGTAAAAAAAAAGAAACACTGCCAGTAAGGGAAGTATTATCAGGCATAATAATCAACTAAAACACCTGGGAAGGATGCATACACAGTAGTCTATACGTAGAATTACATACATCTAGAGTAACGTGTAGTGCTGCAACTAGGCTTAATCTGATATACATCTATACTAAAATTAAGGAGTTGTCTGTCCGAATGTCTGAAACACAAATATCTCCGCGACGGCTCCAGCCATCGCTGTAAGTTTTCACACAGCCGTTCACCATAATGTCATGAAGAGACTGACGGAGCCCTTTTGCCAAATTAACACACCGTTGATTTATAATGAATTTATTTGTGCGTCCCATTAGCTTTATATGCGGGAAGCGACCCGCCCCCTATCACACACGTCACACCGACCCAACATGGAATTATCATTGCGCATGGAGACGAGTGAGACGCGAGCACAACGACTACAACGAATCGCCGACCCTCCCTCAACGCCTTGCATTGCCTGCTCTGCTGCTCCGTCAATGAAGAAAATAAAACATAACCTCGACTCGCGGCGTGTCGGCTGCTTTAGCCTACTCGACACGGTGTTTTCTATGGGAGCAGCAGGACGCTGCTAGCAGCCAAAGCTACCATCATCCACTTAGCCACATCCAGCCTCTGCCGCTGCTGCCCAATGTCCATCTTACACCCTGCTAGCAGTCAAAGCTACCATCATCCACTTAGAAACATCCAGCCTCTGCCGCTGCTGCCCAATGTCCATATTCCAACACTACACTACCCACTGCAAAGTGCAAACACGATCGTATTTCACTCTTTTTCGAACAATGCCTATCACACACGTGTTGTGTTGTCTAATAATAAACTGTATGTTCGACTACGCGTCTGTCCCTATTCAGGCTGCACGAACAGCGCTCGAGCGCTCAGTTTCTGACCCCGCAATGTCGCACGTATTACTCTACATGCCATTGATGTCGCAACGTTGACTCTGCATGCCCTTGAACGGCCAGAGTGTTACAGACAGTAGACAGAGTTGCGACAACTTCATAGACATGTACAGGCAGTTCGCCATCATGGTTTCTTTTTTTCTATGTGTGTGTGTGTGTGTGTGTGTGTGTGTGTGTGTGTGTGTGTGTGTGTGTGTGTGTGTGTGTGTGTGTGCGCGCGCGCGCACGTGTCGACTCTACACTAACACCGTGGTTTTCAACCAGTGATCTAGGGACCACCAGTGGTCCCTGAGAGCATTCCAAAAGGTCCCCAGGCTAAATGATGGAAAGTTGGTTAACCAGATGTACTGTAACTCACATCGCACATCATGCCACAAAGAAGTTAAAGGGGTACTCCACCTTCAAAAAAAACTTTTGGTCATTTTATGGTCTACTCAGCCTCATGTGAACACACCAGACAGTTTATAAGTTACTCCTTTCAGTATTTAGATATTTGATGTTCATTAGTCTGTCGGACCCAAACCCATTATAACTTAAAACTCCATTTTAACCATGACAGATTATTCCAAAACAACCCATCTTTTTTCTGGTGACTGATATTGCACACACATTACCCACGCTTCGCATGATTTGGACTTCACATATTAAACGGGTAAGGTCCTAGTCTAGTTAATATAGCTACATGTGTTATATTTTGCAGTGCAGTTGCTACTATGCACACTATCATCAGATCCCGAGGGAAGAGAGATGGTTCACTCATTTTGAGTTTAGCTACACAAAACTGTAAAAACTATGGTTAAGTGGGAAAACACCCATGATAAATTACAAAAACTCCAGTGTTAGGTGATGACCCGATTAATCAATTAATGATTAATTAAAGATTGCTAAATTATTTGACAACTAATGAAATTATCGATTTGAAACCAATTCATCGATTAATCTTTGCAATGTTATGGTTCCATATTCATCCAATTCCAGGTATGATGTACCAGCCATAGCATGAACCAGGGCCGAATGATTATTAGTTTTCAAACCAAAATCATTGTGGATAACTTTACCAGCAACTCACTCATGACCACCAAAACCCATGGACACTATTCCTATTGCCACCATAGACTCTTGTTCTATTTTGTTCTTTTGTGAATAGCAAGGATCGGCTGAAGCTAACATCAACAATGTCAATTAAAGAGTGTTTAGAAGCATTAATATTTTTACCTTTGCAGTAACAGCGAGTTACCTGCTCGATCTGAGCTGTGATTCTGAGAAAGTATTTGAACATCAGCAGCCCCCACCTCAATGTGCAGGCCTCCATCCTGCTCTAGGCAAACAGATTGAGCTCAGAGCTGCTGATCGACCGAGAGCTCTGCTATGCAGTAAACATGATCGAGGTGAGTATTAATTAATAGAAAGATCAATAACACGTAAAGTTAAACACATTCTTGGCCATGGGGGATTGGTTTGGGGAGGGGGTGTTGAAAAACACTGTTCTAGGTGGTCAGATAACAATAACGTCAGATGTGGGTGTACTGTGGGTTTAAAGACCCATCCACTGTCCAGCTTTTAACTACGATAGAAGCCTAATTTATATTCTGCAGCACGGTGGTGTTGCACGCCTAATGTTTTAGATCCACAAGCTCTGGATGTGACAGATCTGCATCTGCCAGGCTATAATATGTAGAGCAAAACATTTTGGATAATAACTGCATAATGATGGATTATATTCATATTATAATTATAATAATACAGGCCAGGGTCTTTCAGGGTAAGCCAAACGACCTCTTAGCCGTCAGTCAGTGAGAAAGGGACCCCCACTGTACACAAACATTATAAAATTGCACTGGCATTCCATATCTTTCAACCAGGGACGTCAAAGACAGTAGAGAGAAGACAGTATACTGAACAGTCAAAATATTTGCTTGCTGAGGAAAGATAGTAGATATATGAAAGATGGTGCACTGTACAGAGCCTGAATTCAGCACTTGCTCAACTAGAAGCAATGACTATAGAATGACAAACATCACGGTGGCAGGGCTACCAACAGTGGGCGGAGTAAACTTGTCAATAAGCAGTTATCCAGTAGACACTAGGCAGTGGCCTACTTAAAACAAAACAATAATAATCAACATTTAGTGTGATTAACATGAATGTGATCTGAAGGACGGGGGCATCAGGCTGCAATATTATTTCTAGAAATCCATGCAATAAGATCATGACTTTTGGCTAATGCCTGCATCTCTACATTCCATGAATCTAATCTTCTACCCCCTCGCTCTGATCCCCTCTCCACTGATGCTGGGGACCGAGGCGGGCAGCATGTGGTAGTCGTGCCTCAGGCTTACACAAATCTAGCAGGAAACTGCATGACCATGGCAGCCATCCTAAAGCACTGCCATCTAGCTATTGGCCTCGCATTTCCTCTTGATTAATATTCATGCAGGACTCAGCTAGCGGCACTGCTTGCGAGATGCTTGGAGGGGATTGGCGTGTGCGATCATGATGGCCCGAGCGCCACATGGTGCTCCGAGGGTCGAGAACCTACAATCTGTGGGCAGGGAGAGTGTTGAAACTGTGGAAAGGAGCACCATCCGTTACTAGTAGTAACTAGAAGCTCTTAGTCATGCTATAACTAGAGTATCTGAAATAGGCAGAGAGTAGCGACACTCTTCGCTGACTCCAGTGCTGGCTGAAAAGAGACGGCTATTGGCTGAAAAGCACACGTGACAACGAATATTGGCTGAAAAATGCACATGAACGCCTAGTAAGGAGGGATTCAAATTCCAAACAAACCACTCTGGCCATCCAGCTCCATTGACAGCAGATCGCACATTTGCGGTTAAATTGGGAAAATTACGGCATTTTAAGTCTTAAAGCGCCGTTCTCGAGCTGCTCGTGGACATCCCGTGGAGACCCCCCCGCCGGTCACGCGGACGGCTCGTATCACGACGAGATGTAGATTTCATTCTTTAATCCAACTATTAGTCCGTGCGCATCGTCTGATGATCATCCCGTTGCTGACTTTCATTTGGGACAGAATTGGGGACAACTTTTTTTTTTCCCTTCCCATTGACATGCATTCAGCCCAATGCATTCAAACGGCTCTCCTCCGGTTTGCCCCCTCAATGTCGCTGGCGCATGGGTTAAGCAGCCAGGGCTACACAGCTCTTCCTGACTTGTGACCCGGATGTTTTTGGGTACATCGCCAGATGATCGATTAGGCAAGACAACAGACACAGCATAACAGAAACAGCACATCCTGTTTAGGAGATCTGAGCTTCAAAATAAGGGCTTTTTTACCGATCGAACTGGTTTGAGCCGCGGCAGTGGAAAGAAAACAAAGAAAATCCGATCGCGCTGAATGAGTTAAGGCATTAACAGACCTCTCATCACTATAGTAAATCACTTTAGTTAATGTATATTATAAAAAATAGACTGTGCTGTGATGCAGTGGTTAGCTATGTATGCCTACGTTTGAAAGCACAAGGCACAAGCTTAAAACGTGCCGCTACTCTCTAAAGTACACTTGCTAAAACCTAATCAGCTCCTACTGATGGCCAATAACTACAGATTTAGTTGTAGGTAGCAGATTTTTTTCAAACAAAGTTTGGAATGTCACATATAAACGTTCGGTGCTGCGCACCATAACAATGCTCTCTCCACCTGCTTGTCAGAGTTAACATACCAGTTGCCTGTGAAAACAAACTACAGGTACTGTTGTGATCAAAACAGAACGTAAGGTTACAGTGAAAACATGCCTCCATCCACTAAAAAGGGCTTTGTGTGTACTACTCAGTCTTGAGAAATCCTTCAGGTAAACAACTGCTGTAGGAATACGTTTTTAACTAGGGCAACAAAAGGCAACAAAAATAATCTATGAAGTCTGGTATTTAGATATCAAAAGATATCTAAATGTAGCGAAATGTAGCGACTAACTCACCTGTCAGGACCCATTAAAAAGAAACCATCAACGACTGTATTTGCATAAAGGTACACTTCTGTATTAGGGACATCTTTCTGTCCCCTTCCAATATGTTGTCACATGCTGTCCTTAATCTCTAAGCTCAAACCCTTTTCAGGCAACAAGACAGTGGGCCTTTAAATAATGTCATGCCTGAGGCCTCACATAAACTTGGGATTTCAAAGAAAGATTAAAGAGATTCCTGTAATGATGGCCCATGAGGACATTAAACTATTACATCTTTACAACTCTTTACATACTTCAGATAGCATTTTTCTATTGGAATTTTCAATTATTTTAGACGATATCAATGGTCATCAATGCTCATCATATGGGCATAACAAACAATGGATGCCAAGACAATGGGAACATTTCCATTTGTTATTTTTATATCAAAAACCTATTTTAATAACTTGTGATGACATGTCAAGACTTGTACGGATAAAAAGCAATGGGAATTAAACATGTAAATTCACCTGTTTCAATCCCATCGCTGCACAGTCCTCTGTTTTAATCTCATTCAATATGATCAGGCAGTGTCAACTCATTCTAAACACAACCCTTACACTGAAAACCTATTAGTTTAGAAATAAGCCAAACTTTTAGGCGCCTGTCTGTCACTCGCAAACAACCAATCTGCATGTGCATGCATGACTTCAGCACGAATCAGATTACACCATGAAGTATGAAGCTACGAAGGTAAACTATGTAATGTATGTATTTCTGTGTCT
The DNA here is from genome assembly GCA_039105355.1 of Benthosema pterotum. Taxonomy (NCBI): domain Eukaryota; kingdom Metazoa; phylum Chordata; class Actinopteri; order Myctophiformes; family Myctophidae; genus Benthosema; species Benthosema pterotum. The sequence continues at coordinate 49,863,790 of CM076965.1, forward strand.
ACATACGTTATTGTTGCACCATTCCTTGGAAAAGTACAAATGCACAAGGGACAATCATCATCATAGTGATGAAATAAAATAAAAAAAGTAATTAACAGTTAAAAAAAACTGTCTGTTTTACGATACAACTGTCTTGGACCAATAACAGCAACCTACAAGCTCACAACACCATCATAAACCACTGTACTACATATTGCACATAAACATACATAGGTAGTGAGTGCAGAGGGACTTGGGGCTAGTTGCCTGTAGAGAGGCAGGCAACCAGCCTGTGTGTGTGTGTGTGTGTGTGTGTGTGTGTGTGTGTGTGTGTGTGTGTGTGTGTGTGTGTGTGTGTGTGTGTTGTCAATCTATACAGTACCAGCCAGGCCCAGGACCAACTTAGCAAACTAAAGTCTAGATGAATTGGGGCATCACAGCAAAGCACACTGCTGCTTTCTTGCAAGTCATAATGAGCAATCAACACTAGGGCTGTGTTCAAAAAATCGATCCAGCGATCCGATATCGATTCACGCTCAAAAACACGACATCGATTAAAAAATGTGTGGATCGATCTTCTCCAGGCGACTGGCACCATTTTCTTTTACACGGAGGCGCACTATAGAAAAGACAGACACTACTAAATGCGTCGCCGCCGCTGCCAAAAAAACACGTGCCAAAAAAAGCTCGTTTTGGACAGCATGAGGGCACATATATTCTGTGAAATCGTGCTCGATTCCTGCCGTGATTCCTGGGGGCACAACGAAGCACCTGCAGCCCCTGGTAAGTGGCACTTCGCCACTTTGAAAACAGGCTTGGATGACTAGCGGCGAGAAACCTTTCACCAAAACTGGTCGCATGCGGAAAGCAACTTTTTCTCAAGTCTGGCAGTGGGTCCTGACTGCGTGGAAAAGTGTCAAAACATCCATCCACGATCACGAACGGGTTTCGAAAGGCTGGGCTGCTGCGCGATCAGGACGAGGCGGCGAAAAAAAGCCTAATAAAAGTCACATTGATGTCGCCTCGTTCAGCGCATTGAGAGGATTCCTGGTGGTCGCCAGCTAAATGATAGACAGTTGGTTAACCAGATGTACGGTAACTTTGGGGGAGTTAGGTGGTCTCCAGCACACATACTTTGGAAACACATGCGGCGCGACCTTGTGGATCAGCTATTTAAGCGAGCAAGCTTGTGGATCGCTTATTTACAGAGAATCGAGACCACAAAATGTACAGACCCAGGGTCGGAACGCTTCCTCGGTAACTTTTTTATATCCACTGCGCGTCGCAATGAAGGGGCTCGCACGTGCGAGTGTAAAGCGACTCGGGAAAACAAACAACTGTCTTCCAGTTTGAACGCACGGTCATTTCCCAAGCCTATACCCTCGGTCTGGATTCTGGACATATTGTAAAGTGTCCGTGTCGCTTCCTTCCCCGCGTAGAGTACATACAACAAGTGTAGGCCTATCCAAGGGCGGGTTGGCCATCTGGAGTACAGGGAGTTTTCCCGGTGGCCTGCGCCACCCCCCCAGGGTGGCCTGGCAAAGGCAAAATTGTCCCGGTGGGAAAATATGTGCCAATCCGCGCCTGAGTATATCTACTACCGTGTGAATCAACGTTGCAGCCCTCAGCCAGCGTATGGCCAGAATGCCGTGCCATCCGTTAAATTAAAACTATAAATAGGCCTACATACACGGAGATGCAATGCTACTTATTGAACCAAAGTAATAATTACATACAGCACGTGCAGTTAAATGTTACACGTGTATGACTGAAACAATACAGTTCACGGCACAGTAGGCTACACGTTCTGTGCACTATAGATTAAAACACTTGAATGAGTTATAGCCTACAAATGCATTTTTTTCTTGAAGTCGTTTAAATAATAAAAAGGATGCTTCTCAAACACCATTTCGTTGCCGACAATCTCATCTGTGCAAGAAGTAAGAACCCTTACATATGGTAATTACCTTACTTATGGTAATTAATTAACAGTCCAGTGCGGCTTGTATATGTACACAATTGTTTTTTTTTTTTCGCTAAATTTGGCCGATGCGGCCTATATTCAGGTGCGCTTTATAATCCGGAAATTACAGTAGGGCCTACTTAATACTTGACTCTTCTCTCTCTGTGTCCCTCTTACACATACACAGATACAATCACCAACATATGGGGCCGTCTTGTCTATTGGACAGTATTTATTTCCATTATGTCTGTAAATAGATCGATATCGAATCGAATCGGATCGAATCGTGGATCGAATCGGATCGTGACCTTGTGAATCGAAATCGAATCGATCTAGGGAATTCGGATCGATTCCCAGCCCTAATCAACACATGCCAGGTCATATCATCAGACGAAGGAAAAAAGGTTTACATTTACCTTGAGGATTTCCCCGCGTTTAAAACTAAGTTCATCATCAGCAGTGGCTTTGAAATCGTATTTGGCAATGGCCTCCATCGTTCTGGTATCTCGTTGGAAACCTGTTTTTCTATAGTCGTGTGTTTGAAGGGCTGACTCAAAAGTAAAAACACAGATCCAGAATCCTGTGGGCCGGCCGGTTCTCTCCGAGTCTCTCCTCCCGTCTAGGACCCGTTCCCTTCACAGCTTGGTCCTCACATAAAGGTCACAGTAAGGTACCTGCAAAGAACAGCAATGTGTTATTCATAAGCACTGTTAAACACTTTTGACATGATGTCCTTATTGTCATTCATTATCAGTGTAAACTGTTGTGAGGGAAATATATAGCAAAGACAAAAGCAACCAAGACTGTAAGAATACCCGATACATACGGACATTGATATTTGGTATCAAAATCAAAAGCCATATCACAATTCTCCATTATGTCACTACCGGTCCAGGGGAGACCACGTGCTGATGTTTACATTCTGCACATTCCTGTCTCTGAAGGAGAAGGGGTTGTATTGTAGACTAGAGCATTACCTGAAGTCTGCATTTACCCATCTGTCCGGTAAAAAGATGACAGGCAACAAACCAAACATACACATAATTCCTAAGGGAAACACACAAGAAATAACAAGCGCTTGTGCACATTTTCAATGTTGATCTAGAACAACATTAGTAGGGCTGCAACGATTAATCGATGAATCAAATTGATAGTTTAATTAGTTGTCAACCAATTTAGTAATCAATTCATTGGATTGGCAACTAATCAGTTGAGTTATCCTGGGTGTTTTCCACTTAATCATAGTTTTTTCCAGCGTTGTGTGTAAATAAACTAGAGAGGAGTGAGCCATGTCCTAACCCTAACCCTTAATACGACACATAGTACTGCACCATTCCTTTTAGACTAAAATGTGTAGCTATTCTTTAACCATATGCAGTTAGAATAAGACTCAATGAGTTGCTAATTAATTAGTTTGAATAGCAGCCTAATCAGCAGCTAATCAAATGTATTTCGTTAGTTAGAACATGTTTGAGATATATATTTTAAGGTGATAGTTAAAGAAGTGTCGCAATCCAATGAACCAATTGATAATAATCGGCTGATGAATCGATCATTCAAATAATCATCAGTTGCAGCCCTGGACATTACACAGTTCTAGGGCAGTGCATGGAGCATCATCGTATAGTGACTGTACATGTATTTAGGAATCATATCTCCTGATCAAGCCCTGGACCAGTTGGAGCCATCACTATTATGACTTTTACAACTGGAATCATGGAATGTAGACAAATCTGAACATGATCCAGCAGTTTTGTGATGCCCACTCATTGCTTTTTGGCAAGTGTTTTTGCCCCTCTATAGCACGCTTGTAACCAACTGTATTGTAACCTATGATCCATTAAAATATCCAAAATCTCTTTACATCAACTCACATAGCTACTATTAATGCCGCTTATTCAGCTGCTGGTAAACTACAATGGGTCACAGCCATTCACCTATTGTACTTCACAGGACACCAGATGTTTTTAAGAACAACCCGTCGCTATTTAACCATTTCATTCTCTAGTCTATTTTACCACTCCACATTCATTCCCAATGCATAATAACTCACTGAGGGTCCAGTCATTGCATGCCTTTTGGTGCACTGAAACCACATAAGGCCTACTTCCTTAAATAACAGATTTGGGGGTATTTTAGTGTGTCTGAAAGGATGTAAACTGGTCATGAAGGCTGTATTTTCCATTGATAAGTATGTCTTAGAGAGAGAGTTTTAAACCACAGCAAGCAAAGCAAATGTTGAAACTATTCTCTTGTGTATGTAGCATTTAGTAAATACTTTAGTAGTTTATATTGGGCAGGTGATGGTAGTATATTGGACTAAAGTAACTGTTGCAATTTGCGACATGGTGTTGAACGGATTTATACTACTATGGCAACTTGGTTGGACCATAGACTGTAGAAAGTAGGGTGTAGAAAGTAGACTGTAGAAAGTAGGGTGGACACAACCGTGTCTCACAGAATTGCCTGACTGTCCTATTTGACAGCCAGCTAGCACAGCATGATGTTTTAATCTCAGACAACATGCCACAACCATCAATTGTACGACTCTCTCTCTCTCTTTCCCTCACACACACACACACACACACACACACACACACACACACACACACACACACACACACACACACACATTTAAATGAATGCTATAATATTTTGGCTAAATTTGCAGAAAGTGTAAGATTGCACTTCCTGGGCATAGTAAGCAAACAGACCCCATAACACGTAAGCCTGGAGCACTGGTAGATGGGTATAGTAGAAATAGATCATTTCAGCAACATGAAGAAGAGTCTATAATGACAGCTGCATTTCCCCGTGGTGCTCAATAACGCAGAGAAGACCAAAACAAGACAGATAGAGGTAAAAGGTTATTCTAAGTCAAGACTAGCCAATCAAGTCAATTCTACTACATCCAAGTTTCTCAAGAAGTGGGTTCACTTCTTGAGCATGACAATGATTGGAAACGCTGTTTCAACGATCTCACAGCTATTGCTGCAGTATTTTTGTTTATTTCGACACAAAACAAAATTGACAGTATCTGCAGTATCTGACATCTTATGTAACAAATTCATCATCATCACTACTATAAATGAGACTTACCGCATCTAGAACGGTGAAATCTCATTATGATTCTTAACTCTACCGTTTAGCTCATACATCTGTTTTCTTTTTGGCAGGCGACACCGTCGTACTACGGGCTATATAAATAAAGCTGAACCAGCTGCAGCCCCCTCTAGGCTTATCGTCATCTATTCATCTCGCATCGCGACCCTTCAGGCTCAACAAACTGACGCATTTTGAAATGTGTGTCTTTTCACCAGTTGAAATCACATCGCTCGATGTGGTATACAAAAATAAGACCCCCCACAAAACGCCAAGCTGTCTTTCTAGGAGTGAGGTTAATAATAAATATACAACCCGTGGGTGTCTCATATTGGTATTTATTTAAGTTGAATAGCGAGTCATACACGTCTGAGTCAAATTAAATTACAGTCCTACTGTTTTTACTGGCAAGTTTCCAGTTGGCAAACAAGAGAAAAGAAGAAAACACTTTTTTCACAGCGCAGCAGCAGCAGCAGCAGGCTGTTGTTAGCCGTGCTAACAGCTTGGATAGCTACCCAACTTAGCTACCGTTAGCTCGCATCGTCAGAAAGAAGAACAGCAACGTCCAAGTTTACGTGTCAAACAGACTCACCACTTCACATGTGTGGTTCAGATAGCGCCTCTGTGCCGAACGGACGCCGTAGTGTTAGTATTTATCCAGCCTTGGTGTTGTTATAGAGCGGTATTAACGTTGTGTACGCTTCGCTCTCACTCTCTCTTCTCTTCGCTCTCTCTCTCCACCCGAACTGGGAGTCACTCGTCTCTCCTCTCTCTCTCCGTCTCAGCCTTAGCTGTGTGTTAGCATTACGGCTAGCGCTAGCAGCGCTAGGTGGCTTTCCGCTTCCTGTCAGTCCAGAGCTGAACCGTAGCCATCTCGTGGAAGTGTTGCGACATTGAGGGTGAGCTCTCGAGCTCTGTTCGCGCAGCCCGAATAGGGACAATCTGAAGTTGTAGATGGGTTGTTTTTTTTTAACGAGGTCCGCGCACATAAGAGGCATTTTAGGCATTTGTGCCACTGCAGTGCCAACATGTCAGTTCTTTTAAAGTATTCTAAAGCATGGGTTTTCAACCATTTTGATACCAGAGCACATTCAGAATTTGAGCCACAGACCACCATTTGATGTCATTTAGACCCACAGACCCCAAAACTAAAGATTTATTTAGCTTTTGTCCACAATTCTAGGTTGGATTTGGGAAAAAACAGTGAAACATGCAGATCAAAAATGACATTCTCTAGTTGTGTAGACTTGAGATAATTCAGATGGTTAACCAAATCATTTGGTTTCCTTTCAAACAGTTACACCTGGTTTCCCAACTTTCCATAATTTAGCCGGAGGACCACCTGGAACTCTCTCAATGAATACTGGTGGTCCCCGGACCACTGGTTGAAAACCCCTGCTCTAGTCCAATGCATTCTGCTTTCTTCCGGCCTCGGACTTGTCCCTATTTGCTCTCCCCACTCTCAATAGAAGTCAATAAAAGAGCCACCATTAGACTGACACCATGAAGTGAACGGAGTTTGCGTAACTCTGTCTATACTCTGAAACTGAACTCCTCCCTGTCGGCTGCGTCAAAGCTGTGCTGTGGTCACCAGTCACCGCTCACTGCTGGTCAGAGCTATTTAGATGATGTTTCGATGAGATCTCTTCTCTGCCTGGCGCCCCTGGTTAAACCCCGTTTACTAATGTCCTCCTACTACACCGATCGCACGCACCACGGTGCCAGTTCTATTACTAGTATCCTACATAAATGAGTAGGCTGATGATGTTGCTTGCACAGAAAACAATGCAGAAGAACGGCATTGTCTACAAAAACAGAAACTGTAAAACGTGGTTTCACAATGTTGACGCCTGTGGCTGTTCCCCTGTTTTCTGAAGTCTTACAATAAAGCTTCAGAACACACAGAGAAAACGCCATACGACAGAGAAAATCCACTGAATGTTCAAAGTTCAGGTTTGTAATTGAGGCCATAAATACCTAAAGGAAATAAAATGTCCTCAAACCTTAACCTATGCCAATAAAGGAAAGAGCCCACATCAGTAGCAGCGATATCATTAAATTACGATTAGTTATTAACTTGCTTCCTCGTCAGGCGGTGAAAACTTTGAAAAGTACTCCACCTAGTGGAGAATGAAGTACCGTGCAAACTGAAAACAGCGGTCAAGATGTATTCATTTTATCCAAGGATGGAGTGAGAAATCTAATGGGATTTAAAGGTTAAAAACGAGACATATCAGATTGGCAGTACACACAATGGAGCCAATTTTCAATTTATGTTTTATTTTTAGATTAAACTGTAGTAGCCTACCTTTTACCCCCTGTATGAGTCACCTTGCTACATGGATACGAAATTGGTTATCCCAGCGGGAGATTGTGGGGTTCGAATCCCGGGTGTTGCAAGATCTTGTGTCATGTTGAATGAATGTTGATCGCATGCATGCAATCGATTTTGTATCGGTTATTTTCTGACATAGGCAAATGTCTGCATTTTGTAATAGTGGACACAGGCTATTTAAAAAGAAGGCTAAATTATTAATATGTAAAATACTAAAATAAAATCACATATAGGCCTAATATGGATAGCAGGCATTTCTACATGCAAATTTACATTTGAAAGACTATCGGGCTCCGTTTTCGTACTAAACCCCTTATCCCCCTTAACTCCTTTTTGGATAGTTCAACGTGCCAATCTATTGACAGTAGCCTACGCGGTGAGCTTGTAGACGGACCATTTTAACTAATAGAAACATGTTTTTTTTTTTCCTTCTTCTTCTTCGTCTTCTTCTTCTTCTTCTTCTTTTTTTCTAGTTTACTGACGAAACTCGAGGCAACAGTGTGCTATCTACGAGTAACAGGTGGCGATCTAAAGGCTGGAACTGCAGTGCTCAGAGCGCGTATCTGAGCGCGTTCCATTGCATCCATTTACGCGCTGTATAGGCTCCGCACAGCTACACACTCCTACAGATACATATATATTACGTGCTGTGCGGGCACGCCATAGTCATAGTGTGTTCCAACAGCGACAGGACGTCAGTGTGTGAATGGATGGATGGCTTTTGCGGAATAGCGATATAGCGTATTATTCATTTAGCCTATTAATTCAGGCTGCAGGAGTCCTTGTTCGGGATATAACATTTTGGATAGCTTTGGAGTTTGGGGGACAGTAAAGAGCGCAGATTTCTAGTTACTAACAATTCCGTAGCCTGTTGTTGACGATTTCATAGTCATTTGAGATGGACTTTGAATATAGTACGAATTCCTCCTTCTCCCCCAATTCATCTGAGATTCGAATGAACGGTGAGTTAACTTAACTGCTTCATCTCTCGATCTCGATATTCTAGACTATTTGGTTACTTTTACTTTTACTTAGTTGGTAAAAGTGTGTAGCCTAGTAGCTTAAGAAATTAGCAATAACAAGAAAAGTATGACCTGACACCGACAGACCAAGGAAACATCATAGGCTATTATATGGAAATCCTTAATTTGTAAAATAAAAAATAAAACATATAGCAGGCTATATGCATATGCTACTGCAATTTTCAGTGGTTATATTTAAGCTGATAAATGTTCAGAAATGGCCCTCTATAAATGGTCTGGTCCATTTTGGATGGACCTTTATAAAACTGGTTAGACTGCTTTAGACAAATATTATTTCTGAAAAGGCAAGCCTGTAACATTTTTGTTTTGACCATGCAAGAGGGTGCAGTGAAACCAAAATGATGCAGGGAAATGAAGGAGTGTAACATAAGAAAAAAATATATATTTAGATCAAAAGATCATGGATTATAGAGTGGTTGAAACCAGTGGTCCGGGGACCACCAGTGGTCCTTGAGACGGTTCCAGGTGGTCCCCAGCTAATTTGGTTAACCAGATGAAAAGTTGGTTTACCAGATGTAACCCTTAAGGGCAATGAAACCAAATGGACCCGCAAGGGCCCATTTGGTTTCATTTTACACTCTCAAGAGTTAAGAATTTCATCATCTGAATTAACCCAAGTCTACACAGCGAGAGAATGTAGAAGACTAATGGTCATTTTGATCTGTAGGCCTATGTTTGACTGTTTTGTTTCCCAATTCCAGATTGTGGACAAACACAAAATAAATCTTTAGTTTTGGGGTCTGTGGGCTGAGAATGTCCTCAAATGGTGGTCAGTGGCTCAAATGCTGAATAAATAGTGGGCCCTGGGATCAAAAAATGTTGAAAACCCCTGGATTATAAGAAGACGAAGAATTAAATAAACACCCTAGATTGATCCTGACCATGTGTTAGCACTGTCTTATATGGGACTGTTCACTATCAAAGACCACACCACCAAAGTGGATGTTTAAAGTTTTATTTTAAGAATATTTATTTTAAGAAAGATGGATAAATGATGGCGATGGAGGACGGAGAATCCAGCCGAGGTGGGGAGGCTTCGGGGGTCCTGCTGCATGCAGCAAACCCCCATCAGGAACCTGTAGAGGAGACAGAGGAGAAGGAGAAAAAGCAGGGTGAATGGGTGGGGCGACGAGAAATGAGAACAGTAGAGAACTGAGGGAAGGAGGCTTGATGGAGGTGGAGGTTAAGCTGCGTGGAGGAGTGGTCCTGAAGCAGGACTTCGGCTGGGATGGGTGGCCGTGTTGGAGGGGTTGGAGGGGTCTTGATCCTGAACTTCGCTTATATATTAAAGGAGAATTCCACACCAAAACAGATTGGGCATCAATCTACCTTGATTCCTGTGGCATGATACATAATGTCCTTGATTTTTGCCACAGATGCCCCATTTTCTACATCTCACCCTTGAGGTCCTCGTACCAGCGGCGACGTTGGGGACAGTTAACATGGCTGCAGGTTGTCTTTATTCTACTGTGGGTATTTCTGTAACTCCAAACTTTTTTTTGTGATGTGTAAAAAAAAAAAAAGTTTGGAGTTACAGAAATACCTGCATTAGAATAAAGACAACCCGTGTGTGGCCATGTTCCCAACGTCGTCGCTGGGACGGGGACCTCAAGGGTGAAATGTAGAAAATGGGACATTATGTATCATGTCACAGGAATCAAGGTAGATTGATGCCCAATGTGTTTTGGTGTGGAATTCTCCTTTAAGCTCCATTTAAGGCATCGTCTAGAGTAAAAAATACAAGTCTATTGAAGTGTGCTAGTGTGAGATTATCTATTATCTACTATTATCAAACTATCTAATATTCTGTCTGTCTGTCCGCCCCTTCAATTCACTTCCACCAGAAAGTGTCCCTCGGTCCTACCAGAACGTGCTCATGGCGAGCATCTACGCCGTCATCTGCGTGCTCGGGACCATCGGCAACAGCATCGTCATCTACACCATCGCCAAGAAGACCAAGGTGTGGGACAAGCTGACCGTGCCGGACATCTTCATCTGCAGCCTGTCCCTGGTGGACCTGCTCTTCCTCCTCGGCATGCCCTTCCTCATCCACCAGCTGGTGGGCAACGGCTCCTGGTGCTTCGGCGCCACCATGTGCACCGTCATCACCGCGCTGGACTCCAACAGCCAGATCGTCAGCACCTACATCCTCACCGCCATGACCTTCGACCGCTACCTGGCCACCGTCCACCCCTTCCGCTTCAACCACGTGCGCACGCCGCTCATGGCCGAGACGGTGGTGGCGCTGGTGTGGCTGTTCTCGCTGGTGTCCATCACGCCCGTGTGGATGTACGCCGGCCTCATGCCGCTCCGCGACGGCTCGGTCAGCTGCGCCCTGCTGCTGCCCAACCCGGCCACCGACACCTACTGGTTCACCCTCTACCAGTTCTTCCTGGCCTTCGCGCTGCCCCTGGCCATCATCTGCGCCGTCTACATCAAGATCCTGCAGAACATGTCGGCCACGGTGGCGCCGCTGCCCCAGCGCAACCTGCGGGCGCGGCGGGTGACCCGCATGGCGGTGGCGATATGCCTGGCGTTCTTCGTCTGCTGGGCGCCCTACTACGTGCTGCAGCTGGCCCACCTGGTGATCGAGCGGCCGACGTTCGCCTTCATGTATGCCTACAACATCGCCATCAGCATGGGCTACGCCAACAGCTGCATCAACCCCTTCCTCTACATCGTGCTGAGCAAGACCTTCAAGAGGCAGTTCATCGTGGCGCTGCGGCAGACGCCCCGGGCCTTCCGGGTGGATCCGGAGGTCATGGCCGACGGCAGCATGACGCTGAGGATGGTGACGGATATGTCTCACCATCAGTCCCGCTCCACCAGGGAACTGCTCTGAAACATGTCCCCTGTGACTGTACTCTCTAAAGGGGACTAAAGAGCAGCCACCAGCAACATAATGGCCTCCCTGAGCACCACAACACAGTGGTTTTCAACCTTTTTCATACCAGGGCCCACTATTTATTCAGCATTTCAGCCACGGACCAACATTTGAGGACATTCTAACCCCACAGACACCCCACAAAACTAAAGATTTATTTTGTTTTGGTCCGCAATACCAGGCTGGATTTCAGAAACAAAAGGGTCAAAGATGCAGATCAAAAATGGCCATTAATCTGCTACATGCTGTAGTTGTGTAGACTTGGGGCTAATTCAGATGATGAATGTTTTAACTCTTGAGAGCGTAAACTTGTTTACGCTCTCAAAGAGCTACATCTGGTTAACCAACTTTCCATTCAGCTGGGGACCACCTGGAATCGTCTCAGGGACCACTGAAGTGAACTAAAGAGCAACCACGGTCTCCCTGAGCACCATAACCCTCCACCACACTAGGGTTCTCTTATAGCCAAAGACACTGTTACCATATCGCTGAATACAAATTCATGAAAAAAGACAAAACAAAACGGATGGAGGCTAATGTAAATCTGGGGTACGTGTAGTTATTGGCGAGCATAGGACGCGGAGTGTGCGACGGAAACCTTACAAAACAAGTCAGTCCGTCTGTCTGTCGCGTTTCACACTCCATATGGGCATCTCCATAATATGAAGATGCCCATATGGAGTGTGAAACTTGTCACAGTCTTCATATATTATATGAAGACCGTGACAAGTTCATCTCATAAACCCTGGATAGCCATATCTACATGGAGAATCTGGATCATCACCTCGATCTGCGTATGGAGCCAGCAGCCACGATTTCAACATCTGACCTCAAACCAGCCTTAGATGTCCATATGGTGCTGCTGACCTGTTCGGACATTTCAGGTCCTCCCCCACACCCCGTCCTTCCTCTTCTATTGCTTCCCTTTGACTGATACCTGTCCATTTAAACTCTAGACGGGCCTTCCCCAAAAGTTATTACTTGCAGCCTCGACGGCACCCGGCGAAGAGTTCTTAAAAGGCCCGGAAATTACGGCTTTAGCCCTTGCTTAGATCTCCATCTAATGTAGGGCTTCAATGACATTCCATACAGTATATTAATATGACCATGTCATATCCTGTACACTCAGGACACGATCCATATCTGATACCATATGTTGATCAGAGCCAGGCAATGCCCCCCTAAATGCCCATGGCATGCAAAACAACCCAAATTTCAAAGATATTTCAAAATAAGGTGCTTATATTTAAAATGATTTGAAACACTACTACTTTTACGAACTAACTACAATTGTAGCACCACTTCATCATTCAAAACAGAAAACTCTCTGAGTCAGATCTTTAGCGTTGCATGCTGCGTCTGTTGCAGCTTCAGCAACAACTGGTGTTATTATTATTGTTGCTCACTTGCCTAATAAATGTCCTGTAACCGAAAATGGTACAAGGGCGGCTTCATCGCCCGTGGCACGAAGTGGTACGGGCCATACCATTTCCACCTGCCCTCCAATTGGGAAATGTTACATCCGGGCCTGATGCCAGCACTTGCTCAACAATCCGCCGTCACCTGGCAGAGGGATGCATGTGACCTCACCGGCAGGGAGTCTTACTGGTGCTGGTAGTGTTGTATATAGTATTGTAAAATAAACATAAAAACTTATTTTTTGTTATAAGTCTATTTTAAAGAGCAGCAACAAGGCTCATTTCGACCTGACACTGTAGAAAAACATATTGAAATATTTGTGCTGCAATCTCACAATTTCCACAAGTATAGTACAGAATGGTCTGATAAACTGTCCTTCAAGTAATCTTTCACACTAAAACCAAGGGTGCTGACTGCTGACAATTTCACAAGAACGCATGACGAATGTGAACCCATTGTACAGTATAGGCCTATCCTGATATTTACATAAGCGAAAATGTGAACTCACAGTGAATTCATTCCTACTGTCTAATTCACCCATGACATTGCCAGCCTTTCACTGCTATTAGTCATCTCTTTATAATTCCTGGTGCATACCAGTTAATGCCAAGCAATTTCCTTTTCAATTAAAAGAAAAGCATCACTTTGCAAGTGCAAACACACTGGCTGACATTCCCATGACATTCCCCCGGTGATAATAATACACCGGAAAGAACAAATGTATTCACATAATGTCGGATGTCCTATAATTGAACCTCTATATTCTGGTATAAGTGTGAATCTCATTGCTATGATAATAGCACTTCTTATTACATGTTTTATTCTTATGAAAAGGTCAACGCATGTACTTTGTTTAGATTTTGCTTCTTACTTTTTAGTTTTTTGAAAAATGACATTCCCACAAATATGGGCGCCAGGTTGAAAGTGATGCCCATAGCCTCAGGTGGATCACCCAGTGCCAGACGGTGATTGATTGATTGATTGATTGAATACTATAGCTAGCATAGCATAGTCAACCGAATATTAGACAAGTAATTATGCCCATACTTAGTAGCCCAGTTTCATCATCTGGTATATAAAAAGTGTTTGCCCAGTGCCCCACCCCTGTCTTCTAATTCGACACACGTTCATTGTCAGATCAAAAAGCAAGCTACTTCTGATTTTATTCTAATGGTGTTGAATCCACATTACAGATGCCACTGCGGGCAAAACTCTCAGCATGCAGTCCTGCTGCATAGTGCATACATTACTCACAGTACTGACAGATACAGCTTAACGACGAAATTTGTCACCATAGCTTGGAACATTCCACTGGTGATGCTTCTTTGGTGAATTGTGTTTTTTTTGCTTGTTATAGAAATGTTGAATTCATCAGCTTTATGCGTTCACGCTGACATATTTCCAAGAGATGTCTAGCTACCTGTTTTTATCCTCAGCGGGTAATTGTGTCCTTTCTATTGTATACAGTATGTCATGTGTAAGAGGCTTCATAGAAAAACATGATGGATTGGAGACAGCTGCACAGTAGATTTATTCTTTGTCCTTTTTTCATTTGTACTGAAAGAAACTATGGTGTTTTCACTGTGTGGCTTCATCAGGTGTCAAAAACAAATTGTTGTCTTGGTTTGTCCTCAAACCGATTGTGACCTGTAACGGTTCTATTGAAGGAATCTGTGTTTTTTAGTGTGCAGATGTTTTATAGAGATGTGAAACACAGATATACATTTTTTTTTGTGTTAAAACATTCAATAATACCTGAATCTGACAACTCTTTTTACATACTGGTTCTCAGTTCTGGGGACCACCAGTGATCCAAATGGACTATCACAGGTCTCTAACTGTCATATGTCAAAAAAGAATAGAAAAGAAAAACTCTCTGGGACCCCAAATGTAGGCCTAAAATGGCTTACACTACAGACCAGTGCTTGAGGGGTGCTAGACGTTGAGAAATAATGTAAAACCGATGTAAATAAAGTGCTGAAAAACACAATATTTGTTGTGTTCCCTTGTAAACAAGCACCAGCAGTGATAAGTGCATTTCAAGTTTCCATTTCAGGCAGCGTCATGGTTGTCTATGGCGGATGTTGGAGGAGGGGGCAGTACTGAGTGTTCTTGCCTTGTCTTATCACAGAGAATGATCATTCAACAATATTGCAGATGACAATGGAAAAATAAACAGTCCTACACTTTCTATTCACCCACAGCCGCACATGCAGGCAGACATGCATCTCTCTCTCACTCTCTCTCTCTCTCTCTCTCTCTCTCTCTCTCTGTCTCTCTGTCTCTCTCTCTGTCTCTCTCTACGTCTTTGTTTGCGTTGACATTTAACACATTTCTTGAACACAAACAATAGTTGATGAACAAACATGGAAAACTCAACAAGCGCTTCAGGATACAGATCACCGGTAGAAGCATATCATCCATATACCCTCTCCTTCAGCATTCCTGCAATCTGCTGGACCCGCACAAATGGATTATGGACATTGAGGCCTACAAATATGAACACAAGTAGTTGACATTTGTAACCAAGCATGATTGCATTCTCAAGACACTGGTACTTATAAGCATCTCATTATATTATATCTCAACATTATATGGTAGCTCTGTGCATTGACTGGTGCTATATCAATGTGTGTGTGTGTGTGTGTGTGTGTGTGTGTGTGTGTGTGTGTGTGTGTGTGTGTGTGTGTGTGTGTGTGTGTGTGTGTGTGTGTGTGTGTGTGTGTGTGTGTGTGTGTGTGCGCATGCGTGCGTGTGCGTGTGTGTGTGTGTGTGTGTTGTGTGTGTGTGTGTGTGTGTGTGTTTACAGCCTAAGGCAGTAAACCATGTCCATGTGTGTTTAATGATGTATAAGGCGATATGAAAACACAATTACAACAGAAAGAAACAAGCAAATGCTTAAGTGACAATAAACATTGGCATTGGGTTCATTTTACGGTCACGTTTTCAGATTTAATCAACATCTTCCACATTTTGAAAAACATTAGATAATTTCTGTAAAAATGTTTGAAAGAGCCATGCTCTATTTACAAAACCTGAAAGCTAAAAGGAAATGCTGATGCTCCATAGGCAAATTTATCAGTGGGATCTAACATACCGTACAGCGATTTACAATATTATTTCTCTTTCTTACATCCCCCTTTCATTACACAGAGTTCATGTTTTCTTTCAAGGAATCATGCGAGTTTTAGCTGCACGCCATTGGGTAGCAGCCTGACATGCATCTGGATATTATGGACAAGCATGCAGTTTAACGCAGCTTTCAAAGAACTGCATAAGTAGTTCTGGAGGTGACCCTTGGTCAGTGAGTTAAGCATGAACCCAGATGTATACATCTGTATTGATGGATGATTATCTTGCAAAAACACAGCTACTAGACCACACACTGGCAAGAGTGAATATCAATTTGTTTTTACTTCCACCGTAACAAACCCAATGACCAACATTTTGGCTATCCGGCCTTCATCAGTGTGATAACTCCCTTACAATAAACGCTTCAAATCTTAAGCCTTGCATTACACGACATTTACCAGACGCTGAGTTAATGAAAGGCTCGACGTGGAATGTTATCTCGCGTGCCACTGTATATCATTACACAGTATAAGTGGATATCGATGACAAAGAAAACACGAGGAAACGTGTGTTTTTTCCTGCGAGAATTTGCTTAGTGAGAAGAATTTAGACTACACAGCAGTTTATGAATTAGTTGGGGACAGATGACGCCCCAGTGTACGTCGTACAGTATATCATGGATGAGCAGTTGTTAGCAATAACAGCTGCAATAAACCAGACATCCAGGAGAGCTATACAGGATACAGAGGGTTTATGCTATTGTACATTGTTATGTCATCTCTAGGTCGTCCTCAGACAAGCCTTCCATCATCACTGGTTCATCCGGAAAGCCTGTTGGTGCTCCTACAGTACATCTTTCTTGAGTAGGCCTACATGTTAAGAGTGGGACACACTTGTGACTGGTGTCCATGTGTTATAAGTTGTATGTTTTACATCTTTATGGCTCTCTTGAGGCAATCTACAGTACCTATGACCAATCTACCTAATTTACGTAATGCAACATTTGCCCTCACATATACAGTAGTGTTAATGGCACAATGCAGGGGTTTTCAACCTTTTTGATACCAGGGCCCGCTATTTGTTCAGCATTTGAGCCACGGACCACCATTTGAGGACATTTTAGCCTCACAGACCTAAAACTAAAGATTTCTTTTGCTTTTGTCCACAATACCAGGCTGGATTTGGGAAACATAACAGGCAAACATAGATAAAAAATGAACATCGTTTACATTCTCTAATTGCGACTTGGGCTAATTCAGATGATTTTAACTCTTGAGAGTGTAAAATGAAACCAAATGGACTCGCAAGGGTCCATTTGGTTTTCAATTTTCAAGAGTTACATCTGGTTAACCAACTTTCCATCATTTAGCTGGTGAGCACCTCTCTCAAGGACCACTTAAGGAACCACTTTTTATAATGCTTTTCAGGGTCCTTTATGGGTTCTCAAACATTTCAGCTTTTTTCAGATTTAATACTGAAGATAGCCTATCTATGAAAAGCATAGCCTATATATTATATGGTGTATAGCGTATGCTTGCAAAGAAGCCTTTTAGCCTTGAGCAGTGTGTGACAATATCTATTGTGATGGTTCCTTATGTAACTTGTGGACACAGATCTATATGGGAACATATAATTAGATCTCAGTATGAGCATCAACTAGAGGGGTGTGAGTAGATTGGGGCGTGATGAGACTAAGATATTGCCTAATTAACCTTATAACACTGTAATGTATGCATAGCCTAATAGTGCACAGCAGTCAAAGAATATTGTTTAACCCTTTGAACATTTATTCCTTCATGACATGATCCTATGGTATATTTTCATAGGAGAATATTTAATATGCATTATGTTCCTAATGCTTTGTTGCATTGTGTATAATGTAGTACTAGGAATTGTGTAAACACTTCTGCCTCGTTTTTTCCCCAACCTTTCTTTTCAAATCACAATTGATATGGGCTAATAAAGAATTAAAAAAAATGATTGTAATTATAATGAATATAACTGTCAGGGCTGTACAGTACTTTAAGAACTACTTGATTATGGCAAAATACATGATTGTAGCAAAACTAACCCTAACCCTTAAATAATAATCACTATTATGGGTGCACGTTTGAATGCATAAATTGCATACATATTCTGACAATTTGGGCCCAACCCAAATAGGCAGAATTGCATTTTTAACAATTTTCTGACAAATATTTTCTGCAGCCAATATTACATGCGTCACTGGAAAATACCATACAGAAAATATATCACCCCTCCCACCAGCCAGGTGGGCTCAGTAAATATAGTCCAAGTAAGACAGATTTAGTTCATTTTAATGATTGGTAGAGTTCAACCTCGTAACTGATAAGAAATCAAGCAAGCATACAACATACTACTCCATAACATTTGGATCAACGGTCCACATAAACATTATTCCTTACTGTGTAAATAGATGAACACAGATAAATGTCAAAAGAGCTCAATGCGGGTGTGTCAGTGCATACTGTGTTTAATGCTGCCTGAGGCTTCACTTCACAGCAGAATCAACTCAGCAGTTCATTTTCTCCAATAGAAATGTGTGTGGGTGCGTGCGCGTGTGCGTGTGTATACGTATGTGTGGTTGTTTCAAAATTTCACGTTTGACATTACATTCTCTTCAAATACATCTTTAGGTAAGCCCCACCCTCTTGTCCACCCTAGGACACTTTCCAGCCGGGCTCATTCATTCCAATGTAAATACCATGGACTTTACACAATAAATACTGGTTTATTTTTGGAACTAGACCTTTAAAATCTATTCCAAATCCATCAACAAGGCATGCCCTATGCAGTGGAAAAATGTGTGTGTTTTTTAGTTATCACATAGGAAAGCTATTGGTGGAAAGGTTTGTCTATCACATGTTATGCTTAGCTGTGATTGGACCATAGCAGTTTGGGGAGGGGCTTATCTAAATGTCTATTGCTAATAGGCAACAAGTATAATTATATTATATTCACACTAACCCAAGAGCTGTTCAAGGAGGACACCTAAAACCCACTCTCACAGCCATATCCCAAAGAGGGGAAGAAGCTACTGGAGGGGAATTTAACAGAGACAGATTCTGGAGATAACTCGACGTGCATTTGGGATTCCGAAACAATTTCTCTATCTCATCAATAGTTTCTATAATAACTGCACATGTCAAAATGGAATCGGCACATTTGGGGGATTTGGGGCAAATTGGGCAAGTAGCTATGGCCATTTATAGCCTAAGGAGTGTTTTTTGTGCAAATCTAATGCTTGGAATGGATTCAGAACCATGAACACCCCAGTTTGACATGTCACTAGGATGCTATGTGAAGCATAATGACATGTTTAAATTTTTTACATTTGTGGATGTCAGTAGTAGAGCCACATATGAACCCATATCAAAATGCTCAATGGCGACAGCTGGTCAGCAAGTGGATTCATGAAAATATTAGGGCCATTAAAAATGCTATATACCAAATCCCCCACTTTAAACAAATGAACCCTGTTGGCTGCCGGCTTGCAGGATAAACTTGTCTGATGAACAGGCAGAGCAGGCATATAGCCATGGTGCTCAGAGATGAACCAGGTGCACTCCCACTGGGGTGAAGAAGTGGGATCATCTGAGGAATGCTCACAGTTGGGGCAAGGATATCAAGTTATAAGTTAGAATAAAAGTTTAAATGGGGAATAACATGATTTTTGGTGCTCCCATGTGTGTTTTTCTATTTCCCACAAATAACCAAGTTTGAACCATCAGGCCTTCATATCATATATAACGTATGAGCTTTAATGTTAATTTCTCTCAGGAACAGCTCATATGATTTTGGTTTCATAATGATGTCATCAATGCACCCTGCTCTGTATAATTCCTCCTCTCCTTCAGTCTTCAGCTGCAAATGAATGCATTTCCACTTTGTTTATAATGTCCACCATTGTTGATTTTCCAAGTTGACATGGAATGGAAACAAGCCTGGTTTTACAGAGGTGTAAACTGGTTGAGGGTGAGAAAGGTGACAGTGTGTGTGTGTGTGTGTGTGTGTGTGGGGGGGGTGGGTGTGGGTGTGGGGGGGGGGGGTCATATTGTATAACCGTTCCTTTTGTTATCATCCCTCAAATTTTTATATTTTCCACAATAACAAATCTAAACACTGCACACTGCATTATGCATCATTTTCCAAAATATGTATAGGCACACAATTTCTGTCCAAATATGCTCACGCTGAAATGACAACAGAGCTACAGGGATGTCACTAAAACAGACTACAATTAATGTTACAGTGTATGGCTTATGTAACTTATGCAAGGTTAATCTTGCCTACACCAATATTGCTGGCAGTAGTTATCTGAATTTGTTTTCCTCTTGTTCAAACGTGGATTTCTGGCTACATTTTTTCCTCTTGTAAGCTCTTAACATTTTTAAGGATTGCTTTCTAGGAATTCCACCCATTTTCAATTTTTCCCTGAGAGGACACAAATGTGAACCAAATGGACCCGAGGCTAGAGTCCATTTGGTTCACATCTGTATCCTCTCAGGGGAAAAAAAAAACTTTTACTTACTGTAATCTTACTGTAACAAATGGAACCAAATGGACCCGCTAGGGTCCCTAGCGGGTCCATTTGGTTCCATTTGTACCATCTACTTTTTCCACTGTCTTTACCTTTAGTTGGCTTTTAAAAGTCCCTTCAAGATCCTCATAGTTGTTGAAATAGAATGTTGAAAATGGGTGGAATTGCCCGTTTAGGAGCTGCTCAGTCTCTGACCATGGAGGCAGATCTGTTACTCATCCACTATTACTTACTACACTCATCTTTGATCATAGCATGAGTTTGGCTAATTAGTGAGCTCAGCTTGCTTAATCAAAGCCGTCAATGCAAGCGGTCAGTATATTCTTGGTAAAAGGTCGGCAAAATGTCACCCGCATAATTTGACTTCTCTGTAACATTAAGAACTAATATTTCTCAGAAGTCATTGGAGAAACAGCTCAAGACAGAAAATCAACACATCATCATTAATGAAAAAGGGAAGAAAAATAGACTTAATATCACAGGCAGACTCTGCACATAGTGTACTAGAGCATGTCAGAAATAAGTATCAGAGCTGGATTTGACATGTAAATATGAAATAAATGCTTAATTAAACATGGATTTAGGTGTAATGTTTGAGCCCACAGAAGTGAACCTTGCAGGCCTGCAACCAATGTCAGTTTGAAGCTGATGATTACCTGATTTCACAAAAATATAATAATTCCACAAAGACTTGGACCCGGCTGCAAACGGTCACATGTGGTATTCCTGTAATCAAACATGGAAGAGAGGACGCAAAAAGATTACAGTAAGTAAAAGTTTTATATATATATATATATATATATATATATATATATAAGTTTTATATATATATATATATAAAAAGTGACAGTGCAGTTATGAGAGGATCACATGGAAAAGTACATCACGGTACATCACACTGAAATTAGTTGTGAGGAAAAGGTGTTTAATTTGGAATTCAATTAATCTCCAGTATAGTAGGCAAACATTACAGTCAGTCAGATACAGGGCCGACTAGACTACTGTAGAATGGTAATTCATGTCCACTTGTGCTTCTTAGAGACCTCATCCAGTGACCTCAAATCTGACAACTTAGTGATTACCTTTTCTTTCTTTCTTTTGTGTTGCATATAAAACATAAGTCAACCCCACATTTTCCCATTGAAGCCGATATAAGCAATAATGTAAAAATTTGAGTGAACTCCTTTTTTTCCTCTTTTTTTTTTCTTATATTCAGACAGCCAGCAACAGGATCCCCCAAAAGAATTGGGAATGGCAAATATGAACTTCCACTTGTGGAAATAGTGCGGAAAATTTGGGTGGAAAGTGAAGCCGAGCTTCACTTTCCACCCACTACCTGTCTACAAAACAGGAACAAACAGAACAGCATTCGTCTGTGCATGTAATACCAAATGTGCCTGCTTTGGTTCTGCATTCAAAGATTTTCCTAGAAGCTTTGTCATTGGTTGTTTTGCCTGTCTACTTCCTGAATGGTTAGTCATTTTGACAAGTTTCTTTTGACCAATTACAAAGCTTTTGGGAATATATACTATATATACACACTGTATATAGAGAGTGTAGAGTTTTACCCATTGCTGGTTGTCTGAGCAAAAGAAAAAAGTAAATGAAAAGAAAAGGGTCATGATTTTAGGTATTATTGCTTATACTGTAGCTAAACTTCGTATCATCCTTAGTAATTTCCACAACACACAAGTGCTCATTTTGGTGCTGAAGAAACGATGCTCGCTGCACGTTAAAATATAATAACAACTCAACATAATAATAGTCTAATCTAAACTTCACTTGTGTTTAACCCAACAAATTACTTAGTTTTGATTGATTGAAAGCAATTGAAACAGAAAATTGTGTGGGCAACGGCATACAAAGATCTATGACGACTGCTGTGCACTCCCTAAGCATCTAGAAAAGAAGATGTGTATTACCTATAAGTGTACAATTACTGAAACAAATTAATGATGTTTAAGTAAAGTGAAGCTTATCTGTGCACCCCATACAGGTATAGTTAAAATCTCTCAACATGTTAGGATTATTTTATGATTTCAACACACATTTCTGTTGAAAAAAAATATATATATATTTTTTTTGTTGTTGTGCAACATGGCTGTGCGAAGAAGTATAAATGATTCTGGCGGATTTGACCAGTGGTGTGTGAGCTTTACTGTACTGTGGAAGAATAGGACTATGCTGGACTGTAAAGACTGCAGAGAAATGCAGGAAACCACCACATATGCAGGTAGTCTAATGACATAGTGTAGTGAAGCTCAGACCAGGGCCGGATGTAATATTTCCCAATTGGGGGGCAGGCGAAAATGGCATGAAGCCGTCCCCATACCATTTTCATTTAGATTCTTTAGTTCTGTGACCCACAAGATTTATATCTACTACAGGACATATATTAGGCAAGTAAGCATCAATAATAAGTTGTAGTTGTAGCATAGAGCTAAAGGTCTGACTCAGAGAGTTTTCTGTTTTGAATGATGAAATGGTGTTGGTTTAGTGGTGCCACAATTGTAGTTAGCATAGTGTTTTCAAATCATTTTAAATATAAGCACTTTTATTTTAAATATCTTTGAAATGTGGGTTGTTTTGCATGCCATCATGTTTGGTGGTGCAGTCTGGGCATTAGATCTAGATCCAGCCCTGGCTCAGACAGTAGGGGAAAGCCACTGAAAATGGAACTTGTTCTCCAGATTAATCCTTCTACTTTTGGTGGCTTCGTTTTACTGAGGAAGATGCAGCGAAAAGAAGCCTTACTTTCCCTGTACACATTCATACAGTATGTACCTACACACACGTGCACACGCACACACACACATACACACACACACACACACACACATACCTACACACACGTGCACACGCACACACACACATACATTTTGGAGTTGAACAGAAGGGAACTTATGTTATGTGTTAATTAAGTATGTGTGATGGAGAAAACTATTCAAGATGTCCAATTTACGCAGTGCACTGTTTACCGCTCAAATTCCATCCAAAACAATGACACAAAAGGTGAGCTTTTGCTCACCTATTTTGATTCCACCAATTGCCATTGTGCTTTTCATTTCATTCGGTTACTGAATTTAATACATTGCAATAAATCAAATAGAATGAAAAGTAAGTATTTGCCCATTTATGCCATACACGATTAGGTGCATAATGCATCAAATTTACAATGCATAGTAATGGACATTCTCTAACAGTATCTCTCATGACCAATCACAATGTGCCATTTCTTACAAATTACCTTCATGAACAAAGTCAACAATGGTAAGCGTGGCACTGAGAAAAGATTACTAATTCTTTTTTTAAAGTGCATTGAGGAAATTATATGTATTAAAATGACATAACTGTATGGGTTTATAGCAGCCACATTACAGTGCAGGTGGGTTTTGCTGACGCACGCACGCACAATAATCATTAAAATCTCATTTTTGCATGTATCTACTGCTAAGACCAAGCATAACACAGATAAAGGACATTACAGCAGTATGTCTCCTCAGTAACTCTGCATAGTAGTTTTTTTTTAAACACACATAGGCAAAGAATAAACAAGCAAGTCTACTGGAATGTTTTTTTCAAAGCATTTCCGTCTCAGGCCTGTACTGATAATAACTGTGAGGTGGCATTCTGGGTTTAACCCTATAAGTAGATCCAATACAGTGGTCCTAATGTTGAACAATCATTTCAGATTGCAAAGAGGCACTTTACAATGAAACAAACTATAACCAGGTGAGCAGTCACTGATTAAAAAGCATCATGAATACTGGGTAGAAAAATAATATCGTCATAATAATAACAAAAAACAAAACAGAAAAACAAACAGTCTGGGGTTAATCTCTTAAAAGAAATGTTTTTGTTTCAAGTTTCAAGGCAGGTCTGACCCTCCCCTGCCGTTTACTGACCAAAACGCTAGCTGATTATCATCATGAAAAATGCTAATCTGCCTGCAAAAATGTGCTCTCTAACTTACCACGCTCATCGCAAATCCCTTTATCACCCCAACGTGGCATCGAACAACCGGGGAAAAAACAAAACAAAACATGAAACCAAATAGTTGTTGTGCTGCCACTTGCATGGATCGGTTTGACACCCCAGAGACTCAGAAACAAGACTCTGGGACGGGTCTCTGTCTGCCCAGGGAGGTGGTGCTGTAGCGCGTCCGCTGCAGGGTGGCGTAGCTGGGCTTGTCCGACAGCAGGTTGCTGCGGTGGTGGTGGGACGGAGGAGGAGGGGCTGCCGTCACGTCCCCGTTCCGCTGCAGCGAGGTGCAGCGGCGCAGCGTCAGGTCCAGCTTGGCGTGGATGTTGCTGTGGCTGTGTGCGCGCTTCATGTCGGCAGAGCCGCCGCGATTTCCCGCGACCTTCCCGTTGGCCAGCAGCGTCGGCGCTTTGCCGTTGTGGACGATGATGATGTTGTTGTTGTCGCTCCTCTGGAAGCCGTTGCCTCTCTTGTCGTCGGCGATCGACGTCAGAGTTCCGTTGGAGAGGGACAGCCTCGCCAAGTGGCCGTTCACCGTCTTTCCCAGTGGCTGTACAACGTGGCCGTTGGCGAATCGGTCGTGGTTGTGCGCCACCTTGCTGGGCGTCCTTTGAACGTCTTTCCTCATGAAGCCCGGTTTCAGGAAGGACAAGAGGCTGTCCTGGCTCCTTCCCTCGCCCCCACCCCTCAGCCCTCCTTTCCTCTCCTCGGGGTTCATGATCATCTGTAACAAGTCTCTCTGACCCTTCGGCGTCAGCCCCGACTGCACCTTGGCTCTCTTCAGCGTGGAGTCCCTGCTCGGCGGGGCGCTGTGGCTGATGTGGCCGCCCAGCATCATGGCCCCCCTGTGGGCGTGGTGTAGGTCCGGGGTCCTGCCCTGATCCTGCCTCAGCCTCTTGGAGGAGGTCCTCTGTACCAGCGAGGAGCCGTCGTCCTTGACTTTAGCATTTCTCTCGCCGGCCGCCGGCCTGCTCTGTCCCTCTGGCATCTTGGGAGAGCCGCACGTATCCGAGGAGCGTCCGTCCATGCAGCTGAGACTGCTGCCGCTAGGGGAGCTTCCCAGGTCCCTCTCTGCGGTGTCAGAGGCTCTCGCCGGGGCTTTGGTCTGCGGCGGGGTGGCCACTAAAGCCACGATGGGGTCTTTGGTGCAGCGCGGCCGACGGCCTGACTCCAGATACTCCACCAGTTCTCCGGGTTGGGCCGGCGCCGGCGGCGGAGGAGGATGCTTGGAGCGGTCCTTGGAGCCGAACGACCAGCGCAGAGGCAGGACCTTGGTCAACCCGTCCTTGGACTTGGTGGGCGACCTCATGCTCAGGCTCCGGCCGTGCGTTCCCCGGACAAACGGCTCGGCTACGGATCCATCTGGAACAAGACAGAGTGACCGTGAATTATAAGTAAAAGTTAATTCATCCAACTAGAGGCTAAAGACAGAGGAGGGTTCTTTAAGTGCTTCACTGAATCATCATAAAATGACAGTTTAAACTTCGTCCTGACATTGTAGATTCTACAAAACATACGCTCTGAAAGAACATACTGAAAGATTTGTGCTGCATTCTCACATTCTCCGCCAAAATAGCAGGCGTTCACGGCTCATAGCACGCCCCTATTTTTCAATCAAAGTTAAAACAAGTACAGTACAGAATGGTTTAAATAAAGTGGAGAACATGTATATAGGTTATGCAATATACCAGCTGAAATGTACTTTAATAGAGATTCACTATCAAGGACCACACCACCAATGAGGACAATTAACAGATTTTATTAATGAAAGGAAGAATGCAAGACACGATTAACGACACGTGATGAACAGAAGCGAAGACGATGCACGACGCGTCATCCGCATGACCAGCTCGTCGTGATAACGATTACAGCCGAGGTGGGGAGGCTTCGGAGATCCGCCGTGCTTCGATGCACAACGGACCCCCCTAGGGACCTGTAAAGGAAGAGGTTAGAGAGTGTAGGATGAGAATCGAGAATTAGGGCGGGAGGGAGGGATGACGAAGCGAGAACACGGGGAGAACTGTGCGTTGATTGCGCTTAATATATGGGTAGAGGAGAGACCTGATTGGATGCGACCTGATAGAAGGTGGCTTGATGGGAGGTAGCTGCGTTGGAGGTGTGGTCCTGATTCTGAACTTCGCTTGTATTTAAGCTCCATTTCACTATCAAGGACCACACCACCAATGAGGACAATTAACAGATTTTATTAATGAAAGGAAGAATGCAAGACACGATTAACGACACGTGATGAACAGAAGCGAAGACGATGCACGACGCGTCATCCGCATGACCAGCTCGTCGTGATAACGATTACAGCCGAGGTGGGGAGGCTTCGGAGATCCGCCGTGCTTCGATGCACAACGGACCCCCAAAGCCTCATTAAACGGAATTGAGCATACTCCAGACCCGTGTCATACGGACCCCGAAGTAGTTGTTCTATTGAATGAATAGAACAACTTGCTGAGTACTGACGAGCTATCGAAGAGTGCGAGTACGTAGCAGAATTTAGGTACGAACACGGATAAGATGATCTGAAGGAGAATATCTTGAGACTTCTGGAATGGAAGTAGTTCAGAGGAGCGTAGGCTGGAGGCTGCGTGATGTGCCGAGCGTATGATGGAGGCTGTGTGGCATGCTAGCATGGGCTGGAGGCTGCAAGACGAGCCAAGTGCAGGATGGACGCCGTGCGGCGTATGTGTGGCCTTCTGGGCCTGACGTGGAGGCTGTGTGGAGCGCTGGGCCTGGCATGGAGGCTGCTTGGCGTGCTGGGCCTGAGGCAGAGCCTGCGTGGCGTGCAGGACCTTAGACGGTGGCACCGTTGCGTGCAGGACCTGGGACGGTGGCTCCATGGCGTGCAGGACCTGAGACGGAGGCGGCGTGGCGTGTTGGAATTGAGGCGGAGGCGGCGTGGCATGCTGGACCAAAAGCGGAGGCGGCGTGGCGGGCTGGACCTGAGGAGGAAGCTGTGTGGTGTGCTGGACCTGAGAGGAGGGAGCGTGGCGTGCTGGACCTGAGAAGGAGGCTCCGTGGCGTGCAGGCGGAGGCTGCGAGGCGATTAGAGAAGGTAGGGTTTGCGGTTTGATGGTCCGAGCTGGATAAGGAGAACGGGAGTTGGATGAAGGCCCGCATCGAGAGGCGTGGTGTCTGAACTTCTTGACACAGGAAGTTATTGATGGCGCGAAAGACCAGAGCATGAGCAATGTAGGAGGAGAACCGATGGGAGACCAGGGCGGATGAGACGACGAGAGATGGCGTGATAAATGGAGTGGCTTGTGGTAACGATATGACAAGGTAGTGATGTCGATGAATAATGACACGGAGCCAATGAGTTGGCTCCAGAATCATACAGCAGAAACAATTTGCCACTGTAGAAACCCCCAAAATGGCACGAGAGAACAGCTTCTGCGAACGGGACAACGGCCAGGAGAGCGAGGTGATTAATTGCCGATGGCACGAGCGAACGACTGCCGCCGGGATCGCTGGCATCCCGGTGCCAGATTCAGCGCGAACGATTACCGGTAATTAACGTTGGCGACAGGGTCACCGAAGAAACAGCTGCGGGCGACTGAAGTTGACGACAAACTCACTGGAATCCTGCTGTCAGAGTTCCTCCCCAGAGCAAACGACTCCCGGTGAATGAAGGTGATGAAGGGGACACTGGCATCCCGGTGCCAGAAGCCCATGCTGCGGCAAACGAATGCTGGTGACCGAAGTAGATAAAAGGGACGCTGGCATCCCGGTGCCAGAAGCCCATGATGCAGCAAACGACTGCCGGTGACTGAAGTAGACAACAGGGACACTGGCATCCCGGTGCCAGAAGTCCAAGCTGCAGCAAACGGCTGCCGGTGACTGGAGTAGACAGCGGCGGTGCCGGAAACCCAGTGCCAAATAAACACCAGAGCGTACGAGCAAGCGACTACGGGGTGCCGGGCTGAACCGATGAAGAGGCAGAGAACGAGCTGGGTGACAGATCGAGTTAGTCTGAGCTTCCTGCAGCATGAGGTCCAGGTAGGTGCTGTACACTGCATCGGGCGGTCGAAGGAGCGTGGCGGCAGATACTCGGAGCGGAGTTCGCGGACGACGAGTCCAGAGAGCACGTGGAAGGCCAACCCGAAGACAGCCGAAGTGACGGAACCGGGAAAGAGGAGACGAGCGCAAACCCAGAGAAGGTAGAAGACGCAGACGGAGAGACCATACCAGTTACGCTGTGAGGAGTGAGGCACGCTGTGCCAAGAGAGACGACACCGCACGGGGGTGGCACGCCGGGCCGCCGCCGCCGACACTGCACGGGAGAGGCACGCCGGGCCAGGGAAGACTACACTGCATCGACGGAGAGACGCACGCCATGCCGAGGAAGATGACACTGCACAGTGGATGCGCGCCGGGCCGAGGGACACAACACCGCACCGGCAGAGAGGCACACAGCGCCGAGGAAAACAATGCCGCACGGGGAGGCACGCCGGGCCGAGGAAGACGACACCCACAAAAGGCACGCCGTGCTGAGGGAGACGACCGGAGAGGCACACTGTGCGGAGGGAGACGACACTGCACCGACAGAGAGAGGCATGCTGGACCGAGGAAAACGACTGGAGAGAGACGCTGCATAGAGGCAGACAACACCTCACCGACGGGGAGAGGCACGCCGTGCCGAGGGAGACGACACTACACCAGAGGAGAGGCACGCTGTGGTGAGGGAGAATTACGCTGTACAGGGCGAGGTGCGTTGAGCAGAGGGAGACGACACTGTGCCAGAGCAGAGAGGGACCCCGTGCCGAGGGCGATGACACTGCACCAGGAGAGAGGCATGCAGTTTCGAGGCAGTTAGTAGGTAGAGCAAAGCACGATGCACCAGGCGAGACGACACCAAACTGAGAAGCAAGCGGTGCTGCAGGAGTCATGCCGAGTAGCGAGAATCGACGAGGGAGACGACGCTGAATCAGAGTAAGGAGGAACGCCGAACCGAGGGAGAGTTACAGCTGCGTAAGTTATAGCCACGTAGAGTGAAGCACACTGCGCCGAGGGAGGGACGAAGCCATGCGGAGGGAGGAGGGACCCTGCGCCTGCCTGCCCGTACTGCCACGGAAGACCGAAGCACTAGGAGACGTTGACAACTCGGTGCCGAACATTCCTCCCGAGCTACGCTTGCAGACTGAGACGAGGGCCGGGGATGACGGCATCTCGGTGCCCGACACCCAACAGGAAGCGGATGACTTGTGCAGACTGAGACGAGGGCTGGGGATTAATGGCGCCTCGGTGCCCGGCTCCCCATACAAGGCGGACCACTTGTGCGGACTCAGACGGAGGCTGGGGACGATGGCATCTCGGTGCCTGACCCCCCCGAACATAGTCAACCACCTGCGCAGACAGAGGGCTGGGGACGATGGCATCTCGGTGCCTGACTCCTCGTACGAAGTGAACTGCTGGTGTAGACAGAGGGCTGGGGACGACGGCAACTCGGTGCCCGACTCCCTGTACAAAGTGAACCACCTGCGGAGACGAGGGCTGGGGACGACGGCAACACGGTGCCTTACTCCCCGTACGAAGCGAACTAGACGTGCAGACCGAGACGAGGGCTGGGGACGGCGGCATCCCGGTGCCTGACTCCCCATACACGCCGCCACCGGAGACTGACAATACACCGCAGTGCCACACCTCCGATGGATTGAGGCGCTGCTCCGAGGTCACATGACGAATGGAAGAGTGTCGACGTCACCTTCCCGGCCGAAGAGTGCATCAGACGACGGAACCGATGATGTCCGAACACAAGCGAAACCAGTAGCACCTGCAAAACAAGAACGGGCTCGGGGAGACGAAAAGAATTCAACAGAAGCCGCCAGTCAGAGAGGCGAAAGAAGTCATTGATGCTGCCACGACGCTGACACCAAAAACGATTCCTTAAACAGCATTTGAAATGGAAGAAAGAAAAACAAACGAAGAACCAACCTCAAAAGAAGCCGTACCCATACCATTGCAGCTGCAGGGGGCGCTGGTGATCCGGCTACGAGTTCCCCCTGCCGGAGGCCCCGCCATTTTAACAGATAAGAAGCAGGCGGTTGAGATGAATAAATAAACGTAACCACCAGTAATGCAGATGAGCAGCAATGATGTCGCCATATCATGAATAGTACAATAATAATCGTTATTGAGTGCAAGTCGAGCGAGTAGCGTGGCTAAACGAACCCCTGATGAAGTAATTCGGTTGCCGAAATTACGAGCATGGACACGCTGCACGTTGGTGAACTATCCCTTTAACGGGGCGGGGCGTCAACGTCACGCCGTGCGCCGGAGGACGAGCCAGAGCCATCTGGTAGAAGAGTTGCGACGTTGAGGGGGCAGAAAGAGCCCAGTCACGTGCGTGGTGTACCAGTGTGAGCCCATAGACTCCAATGCACAGTTGTCTCTAATCTCGATAGGAAGCCATGCAGAAGAGCCGCCATCAGACCGACCCCATGAAACGACGGGAGTTTGCGCTAATGAGTGTCAACTGTAACCCAACGCCCTGGTTCCATAGGCGTGCATACATAGACG
Organism: Benthosema pterotum; assembly: GCA_039105355.1. Lineage (NCBI taxonomy): Eukaryota > Metazoa > Chordata > Actinopteri > Myctophiformes > Myctophidae > Benthosema > Benthosema pterotum. Next base: position 49,894,657 of record CM076965.1, read on the forward strand.
TCAAGGGGGTTTGAGCACCCCCTAGTGGCCCTCTCTGGACCAACATGCCCCTTTTAAAAGAGCAAAAAGATGCTGAAATGCTGTTTTCCATGCGTTTTAACCCCCCGAAACTCAATTTTCCGCAGCCTGGCTGCCGGGCGGCTAGAGCACCCTCCTGGTTACAATTGAGCACCTGCCCTTGAAACTCTCTATGCACGCCACTGCCTGGTTTGAGCATACCCGGGCCGGAGGAGAGGAGCGTTTACCAGCCGAAGCCAAATAACTCGTGTTTACTTTTCAGAGAAATAGAACACTCGTCCCGTCTTTATAGAGATTTTACAATTACGACCAAAATGTCAATACAGGCTGACGGCCTCGCTCGGTGCGCGGCCGGTGCGGGGGATTGGGACAGCTGCGAGCTGTCCGTCGAACGAACGAACAAACTCACGAACGTACAAACAAACAAACAAACAAACAAACAAACACGATTATGGGACCAGCGTCCCTCTTTGAGGAGGCGTGCGACGCCACCGACGACAATCGATGGTCGTGATTGAATTAAAAGTAGTTTACGACGACTCTTAAGGTTAGGTTGAAAAGGGGTCGACTAGGGAAAGATATGAACCATGGATGAGACTGTACGAGTCCCTACGATTGAACAGCCGCGACAGATGACAGGAACGGAGAGAAAATGTTTTACCACTGTCCAGGATTAAAACATCACCCGGCGTTGGACTGCATTTAGCTGCTCGCGATCGGTGCCGAAAGGTGGAAACAACTTCGAGGTGAGGAGGAATGAATGAATGAGGAATGAATGAGCAAAGTAGTCTCATGACCATCATGGTCGAGTCATGTCGAGTGCCAAACCGGTTCAGTTGTCGGGACTGCTGCAGAATGCGATGACGAAGCGAGAACACGGGGAGAACTGTGCGTTGATTGCGCTTAATATATGGGTAGAGGAGAGACCTGATTGGATGCGACCTGATAGAAGGTGGCTTGATGGGAGGTAGCTGCGTTGGAGGTGTGGTCCTGATTCTGAACTTCGCTTGTATTTAAGCTCCATTTAAAAGACTGTGGTACAAAGGTTACAAAGGTTATGAGACCTACTTTGGGGAAGGTGTGAGACAGACATCTCAGCCATGTCATTTTACACTTTGTGATTTAAACGCATGTGTCGCTTTGGTATAAATCCCTAAAGCTTGAAAACATAATTCCTTTAGGTACCTCTCTGTGGTAATATACAGTAAATGCATAATCACATGCCAAAGTGATTAAATGCTTGTATGCTTGTATGTGAACATGAAATCACAGCATTGTATTTTGCCATTAACTTGGCCGTTTTATGGAATAAATTGTTCTATGAAAAGTGGGTATACTTGGCTACCAGACCAAAACTAAAAAGATAAGAAGAAGGAAAATGAAAAACTGAGTTATCTGGTTCCTGGTCGACAGTGCACTATGAGATACGTGCGCGATCACTCACTTGTCTCTGGTGCTTTGGGTGCTTCGTCCTGGAACACAGGCAGCTCAGGGGAATGTGGAGCCGGCGTGGGCCCAGCTGGGCAGGCTGGGGGTCCCGCAGACCCCACACTGGTCCTCTCACTGGCCCCTCTCAGTCGGACCAGCCAGTGGTCAGAGGTGGAGGAGCTAGTAGAGCCTGTGGAAACGACCGATATAAGTGCACTCTGATACGGATCGATGCAATGTGAAAGCACTGAATGTAGTTGAAGTTATCAAGGCCGATGTGATTCATGGCCAGTTGGGGGCCAGGGAAGTTGGGAACCGTATCCAGGAACAGTTACAGTAAGCGTTGCTACGAGCTCACAAAGCATTGCTTTGCTTTGTATCGTACAATACCATTGTGCAATGGACTATTTCAAAACAACCTATGATTTCATTTCTAAATCAATTCTTTGTCTTTTCCTGCAGTTTATATTTGACAAAACCAATCCGATTCCATTCTCAGCATTCTCGCATTGGGTGAAATCTGTGATGAACAGCGTCTCCCTAGACATGTTGACGACAACCTGATGATTTACTAATTTGTGGCCATCAACATGCAAGTCAAACTTTGTGGTATGCACTATGACAATACTTCCAAATTCCCATGTGAAGGGACTACTGGGAGCATTGGAAAAAGTTTTGTCACAGGTTACCCTCGCAACAAACAGGTGATGGTTTATAACCCGTTATTTCTTCAACCTGTCAGATTATCAGATAGGAAGGAAAAGGGAACAACATCCTCTTGTTCACAGTGGATCAAACAGTGGCCAAGTTAACAAACAACAGCAGAGAAGTTATGATCTCTTATTTATTCAACTCTAACCAACACAGTAGCGCCGTTTAATAAACATCGTATAACGCTGACAGGTCCGGCATTTCTTAATGTCCTCCTAGAGAAGGTGCAACTTAATCTTAGCTCCTAGTTCTCCCCTATAATATTATGTACCGGTATATGTAATACAGAGACCTGAGACTTGGTTGTTACTGGAATAAGACATTTCAAAAGCCTCCATTTTACCCCATTGACACTACATTGTGATATGAAAATTAATTTATAATTATATAAAATAATTATATAAAATTATACAAACATTTTAAAATAAAAATGAACAGATTGTGTCTTTACTGCTTATTCCAAAAATGAGTTTTGGAAAAAAAAAACTTTAAAAAAGACTTAGCCTGGTCTAGCCCTCAATGATTTTGGCCTTGGGGGGCGGGGGTGTCGTGGGATCCACACGGCGGAAGTGCTGCGCTCTGATTTGATCTCACTAACGTGTCGTCATCTCCGGCCCCTCCCACGCCCGTCCACTGCTGTTCTACGTCACATCATTTAGAGCGACGCCCACCCCGGAAGGTTGACACGCCCCTCAAGGCCACTTTCCAACGCGCGTTAGTCCAGGCTTTCCGTTTTCGCGCAAGGCGGACGAAAATGAAAGCCTGGGTGTCGAGGCTAAAAAAGACTAAACAGGGTCGAATTATATTGGGGACAATACGGTATATGTAGCTAACCTGTGAGTGAGGAGCTGGCAGACCAGGAGGGGATGGTGTTCCGTCTCTGGTAGAACAGTATGTATGCTCCTCGTGTGCACACCTCCACCTCAGGGACTGGCTCTGCACTGCTGTCGTCATAGCTGTACCACTGGCCGTCCACAGAGTTCCTACAGAAGGCTGGGATAGCACCAAACAACGTAAACATATACACAGGGGTGTAGTGGAGGGGGAACGCGGGGGGACGGCGTCCCCCCACTTCTCACATCTAAAATATTTTTGGGTCTGAAAAAAATCATTAGCATGGTGAAATACATCTTGATGACATCATCAAGATGTGTTTCACCATGTTAATGAGTTTCCTTTTTTCTGAGAGTGTACAAATGGAACCAAATGGACCCGCTAGGGTCCATTTGGTTCACATTTGTACACTCTCAGAAAAAAAAAAATCAAATGGGGGGAATTCCCCTTTCAGAGGCGTCCCCCCATTTCTACAACATTGCATATACATGCATTCTGGATGAAAACTCACAGAGAATAATGTGTCCTGTGGATGGAAGAAACTCACAGGGAAAATGTGTCAGTATAATTATGTTCTGTGGAGCCTAAAAAAACAGAAACCTTCCAAAAACAGTTATTTCCATTGGGAGCGAGTGCAATACTGTATTTGTCCACATGTTAGCCATTCAAGGGTTGTAATTATTATTAGTAGTAAAGGGGAATACCCATTTTTAAGATTTTTTTTCTGAGAGCGTACAAATATTACAAATTTATTATAATACTAATTTATTATAATATTATTGATAATAATATTATTAATTAATATTAACCCATTTTTCACTTTCCCTTTTATTTCACAATTTCCCCCCCAAAAATAGCAGGTGTACAGGTGTGTATTTTTCTTTTTTTTTTCTCCATTTTTCATTAAAAGTTACAACACCAAAAGTACAGTACAGAATGGTTTAATATTAATATGAAACGTAATATTATTATTCCCACCTGTGTAGTGCCCCCCATGCATCCCTCCGTGGTGGTTGCACACGGCGTACAGGTCGTAGAGGAAGTCCGGGGAGGTCGCGTCCCCCGGCGGTCGTTTCCACGGGACCGGCTGGGGCGGGGCGGGGGCGCGGGGAGCGCCAGGGCCACCGCCACCGCCGCCGCTGCGCTTCACCACGTGGGGCGCCATGTCCAGGCCGGCCAGGGGGAAGCGCACCAGCGTGGTCAGCTTGTTCCGACGCTCGCCCACCTGGCGGAAACGCTTCAGGTGGAGGATGAGGATGTCGGGCAGAGTCCACAGGCTCATCTTCACCATGCCCTGCTGCAGCTGCAGGCAGTGGGGACACTTCCACGCATCGTCTGGTGCTAGCTGACAGAGAGAGAGAGAGAGAGAGAGAGACAGAGAGAGAGAGAGAGAGAGAGAGAGAGAGAGAGAGAGAGAGAGAGAGAGAGAGAGAGAGAGAGAGAGAGACAGAGGGAGACACAGAAAGAGAGAGAGAGGGGGGGTGGTAGAGGGACACAGAGAGAAAGACAGAGAGAGACAAAGGGAGAGAGAGACAAGAGAGACACACACCCACACACAGAGAGAGAGACACACAGGCAGACAGAGAATATAGTGTAATCATCAAATATTTAATCCATTAACCAAATGGACCCTCTTGGGTCCATTTGGTTTCATGTTTACACTCCCAAGAGTTAAAATATTCAATATTCTGAATTAGCCCTAAGTCTACACAACTACAGAATGTAGAAGATTAATGGTCATTTTGATCTGTATGTTTCACTGTTTTGTTCCTGAAATCCAGCTTGGAATTGTGGACAAAAGCAAAAAATTAGTTTTGGGTCTGTGGGGCCAAGATGTCCGTGGCTGAAATTCTGAATAAATAGTGGTTCCCCCTGGTATGAAAAAGGTTGAAAACCACTGATCTAAGGCAAGCGTACAAGTTGGTATCACTGGCCAGGCAGGGACCAGTCGCCACCCGAGACGACTACCCCTAAAAACCTAACAGGAGTTAACACTCTGGAAACATAAATATTTTTCCCATACATTAAAAAGCAATGCAATGAAATCCCATCCTTTTCCAGGCTAAGGTAGGAACCCTGTGAACGGCAGTGAGATAAATAATTGCCCATACCCCGCAGTTTGAGCCGAGCTTGGCAGGAGCCCCGGCCTCCCGCCAAGAGCTTCGACTATCTCGCCTTCAAAAGCCTCGTTGTGGAAAACACAAACGCACTGCGACTCGCTTTGAGTGCAGGCGTGTAAAAGACCGTACGGAGAATGCGTGTGTGATCACGGCGCAAAATGTGCGATTGTGTGCAACAGAGCCGTAGGGTCTTAAGAGATAAAGCAAACAGCACGACTGAATAATGAAGCTCCGCAGGGATTTGTCTGTCATTTGGTCAACGCTGCTCGCTTGGTGGAACGAATAGCAAACACGGCAGAAGTCTCACAGCTCACTTTTCGATAAACCAACAATTCAGCTAAGAAGATTGTGCCAGTATTCTCAGCTCCCACCCCCCGTGCATGGCAGCGAAATGTGGGAATTCAGTGTAAGCACTATATACTTTGTTGTGCACCCAATTTCAATTTCATTTCACGTCAAAGAAGCTTTATTGGCATGAGGAAAATGAACGTTTACATTGCCAAAGCAAATGTCACAAATACGACACAATGAAAACAGTTGAAAATGGGGAAAGTATACAGTTGGAGCAGGTACAGAGTTTCATTGTTTGCACTGCATTATAACAGGGAAAGCTTTTTATTTCGTTTCCCCCCTATTTTTTTTTAACAAGTAGTGTCCATGTTTTGCATCTTCAGGACAAATGGCGTGGGCAAGCTGTAATGGAGCATCTAGAACTGGAGCAAAAAACAAAAATAACAATAAAAACAAAAATAAACCCTGCATCGATATTGCAATCTTGTTGTGAAGTAGTGGCCTTAGCCTACTGTAGCAAGGACCTGTACACAAAATGTCTAAGAGACACTGGGAAGCAGCACAGAAATGATGAAGCAATCTGCAGCTCTCTGCCCAACCCCTGTTGGCCGTGGGGGAAGGGGAGAAACATTTCTATCTCTCGGAAAGTGGAATATTTGCTATGAATTGGTTGATCTTGACCTTCATTCCCAGAAGGTGGTTGGCAGTAAAACATCACATCAGCAGCATTGTGTCCTGATCAGATTCTACATTTTCACAATTTTTCAAAAATAGCAGACCTACAAGCTCAGCTTGTAGCTTGTAGATCTGCTATCGCGCCACTCGGTGGCGCGATATGAGCTTGTAGATCTGCTATTTTTCAACAGCTTAAAAACACCAAAACGCGTTCAGTACACAAAGGGTTAACATTACGTAAAAGGTCCATGGAAAAAACTAACAAACAAACAAAACATTGTATTTGTTGCATTGTAACATCATCTGGAATGCAGACCTTGCCTTTCCTTTCATATTATGTAATAAAGCCTGATCATAGACCTCTGTATGATTCCTGTCTCATCCTCCATTTCCACAAGGTGGAAGCAAAAGCAGCAGCAGCAGCAGGAATACTGAACGTCACTTGCGCTCCAAAACACATTGTTAACCATGCCTTGGGCATTTTCACTCAGTGGTGGGTCAAAATGTCAAAGTTGTGCTCACTCTAACCTTTATATATCCACCATGGGTTGATAGTGTACTAAAGCACACTCAAGTCAAACACAGTATTGTACTGTAGCTTACAGAAACGACCTTCAATGAAGACAATGGAGTAAGGTCAAAGTTTATTTCTGTGTCGTATTTTGGATCTTTGTTTTGTTGTCATTCTGCCTGGGATTGCACTTTGAATAATCTTGCTCACAATTGACAAAAACTGAGAGACAAAAAAAAATCGACTTTTTTGGAGCCTTGACCATCCAGAGACCATGCAGCAAAACACTTTGGCATAGTACAGTCCTATGACCATCTATCAAAGTCATTACATAGTACAGTTTGTAATGCACTTTTGCTGTATCTGTTTACAGGCCACAGTGAAAGAGTAACACTAAGTGTCAACCTTTCTAATTTGTGGATTTCCCATTCCATTTATTTTGCATGGACATTATGAGCATGGCGTAAGCACATTTTTGTAATTCCAAGCATCGAGCAGCTGCTATTTTGTATTTTCTCGTATTTGAAGGATGACATAATGCTCACACAGCCGAGGAGCTATCTATAGACGGTGTCAAGGGCAAACAAACATCTTTTCACACATGTGCATCCTAGTAGTAGTTACTTTAATGCCTTATTCATGCCGCCGTTGTACGGCTGTGTCAAAACAGTTGCTCTACACGATCATAACACGCCAACATTAACAGCAGATGAACTACATTACTAGACCCACAGAGAACCAACAGAATGAATAATTAAATTTGCAATCCAGGATTTCCTCACATTTATCTCAAGTCTCCGGAAATGAGTTCAAATGATGATGTACTGTATAATTAAACAGATCCGACAGCCACGATGAACGGTAGAGATGGAATATATTATTTACTGGAGTTAACCTTTAGTGTACTGAACACGTTTTGGTGTTCTAAGCATTATGTTTTAACTATTGAAAAATAGCAGATCTACAAGCTCATAGCGCGCCACCGAGTGGCGCGCTATGAGCTTGTATCTCTGCTATTTTTGAAAAATCGTGAAAACGTTGTGCAAATCTTTGAATATTATGTTATTCAGAAGCTACAATGGGTTAAGAAAGTGTAAATGCCATGATGTGACTCACAGGAAGTACAAGTCAGCAGAAGTCATCAGTGCAGAAGAGATAAATCCTGGCCTCGATTCCCTTCTGCGTGGACACAAGCAACTGTGCTAGCCAGGCCAAACCAGTGCTCCAATCATAATCGAAAACTGTGGACTTTTGGCAGTGTGTCGATGACCAGGATAGCGTGCAATCCTAGCATCCATGGCATGTGCATCTATGTTACACATCCCCTTTCTGTCATTCTGTCTCTCTAAAATCCTATCTAACTGAAATTAGATGGGTGTGTTGTCTGTGACGTTAGTCATCTGATTTGTGTTTGCATGCACAGACTGTATACTGTGTGATCTCATTATTCTTGAGTCCACACACTATGAGCATGATTAGTGCTTTGACATATAAACGTGAGGCGTCACACTGAGCATTCGTGGCGGTATACCGACCTCGTACATTAGAAACGATCTTGATAAGGCCATTTCGTTTTTAGTAAACGGACGAGCGCAGAGTGACTCACCACCTCCCAGTTCATCACTGTGTATTTAGTAGTCAGTCTTGGTGCCTATTAGGTCTCAGTACAGGACAGTGTGGGTGGATGATTAGTACACTGTCAGTGTCCATTAAACTGAACGGTTCCAGTTATGTAAGTCCCTGTCAAAAGTAACAGGGTCCAATTTGAACTGCATCCGCTAGGGCTGTCAGTCACGGGCTGTCAGTTAGTGGCAATGTGAGTTTAGCATAGTTTGATGTTATTTAATGCAATCAAATAGGATGTTTCTATATGTACTGTTAAGGACATACAGTACATGTTAAAATTCCATTTGATGTTTGCAGTTCTCATGAAACCAAACATTTCATCTCTATGTTCATCCAAATGTGGAGCCAGATTATATACCGTAACCTAAAAAATAAAAACACAATTCAACCTGCCATCCCATGGGCATGTCATTATAGACCAAGCTCAGTTATTTCGCTAGGAATCAATTGGTTTCGATGTGCCCAAAAGTTTTAAAGGAGGATTCCGGCCCAAAAGTTTTTTTTCCTATCTTTATTTGCAGTTAATCTTTTTGAAAAAAGTGGTCCAGGTGTTATTTTGTGGAAATACTCCTTTATGCCTGTTTCCCCTACCCCAAAATAAGCATATAATGGGGCCAATGGTTGTGTGTGTGTGACAGAGTTAAATAGTTAAAAATGTAGCTAAAACTAACTAAAAAACAACAACAACAACAAATTAAAATCTAAAAGTTAACTGAAACTAATAAAAACTAAATATCAGTCAAGTAAAAATCAACTGAAACTGCATTGTGTGTTCAAAAAACAAACTAATAGTAACTGAAATTATAGAAAAAAATACCCTTGGTTTGAGTTTTTTTGCAATAATCTGAAACTGAAACTAAACTAAAACAAACTAAAACCAAACATTTTCACCAAAATAAACTAAATAAAAACTAGCGGGTAAATAAAAAAATATAATGTAAAAACTATTATAACCTTAGTGCGTGTGTGTTTGCACGCGTGTGCATGGCATATGCCTCTGTGCGTGTATCTAGGAGGGAATACAGGCAAAAATGTACTATGAATGAGTCCTGTGTTAGTTTCCAGTACCTGTTCCTCTTTGGTGTAGAGCTGGAAGCACTCATCCAGGGTACAGCTGTACTGCTGGACATGTTGCTGCTGCTGGTTCCTCACACTGTCTGCATCCTTCACCACCTCCTCCTGGATGTTGCCGAACAGGCTGTGCTCCACAACACAACACATAAACACGCTCAAAAAATGTCAAAGTGTACATTTTGTATGTAACAATATGCCTTCTGCCAGGGGCGGATTGGCACATATTTTCCCTACCGGGACAATTTTTGTCTTAGCCCAACTTAGTCTACACAACTAGAGAATGTAGAATATTAATAGTCATTTTGATCTGTACGTTCCAGGCGAGCATCTAGCGCATTCTAATGCATTTTGGAAGTGCCACTAGTGCATTTTGGAAGTGCCACTAGTGCATTTTGGAAGTGCCACTAGTGCATTTTGGAAGTGCCACTAGTGCATTTTGGAAGTGCCACTAGTGCATTTTGGAAGTGCCACTAGTGCATTTTGGATCTTGGCAGTTGGCATCACTGCCTCCAGCAGCGCGAGCTGCTGCCCTGGCGCACAGGAGTGAACGGGAATATGGCAACTCTCCTACTTGAAGGCTCTGGTGTAGGACACCTTTTCTTTTTTGAAGGATAGAAACACTAGTTTGCCTGGCCTGGCCTGGGCCTGGCGCCCTGGCCTGCCCTGGACTTAAAAAAAAGAAAAAGAAGAAAAAAAAACCTGTCCAGGCCACAAGGTGACGCAGGCCACCGGGAAAAGTCCCTGTACTCCAGATGGCCAATCCGCCCCTGCCTTCTGCCTTCTTGCTCAACACAATGAATGAGCTGACCGGATGCTATTTCCATAACATGTGTGTGACATAGCATAGGGGTCAAATATCATGTGAATGAACTGATTTCTCATTGGATGATCATTTTTTATGGAAAAAAAAGTTTTTTTTTTTTTTGGGTTGTTTTTTTATTGTTGTGATGCGCCGTTGTGAAGAAATCATAAAGAAGTAGGTGTTCCCTTCATCAGAAAATAAAAATATAATAAATAATAATCTGATTCTGTCTGTAAAGGCTGTTGGTGTTGCGACAGAATATGGAGTTTTAAATAGTTTGCACAAATTGTCAATAATCAGTTTTTCCAATTGTGAAAGTGTTCTGAGAGTGGGCAGATTGGCTATATTATATTATGTCATATGACATGTGTTTTGTTTATGGGGAAGATTTAATATCTGTGCGTTGGACAGATATGCGGTTGGAACTGACCAGTCTTTAATCCGGTGCTCCCATTCGACGATCAGCTTCAAGTGAGGAGGACCTCCGGAACTGCACATCTTCAGGGCTCTGTGGGACATTAGAGTTGAAAGCAGGGTGTTTAGGGCTGAACAATCAACACTACAGCATCGAAATGTTGCTGATATGCAAAATCTGTCCCGAAATTTGTATCCGTTTTTACACCTGATATTGGCACATATTAATACAAATTAAAAGTCAAAAGCACAATCCACATGCGAGTAGAAGTAACAATAATGAGTGAATAGTACATACATTGTATTTCAACATTTACAGTATATAACAGCAGGGGGTTTCAACAGGTGGTCCGGGGACCACCAGTGGTCCCTGAGAGGGTTCCAGGTGGTCCCCAGGCTAAATGACGGAGAGTTGGTAAACCAGATGTAACTCTTTGAGCGAGTAAGAGTAAACATGAAACCAAATGGACCCGCAACATGTTTACGCTCTCAAGAATTAGAATATTCACCCTCTGAATTAGACAAAGTCTACACAACTAGAGAATGTAGAAGATTAATGGTAATTTTGATCTGTATGTTTGCCTGTTTTGTCTTCTCAAAAATTCCAGACTGGAATTGTGGACAAAAGCAAAACAAATCTTTAGTTTGGCTAAAGTATCATCAAATGGTGCTCAAATTCCGAATAAATAGTGGGCCCTGATATGAAAAAGGTTCAAAACCACTGGTGTACAGAATTGAATATCGTACACTCCAGCCATAAAAGCAACCAAACACATGAAAGGTAATGGTACTGTGGGTTTGTGACCACTAGGTGGCAGCATATCATCAAATAACAACAATGCCAGCTTCCCATCTTTTGAACTCCTTAAAAGGTGGAAAAGAGATATAGAAAGAAAGGGCAGGCGGAAACTAGAGGACACATTAGGACACATTAGGTGTATGTGTAGAGGTGCAACTATGCAATCCCTAGATTATCTCTGCCCTGGTCAAAGAGTGACGTCTTGCGGTAAACAGCTGCACGCTCACCATGACCACCAAAGGCCAGTATTTGCCCAAGAGGATTAAATCCTGGAGATAGCAGATCTCTTCAAAGAGACAGAGTGAGAAAATCTCTCTGGTTGATTCATACTACAGTATCTAGTAGGAGAACTGAGACATGATGTTGGTACATGTTTTAGTGGGAGTATTCTCCCCTCAGCTATCGCCGCATTAAACAAACACAGCTAGGATGATTCTGTAAAAATGTTGCGTCCCTCATGTTTTTGTATTATCTTATGTGCTCTGTGTTTATGATGAATGGTGAACCGACTGTGAATACATTAAAGACTATTAGTATTAACACTGCTTGTTCATCAATCAATCAATCAATACAAATGGACTCAAAAAGGGTTGAAACAACATGGCATCTTCAAATATTGTAGCTGTCAGGTAGAAACCTTACTAATGGTTCCTGTGGATACAACATAGTCATTATTGCCAGAACATAAACTCTAAAGAGCCTAATTTTCATTGGTTAAATATATATAATTCTGAGATACCGGTAGATCAGATATGTAGTTAGTACCCTAACTCTGGTCGAAAAAGTTAAGTCATTAAGCAGAAAGGATTTTTCCAAGGATGTGAATCAATCATGGATGATCAAACATTTTCTTTCAGCTCAGTGCCTATCTAAGCTAAAGTCACCTGTCCACTGCAGGGTGGTACAGCGGCCGTCCGTCCTGAGGTGACAGGTAGCTGTAGGACGCTGAGCCTCCCACCACGCGGATGTTAAACAGCACTCTGGCATTCTGGGAAAAGACAAGACGCAGTGAACACATCAAGTACTGTACTTGTAGTTCATGTGATGCTGTGATGTCAGTCACTTCTCCTATGATGCCGACAGTGAGCTGCAATGTGATCTGTTACGGGCATATAGAAATGAGGCCGAACTTGTTGCAAGAGTTTTCGTATGTTGTTTTGTTGTCGGTCCCAGAGGTAATATGCAGCATCTCTGCGCATCTTTCCATCAGTCGATGGTTGAAAAAACAAAACTCCTCAGGACTCACTTATTAAACTTTTTTCTCCATCTAGTGCTTACCTGAATTCTGTTTTCAACTGTTTTTGCATTTACCGTTTGTTTTCTTTTACTATTTTAATAATTTTTCTTTTACTATTTTTTTTTAAATTTTAAACTGATTTTAGAACTGTGTATGACGTACTATGACGGAATATATTCCTGTGATTTAACTTGCTCCGAAGGTTTTGCATTTGTCGTTATTCAGCACCTTATAACTTTGTCTCGAAAGGTGCTTTATAAATAAAATTTACTTCTTACCTTACAAACAGGTACTTACATTTGGGGAATTCATTCATTTACAATATATAATAAAAGTTCTATGTTAAAGTGTGTAAAGTGAAGGGTTAAGAGATCACAGTACTCAAAAGCCATTCACCACTCAGAACACTCTTGTGGTTAATGAATGAGAAATTATGAGAAAACAGAGATTTGCGCATTCTAGCAATATAGTGACTTTAATTGACTTGTGGTGAATATCGATGAGAAATAGTCAAAGAGACAGTGTGGAGAAGTAGAGAGACAGAGAGAGATGAATAAAACCGCTTTGTGTAGTAGTGGCACACACAGGAATTAGACAAAAGGAGAAAATTCCTGAGGGCTGCATTTGAAATAGGGCCACAAGACGATCTGCAGCCAAGCATTAAAATAAATAAATTAGGGATTTAATAGCTCCCGACAACATTCTCACAGCCAAACCTCCTAAATCTCTCCAGCAGGCCCGTGCGCCTGCATCAAATTACGCAGCAAGCAGAGGGTGGGTCTGTGGAACTGAATCATCAGTAAGAGATCAATGTTGTCAGTTTACAGTTAGAGATACAACATACAGGAGAAAGTAACTGAACGATAAGAGCTATGCCATGTCAGGCCAATATTGAGCATACTGTAGAATTAGCTGTCATTTTGTGGTTTCACCACATTATTATTATTATTAAATTATATTTAAAACAGCAAACGAGCCTTCAGGCATCAATATAGCGCAGGGGTTTTCAACAGGTGGTCCGGGGACCAGCAGTGGACCCTGAGAGGGTTTCAGGTGGTCCCCAGGCAAAATGATTGAAAGTTGGCTAACCAGACGTAACTCTTTGAGCGCGTAAACATGAAACCAAATGGACCCTTGCGGGTCCATTTGGTTTCATGTTTACACGCTCAAGAGTTAAAATATTCATCATGTGAATTAGCTCAGGTCTACACAACTACAGAATGTAGTTGTGTAGACCAAAATGATGTATGTCATTTTGAACTGTATGTTTGCCCGTTTTGTTTTCTCCGAATTTTAGTGTGGGGCTAAAATGTCATCAAATGGTGGTCCCTGGCTCACATTCTGAATAAATAGTGGGCCCTGGTATGAAAAATGTTAAAAACCACTGATATAGCATATGCTACCATATATAAATAGCCTTTCTTTTGAAGATTTTACATTTTTGTTTATTCACAGAATCAAATGTTTTCTGATTCATTAATTCACACACGCACACACAAATAAACGTGCACGCACACACACGCACACACACTCAGCATGGGGCTCCTTGCCGCGAGGCCCTTCTTCTACACAAACAGTTTCAGTAGATTTTGAAGATTCATTTTGTTGACTGGAACACAATAAAGCAGGAGATCACCACGCGCTATACTCCCTCATATTGTTCCTGATTGAATTTGAAAGCTTGAAATGAGGGGGAAGAACCGCAAAAGTCTAATACCTTCTACCCCCTGCCATTGAAACATGCCTATATTGCTCTGAGAACTGTTTATATCAGTCAGGCTTTAGGAAAAGAAGGAGTGCTTTGCGCAAATGAAATTGATTTCCTCTCCTTCAAATGAAATCTAGAGTGTAGCTGCTGGCTGCGCTCCAGCACAAACAACAAGCTTGACTCCTGTGAAGGACTAGGGAAAACACAGGGAAAACATCTGGTAAAGAAAGACGCCATAGACTTTTAGATTAGCAGCTATGGACATGCTGCTCACCTGAGTGCGTCAAGGAGGTTACAGTACAAATCTGTAGTTATTGTGTCTGTATTACTTCCAAAGTACTGGCCTAGGCATGGCCTAAGCATGGATTCTGCCATATTTTAGGTTTTCCATTATAGGATAGATTGGTCAATGGAACCTTCTATCTGCACTATCTGGACCCTGCCCCTCCCCATCTAAACAGAGCTGCTACATTTAAACACGTCTGAGTTCTTCTGTGTCGTCCTTTCCCTATTTTCTACTGTCATTGTGTTGTATTTGTGGCACTTCATTTGGTAATGTAAACGTTTGTTAGCTTCTTTGAGTGGCATACTGTATACTGTAGGTAGGATATGTACAGCAACGGCTTTGCACTGATAAAACCAGTTAGGATGAATGTATAGTTCCATTTCCATTATTTGATTCTTTTTTTTTTTAAATATTATGTTATATATTATATTCAAAAATAGCGTTTTAGATTTGTGGATGAAACATTTCTATAAGAGTTAAAAAAAAAAAGGAGCCAAAACTGTGTTCCACATGCCTGGATTAAACAATAGGTCTACATTGTTTCTGACTATTCCAAGAATAGAGCCTGTCAGCTGATTGGTCTGGAAAACTTAATTGTGTCCCATTTCCTACTCCAGACACAGTATGCAAACATATCTGAACACTGTGTCCACTCCTGATTGGCCACCCAGATTTTCTGGAGTAGGAAATAGGCGTACGATTGATCTATTCCAGGCCAATCCGCTGACTGAATTTTTTGCCAACAGCTGAATCAGTTTGGCTTTAGCCAGGCTACCAAGAAGAACCTTGAAACATGAAAGAGCTCCTGTTCAAAAAGGAGTCACACATTCAAGGACGGGGCCTAAACACAACTATGACACAAGTTTGTTTACACCTGTAACATTTGATTCACAACTCTCAAGTAAGTCTAGTTACAAACCACACACATCATTTATCAAGTATAGTAGAAATATAATGATTGTATATGCAATGGTTTGTTTCATGGTCTTGGTCCTAAATTAGCAAATGATTGTGTTCTGCCTAACCATGAATGGCTTAAGGCCAAAATTACTTGCCGATTGCTTTTCTAGGCCAAAGGCACGAAGAATCATCAGAATATTCAAGATTGCAATAATCAAGTGCCGTAAAGCAATGTCTTGCCCACAGGGTGATTTAAATTCTCTAGATGCCATTAAGTGTGGCTCTCTTTCTGTGTCTGTATTAAAGTTTCATAAGGATTATGATAGTGAAGATTCTCATACATAGATTATTTTACTCATCTTCCAAAGGGGCCACTAGGGAGTTGGAAAGAATGTTGCATGTGAAACAAGCCTTTCATGACTGCTTGCTATTTCAGCACACATGAACGGTAACACGCCACTATTATCTCAGACTTTTCAGGAACTTCAGCACTGTTTATGGACACTGCAGGCAGCTAACTGGTGCATGCTGTCCGTTGAGAATGTGGCCCCACAGAACACGTCAACCTTTCTACACACGCTCACTGTCAATTCACTGTCAGACACTGAAATGCTGAAAATGACATGCAAGGTAAAAAAGTAAATAGACAAAATTAGTTTCCTTTTCATTTGAGAAGGTGGGTTTAAGCCCCTCTTTGACGGGCTAAACGTGCATGTACATGCAAAGACCACCCAAAGAGACATATGCGAAGGAACCACAACCTTGCGATTTTAACTGGCCTGGGGAAGACAGGTTGATGGAAACTGTGACCAGCTTAACAGTAATATATAACAGTACAAAATAGAGACTGATGCCACTCAGTCTCCATGATTTTTGTTTTTTCCAAAAATCAGTAATGGTTTTGCCATTACTGATTTTTGGAAAAAACTAAAACGTCTTGGATGTTTTGTTTAGTAATCAATTACAAAAAGTAATAAAAAACTTCCAATTTATTTTCTTTTTTCAAGTTAACAATAGAACGACATTGAGAACATTTAAATAAGAGTATACATGTGACTTCATCATTCACTTTTGTGAATGATGAATTTGTGAAGATGAATATATAAAATATTTAACAATATAGGCAATAATATGAATAAATGTCTGACTAAGACTAGTCCTGGCTAGGGTGCTGGTAAATGCTTTTCCGTCGTTCATTTGCAAGTCAAACAGAGAACATGACAATGCTATATGACTATAAACATCAGGTCAAGTCAAGTCAGGTTAAATAACACTGATACCAATATTTATATATCGGCCAATACAACGGTGCGATGGATATATCTCGATTGGCTCTAGTTCAAAATATATCATTGTTTACCTGGCATCCCACAGTAATGTTTCTATAGTTTCACGTATAAACTATCCATCCATATCCATTATGTTGTTTAGATTTATGCTAGGCTAAATTACACATCTATATGGCATTTGACATTGTGAATGTTGGTGAGCAGAAGGCATACTACCTTGCCATTTCAGTAGTTTTAGCAGCAGAATGACTGCCAAACTGCCCTTTTAGCTTTCTTTTTTCTCTTTCGTTTCCTTTTTATTGGGGCTGAACATTATTTGCCATGGCTAAAATTAGATGAGGGAGAAGAACAGCCAATTGTTTTTTGCTGTGCGGTGGTGCTAGAAATGACACATTATTTACTTGGACAAAAGATAGAGGAAGAAAGAAAAGAGAGAAACCAATGAACACTCGTCCAATCTTGGCAGAGGTAAACTGATTACACTGTATTGGACTGTACAAATTAGCTTTTAATTAAATAGCCGACCGAGTCTGGCACGAAGGAGACGAGATAAATCGTATTTACAGATCACATGACTATGTGGGCTCTGGACAGTAAAAGATCCAGTGTTCATCCATTTGTTTTTGTGTTTTTACACCGGAAATTCACTGTAAAGTTGGACAGGTTCATTTAATCTCAATTGTTATTATACCCAAATTAAAAATCCCTGGGGATTTTTACTGTAAAAGTTGTCTGGGACACACACACTTAATCCATTGATACACAAAAGTTAAATTAATGCTGGACTGGAAGTAATGCATTTACAGTATGCCCACTGTTGCACTTAAATTACCAGTGGGGGGAGTTTACTGCAAACACAGACTGGTTAAGGGTAAGTCTAAAACTCAGAGGTGATTAACATTTTGTAATTTGACTTGTGTGTTTGTTGTAAAAACATTGACTAACCCAGCAGGTCATCAGTTAATTTTCTCACAGCACGCCTGCATGACTTCACACTGTTAGAGCCCAGCCAGTCCGCCCAGTGCATGGGGAGACACTAATTGGAAATCTGTTTGGCTACATGATTAACAGCACGTTACTACAGCACTGCTGCGCAGCAGAACCCGACTACAATCGCTGTTGAGCAGACGAGCAATCGCACACCCACACGCACACACACACACAGTGCAACAAGCGCAAAAATGGAGCCTTTGGCTTCAGCAAGTTAAATAATTGATTTGACAGCGACACAACCACCACGGTACCGCCTAAACAGGCTGTGTCGTTCGCATTTGTATCGTTACATCTCACGTTCCGCTGCAGTCACAACAACACTGACTGCAGAGAGAGATAAACAAGCCAAAATGGGTTCCTCATTCCTCAGCATAGCCTGCATAACCCCTTTGACCCAGTCATTGGCTATAGAGGTCACAGACTAGGCGTTAGTCTTGTCCTGACCGTTTATCCAAAGTCAATGTTTAACATTAACTTTTGGCACAGCAGGAAAAAGCTACTTCAAGCAAAGGACCTGAATGTGGTTTGAAAATTCATAATGCAAAAATACAAAATTCACAAGCAGGCGAAGGAAGTGCGAAAGATTGCAAGAGTACATAACGTAACAGCTGCATTTGGGAGATACGCAAGATCCTGTATAAAGTTTGCAGCGCATATCTGTTGCAATACACCAGGCTGCACTGCTGATAAATAATTAACTAATCTTTACTTTACTACTTATTGGTACTTTCAACCATGTTTGTTTGGTTTTAGTGCACATAATGCAGGCCTATCACATTAAATAAGTATGCTATATCTGACATGAAGACATAACATTTTGCAAATTATAGCAGACATATTTTATGTCCCAGTTGGCCTGCGGTTTTATCCATGCAGGGGAAATCCATCAGCAGCGCCATCCTCAATTCATATTATTTTGAACATTATTCATCATCCATGACACGGCCTTTTAATATTGTAAAGACAACTGGGGGAGAGTGAAATGCACTAGTACAGAGAGCCAACTATTAGGAACATTCCTTTCTGTTTTAATCTTTTGGTTGTGCGCTCAACCTTTGTTCCAGCTGAGCTGACATGCCATCTGACATTGCACATCAAACACAGTGCACTGTATCAATTAGGCAATCTATCAGAGCACAGTATTATTATTAATGGGCCAGTTAATACAATTTATGTTCATTCTCAGTTTAGAGACAGACGGATTAAAACTGTGGCCGATTAATTATTTTCAGCACAATAGACCTTTCAGTTAGCCCCGCCCTCTTCCAAGTGTCCACCCAAGGCGAGGACACTTTGGAGCCAGGCTCATTAGTTCCAATGTAAATATCATGGACATTACACATTAAAGACTGGACCCTCGGAGGCCACATATGCAAGTTAACATGGTTTCTGGTGTTGTTTCGGGGGACAACAACATCAGACTATCTGTGAGGCGGAGACTGCCGTTACCTGCGCCTGTGCCCCATTGATCATCAGGTAGTAAAGCTTGCTGAGGATGCTCTGTTGCAGCTGGTCCCAAGAAATGGAGCGATCCTCTCTCATTAGGAAGGGAGGGCCGAACCTGTGGCAGAAAGATAGAGGGAGGAGAGGGACCAGAATGAGAAGAAGAAAATATGACACTCATTACTTTATATTTGAATATGAGAGTACCAGGCCTCACATGGTTCACAGCTAATCTTACTCTTGGCATACTATTATAATATGAAATGACTATTGCGGCGAGCCGTTATCAGCAATACACTGCATTTCTCATTACAGCACCATCTATAGAGGAGACCGCGGCTGGTTAATGTGACATCATTATAGTGAGGAGATGGAAGACCCTCCGTTTCTAATGAAGAATCACACGCATGCATTCATTAAAGTGCACCTCTGATTGAAGACTTCTAGCTTCAGCTAGAATGCTTCTTGTGGACTACTTTAAATTGAATCCGTATACACAATTTAACACAAGTCCCAATTACCCCAATAGGGCTTGCGATTCTATTTGAATCATGAACCACATGATATTTATCCTCATTGTCAACAGTACTATGTACACAAACTGCCTCAAACCAATTAAAAGTTTTTTTTTCTCTTATATTTTAATTATCCTTGTACTCTTAACAGAAATGGGATTAGTGCGGCCTATAGACCAACACAATAATCATCATTAGTGACAGGGGCTTGTTCACGGGTACATTTTCCCATTAAGTCACAGCGCACTGTCGGGACTCGGTGAGGTACATTGTGACAGATTATCACAAACGCCTCTCATCGTTCTAACCGCTCACGTCATTCTCGTCTCCGCTTGACACAATTTCCATGCCGCGGATGTTAATTTCCAAGTGACATTCCCCTGGTCACTAGGAGCAGCCAGGCAATATGACAGTGTGAGAGAGTGTGTGTGTACACGTGTGTGTGTGAGAGTGTGTGTGAGTGTGTGCGCATGCGCATGTGTCCGCCTGCAGGTTGAAATTTGAATGGTGGGCAGAGAAAAGGGATTTGATTTTGTTTAACAATTAAATACATTGGGGGAATGAATGGCTAAGTACCAAGAGCCAGAACAATCCCATTTTATTTTGTAGTTTTTGTAGTAAAATAAAACTGCTCCTGTATGTCAGGTCATTACAAAACGATTGGACATCATTTTTGCTTAGACCTAACAGCTCTACACTGCTCTAATGCTCTATTAAGGGCTCCAAGTCCACCCTCTTGGGTAAGAAAAGATATGACGTGAGATGTAAAAGGTGTTTGATTAGCGCGAGGTCCAATCTCTGCTCCGTTCACAATCACAGTCGAGTTCCACAGCCTCCGTTCAGCCAATTTTCTGCATCCAATCATTTGGATATCAGTCTGCCTCCATGCAACGACAACTCCTGATTTAGTCTTTGTTGTGAACGATGGTGTCCCACAGAGAAGAAATAGGCAATCTGTAATATCATAACGTTGCAAGTGAGCTTGTGGATCTGCCTTTTTTTTCCCCCAGAGACTGTCCTGGAGGGGGCTGCAGGCGAGGGTCGGGCAGCTACAGTAGATGGGATTTAAAGATCCTGGGGAGTTTGAGATGATTGCTGCTGCTGCTGCTCTGGGATCAGGACATCATCTGTCTAGCGCAGCGAGGAGCCAGACGAGGAGCCTGTCAAGACGTCGGGAAGGTGGTGTTGTAGGGAACTGTGTCCGCGCTGCAACCGAAGCGATAAGCCACACAGTATCATGCCAACGCCGTCTGCATGCAGCGTCTCTAATCAGCCAGCATCTACTTCTAATCGCCCCAATGGCCCCCTAAATACCCAGTCTGCTCCTCCAAACACGATGCAAAACAACCCAAGATATTTCAAATGTACTTATTTAAAATGATTTGAAACACTACTACTGCTACTAACCAACTACAGCTGTGTCACCACTAAACCAACAGAATTTCATCATTGAAAACAGAAAACTCTCTGAGTCAGACCTTTAGCTTTACGCATGTGGCGTGTCTGTTGAAACTTCAACAACAACTGATGTTATTATTATCGATGCTTTACTTGACTAATAAAAGTCCTGTAACCGAAAATGGTATGGGTGCGACTTCTTGATGAAGCCGCCCCAATACCATTTTCTCTTTCCCCTTCAACATGTTCTCTTGCCCCCCCAAATGGGACATGTACATCCGCCCCTGGTTCAAGCTTCATTTAGCGGCGACGACGACAAACACCTCCTGTATTACAGCTCACACATGCTGTAAATAAACACCTTTAAGCGAATGCGGAGCAGAGTGCAAATCTTCATGGTATCGGTGATAGCGGCATTAATGGTTAAAGAAAAATGTTGGTGAGTGATGCTTGTCTGACAATGGATTAGAGACGGTGGATACAATCTGGCAGGTTTTCTCCCTCTCTCTGCGACAAAACGTAAAAAACAAATGGCACAATAATATTAATTGGATTTGAGAAAGGTGTGACGCTGCCCCTCGTATTATCCCTCTGAGAGAGATAGTATGATACATACTGTATGCACAGTGACATTCCATTACAGTGCATGGAGTTTATTGTGGCTGTCAGCCAGCCAGGCAGAAGCCATGTATTTCCATAGTTCACCCCATATTTCATTTTTTTCTGTCCCTATGTATGTAATGCTTTCCTGTTGTTGTACTTTTGACCCTGCAGGTTTCATTGGAGTCACATTACTGAGCAGGACCACACGTACACGCGCACACACGCACAGACCCACGCATAAGAGTATACTTGCACCGCTCACAGTGTGATTGTTATTTTCATGATTCCATATTTTGTTCTCCGTCTTAAGACAGAAAAAGCTAAACACTGTATATAGTACATGTATGTTATGCACCTTAGTGAGCCAATTAGAGGGGAACTCCACCCATTTTCTAATAATATTCTATATATTCAATATTCTAATATGTCATTAATATACCTTAGAGATGTTGTGTGGACATGATAAAAACGTTCCCCCATCCTGCGCTTCCTAGAAATAGAGGTGTGAAGAAAATCATTAACATGGTGAAACATCTTTATGACATCATCAAGATGTATTTTCACCATGTTAATGGATTTCTTTAGACGCTTCTTTTTTCTGAGAGCGTACAAATGGAACCAAATGAACCCGTTAGGGTTCATTTGGTTGCATTTGTACGCTCTCAGAAAAAATGTTGAAAATGGATGGAGTTCCCCTTTAACACATTTTAAATCAGTGTGAATGTACCAGTAGATAGAACAGCATGACAATTAAAAAAAAACTACATCGGTGTAAGCACTCAGAACAGATGGGGATTTAAAACGAGACAACATTAAGTTAAGCCGAACTGAAAGGCAAGCGTGAGTGACGGAGATCAGACGTCGCAGGGGCTTGGGCGAGGTGAGCTTCAAAGTATAGTTTCTTACAGTTATGACACACACCAGATCACTCGGGAATCATCATCATCTCGCAGGATCGGTGGTTAAACAAAAAAGAATGAAACCTTGAAATCAAACAGACGTCACCCTCCGCTGCACCTTTCGCTCCACCGGCAAAGGAATCAAAAATGTTCTCCCTGGAGAATCAAAAAGAAAGATCCGCACGGTAGGTAGGGAACAGTATATGATTCCGGTGTCATATCATACTCCTCGTTTTGATGTGATGAGACGACTGTGAGAAGGCTGGGGTTGGAGGGTGGGGGGAAGACGAGGCATTTGAGGGAGACAGAGACGGAGACAAGCGGCCTGGTGAATGGGATTGGACTCAGAGTTATCGATCCTCCCGGACCGGCGTTGTCTGATGGATCGGCCCATCATGCCCAACATGTCAAACTCCTTCGCCTCGGCGGTCTGAAACCTGGCCTCCTCGGTGAGATTGGGGAAGGGAGCCAACATGACCTTGATTTTCGCAAACCATCCAATTATCTATACGTATGTGTGCATATGTGGGTGGGTGTTGTGTTGGTGCGTGCGCGTGTGTGCGTGTGTGTGTGTGTGCTGGGGGGTGATGGAGGAGCTAGCAGAGGAGAATCAGACGTCTGTCAAATGCCATTTCAAACCAGAATTGGGGGCGGCTGTAGCAGAGCGGTACTTGGGTAATTCGAAGGTCACCTGGATGGCCTCCCAATGGGCCCCATTGGGAGGACAGGTGTTGAAGTAAGAAAGATAACAAAATGAACCCCTTGCACCCACTCCGCCTGCTGAAGTACAAAGTGAAGTTCCCTGGTGGGACATCACTTTTATGCCCACTTTAAAATTTCCTGTGAAAAAATAGCAGATATACAATCTCACAATGCACAAGCACAGTGTTGACAACTTGGCGCATTTGATGATGATATATATATATTTTTTTTCAGACCCCCCTAGTGCCAAAATTAGTGAAAAGCTCCTGGCGGAAAATCTAGTGCTTTTTGGCTGGTGTAATTGGGGCGAAATTGATTGACAGGCGCCAGAGCTAAAGCCCTCATTTTTCATCATTTTTTCCTCCTATGGCAGTGGTTTTCACCCAGTGCTCCCCAGGCTAGATTATGGAGAGTTGGTTAAAGGTTCAGCCCCCAGGAAGAAACCCTAAATACAAGGGGAAGACATCATTGCACATAAAAAACACACCAAGGGGTCTATTTACATACTGTCACCTCTTAAATATGTACAAAATTGGAAAAATACAAAAGTCACGGCACCCCCTCTTTAACTAGATGTAACTCTTTGAGAGCGTAAGAAAATCATTTTTACACTGTCAAGAGTTAAAATATTGTGAATTACATTCCCTTACAGGAAAGCATCTAGCACATTCTAGTGCATTTTGGATTTTGGCAGTTGGCAACACTGACACACACAAGCACACGCGCACACACACACGCACACACACACACAAGCAGGATGCAGTCGCCCGTACCGCGCCAGGCGGCGAACAGTTGCAACAACAAGGCGGACGGAACCGTTTCGCGCCATTTACCTGACAGCCTGTTGGCCCGCCCCCGCAGCGTTGCACACCAGCAGCAGGACCTTCAGGGGGACCCCCTGGTTGAGGAACTCTGAGGACAAGGCCCCCGACGCCGCCAGCAGGACCCTCTGACCCTCCGGACCCACCGAGGTGTAGGGAGACGAGGGCAGGCTGTGGTGGTAACCTGACGGGTCACAGAGAGAGAGAGAGAGAGGGACAGCAGATGGTGGATAAGGGACGGATTGAGAAAGGGATAAAAACCAGGGGGAATAACGGGAAGATTCAAGGACTCTGAAGGACAAAAGGAAATGAGCAATCAGATGGGAGATCAGGAGCGGGAATGTCCTGATTGGATTTCTTTCTTTTGTAACCAATACGATCTTCACTTTCCTATTAGGATATTAAAAGGGGAATGCCACCCATTTTCAACATTTTACTAGGTCAGGGGTTTTCAACCTTTTTTTTTATACCAGGGCCCACTATTTATTCAGCATTTGAACCACGGACCACCACTTGAGGACATTTTAGCCCCACACAGACCCCTAAAACTAAAGATTTTCTTTCAGAAACAAAGCACTCAAACGACATTCTCAAGTTGTGTGGACTTGGGCGAATTCAGATGATGAATATTTCTAACTCTTGAGTGTGTAAACATGAAACCAAATGGACCTGCAAGGGTCCATTTGGAGAAATAGAGGTATGAAATCATCAACATGGTGCGAACATGATCCTGATGACATCATCAAGATGTGTTTTGCCATGTTGATGTTTTTTCCCCCCCATCCCTCCATTTCTAGGAAACACAGCATGGTTGTTATTTGTTTTTGTATTATTTCCAGTTTCCACATCACATCTCTAAGGTATATTAACCCATTCCATATGGGAATGCCTTTTGGAATTTTAAGCATCATGTTATACTGTATTTATATTACAGTATATCATGAAAAATCATGAGTGGTGCACATTTGTCAATGTATATTCTTTCAGAGCAAAAGTTTTTTTTTCTAACACAAATCTTTGCTTCTGGGAGTCCCTGGAACAACATATTTTCTGAAGGGAGTCGGCAGACAATACTTCTGGGGGTCCTTGACATGAAAATGAGAACGACTAACAGAAACAGGTTTTGGAAACTATGTTTTTTTGTAATAAATAAATAAATGTTACACTGACATATTATGTAACTGTATGGCATTGGCATCACATTATGCTGTTTCAGGTGGTATGTCTACCGGACTGGTGGATGCTGAATCACTGTCCTTCACAAAACTAGACAGAGCATCTTTTTGCATACAAATCACTGACCATGTCGAGTGAATATGGGGAGGATTTTCCTGCTTGAGCCCAAATTTGTTGTTGCACTGCGAAAATAGACGTTCTACAATCTCACGGCGTGCCGCGATGATGCGCATTATGATCGTGTAGTTCAGTGGTTTTCAACCACTGATGGTTGTCCGTGGCTCAAATGATGAATAAATAGTGGGGGCCCTGGGATCAAAAACGTTTAAAAACCACTGGTGTAGATCACAATGTGTAAACTGTGCAAACTGTATGCCGGTTTGCACGTGGGTTAAGCCTCCAGCATGGCTTTTCTGCTTGGTGTGAGGGTGAGGGGTGTGCAGTTAGATATAGATGCACTGGCTGCCTGTGTGAACAGTCGGAGGTCTTATGTGATGGTGTTTCTTCTCCACATCGTATATGTGTCTATGTGTGCAACTGCACTGTCCTATGTCTCCTATGTCTACTGTTATCTGTCTGTATGTCACTGTATGCAGCTCTGGTCTCTGACTCCAAGACAAATTTCTCCCACAGGAGAGTAATAAAGTTTGAACCTTGAACCTTGAGGCAGCTTGTCCAGATTTCGGTAGCCAATGGCCAGCACTGGCCAGGTTATTTCATGCATGGATGAAATACAGTATGTCTGTCTGTCTGGTTGCAGGTCAGTTTCTCTCTCTCTCAAAACAGTACAGTGTGACCGAGTGAGCAAAAAATAACTCGATTAAACTGTAAAGAGAGTCGTCCTACATCGTCAGCAGCTGTCCCCCTCCCTCTGTCCCGTGCTGGAAAGTAGGACGTGTGTGCGTACGGCGCGCGGTCGCCTGCTCAAAAGTAGCGAGGTGATAAATCACGCCGGTAAATTAGTCTCGCCGCCACGGCGAGCAAAAGGTATTGATCGATCCTCGGCAGGCCACGTCTTCCTCCAAATCACGGCGTTTCATTAAATCGCCGTTGTTCGCGGCGCGCCGGCGACGTGCAATTCATCACTGCCCGACGGCGGATGCCATGCTGATGCATCCCGGCGTGGGCCCAAATACCAGCCCGTTTGCAAACTTTGGATTGTTACACTCTGCAGTCTTGTGTTTGGAAAGACTGTGTGGAGCCAGTGGCGGATTGGCCATCTGGAGTACAGGGAGTTTTCCCGGTGGCCTGCGCCACCTAGTGGCCTGGACAAGATCCAAAATGCACTAGAATGCGCTAGATGCTCGCCTGGAACATACAGATCAAAATGACCATTAATCTTCTACATTCTCTAGTTGGGTTAGGGGTTGGGGGTTAGTAGACTGTTGGGCTAATTCACATGATGAATATTTTAACTCTTGAGGGTTAAAGGGTTACATCTGGTTAACCAGCTCAGTGGTGTTTCTAAGCAATTTGGAGCCCCAGGCAAGATTTTCCCTGCAGCCACCCCTTACCAAATGGACACATAAGGGTCAATTTGGTCCAAAGTCTCCTGTGACGTCATACCCATGAAAGGCACAGTATAATGGTAACCCGCAAGGGAGAAAAATATGGACTATTTTTAAACTAAAGGACATATTGTATGTGTTTTAAATCTTTTTAAAGCATGTCTGGTGGTCGCCCACCCCCCCCCCCCCCCCCCCCCCCCCCCCCCCCCCCCCCCCCCCCCCCCCCCCCCCCCCCCCCCCCCCGGCCCCCCCCCCCCCCCGTCCCCCCCCGGCGCCCCAGACAACTCTCTAGTCTGCCTAATGGCAAAAACGCACCTGCTCATGCTATGAGGGTCTTGGGTACAACATGTTCTCACAGGGGGACTTCAGGCTAATTCGTATCCATTTGATTTCACATGAAAATGTTTGAGAACCTCCATGGTATTCATGTGGTCAAATCAATCTGGTGATAAAACGTGTGCGCTGCAATTTATGTACATGATCATTGACCTCTGTCAGTGAATGGAGAACGCAGGATGGTGAAATCTATTGTTAAAACGACCTGCAAAACACATTGGTGAAAATGCAGGGGGTCACTACCACTGACCTGCATCATTGTGAATTACACAGCGGACCCGGCCGCCTCGTCGCTCATTAAATCAAAGTTGTTGTTTTTTATGACCCCGCTGTAGCAAATCTACCGTTTCTAGACAACTGCACCACCAAGGTTGCTTTCTCGGCTTGCTGAATTACGGCCTGCTTCCTAGTGCAGAAAAATGAGTGATGGTGGAGGTTATGCCTGCCATGTGTGTGTGTTTATATGTTGATGTGTTTAAACATCCTGGTATGGATTTCAGAAGGTCTGGATGTAACATGAACCCAGATTTTTTTCCTTCCTTTCTAAAGCTGTCTTCAAACTGCAGATTAAAATGCCGTCGCAGACTCAAGGAAAGAATTTATGACGATCAAAATGCCACCGTTTTTATCCACCTTTTACTGGGTGTGATCTTTAGACGGCCGCGAAGAGAATCTGCAGGAATTACTGTGCTGTGTTCCATCCTGTGCAACAATGAAATAATAAATGCCAGCTCCTCTTTAGGATTATGTGATTAGTGACAGTGATTCAAGTTCATTTTAAGTTTCGTCATTACCATTACCAGATTAGCTGCTTGATAGACGTGAGACTCAACCAGCGCTAGATTCTGCTTGCCTTTCTCAAATGCTGGCCGAACCCCACCAGGGCCGAACCCGACCAGGACAGAACCCGACCAGGACAGAACCCGACCAGGGCCGAACCCGACCAGGACAGAACCCGACCAGGACAGAACCCGACCAGGACCGAACCCGACCAGGACCGAACCCGACCAGGACAGAACCCGACCAGGGCCGAACCCGACCAGGACAGAACCCGACCAGGACAGAACCCGACCAGGACCGAACCCGACCAGGACAAAACCCGACCAGGCCCGGCACGACATTTTAGGACCGGCTCGGTCCTAAAATCTATGCTATCCAGTAGGGGTGGATCGGGCCCCTGTGCTCCATGAAATATAATATATATTGAATTATTTTATTGTAGTAAAAATAATGTTTTCTTTTCTGTATTCACCTATTATGAAAATGGTGCTCTCCACAATTCTTCACTCTGTGGAGAATTCTCAAATCTGACCAAACCCAACAGTTTAGGGCCGGGTCCATTTAGTCGGACTGTTGCCGGGCCTCGGGGTTGATCAGTTAGGGCCCGTCCTTCATTTTCAGGCCCATTGAGACCTCAATTTCTAACACCCTATGGGTGTATTTTATTACATTATAATGTCTTTGTATGTAAGCCAAAAAATACATTTATTTATACTCATTTCGTCTTTGATAATTACTCGGATCAAGATCAATTGCTTAGGTTCTCTCTAAAGTGAGAGATGCTCATTCTCTTCTAACGGTGTCAGTTCGACCACTGAGCCTGAAAACATCTTCCAGAGAACTAGCGATGGACTTTCTTTTGGTTGTAATTCTTCAGAACATGGCAGTGTACTGTACAGAATGTTAACTATATACTCCACGGGATTGTCTAGATGTCTGTACTTCACAAACAACCTTGACTGGACCAGCTTTACTCTATACAGAACCAAACCCCAGGGCAGCGTTGCTACTGTATATACTGAACCAAATGTGGATCAGATTTATTGTACACAGAAACAACATTGGGCCAGGGCTACCTAAAAACAGTAAATAATTGAGACGGCTCCAATTTAAACCACCGGGTCAGCTCCAGCTGTTCTTCCCTGTGTTATTTTTAAACACACCGATACTTCCAACTTTTCCAACACAGACATTAACTCCATTTGGTCCTGACTAGTTTCTAGTTTCCGACGCTAGTCGCTATAGTTTCCAGCAGCAAATTCTACTTCCCAATACTAGCTTCTAGTTTCCCGCACTAGCACTAGTTTCAGATGCTACATTCTAGTTTCTGACGCTAGATTCTAGTTTCTGACACTAGATTCTACTTTTACTTTTTCGGGAAAAAAAATATGTTTCTGTGTAAGTGATGCTCAACCTATTTCATGCCAAGGATCCCTATATTTTTTTATATTTGGCTGCGGACCCCTATCTGAAAAACATGTTGTTCTCGGGATCCCCCAGAAGCAAAGTGAAAATGTCTGCTTTCAAAACAATATAGCCTGTTTAAAAAAATTGTGGCACGATTTTTCAAAAATAGCAGACCTACAAGCTCATAGCGCGCCACTTGGTGGCGCGCTATGAGCTTGTAGATCTGCTATTTTTCAATAGCTAAAAGGAACACCAAAACGCGTACATATGGTACTCATAGGGGTAAACCTGGTTCTACTAAGTACAGTAGAACATCTGATGTGTAAGCAAGAGGCTGCGGAGGTCTGTCACACCCCTGGACTCCAGGGGGCTTCCAACCTCCTTTCATTTGCAGTTCTCCACACACACACCAGCCACAGAGAAGCGGAAGAACCAGACTCCAACGCAGCCAGACTACGTGGAAGCCCATAATTAAACACCTCTAACCTCTGGAGAGAGATCTGATGTACTCTGTGCAGACGAGACAAGTACAGACCATGCAGTCCAAGGCTAAATCCTACTACTGGAGAAACATTCATGGCTTTTGCATACGCGCAGAAAGAGACTTACTGTATATGCAGTATTAGGGGTTTGGCATAGATAACCTGAATGCTGCCAATTATACGCTCACACTCTTTCCCCCACCGTCCTCGTATTCTTGTATTTGTTTTCTAGTGTATATGGTTAGAAATAACTTTGGGTTTAGAAATAGTTTTACTTAGTTAAAGGTTAGGAGTTATTCTGACTATTTTACCAATCTTTCACCATAGTTGACTTTCGCCATTAAGTAATAAAGTAAGATGAAAATGGCATTTCATAAAACAGGTTGTTCAAGTGTTCTACTGTTTATTACGGTCACGGAGCACACTACTGTATTAGGAGAGTTCAAGAAAAATAACTAAATAAAATTATTACCCTGGTCAGACTGGTTGCTAGAAATAAATATATATTTTTTTTAATACTACACTAATGGTTCACAAAGTAACGGTCCAGGGACAAGTGCAACTGCAGGCAGGAAATAGCAGATCTACAAGCTCACAATACGTTTCACACAGGGCACCCCTGTCAAGCAGCCACCGCTGACCTAGATAGTGACCGATTTGCGTGCGAGCCGCACTCCCATTATTGGGGTTTCATCAAACGAGTGTTCCACTTCGGTGGCTGTTGCACCTAAAAGCCACAGGCGCTGCTGTAACCCTGTGTTGCCGTGCCACCGGACTGAAGCAGGTGTTGTGAAATCCTTGCCGATGGGCTCCACAAGTGGGAACTCAGCGGGGTGAGACAAAAGCATATTACTGTCATGGCAATGGATGAAGAGATTGTCCTTTAGCCACACGACTTCTGCTGGGTGCACACACATGGCAATGTACAGTAAAAGAAAAAAAACAAAACAAAAAAACATGCCATACAGAGCAAAACAAACAAAAATCTACAATGTGCTTGTAGATCTGGTACTGTATCATTTCATTTTGGACTCAATGGTGTTCATCATGTGGTTAGAGCAATGTTTTTCAACTGGTAGTCCGAGGACCACTGGTTGTAATTGAGAGGGTTTCAGGTGGTCCCCAGGTAAATGGTGGAAAATTGGTTAACCAGATGTAACTCTTTGAGAGTGTAAAAATATTCATCATCTGAATTAGCCCTTGACTAGACAACTAGAGAATGTAGAACATTAATGGTCATTTCTGATCTGTATGTTTCACAGCTTTCGTTTCCCAAATCCAGTCTGTAATTGTGGACAAAAGCAAAATTAATCTTTAGTTTTGGGGGTCTGTGGGGCTAAAATGTCATAAAATGGTGGTCCGTGGCTCAAATCCTGAATCAATAGTGGACCCTGGTATGAAAAAGGTTGAAAACCGCTAGGTTAGAGGGATGCTGAAGTCACTTGCTGACTGCGGAGGCCTGAGGCTCTCAGTGCTTCATCGCCTATGAACTGATTTGAAAATAAACAGTCCATTAAGCGCTGCCAGATCCCAGGCCGTGGGATCTCTCTCTCTCTCTCAAGGCATGAGCTCATTTTTTTTTTGGAGGGAAAACACCTGCACCGGAGCCTGTTCTCTGTTTGTGGTGTCGACGCGAGGAATGCGAGAATGGAGACTTCAAACGAAGCGGCTATACGGTTATCTGTTCCTCTCAGCCTTTTGCTGGCAAACGACACGATGCTGAAGTCAGAAGATCCCTTTAATGCTGCCGCGTGAAAACAAAAGGCAATGCGTGTGCAATTGTGACATCATGCCGCGTTCATTACAGATGTTTCATTGCGGCCGAGAGACTGGGAGACTCCCCTGACATTGGCCTCGCCGTCATCACACTTGAAAGGCACTTTTATTCACGCCAGGGTTATTTTGCACTGTACCGCCTGTCTGTAACAATGAGCTGATTTAGAAGTCTTTGTTTTGCCGAAGTGACATTTGATGGTCTTGTAAGATAGCAAACTTTTCAGTCTGGTGGGCTGTTCAGGGCAGGATTGCTGTATCATCATCATTCTGCCTTGTTGCTTTGTGCATGAGGTCCAGATGGAATAGAGGGGGAGGGTAGTCTAGGAGGAGGAGGAGACAGACAGATAGGATAACTGCCACGACAGATAGGATACTTGCTGTGATTGATGGGATATCTGCCACGACCAATAGGATACCCCCCCCCCCCCCCCCCCCCAGCCTTTTTCGGGACAGGTAGAAAAATGTCGCAACCATTACTGTCACTCAGTCGTGACTCATTTGCTATCAGCCACGGCATTGGAGATATTAGCTATACTGTGTTACATTTTCATCGAAACAAATCTTACATTTGGCATATTTGTCACATAACACCACTGTGGAAAAGCCTTGAATTCAGAAAAGGTTTGAAAATCAATAACTCCTCACTCATAGGATATACACAATCACACATTATACTTGCGAGGGTGTGAAGAAGGCTGTACAACAAACTAAAATACCATATCTCCATTTTGTGGAAAACGCTTCATTGTGGAAAAGGCAGTGACCAGCAGGAAAACTACCCATTACTTTAACATTGTCATGTTGATGTAGAGTATGTCCATAAGGAACATATGGTATGATGTGTACTTGTGATTGCACCAGTGCATTGGGGGAATGAATCTACTGTAACTTTGCACATCAACATGCTAATCCCTCCCTCTCTCTCTCACACACACACATTACAAACTAGTACATTTTTCATTATTTACTGGTAATTTCAGGGCCCACCACACGTGGGTGTTGATCAATCATGTCATTTTTGGGGGGTTGCATTTTGTTTTAGACTGAGGTCACTCCCTGTGTGTGCCAACACACACACACACACACACACACACACACACACACACACACACACACACACACACACACACACACACACACACACACACACACACACACACACACACACACACACACACACATACTTATCTTTTCTTCCAGTCTTGTATTTATTTTTTTTCTTATTTTCTGTGCACAGTGAAATTTCCATATGCGCTGCCTCGGCGCTGCAAGCTTTAGGCCTGTGCCTCTTCCTTTAATAACGCTACTTAAACAGAACCCTGTCGCTATGCTCATATTGCGTCTTCTGTTCTTGCAGAAAGCTCCAGTGCTGATGGAGATGGAGTGTCTCATTCTGTAGTTGAGTTAGCAGCACATCCGCTCTGCGTCAGCGCCAATATGTCGGAACAGATACCGGCAATACCAAAGGTCAAAGGTCAGCAGATGTGTTACAAATAAAGACAAGCTGACATCGAGTGTGTCATTTTGATATGGCGATGTACTGTATTTGTATTTCTTAGTGCAGGGGTTTTCAACCGGTGGTTCAGGGACCACCAGTGGTCCCTGAGACGATTCCAGATGGTCCCCAGCTAAATAATGGGACAGTCTGAAGACTGTAACAAATGGACCCTTATAGATCTGTAACTCCTGAGAGTGTAAAATGAAACCAAATGGACCCTTACAGGTCCATTTGGTTTTATTTTACACCCTCAAGAGTTAAATTATATTTAAACATCTGAATTACTTAAGAGAGTGTTACCTTTAGAGAGTGTAGAAGAATTGTTATTTTGACCAAAGTCTTCCCAGTTTATCTCGCCTAAATCGTGGATAAAACCTTGAAAGTCCTTAGTTTTGGTTCTGAGAGACTACACCCAATATCAAATGGTGGTCCATGGCTAAAATGCAGAATAAAGAGTGGGCCCTGGTATGAAAAAGGTTGACAACCATTGTCCTAGTGGAAAAAGCAGCTCAGCCAATCAGTTATATGGATAGCCTGCCGACAACGAGCCCGACTATGAGCACTCATCCTGGGCATGGCGTGAAGTACCAGGACCCGACTGGAAGTCAACTTGCTCTGACCACAACGTAAAACAAAACGTCAAACAAGGGAGTGCTGCTGACGTCAAGTTGATGTAACGGCCTTTCCCTTTTTTCTCACCTCAAATCTTTTCAGGAAGGTACTGTTGTAGAGCTCTTTGTCTAGCGTTTATTTCAGCAGCGTTTATTTTTAATGGATTCACAATTTCCGGCGTTGCGAGGCTTTACCTTAATTAATGCACAAAGGAAAAGCCTCCCTGTTTGCCAGGGCAATCAGGAAGGCTGCTCTTAAAATGCCTTTCACTAAAAACAGAGGCAACGTTTAACATGCGCTCTAATTAACATGCCAGGCCCCTACGTACATGGACGTTATCCATGGCGATAACCTTTTCCTTAACGTTGCCGTTACAAATCAAAGGGCTAATGAGAGAGCCAGCTGCTCTAATGAGACCCTGGCGAGGGGCTGGCTAATCTGGCCTTTTATCTCATGTCCAGCCTGGTGGGTTCAGCGTTTACTCACTAATAAACCTGTTTGTGGATAACTGATTAGAAAGCCTTCTGCAGATCAACAAAAACATGACCACATTTTTTTTTAGTTTTTAGTTTTAACCTTTTGGTGGATCACAGGTTAATTCTGGGGGGGCAGAAGGAACAATTATAATAAAAGGGCCAATTATAGTAAGACTACAACCGTTTAGTTGAGCATACTTATTCACAGGAGAGTTTGATTTATAGTGCACTGCTTTGCTCCAAGCAGCCAGGCTGCATGGGACACATGCTGTGTCTCTGTACAATGGAATACAGTTGTGTAGAAAAACAGCAATCTGATCTCATCTTTGTTTACGGGTATTTGGCTGATATTTGTACGAGGCTGCTTATTATAAGCCATTCTCATTTTCATATTTTACTGCACCATGTTGATGCTGTTGGACGTGGACAACAAATAGCACCCTGAGAAAATATGAAAAACAATTATCTGATTGTTTATCCTACAGAGTGTATAAAAAAGTAGTAAAAGGCAACCTGTATATAATACATTTTGATTTTTATTTGTGCTGGAGCCATTTTAACTGCAATTCAATGGCAAAGGCCTTCATGATGTAAATTCTGTGTGTCATTATGAGGAGTCCAAAAAGTTACGGGACAAAGCATCAAAATGTGATAATACACACATAATAGTATTAGTACATAATAGGGAATGGGAATGGGCTGGTAAGATAACAGAGCTTGCTGTTTCAGACAGGATTTCACGGTTCATGTGAATCAGCAAGCATGCATTGATTTCTAATACACAGTATGTCCCATTAGCAGACGCAGTTTAGTTTAGGAGCAGTGACATTCTGATTAAAGCACAATCTACGCAATCAGATGGACTGTGGGATCAAGTCTTCAAAACAATGCAGGTTGTTTTTATTATAATTATTATTATTAATTTTGTTTGTTTTTTACATGCTTGGTCAGAATAAATCACAGATAATAAATAACTAATCCCGGATGAAACCAGGTTCCTCCATGCAACTAATCCCATGAAAACGAGGAAGACATTCCGTCTGGCCGAGAGCAGTGGTGGCTTTGCCATGTGACTTGGTAGGCAGAGAGCGTGATAAAGAGTCCTGGGTGGACTCTCTCATCTGTTACTGAGGCCAGACAGACAGGCATGAGGCCACACGTCTCCACACAGAGGGAGAGAGAGGGAGAGGGAGAGAGAGAGAGTTATAGGTCTGAAGAACACAGAGAAAGAAGATCCAGTGTGGCACCATGTTGCCATGGTGTTCAGAAGCCTTACAGCCCAGATCACATCGGGGAGGGCAACCAGGGGCGGTTTTGCCATTAGGCAGACTAGGCAGTTGCCTAGGGTACCATGCGGGGAGGTGGGGGGCACCTTAAAAAGGATCCCAGGCTAATAAGCCTCATTTGGATGAATAAATTATACCGGTCATCTATAATTAGAATTGAACATTTAAAAACACATAATAAAATAGTTCATAATTTTATCCCTTGGGGACGACATTTTACTGTGCCTGTCATAGATATGACCTCACAGGAGATTTTCTCTGGACCCCCCTTACCAAATGGACCCTTACGGGTCCAAGGGGGGGGCACCAGGGAAAATCTTGCCTGGGGGCTCCAAATTGCTTAGAAACGCCACTGAGGGCAGCGATGCAGCAGGAAGGAAAAGATAGGGCAAAGCTGATCGCAAAACCAAACAGCGGTTGCCAGTTTTCACGTCGGTTGAGGAAGAAAGAACTTCAAAACGTTCGTAAATCACTGAAAAGATCCAACCCGGCAACTGCCTGAGTCCCGACTACAAAGCAGTAAAGTAATTTGCAGATGTCTCCGTGAATTTACATGCCTCGATACGGTTCCCCATGGGCTGCTGATATTCTCGCTACGTTTCCGGAATCTAAAAAAGCAAATAAGGGCCTTTTTTGTTGTGTGTACTGGAAGCGAGCTCATTACCATGTTTCTAAAGGAACGTTTTGCAGTCGGCAGTGGAGTACAGCTGTTTACTCTGATGAGTGCCTTTATCATCGGCGGAAAAATAACGCAGGGCGACACGCATCATTAACATTATTGAAGCAATGAACTCCCATTCATCTTTTTGTAGAAAACAATTGGAGATTGTTTTAGTTTTCTTTTCTTTCTTGTGTGTGCGTGTCTGTGTGTGTGAGAGCAGTTAGTGCTTTATTTAGGAAACTGATGGCAGAGAGGGGGAAGCACAGACACTTATTTACCGACCCAAAGCTAGATTTTAAGCCCTCAGAACCTGGCATCGCTATGTTCGGCAGGGAGTTTTCGCCCCCACACACACACTTTCAAACAATACTTTTAGTGCATTGTGAGCTTGTTGTTAAACAGCTATTTCTGCATGCCACATACAACGATGTATAACAAAGGGTTGACATCCTCCTGCAGAGCGACTAACAGGGAGAGAGCAATGCCTTGCCCATGAGCACTTCAGTTGGTAAATAAACAGGCATTGAACCATAGTGTATTTTTACAAATTCTAAACTTGTTTTGTAGCGGTTTAAATAAGCTTACAATCAAAAGGATAAAGGCCTTTTAAAATGTAGAATTCCGGTGACCTTGTATGGTAGTTTGAAAACTACTCTTTTCCACACATACATAACCATCACCCCGCAATGAGCAACTATCCTTTTTTATTATTTTAGTGTTTTTTGGTCCTCCCTACAGTTTTAACTCATTTCAAACTGACAGCATGGCCTAGACTTCCGTCGCCGCTAAACCCCTTATCCCTTAACTTCTTTGCCTTTTTAAACTTATTTTTAAAAAACACTTTTCAATAGTTAAAATGGCCAGTCTACAAACTCACAACATGCCAATATATAGGCATGTTGAACTATTCCAAAATGGTAAGGGGTTTAGCATGTGACTGAAAATGGAGCCCTATATTTTCTACAAAACGTTCACTCCAAAAGAATAGTCAAAGATTTGTGCTGCGTTCTCACGATTTGTGCTCCCCCCACTCTGTGGCGTGCTGTAAGGCGAGTACACCTGCTATTTTTCAATAAAAGCGTACAGAATGGGTTAAGGTTAGCGTGTAATTTACATGCAGAAGGACTATGGGGCTCCAGTGAAAGTCCAGACCCCAGCAGTAAACGGCGCCGTGCCACTGTCTGCTGACACATTACAATGAGCAGGACAGCGTGTGGTCCCACAGCGGCTGCTGTACGTGGCTTTGATGTTGGTTGCCAGGGGTTACCTGAGATCCGTGCCGAGCCTGCCCTGATGTAGAGGGGCGGGGCCTGGAAGGCATACACGTTGTCGTTGTCGGCGACGCTGTTCAGATCGTCCTCGTCGAAGAAGGAGCGCTGGAACCCCGTGGAGTAGATCTCTGTCAGGATGACCTGGGCGCGGACGTGCAACGCACCCGTGAGAGAGAGAGAGAGAGAGAGATAGATAAAAGGGAGGATTGGAGTAGTGGCATTATAAATCTCTTAGAACTCTGAACACTTCTTGCTCAAATGTAAATCTCGCTTTTCTTCCGCAAGAAATGAGACCTCGATTCTCATAAGATTGTGTTTTTCCATGAAAAAAAAAAAAAAAAAACGTATCCACTTAGTACAACGTAGTTGCTGCACATTTGCTGTATATATTCAAAGTGCGGCTCTATTTTCACTTTAAACATCAATGTGCTGGACTTCTCCTCTCATAGTCTCTTTTGTAGCAAAAAACACAAAGTAAAAATGAATTGGACAGTCAGCTAATGCTGTCTGAGTCAAGTTTGGGATCTTGTTTCGATCAACACTGCACCATCACTTTGAACAACCCAGGCCCGAATGTAATGTCAGTAAAGCATCAATAATAACATCAGTTGTTGTTGAAGTTGCAAGAGACAAGTTTTCTGTTTTGAATGATGAAATTCTGTTGGTTTAGTGTGGTTGTAGTTAGTAGTAGTAGTAGTGTTTCAAATAATTTTAAATATAAGCACTTTAATTTTAAATATCTTTGAAATTTGGGTTGTTTTGCATGCCATCATGTTTGGCAGGGCAGTCTGGGCATTTAGGGAGGCATTGCCCCCCCTTCTATACCTAGATCTGCCCTGGAACAATCTGAACTCCTGAACTCTGCTGATGTTAAAACAACCACAATTTTTGCGGCCGAGTTCCTGTGCTCCAGATGTGTCCTTGCAGGACAACGTGCTCGTAACGAAGAGCGTTGGAGAGGTCATACGAGGTCGTACCTGCTCTGGAGAGATCTTCCCCTCGTCGGCCACCATTCTCCTCAGGCAGGACAGCGATCCGAAGAGAGGCACAGCCAGGCCGATGCGCAGGTACCGCTGGCCCTTGGTGCTGAACACCAGGGTCACACACAGGGGCCTGTCGCAGAGGACACACACACACACACACACACACACACACACGGTCAAGGACAGTGTTGGGGAATGGGCTTTGAACTCCCAACACCCCTCCTGCCATTTGTCATCAAAGCCTCCCGTCCCACACACACACACACACACACACCCTCTTTGCCCCCAATGACCAGGGGAGGGACAGAAGAACAAGTTCCATGAATAAATCAATACATTTTAACATTAATAATAGATCATTAGGAACCTGTTTTTTTACTTTTACAGTTGAGTATGTGTGAGAAATAATGGCATCTCTACTGCATTTTTTAAAAGGCAGAGAGGGGGAACACTGGCGCTGTGACCTCTTCAGGGGCAGGGGCGGATGTAACAATTGTGGGGGGGGGGGGGGGGGGGCAGAAGAAAATGGTAATGGCTTCGTGCCACGGGCGATGAAGCCGCCCCCATACCATTTTCAGTTGTGTTTCAAATACTTTTAAATATAATCACTGAAATATCTTGCATTGTTTTGCAGGCCATCATGTTTGGTGGGGCAGACTGGGCATTTAGGGGGGCATTGCCCCCCCCCCCCCCCCTATGCCTAGATCCGCACCTGTTCAGGGGGGGGGTGTGCTGCTGGGGTTAGCGGTGGGACATACACGTGTAGTCGCCATAATGGCTTCTCTGGAATAACAGCAGACGGTGGAGGACAGGCGCTGTGGGAGTGTATAGCGTACGACCAGACCAGGGGGTCAGGTGGACACAGGGAGGTGCAGAGAGTGTTAGAGGGGCAGGGGCTGGAATGCCCGTAAGACGGCACTTTTGGACAAAAAATAGCACACACTCACATGAGCTTGTAGATCAGATATTTTGGGGCGCACGAATTTTGAACTGCCAGACTTTGGGTATGGCATGGAAGAAAAGGAGGGGCACATGCATTTCTTTCACCGTCTGAGAAAGGTGGCAACCCATATGGAAAAAAAAACTTTATATGCAAACTCTTTATATGCAAAAGTGGCACCTTTCATGAAAATATGTTGTACTATGGATCTTATATCTTTTTTGAAAATCATATATAATTGTTATTAATCTAATCACAAAATGACATATGTTTTATGTTTCACTTTTTAAAAAAATACTATGGATTTTAGATTAACTTTATTCTTTTATGTGAATGGTGCCACTTTCAAGAGCTCACAGTTTACAGACAGGTAAAAGGGGCAGGGGCTGAAGCCCCTTTTGATGTCTACGTGTGCACGTCCCTGGGTGAACACACCCTGAGGGAGTGTGCCTCAACGACCAGGGGTCAGGAGGTCAACATGTAGACTCAGCCTCAGACAGGACAGACAGGTCACATCTTCGCTGTCCCACATCGTCACCCAGAGACATCACAACACAGTAGGCACAGGATGACAACAATCAACAACCATGACATAAGAAAAAGCCTATAAGAAACAGTTTCAAATCAAATATAAATAATAAGCCAGTCCATATAAAAGACCTCACTGGACGCAGCCAGACTTTCCAACAGGTCATCACTTGGCGTGGGGAGATATACAGGTATTGTGCTTATAAGAGTTGGTTAGGGCTAATGGTCAAACAGGAGGTGTCCTACCCCACACTAATGTCCCAATAGCTAACCACTATAGATGAGTTATTGTACAGTACATTGCATTAAACTCTGGAAAACACACTGGTTAAAATGAATAGCTTTAAAGCTGATATGAAAGGCTGTTGGTAACTGCAAGGAAAATCCTCCTGAGATAAAGAAAAAAAATCTGCCCTTGAGATCTCATGGTGAGCACATTTAAGCGTTGTGGAGCTGTGGATTTCAACCAGTGGTCCGGGGACCACCAGTGGTCCCTGAGAGGATTCCAGGTGGTCCACAGGCTAAATGATGGAAAGTTCGGTTAACCAGATGAAACTCTTTGAGAGCGTAAATATGAAACCAGATGGACCCTTGCGGGTCCATTTGGTTTCATGTTTACGCTCTCAAGAGTTAAAGGGCTCCATTTTTGTCACACGCTAAACCTCTTATCCCAAACCCCTTATCCCTTTTTTTCTATTTTGATAAACTTTTTGGAATAATTCAACATGCCAATCTATTGACATGCCAATCTATTGGCCATTTTAACTATTGGAAAATGTTTTTTAAATAGTTTAGGCAAAGATGTTAAGGGACAAGGGGTTTAGAGGTGAAATCTAGGCCAAAATATTCATCATGTGAATTAGTCCATGTAGAAAATTAATGGTAATTTTTGATCTGTATGTATGACGGTTTTGTTTTCTCCCAAATACAGCCTGGTATTGTGGACAAAAGCAAAGTAAGTCTTTAGTTTTGGGGTCTGTGGGGCTAAAATGTCCTCAAATGGTGGTCCGTGGCCCAAATTCTGAATAAATAGTGGGCCCTGGTATGAAAAAGGTTGAAAACCACTGTTGTGGAGTTTAACACAGCATATTGGACGTAATGAACTGGAGAAACTAGCCAGGCCTGCAGTGCACAGTTGGGAACGGACCTCTGCAGGAATTCAAATAACAACAGGAGGATTACCACCAAATACTGGAGGAAGACTGCGGTGAGTTCTGCCGAGGGCCGGGGGCTATAGAACAAATCCATATTTGTGAACTGAATTCCATTTTTAAATCTATGGCAGGGAGTAGAGGGTATATTACCATGTTTATCATCTTAAGAATGAACTGGGGTTGGGGTATAAAGTAACAAGTTTTGAATCAACTGTCAGCAGGTACATGGGTAGCGAATAACAGCAAGGGCAAGGGAATTGGGAGAAAAAGCAGAGACTGATTTAAATTAACAGGCATTTCATGCAAAGGGGCTAACAATAATTAGCATTGTAAGCCAAACAAAGAAAAGGACTAAACAAATAAAAGGACTAAGTTATTTTTGATGAAAATCTTTGCCAATGATGTGGGGTGCGACTATTGTTTTAAATCTATCTTATATTTATATCGCTGCACGCATAGAGTTCAAAACTCTCACAGTTGCATTCAATGCAACCAAAAGGTTTGACTCCACCATATCTCACTGGTGTCATGAAACCCTACAAGTCCTCCCATGCACTCCGATCCGATCAGCCGACACTGGGATGCTGCCAGTAGCTCCGCTAAAAAACACCTGGACAACGCTCCACATGCCCCAAGCTCTTCTCCCTCCTGGCTCCAAAACTATGGAATGCACTTCCCATTTCAATCAGAAACCACAGACTCACTACCTATCTTCCGCCGCAGGCTGAAAACACAGCTCTTCTGACTCCATCTCAGCCCATAGCACTTCATACCAACCCATAGTACTTGCAGCAGTGACTTACAGTATATAGGATGTCTAATGTATTACCATGTTTTAGTGTAAGCACTA
The DNA here is from genome assembly GCA_039105355.1 of Benthosema pterotum. Classification (NCBI taxonomy): domain Eukaryota; kingdom Metazoa; phylum Chordata; class Actinopteri; order Myctophiformes; family Myctophidae; genus Benthosema; species Benthosema pterotum. Next base: position 49,936,478 of record CM076965.1, read on the forward strand.
AAACATGGTAATACATTAGACATCCTATATATTGTTGTTTCACCACGTTAACAATTTTTTTTTCAGGAAACACAAAATGAGAGGACATTTTCATTATGTCCACAACATCATCTCTAAATCTGAATCGTAAAATTGTATATCAATTGATTGATGGCTATCATTGGCAATGGTGTATCTTAACTCATTCAGCACGGGGTGTTTTTAGTTTTATTGAAAAATAGCAGGTGTTCACGGCTGCTATTTTGGGGGGAAATCGTGAAAACGCAGTGAAAGAAAGAAAGAAAGAAAGAAAGAAAGAAAGAAAGAAAGAAAGAAAGAAAGAAAGAAAGAAAGAAAGAAAGAAAGAAAGAAAGAAAGAAAGAAAGAAAGAAAGAAAGAAAGAAAGAAAGAAAGAAAGAAAGAAAGAAAGAAAGAAAGAAAGTGCGCGCAGCAGGCAGTGTCATCCCACATTAAAGCTGTGAGAGGTGAAGATGCCATCCAGGTGATGCAGGCAGATGGCAGCCAACATGTTTTTTATCACAGCGGGGGCCAGAGGACAGACAGACGGCAGAGGGTCAGAGATGCTGCTGTAAAGTCCCAGTTCAACCCCACCCACCCACCTACCCACCTACCCATCCCACCCAGCACTGTGTGAACTCACAGTGAACCGTTCGCTGGAAGCCCCGTTGTTTCGGTGCACTGTGCAAAGTGTTCACCCGCATCTGTGTACTGTGCCTTGGCGTCTGTGAGTTTTGACATCGGCGTGTGTGTGTGTGTGTGTGTGTGTGTGTGTGTGTGTGTGTGTCTGTGTGTGTGTGCGCACGTACTTGCATGCAATACTTTTCTTACACAAACAATAGTAATACTCAGCTACAGTACATAATGTGAAAAAATGTTGAATGAATGAATGAATGAGTCAGTCAGTCAGTAAGTCAGCAATCAATTGGTTGTACTCAGATTTGAGCATCATATATTGGTGATATAACATTTGTGCCCCATATCTATCTGTGGTATCATCATGGTACAGTATGTGTGGTGTTCTGTGCTGGGCTATCACACTGTGTGAATGCAGCCCTAGAGTAACAGGGCTCTCCATTCTAATTCTATTTAGTCAATAGAAAATACATCTTCAATCTGGAATGAGAAACTCAGTGTTCTGGTAACAATTCCATTGTTTGCTGGCTCGTCTCGTTTCAAATACAATTCAAATTGTATTTGTTTGTCCTGTATTCTGCTTAAGGTTTCTCTCCTGATCACATTGGCACAGTATTCCAACCTGTAGCGAGAAAACTGTAATTTGATACTATGGGTATGTTCGGAAATACAAACTGGGTGCGCACCGAGTTCATTTGGTTTTGTGGGCGTGTCGTCACCGAGTGCGTTGATTTACGAACAAGCAGTTAAAACCAGACAACACACCTCACTCAAAAATGGCGAGAATCACTGCCAAAGCCATATAAATCCTCTCTTAAGGGGGTCCCCCTGGAAAGTATTTTCAAATGGGGGTCCGCATGCATTTATTTGATAAATGTGCAGGTCCTTGACAGACATGGAAAAGTTGGGGGACCACAGTACAATGCTTAGCCATAGCCTAGCTTCCTAGCTCACAACAGTTGTATTGCTTTTCATTGAACGGCAGCGCTCGAGACACAGCTGTGACGCAATCAACCTTCCACACCGGCCAACCCCGTCTCCAGGGTAGGGTTGTTCAGTGCGTGCACAAAACACACCAGTGTGAATAAACGAACAAGGAGCACCAAATGCCCAAAATATACCAGGTATAAACGAACGATCACAGAGTACATGAGTGCGTTTAGGGTGTATTTCCGAACGCATCCTATGATTGTCACCAGTACAACTTAATAACACCCTGCATTGAGTGTGTTTGTTTTGTCTTATTTAATTTTTTTCTCACGGTACGGTTCTGCGTCGCTCATAACAAATAGGTATGTTGAATGTTAGAAAACACTCCAATGGGAATGGGAACTGTAATTGCATGATTAGATTGGCGACACCAGGATACTGTGATAAAAAACTGTGTTTCACACAGTGTGAATGTACAAGTGTTTAGATTTGTGTTTGCCAGTTGCTGAACAAGTGCCAGACACGGGTTTATCCAACAAGATACTGTAAATGTTGATTTTTGTTTTTACTGCATGTGTGTGTATGTAGGCTTTTGTGTGCTTTAGCTGCAGGTGAGTTAATCTTTTTCACAGAGAGGAGGAAGATGAATGGAAGTCTTAAAAAAGGCAATCCATCAGTTTTCCACCTTCATGTACAGCTTCAATAGTACATTCTCTCACTCCCATCGGGCTTTCAATCGCTGACAGCAATGGCAGGGTGACAAACTATAGTAAATAGTCCATGCAAGGCAAGCCGTTTGTCAGAACGCAGCCCTTCTAAACAGTTTCCCGAATCAGCCGGCTGGCCTGGCTGAACTTCTATGGACGCTTTCAAATATATGTATATATACATCTATCTGCCTGAATGGATGCAAACAGCTTGCGGGGGCCATTTAATAGGGACCGCTGCTGACAGAGTGTTAAAGATTTAACCGCGGCAAAGTGGCCAAGCAACTTGGCTCCGAGACGCATGTCATCAAAGAGACAAATGTCACATACTATACGGGCAAGCTGTGCTGTATTCTCACGCCAAACCTCTGAGGGCTATACCGATCATCAAACAGTATGTCTAGGAGGTAGGTGCAGCTGACACATGGCGTTGAATACTAAATGGGAGCATGGTGGCCCAGGATGTGTTGGATTCTTATACTTGGGGTGCCAGTGTCAGGCAATGGAAATAGAATATCTGCTTGTAAATATTCAAACTCAATTCTGGCAGCTGATTGTCATCCTGATGGCACCATTGGTCCAAGACCTTCAGCTCTCACTGGATCAGCTCGCAGTCGGAAAGTATGGTGTCTGGGATGAGGATCAGCATCACATGAGCCCATGGTTCTCAGCGGTAAACCGATAGATTGTGCAGTTCAGGTAAAGAATGAGACATTACCTCAGGTGAAGGAGTTTAAGTATCTCAGGGCACTGTTCACAAGTGAGGGGATCAGCCGGAGAATTGGAGCAGCAGGGGCGAGATTGTAGTGGCTGTACCGCATTGTTGTGACAAAAAAAGGGGAGCTGAGCCGAAAGGCAAAGCACCTTACTCTCACCTATGGTCACGAAGTGTGGGTCATGACCGAAAGAATAAGGTTGTAAGAATACATGTGGCCGAAATCTGTTTTCTTCATCGGGGTAGCTGCTGGCACCTTGGGTGATAGGGTGCGAAGTTCAACTCAGAATAGAGGCGCTAGCACATATCAGACACTAGCACACACACACTGTGTGTGTGTGTGTGTGTGTGTGTGTGTGTGTGTGTGTGTGTGTGAGAGGGTGGGGGGCACACAGCTGCGGTTCTACCCATACATCTGGGGTGAGGCGTTAGCAGCTCCACAACAGTTCCATCATTAACTCCATGTCTTGGTGTCTGCGCCATCCTCATCCTACTGTACCACTATAGGGAATTAAGCATCTGGTGGAAGACGGAATTTATTATTCATTTATTACTTTATTTTTGCTTTTTCTACCCAATATGGCAAAGATTTTTTTTGCAAAGTTTGAGTGCATTAGAGATAAAACTAGAAAAAGCACGTTCCTCACAGCACAGACTCCCACCAGGGCGCCCCCAGAATTTGGAAGGCAGTCGTAGCAAATTGGGAGTGTGTTGTATTTATCGATCTCACGCAAAGCCTCTGCAAATAGGATTCAAAATTACTGTATCTAATGGTGTTTCTTAAACAAAGCGCAGCATTGCTTTGGAAAATGCTAGTCGTGGGTTGCTATGATAAACATACCAGAACCGTCTCTAAGGTTTGGAGAAAAAAAACTGTGGGAAAAAGAGACACACATACTGTAGAAATGGCGACATGAAGAAAGAGGTAAGAGATTGAAACATGCGGGGGAGTGGATCAAAAGGAAAGAATGGGGGCCTCCTTTGTTGTGCTCGCCAGGATTTCCTGGACAGGCTCTAGCTCCAGCTGACCTGTGAGGGAGGTGGAGAGGTCACTGCGACCTGAGGTCAATGTGACTTTGTTCCTCTTTACTCAGAGTCCTTGTCCTCAGGGACAGCCCACTGCTCAGCTACAGACACTATTGTGGAGTAGTATAGTAGTAGTGGTGGCCAAAAACGTGTTCCTGCCCTATTTTAAAGAGACAATTCAGGTTTTTAACCTTACTTTCACCCACCTGAATTTGACTCAAAGGCTTTCCACTTTCGAGACAGAAACAAAAATGTTGTTGCGTTTTACTTGTTCTGATTTTATGTTCTGCTTATCCAGGCGTTTGTATTTCTACAGGTATATTATATTATTGTCTTCCCCGGGTGTTTCTCAGGTGTTAGCCTGGCCTAACCTGAAATGATTTTGGAGGATGCCATCCGAATTTGGATGGCAGATTTGATCTCCCTCTTCTAGGCCACCGCGGTCCCACTATTTATTGAGCATTTGAACCACGGACCACCATTTGATGACATTTTAGCCCCACAGACCCCAAAGCTAAAGATTACTTTTGCTTTTGTCCACAATGCCATCGGAAACAAAACAGGCAAACATACAGATCAAATTGACCATTAATCTTTTACATTCTCTAGTTGCGTAGACTTGGGCTAATTCACATGATGAATATTTTAACTCTTGAGAGTGTAAAAATGAAAAAGGACCACTGGTGGTCCCCGGACCACTGGGTTGAAAAGCACTGCATTAGCAGGATCTCACCTGGTCTGGCGTAGAGGGATGGGGAGGGAGATGCAGCTGAACGGGTCGAAGGTGTTGCTCTGCTTCAGGCAGTGAGGGCAGGTGAGTGAAGACCTGCAGTAACAGGAGGAGAACAACAACAGCATCACATTAGCCACATCACTGAAGACGTTCTGTAGCTAAAACCAGACAGAACTGGAGGAAGACGCAGCAACGGGATCAACCATGTGAATAGTGCATTTATGTAGCACCTTTATCCAAGACGCATTACATTAACACATAGCAAAAAAACCACACACAAGACACAACCAGAACATCAACAGCCAGTGTCTGGCCTAACGACACTTCAATATGTAGACGGGAGAAGGCGGGATTCGAACTGCCGACCCATGGATCACTGACGGCCTGCTCTACCTCCTGGGGAACAGCCGCCCTTGAATGAAATCAAGTTACATTTTTGTTCATGCATGACTCGACACATCATCACATTTCTTATGGACTTTTGCAATAAAAAGACACAAAGATAGATTATCCTTCCCCACTGTATTGGCATAATACAGTTGGGAATTGGCAAAGCTAAAGATTTATTTTGGTTTTGTCCACAATTCCAGGCTGGATTTGGGAAGCAAAACAGTGTAGACTTCTTGATGAAGTGTTGCTAATTCAGATGATGAATATTTTAACTCTTGAGAGTGTAAACATGAAACCGGTTACATTGGGTTAACCAACTTTCCATCATTTACCTGGGGACCACCTGGAACCCTCTCAGGACCACCGGTTGTAAAGAAAGATTGTTAGCGATGCGCATATGGATAACATTGAATTCTCTTAATATTCAAGACCACAACCACAAACAGCTGACATCTCTCACAGAGCCTTTGCGGTGCGACACAGTGTGAACTTGTGGATCGGCCATTTTCATTGTCATTACGGGCAAAATATGCATATAGGGGCTTAAGTGTTTAAATGTCTCCAGCGCCTCGCTTTGAGCGCGCCCGCGGCTAGGAAAGAGGCACCTCCTCAATTTTAATAAGACGTGGAGAACAATGGGAGTCGAGAGAGAGAGAGCGAAACCCACGGCCCCCGCGTGCAAAAACGCCTTGATCCCACCGACAGGAAGGGATTGGGGAATGAGTGATGTAAGTGGTGAGAATGAGAGAGAGCAGGGACGGATGTGACATTTCCCAATTGGGAGGGCAGGAGAAAATGGTTTGAGGGCGACTTATCGCCCGTGTTGCTTCGCACCACGGGCGTTGAAGTCGCCCTCATACCATTTTCGGTTACAGGGCTTATTTTAGGCAAGAAAAGCATCAATAACAACATCAGTTGTTGTTGGATTTGCAACAGACACGTGATGTGATGGGTTCAATGATGAAATGCTGTTGGTTTAGAGGTACAACAATTGTAGTTAGTTAGTAGCAGTAGTAGTGTTTCAAATGATTTTAATTACAAGCACTTGAATTTGAAATATACTGTATATTGAAATTTGGGTTGTTTCCATGCCGTCATGTTTGGTGGGGCAGTCAGGGCATTTAGGGGGGCAATGCCCGCCCATACCCATGCCTAGATCCGCCCCTGAGAGAGAGAGGGAGAGAGAGAAGAGGCGTGCGAGGTGGGTGGGTGGGTTGTGGGGGCTGGAGTGGAGGAGGAGAAGAAGCCCCCTGGGGTGATCCTATAAATGGGAACCTGCGCAAAGCCATTTCCAGCTTGTTGCATCACCCTCTCACCAGTGCCACTAATGATCTCTGTAATGCCGTGACGCGGTGCCGAGCCGAACCGAGCCTTGCCGAGCCCAGAGAAAACTCCGGCGGGAGCCGACCCCCTCTTCTTCCCCCCTACACCTGTTTCCTCTTCATCTGAACGCGCACGCACGCGCGCACACACACACACACACACACACACACACACACACACACACACACACACACACACACACACACACACACACACACACACACACACACACACACACACACACACACACACACACACACACACACACACACTTTGCTCCAACCAGTGTTGCCAACTTGCCGCATTTGTCGCTATATTTAGTTTTTTTCCCAGCCCCCCCTACCGAAATAATGAGTGGAAAAGTGAGTTGGGGCGAAGTTGGTTGACAGGCGTCAGAGATAAAACCCTCGTTTTTCACCATTTTTCCTCCTATGTTAGAGTCCTCCTTCCTTCCTAGAAAGGACCATTGATAACCAAATGGACCCTTATAGATCTGTAACCCCTGGGAGCGCCTCAAGAGTTAAATTATATTTAAACATCTGAATTACCTAATTTTCAACAACTTACACATTTAGAAAATGTACATTGTAGAAGAATTGTTATATTGACCAATGTTTTGCCAGTTATCCACCCTAAATTAGTATGACAGACTAAACTCAACACTCATTTTGCATTTTGGAGTTTGGCAGTTGGCAACACTGGCTCCAACAACCCCCTTCCTCCTCTTTAGCTTTACAAGGAGGAAGTTGCTTATTCCGGTGTGAGGTAATTTGAAAGAATGAGTCAGATAATGGCATTTCCATGTCACTGATGGAGACCTGATTACTGGAAGTGCTTTTCTTGTTTGCACGCGTTCCAGCATCAGGCCCGCTCTCGCCTACATGAGGGTTTTAAATGTGTAGGATTTAAATGGCAGCGAAATGACTCTCATTAGCCACTTACAGTACCTTATGACAAATACTGAAAATACCATAACATCGTCTTTCTTGGACGTTGATTTACCTTTCCTTGAATTTGAGTTTAACCTATAATGACATTCCCATGATAGAGATGCCAGGTTGAAAGTGGTTAAAGGGGAACTCCACCCATTTTCAACAATCTAATATTGCCCGTAGAATACCCTAGAGGTGCTGGGTAGACAAAAAAGTTTCAATTCTGTATTTCCTAAAAAACAATTTACCCCAATTTTCACATTTTTTATTTATCAAATTAATGCCAATCAAATAAAGCATATGATTCCAAATGCTCGTCATTTGTAGAGTTGATCATATACTGTATGATAACACCCAGTAGGTGGCAGTAATGCGGGCGGTGGCCGGAAATGAAGCGCATTTCCGGTCATAGAGTAAGAGTACTTCCTGTTTATCCGTGTCACTGTTGCTAGGCAAACTGTGTGGTGGTGTGATCATCGTCTAGACCTCCATCGGAGCGATCGTGTTTTCTATCATATATAAGTCAAATCAAGCTGTAATGACGCACCGATGGTTGGATTATGATCAGCGATGGACATACAGACCGCGCACGTGCAAGTGCGCACCCGACGATTTTGGCCATTACTAAGTGGGTAGAACCTGCCGTTAGCCGATCATGCTAAAAAAATGCTAATAACCTGAAATTAATGTTACAATCATTGGGGATTAAATAAAGCGTCAAAAATGCGCCAAGGGCATCAAGGGCATTAATTATTTAAAGCATAAAATGTGTCAAGGGCAATAAGAGGGTTAATGAGTGTTATTTCAGACCCCTTTTTCCTGAGAGGGTACAAATGGAACCAAATGGACCCGCTAGGGTCCATTTGGTTCACATTTGTACCCTCTCAGGAAAATTTTGAAAATGGGTGGAATTCCCCTTTAAGCACTCTCCTGACTACTCCTTTAGCAGTTGTAGCATATAGCGGTGTCATCTCACCTCATTTCAGAATTATAGGCCTAATCAGAGTCATATCCACCCTTTCCTCAAATGCAATGACTGCTCTGTAAAGCAGAGAGAGTGTAAATCCATCCATCTCAGCAGAATTCTTTGGGTGTTGTTGAAAAGTTGTATTCGATTAGCCGAGGTGATAGCAGGCTGTATAGAATGCACTGTCCTGCTGGAGAGTTGTGATGCGCGTGAAGCCTTTGCACATAGTAGACGAGGGGAAAAATATCCAGCAGCAAAGTCAACAGTGAATGACAGCAGATTGTCACTGTGACACAACATCTGGATAAGGTTTTGGCAGAAATACAGGCCTGCATAGGGGATAAACACCCATTACAACCAAATACACAAAGGACAAGAGGTTGTCAAAAGGTAGGTGAGCTAATGCAGAGGTTTTCAAACTTTTTGATACCAGGGCCCACTATTTACTCAGCATTTGAGCCACGGACCACCATTTGATGACATTTTAGCCCCACAGACCCCAAAACTAAAGATTTCTTTTGGTTTTGTCCACAATTCCACGCTGGATTTCGCAAGCAAAACAGGCAAACATACAGATCAAAATCTTCTACATTCTCAAGTTGTGTAGACTTGGGCTAATGCAGATGGTGAATACCGGTATTTTAACTCTCGCTCTCTACGCTCTCAAAGAGTTACACCTGGTTAACCAACTCTCCATCATTTAGCCTGGGGACCACCTGGAACCCTCTCAAGGACCACTGGTGGTCCCCGGACCACCGGTTGAAAACCACTGAGCTAAACAATCGTCTCAATCAGTCATTCATAGTACACGGCACGCATTACGTACATTTTTCTACTTGTCTTGAAAAGACAACTAATATATATATATATATATTTTTTTTAGCTAAAACAAATCTTTCTCTTCTCGTAAACTTTTGCGTGCAGAGAGAACTCTCTCTGACTACCTGACTACCTTTACTACTGCGTCTCCCTATGATGGGATATGAAGACCAAAATTGTTGTCCTCCTTCTCGGAAGGCACCTGACAAGACACTGTGCGTGTGTGTGTGTGTGTGTGTGTGTGTGTGTGTGTGTGCGCGTGCGTGCGTGTGTGAGTGTGTGTGTGCGCGCGTGCTGCATAAAGCCCCATTCAAGCGAACACAGCTGACCCTGGGCTCTTAGCAGTGCTCTCTCTCTTGGCAGAGTAGAATGGCTTCCCTACGGATGTCTTATTCTCAACAGGAAGCGGCGAAGCCTCGCCGTGCCCCGTGCATACAAATAACACCCAGGCCCCACTAAAACATAGATGCGCTGCCTGCTGGATCCACTGCTATATACGAAATGCCCCCGAAAAAAAGGTAGCGGGGAAGGAGGAGAAAAAAAACACGAGGTGATATTCTGGTTGATGGCCTAATGGAAGAAGCGTGCAGAGCATGAGAGCTAGAGATCTCCTGTCTGAGGTGCAACCATGCTGAAGAACACTTTGAAGAACACTCTTTAACTCTGACAGAAACTGTAGGCAGTAGTTTTTGAGCACTATTCTAGAGCAGTGCTTTTCAACCTTTTCCTAAGTATTTATTCAGCATTTGAGCCACGGACCACCATGATTTTGAGGACTTTTTAGCTCTACAGACGCCAAAACTAAAGATTTATTTTGCTTTTGTCCACAATACCAGGCTGAATTATGCAAACACAGATCAACATGCCCATTAATCTTCTACATTCTCTAGTTGTGTAGACTTGGGATAATTCACATGATGAGTATTTTAACTCTTGAGAGTGTAAACATGAAACCAAATGGACCCGCAAGGGTCCATTTGGTTTCATTTTTACCCTCTCAAAGAGTTACATCTGGTTAACCGACTTTCCATCATTTAGCTGGGGACCACCTGGAATCCTCTCAGGAACCACTGGTGGTCCCCGGACCACTTGTTGAAAACGCCTGCTGTAGACTGTTCTGGGCACCAACCAAGGGACTTTGATTAATTATAATGAAACTAACCTGGAATTCACCCCGAAAACCAAAGACAAGTTATTATAAGAAAAGCTCTCAAAGTCGTGTGAGATTGTGAGCCTTAATGCTTCTTCCCCCAGTAAGCATGACAATAATATAGAGTTGGCAGCTTTAGTCCTTTATACAAAGGGCTAAAGCTCTGAAATGGAAAAGGCCATTAACCTCGGTACAAGACTTCATAATTCACCATTTAAAATACCACTCGCGTGCACGCGAACACGCACGCGTGAGCACAGGCAACAAGAAGAAGAGAGGATTCGGCTTTTCTTTATGATCTGAAAGAACGCCAGACTATCACTTATCTAATGGTTTCCCTTGAATATAAATGAATCGGGACAGAAGACAAAACAAAGGTCAGCCGGGGAGTCAGACTGAATCAGGCGGGGAGGGAGAGAGAGAGAGAGAGAGAGAGAGAGAGAGAGACAGAGAGAGAGGAAGAAAGGCAGAGACGGAGGGAGAGACAGAGAGAGGCAGAGAGAAGCAGAGAGAGAGAGGAAGGCGACTTGTGCCCAGTGTTGCCAACTGCCAAAATCCCAAATGCACTAGTGGCACTTTACTTCCAAAATGCACAAGAATACACTAGAGCAGTGCTTTTCAATCATTTTCATACCAGGGCCCACTATTTATTCTGCATTTTAGCAACAGACCACCATTTGGTCTCTCTCTGACTAATTTAGGAGAGATAACTGGCAAAATATTGGTCAAAATAACAATTCTTTCATCATTTCAACATTTTCTAAATATGTACAATTAGGTAATTCAGATGTTTAAATATAATGTTAAATATAATGTTATATACTCGTAAAATGAATTACGGGTCCATTTGGTTTCATTTTATGATCTCAAGAGTTACAGATCCAAAAGGGTCGATTTGGTTACCAATGGTCCTTTCTAAGAAGGAATCTATCATAGGAGGAAATGGTGAAAAACAAGGGTTTTATCTCTGGCACCTGTCAACCAATTTCGCTCCAACTCACCAGCAAAAAAGCATTTGATTTTCTGCCATGGGTTTTTCACTAATTTTAGTGCTAGGGGGGAAAAAAAGCTAAATATAGTGACAAATGTGCCAGGTTGGCAACACTGGAGGGAGGTGACTTGTGCCCTGGAGAGAGGAGCAGGGCTTCCAGTGACACCACTCCTAGGGCCATAATCTGACATGCTTAAGTGCTCCTTTTTTCCCGTTAATGAGCAACGATTGGCAGAAAAGCAAAGAGGCACTATCCACCCAACGTCGACCGGCAAGTCGCCGATTGCTGGCACCGACGAGACGAATTCCCCCGTGGGAAAAGGTCTCGAGAACGAGTGTGAAATGGACAGAACGGCTAATGAATAATAGATTCATAAATGAACACCGCCCGAAGCGGCTCTGTCGCTCTCAACGTCCCTTTAAACGAAGCCGAGTAAAAATGCAATTTCAGAGATTCTTTTCCCGCAGAGCTCACACCACAAATCTCGATTTCATGACACTTAAAACAAATGACACTTAAAACACATGACACTTAAAACAAATCCAGCCCAAGTCGGCCAACAGTGATGCAATGTGACAATGTATAAGGTACCATACAGGGAACAACCAGGCTATTAGAGGGATAATTATCTGTGGCATGTCTGGGCACTGGTTTTATGCAGGCTTGGATTCGAAAACATAGGTCCAGCAAGAGGAAAAGAAGGAACACAATTTTCTGTTGAGTTCCTTGCAAGCAGACAGCCTCTACGACAGCAGTCGCTTACAGCAGCAGCCTTGCTGTGCGGGACGACAGTATCTTCGTGCCGTATGGTAAAAGTTTGCCATTTTGCTGGTATTTAGAGCATCGCCTTGTGTAGCGATCCTGTCCCCTTGCCAGCAACGCTGTGCCTGGCTGGCGTGTCGCACGGTTTGAGTGGGTAGAAGAAGAACAGATTATTCCTGCCATCAGGCTGCTGGGACTGCTGCTTCCTCGTCTAGACACACCCAGGGTGTCAGAGCCCAAACATTTGTCAGCGGGGGTGGCAATTAAGAGATGCGCTCTCTGACAGATGTATACCAGCCACCGTTAGCATCAAGCTGCCAATGTTCCATGGAGTCAGCAGCAGATGAGGGGGGAAAAAAAATCACACAAACAATGGGGATATTAGCAGGTGGACGAAGACGACAACAACACACTCTGGGATGTTCTTCGAATTCCTTTATGATGATGGACTGGAGAAGAAAAACAGCAACACAGTTGCTATGAACAGTTCAGTTTGGTCATTACCGGTAGCTGCTTGTTTTGGAGGTTTACAGGCCTCTCGGTGTGAGTGTCTGTCACCTGGCACACAGTGTTCTTTTTTCGGGAAAACTGGTTGAACCTGTGTGCACCCATCTGCTGGCGAGAAATCTTGTTCGCCGGGCGATGCGACAGCATCGGCACTGCCATGAGAGAGCACAGTAGGGGCGGATCTAGGCACGGGCATGGGGGCCCCCCTAAATACCCTGTCTGCCCCCCCCACCCCCAAACACGATGCCATGCAAAACAACCCAAGATATTTCAAATTAAAGTGCTTATATTTAAAATGATTTGAAACACTACTACTGCTACTAACTACAATTTTGGCACCGCTAAACCAAGAGCTTTTCATCATTTTAAACTGAAAACTCTCTGGTCTCGGACCTTTAGCTTTATGCATGCTGCGTGTCTGTCGCAACTTTTACAACAACTGATATTATTGATGCTTTACTTGACTGATAAAAGTCCTGTAACCGAAATTCCGAAAATGGTATGGGTGAGACTTCATCGCCCGTGGCGCGAAGCGACACGGGCGATGAAGTCGCACCCATACCATTTTCTCTTGCTCCTCCAACATGTTCTCTTGCCCCCCCCCCCAAACGGGACATGTTATATCCGCCCCTGGAGCACAGCTGTCGGATGCCTTCTATTATGCGAGGACTGAACCGTCCCCATTATCTACCAGGAGGAACAAGAGAGGGACTCTGGTTTCAGTTAACGGGCAGTGTCCAAGCCCAACGAAATAATACGACAACAAGGGGGGGAGACGCAATGACATCCAACCGCATGAGATTTCGGTCACTCCGTGGACCGAAACACAGGTAATCCACGGATTTAGGGAATTTTTTGGGCGACCAACTGTGTTATGACACACTTTGACCTTCAACATAAAACCAACAAGCCCAATTATTTCACGGAGGCCACTAAGTAAGTGCTATGATTAAGCACTTGCGCCAGCAGTGTTTTCTACCTGCTTAAGAAGCTAACAGAGGTTAGGTCACAGGACGGTTGGTTGGTTGTCGGGTCGGTGGATAGTTTCTCGCCTTGTCTAGTAATTACTGGAAGGGGCTGTTGTGGACGTAATGAGTTTTCTGCTTCTGTTCTGAAGACAGGCATCTCTCTGTGTCCCCCCGGGGGAATAGAGGTCCTTCTGTAAATGAAATAATGACACGTCCGTTGCGTAGGCGCCGTATCTAGCAATTACACGCTAATACAATCAATGAGGTCTAAACATTGTGTCACGGAATGTAATGAAGGACCAGCCCCTGTACAGAACGGCTAGCCAACTGCGAGGCACATAGAATACTGTGTTGTACAGAGTTGCTAGGTTTAGAGTAATGTGGACAGATGGGGGAAAAAACGCTACAGACTACGAGCAAAATCGTAAGACAGTACATTGCAGTCGCTATAGATTGCAGTGAAATCGAACACAAACATGCTGCTGAAGCCTGACTGAGATCTATGTTTCGCCAGTAACGTGTCACGCGAGCAACATTATACCAAATGAACCCTTGTGGGTCCACTTGGTTTCATGTTTACGCTCTCAAGAGTCAAAATATTCATCATCTGAATTCGCTCAAGCCTACACAACTAGAGAATGTAGAAGATTAATGGTCATTTTCATCTGTATGCTCGACTGATTTGTTTTTTTCCGAAAGTCTGGAATCGTGGACAAAAGCAAAAAAGAATCTTTAGTTTTGGGGTCTGTGGGGCTAAAATGTCATCAAATGGTGGTCTGTGGCTCAAATTCTGAATAAATAGTGGGCCCTGATATGAAAAAGGTTGAAAACCCACTGATGTAGAGGTTGTAGAGCTGCTATGTTCAGAGCATTCGTTGAAGTGAATAGTGGAGGGCAGGCCTGTTGCTCCTCATCCTTACAGGTATTACAACTCTATGGCCTCAACCCAGAGTCTGTAACGACAACAGCGGATAATGTGATCCCACTCTGTCTGGAGGAGATGCAGGAAAAGGCATAACAAATCGCAGAAAAAAAAGGGGGACAGGTGCACAACGGAGAACACTTGTTTCAGCGGGTTGTTAATGACACGCGTGTCATTCTTGTTTTTTTTAGGATGAAAATCTCACAGATGCAGCTGCTGCTGCTGCAGAGATGCCTCGGGGCAGTCCGCCCAGGCTGAAACATCACTGAGCGCTTGGGGAAGGGGATTGCACAACTGGGCGATCAAATGTTATAACCTTCATGGAATGAAATCTGCCTTTTTAAAAAGGAGGTAATGATTCCTACCAAAAAAGCAATGGTCTGAGGTTCATTAAGTTAGACACGCTTAGTTAGTGGCTGCAGGAAGGAATGCTCCTGGCAAAAGAAAAACTATTTGAAATGGGAACTAAAGTCTTGTTTTGTTGAGAATATTATTAAATATCTGCGAGGACATAAGTTGGTGCGCACTCCCTCAGGTCCTCACCGATATGCACACCACATTAGAAGCTGATCATTTCTCGCAATACGTGGGACACACACAGACACAGATTTCACGTTTTTATAGAAGGATGGACCAGTGCTGGGCTACAGATCAATGGGAGTTCATAAAAAGGCTGGGCAGGGCCTGGGCTTTTGTGGTAGTTATGGACCACACTGCACATCCGGCAGGTGTGTGGATTGGAACACAGGACAGTAAACAGAAAATTAAAAATGAATTGAACACTGGAATGTATTTAACTCTTACTCTATTAGTGTTGTCCTGGAAAACTAGGTGAGACACTATTCTGCATTTTATTGAAAGCCCAAAAATAGTCAAAACATACAGTAGAATCATAATTTATAAACCGCACATAAAATTAACATCTTGACTGTATGCCAGATTCTAGATCCGGATATTAAGATTATAATTTCTAAGGGAAGTCTCCTCACTCTCCTAATGCATGAATCCAGTCTGCCTTGCTGGTAAGCATGAACTACATGAACAAGCAGCAAGGTGCAGACTACGCTTATGGAGAGAGGAATGCATGGAGAATGGAGGTTGTACTATCACGCTGTCATACTCACAATCTGTGCCCTATTTTGGGACATGTCGATTGGCGTAAGGCGTGCAGCTAACGGCTAAATTTCTTGAGAAAAAGTAGCATGTTTTCCCCTGCCTGTGTGTATTTTGTAGACTCACTGATATCTGCAGTGTAGATGGGAGATGCTGTAGATGCAATGTGACGTTTGCAAATCAGCAGCAGGCTAGTGTTGAGTTTGACATCAAATTTGAGAAAAATATGATTAGTTTTAAAGATATTTTAGACATCTGAAATGTTTTAGTGTCAGTCTAGTTTTAATATTTTACTTGACTAAAATATTAGTTCAACTAGTTCAACTAAAATGTATTGTGGCAGGCCCTGATGTTGTCGTAATGGCACGTAATTTCCATAATGGTTTCTCCTTCATAAAACTCTCAGTGATTGATGAACAAAATACTGTACTGAATACACTGCCTGCTTCTGTTACAGTTTGTCAGACCTCAGGACATCATGAAATCATGGTTCCTTCTGTATGTAGTGTTCAGGGAGCTAAGATGTAGGGTAACTTTTGCCTTTGAAGTCCAGCACACATACTCAAAGTGACATTGCTTATGGACAGGCTTGCACACAAAAATGACTGCTGCAGGCTCAGGGTGCGCTATAAGGTATAACACTTTGCATCATGGTGGAAATTCAGACAAAATGTCCATGGCATGATGTACCTAAATCAGACATTTGCCTAGGCTGACATTCTGTGCATCTAGTAGTTCATTTGGCAAATATGAATTGGGGTCAATTTTGGTTTAAATGGGAAACACTTCTTATTATGCTTTCCGCATACCATGCTTCACACACCTCTTTTGCTTTACCAAAAATAGCACCTTCTGTTTCTGGGTGGAAGAGACAGATAGAACACATAGAACAACTCACTTGTACTGTGCCTGGAAGTGCTCCTGGACAAAGCTGTGGCGCACACCGGCCTGCTGGGACCGCAGCAGCGACGGGTCAGCGGACAGGGTCTCCTCCACTCCACCAGGACCCTGGAACAGAGGACAGAACATCCAGGAATATAACAACAACAACAACAACAACAACAACAAAGGAATTGCAAGTGATCCCTCATGGAAAAAAACACTATTGAATCACTTCTACAAAAAGTCTACACAAAAACATCCATTTCACTGCTCAATTGCTATTGTGATTAGTAGTGATTTATGTAGTGATTTCAATAGTAAAATGAAATGTCCCGTTTCAGTACTTAATCACTACTGATAATTCCTACATAATTCCTATTCAAATCACTACCTGGCTGCTACTTAACTTCTTCAGCCTCACTATAGGCTTTTTGGAAAGAGCTATACATTTATTGTTGAATTACAACAGAATGCTTACATTTACTGCTGTATCTCTACACAATCCCTATAGAAAATATTAATGTAATGTTTTCAAGATCACTATAGTGAAACAAACACAAACCCTATCGAAAAAAACTAAGTAAATATTGTGATTCAATAGTCTTTTTTCATGAGGGATGCTCCTTCAAATGGTTTCTCTGGAGGAGTTCCACACAAAACCTTTTATTTGAGGATAACAGCGTAACGATTCCAAACTGCTCGTCGTCAGTAGCACCAGAGGAAATGGATACAATGACAACATGCCCATAAATATGAGAAGGTATACGTAGGTGGAAAATTGCTTAGCACCTTTTAGCTAGATCCGAGGAAAACGAAAGAAGAAAAAGAAACAGACAAAAATGATATTCAAAAGAAATATAGACCTAAATATAACCCCTTGGGACGTTATTCTCTAGAATCCTTCATCTGCTCACCTAAGAGACTGAAGCTGGCCTTGGACAAAGATAAGAGAACAAACAAAGATAAACTAACTGGGACAAAATCAGTAAGACGCTTACAAAGTTTAAAAAACAAAACCATTAATTTCACATTCAGGGCAATGATTTCCCTTAAGGGTGTGCACAGGCCTACAGTCCGACACGGTGAAGATCTGACAAGTTATTGCACCTGAGTTGTTGTAAAGGGAAACAACAGACACAGTACAACCTCATCAGCCCCAAGTATAACCCCAGACCCTCTCTCTGTGTTCTATCAGGGTCATAGGCATTTCATGGAAGCATCTTAAAAGGGATAGTTCCGATTTTTGGAACTTAAGTTGTATGATATATTGATTGATGTCCAGAGTTCCATGGTGGGAGTTCTGTCATTTCCGGTCATTTTGTGGGCGTCCCTGGGGCCACGCGGCAAAAGTAAATTAATCCACAAAACTAACGTAATTTGTATTGTTGAATTGCTAATATTTAATAATTCAATTATTGTTGAATTATTAAATATTAGCATGTCCTTCGTTCCTTTTGACCCCCCTATCACATGGAACTACTTTTTGAGCGCAGTGATATGGACACAAAATACATAGTTCCCTGTGATAGAGGGGTCAAAAATGAACAAAGGATGTGCTCATATTTTAGAAATAGGTCAACAATACAAAAGTCAGTTTTTTTTAATTCATTCATTCATTCATTCATTTACTTCATATTTCACCAAAACCAGAACAGAACTACCACTACGGGACTCTAGACACCAATTAATACAGTTGACGCCACTATATAGTATTTCATAGAGCTTAATTTCAAAAAACTATCCCTTTAACCCCTGACATGAGCATAACATGAGTCATGATCAGTATAGAGGCTGTGACATGTACACGACTGAAAGCATGAAATCACTGTTTCTCAAGTGATGGTTCAGAGGTACTAGAGGGTAAGTAATTGATTCCCCAGACATGTGGCCCACAGGTCAGCAGCCTATCTCTTGTTTCCGTAGCATGAAGCAGCATAATGTACAAGTACACCCTCGGGACATGACGCTAGTACTGTATGTAACCGTGACTTACAGTATAATCCATTCCAACCCTTGATGCTGAGTGCCAAGCAGGGAGCCATCAGGTACATTTTTTATAGCATTTGGTATGACTCTGTTGGGGATTGAACCACGACCGCCCACTATCAGAGAGTGGACATTCATGAGCTGGTGCTACAGGGGGATGTGTGGAGAAAACGTGAAGATTGGGAAAATGCAGTTACTGTATGTTTAACAATGTAAAACTGATGGCATAAACTGTTTGCTAAACGGGTAATATCGGTTTTCAACCAATTATACAGCATATTCCACCATCTAACACTAATTCTGCGGGTGAGGATGTGTATACATGCCAATCCTAATCAAACCAAAGGGCCTAATCAAACCTTGGATGTGTAAACACGTCTTTAGGTTCATTTTAATGATGTATTGTGAGATCGGTGTAATAATCTCACCATACATCTATTATTTTTTAATTTGGCCTTTCCTTCTTAGCGATCCCATGTTTCACACATGCACTAAAGTGCGGTGCTGTTTTTTTTTTTTTTTTTTACTAATTTCTTACTTCAGCAAGCATCCTGTTGGGAATATAAACACTTCTAGAGAGACGACGTGACAAAGTAGTATCCCAAGATTACGCCTTACGGTTTGCAGGGGTAATAGAAGAATAAGTGTTAAACGTATGAGGTTTGTAACTAAATAGTACTCCAACTACACTGGATCGATTGAACACAAGCTGTGCTACTAACTGTCAGTCTTGCTGTTATCACTGACAGACAGCAAAATGTCCGCCTCAGCCACCACACATTCCACCCCACGTCGGCTGAAAGCATATGGCTGTCAAAATACGAAACCCCACCCGTGTGAAAAGCATCTTTACTGTTACTGTCCTAGTTTTTGTATTATATTGCAGCTGTTCCTACTCCAAACAGACATTACACACATAGGGACACACAAAGCCAGTCAAAAGATTCAGATTCTGCTTGACTTGAAAGCACAAGTAACAACATTTTGCAGCCGGCCTTTATCCCCACCTAAAATAATTTGCGCAAAAAGTAGTATCATATCCAGGGGCGGATGTAACATTTCCAAATTGGGGGGACAAGAGAAAATGGTAGGGGGGCGGCTGCACCCATACCATTTTCAGTTACAGGACTTTTATTGGGCAAGTAAAGCATCAATAATAACATCAGTTGTTGTTGAAGTTGCAACAGACACACAGCATGCATAAAGCTAAAGGTCTGACTCAGAGAGTTTTCTGTTTGCAATGATGGAATGCTGTTGGTTTAGTGGTGAGACAACTGTAGTTAGTTAGTTAGTAGCAGTAGTAGTGGTTCATATCATTATATAAGCAATTTAATTTGAAATATCTTGGGTTGTTTTGCCCCCCCCCCATGCCTATGCCTAGATCAGCCCCTGATCATATCATTTGTAGATTACATAGATGTGTGACACCTATCATACAACCTGCCTGCCTTACTTTGATTCCTCAGCGTTTACCTGGCAATACTGGCTGTTCAAACAAACTCCACAAACACTCCTGAGAACTACAAATGAGCAATCATGGCAGTTGGACATGTTTTCACATCACTGACACTGCCGTGCTGATAAATTCCCTTTTCATTGACTAAGTGGCTCCTAAAAGGCCATTTTGGCAAACAAGGTCTTTGTTAACCGTCCTCGGTTAGCACGTTATCAACATCACAAGAGCACCTTGCAAAAAGGCCAGCCACTTGGAAATGCATTAAGCCATCTCAGAGTTTCAGCGCGGCTTTAGCGAGTGCTTGATGGAGGCAGATGGAAGTGTGCTCTGCTCTCCAAGCCTCGTCTATTTACCTTGTCTCTCTCTCTCCATTCCCAGCTCTCTGTTTCTCTCACGCAAGCGCACACAAACACACACACGCATGCACACACACTCACAATGTTTACTATAGGTCTAATCTCAAACAATGCTCCTTGTCCTAAACTGGCTACCGCTGTTCCCAGGCCAGCAGCTCAACCATGACCGCTCAACAATTGAAGCTTAAAAGAGCTCTAGAGTTTCTATTCTAGGGGCCAGAGGAAAGTGTGCATGTGCGTGTGTCTGAGAATTTAAGGGAAAGGGGGAGAGAAAACTACAGGTTGTTTCTGAGCAGCCCCTCGGTGGGGGTTTATTCTTACCAAAATGCATTTTGGCTCGGCGAGAGAGCAGGGGGCCGAAACCTGAGCGGTGCCCTGACTGCCCTCCCCCCCATGCACTGTGCTTCATCAAGCACACAAAGACAAACACGCCCTCCTCCTCTCTCTCACGCTTTTACCGTTTTGCACATTAGTCATTCTCTTCTTGCGTGTTCCAGTTTCAGGAAAACATCCGCCAGTTCTGTCACATAGTGGGGAATTAAACTCACTTAGTTGGCTAAGTTCAAAGCAAGAAGTTGAAGGCATTACAACACTAGTTGAATGTTCAGTGGTGGTTCGCTCCCGCCCCAGTATAGTTGCATAAAGCTCACCGGGTTCTTACTCATGCATTTCACTCCCTCTTTTCTCTGAGCTAACACATTCCAGGGCTATCTATCTCCGTGGTAAAAAGATAACATAGCTAGAACAACATTCAGGGCAACGAGTGCAGAGAGACACAGTCTGGTCTTATCGACTCCCAAGAACTCCCTGCACCAAGCTCTGGGCTCTGTCCATATAGACTGCCAGGCATCAGCAGGACTGTGCAAAAAGTGCTTGGAGACACAGAGACATTAAATACGGTGAGAAAACCAGGGGCCAGGTTACACGCCCGCCTGTCTGACGTGTGGATTCTCGATAAGGGACTCGCGGTCATCTAAAAGTGATCGCCGTCACTTAGATAGAGCTACTCCCCATGCAATGAGCTGTGACTGGCGATCACTCGCAGGAGGGGAAAAAAAATCATTTTACAGGTTGTTCTCAGCCGACGCGCTGTTAAAGGCGTCCGTCTCCAGAGAGTTTGCCACACGCCCGTCTGAAATTGAGATGCTATCTTTGAAATTGGCGGTCAGGAAAATATGCAGACTTCAAAACCTGATAAAAAAGGTAAAAGTAAACAGGCGGGCAGCGGGAGGTTGGGGGGGGTGGGTGGTACGCAGCATTGAAACACTATTTTTAGAAGTCAGCCTGCCAGGCTACAGGCTAGTCTACTGCTACTACAGAGGAAGAAAATGGAAAGAAAGTGCTGCATTAGGCGATAAATGTCATGTCCTTCTAGTGTGCGTTTGTAAATTTAAAACGTTTGGGAATGAAGGAAGTGTGGGCTCTTCCTGAGGTATACAACATGTACAAAATGAAACATTAGCAGATATGCAGTACAGGCTCATAGCTATGAGCTTGTAGATCTGACGTTTTTCATCTTGAATATATGTGTATTGTATTGTCCCGGATATAAGACCACCCTGGTAATAAGACGACTCCCTTTTTTCAAGACTCGTTTGTGTACAAAGAACATTGAATGTCAAATAAAATTCTCCCCAAATATAAGAGAACCCCATTTTTTTAGGATATTTCCATTGGGAAAAAAAACTGTTATATTCAGGCCAATAGGGTATATATTTTTACACAATGAACATTTTTAACTCGAATTTTTTCTTCTGGCAGTCGCTGGAAATAAATACTGATAGAAACATAGATAGATAGATATTTTACAGAGTCTGTTCTCAGGTCTCTATGGGTTGTCACCGTCATCAGGCAAAATGTAATAAACGTTCAACGCAGACACTAGTACAAGATGAATTGATGTTCTTTAAACGCAGTACCATAATGTCAATGATAATCCGACTATCCTGAGGGTGAGAAGCAACCTAAAGGGCAAGGTGTCACATGCACATCTGTGTGTGGGTGACAGCAGACTGCTGAGCGAGCGGATGGTACTTACTTAAATTGCGGCTGCACTAATAACTTTGGGGAAGGCCTTTGAAGAGTTTAGATGGACAGGTATCAGTCAAAAGCGAGAAAAGATGGATGGGGAAGGATCAATATATGGATTGTAGAACAGGTCGGACGTAGAGTTACTGTCCAATATTGATGACATCAGAGAATCTATATGCCTAACTGCGGCCTTCGGTCACAATCACAGTGCACCAAGTCAATACATACAGTACAGTACATTATGTGCCTTGCGGTTTTGTTTGGTGTGGTGTTTGAACTTTACAAGCAGTACTACTACTACCATGTCAGGCCTTTGGAGACTAATGGTGCCGACTGTCTCCATTAAATTCAACTACAGGGTGGTCCCTGGAACTGTCGATTGGAGCAAAACATCTTTAAGCCGTGGGTAAGGATGTCAAGGGTGAACTTATCCCTGGCTGCGTGGCGAAGATAAGATAAACCCGATCGATCAGCAGGATTTTGTTCTCGACCACAATTGGAGCCATTCGCGTCCTGAAAGGGGAAACACTGAGCAACACTGGCCAAATATAGAACTCATCAAGTAGACGGTGGGGACGTGCCAACTGCTAATAATCCAAGATATGGTAAGCCACAAAATTGTCTACCTCTGCTTAAACCCGCACGCCACAATGCCGGCGGAGGAGGAGAGTGGGGAGTCTGCAGTAGTGGTCCCCGCCGGGCAGGGAGGAGAAAATTAAAACTCAAATCCCTCACCCTGGCACCTCGAGCGCTGTAATTGATTTACAGGATTTAGATAAATGACAAAGATACAGCGCTGTGCCACTGAGTGGTGAGCTGGACTCCCAGCCACGGCCTCAGCACTGTCAGCAGGAGGCCAGGGTGCATTTATCGCAGTGGTTTTCAACCTTTTTCTGGTACCAGGGCCCACTATTTATTCAGCATTTGAGCCACGGAGGACCACCATTTGATGATATTTTCACCCCACAGACTCAACACTAAAGATTCCTTTTGTTTTCATCCACAATACCAGGCTGGATTTTGGAAACAAAATGATTTGGGGAAATCATACAGATCAAAAATGGCCATCAATCTTCTACATTCTGTAGTTGTGTAGACTTGGGGCTAAATCAGATGATGAATATTTTAACTCTTGAGACTGTAAAAGTGAAACCAAATGCACCCACAAGGATCCATTTGGTTTCATTTTTACGCTCTCAAGAGTTACATCTGGTTAACCAACTTTCCATCATTTAGCCTGGGGACCACGTGGAACCCTCTCAAGGACACTGGTGGTCCCCGGACCACTGGTTGAAAACCACTGACTTATCATGATTCCTTGAGGTAACTGGGGGGGATAGACAGACAGACAGACAGACAGACAGACAGACAGACAGACAGACAGACAGACGGAGGCACATTGTTGTTGTTGGTCTAAACATTGAACCGTCGCCCCAAAAGGTCTCTCCCTGACCAGTGGAGCATTGAAGAAAGTTATGTGGGCATTAAGGCAGAAAAAAAACAGGCCTTGAAATATTTCCTTGGCTATGTTACCTAAGCTGTGGATGTCAAAGCGGGGTTCTTTAAAAGAAGGACGGAAAACAGATTTGCGACAGATGGAGGAGGATTTTTCTTTTGTTGGTTGATTTCATTTCGGTTTTGATCTTTGGGAAATATACAGATCCCCTCGATGCCACAATCCAGATAAAAGCTTGTCTCTCCCTTTCACTTTCATAAGTGCAATTCCAGACTGTGCACCCATGCAGCACAGGCACAGCACATTATGCATGGATTTCATACTGTCTTTTATTGGGTTTCTCTGGGCGTCTTAAGCTTTGGAAGATCTCCGCTACCCCCTAAAAGATTCACGTCCAGCCACTGGTTACGGTAAGCTGCGTAAGTGCAGAAAATCTAGATAAGCACAGCGTGATGAAACAGCATGCTGCTATACATCAAGAGGCTCTGCCGTAAGGAACGTTCCCACGCCGGGATCGATGTGAGCTTGCCATTAAGCAAACAGTGCTGCTAGGGGGTGGGTTGCATGTGTGTTTGTATTCCAAACGTCCTCTAACAGTCCGATATTAGTCCCGACACGGCAGAAACCCAACACTAACCTAAACGTACTAACCTCACATGGAAGCCACAGGTGGCTCACATGTGTCGGGGCTGTTGTGTGTCGGACCAAAGCCTGCTAGCAGTAGATAGATTCATTTTTGATCAGTATGTTTGACTGTTTTGTTTCCCAAATCCAGCCTGGTTTAGAGCTGCGCAGTCCCACCCCCTTGTGACGTCGCCCCTGTTCCAAAAACGGATTCCCCATTCATTTTTCTCTTAGACTTTTTGAAAATGATTCATATAAAAGCCAACTCGGGTCGAGACAAATCATGATGACACACAAACTTTTGGGACAATCAAATAATTGAGATGAATGAAAGATGAAAAACGAAAATCAAAAAGTGTTGTATCCTGCCGTTTTCTACTTCTTGCTAATTAGATATTGCATGATAATATTCTGTTTGTTGTCATGATTTGTCACAACCCGAGTTGGCTTTGTCTGTTTTTTCTATGAAAAAATTCTGAGGAAAATTAATGGTTCTGGAACACAGGGGCGGGACTGCGCAGCTCTATAGTGGACAAAAGCCAAAGAAATCTTTATTTTTTGGGGTGGTCCTCGATGGCTCAAATGCTGAATAAATGGTGGGCCCTGGTGTCAAAAGGTTGAAAACCACTGGAGTAGACTGATGAACACATTGGTGACGTGCCTCTGCAGGTGATCGTCGACTCTGGGCTACGGGGGGGTGGGGTGGCGGGGTCATCCGTCTCCCAGCACGCCGAGAGGCCCTGAAATCACACCGATTTAACAGAGCGGGGCCGTCCGTCGTCTTCAATAATTCACGGAGACATCGCTGGGAGTGATTCATCTCCAGTACAGATAAGACTTGAGCACTTTCACTCCATTGTGGTGAAAATCCCGGGGAAAAAAAGTCTGCACCCCCGTCCCGTCCCACCCTCCGATCCTCAGGGACGGCTCCAGACATTTGTGCATGGGGGGGCTATGGGGGGGCTGAGTTTTTTTCAGCAGGGGCTAGTGAATTTCGGCAAAACAATGAAATATATATATATATATATATATATATATATATATATATATATATATATATATATATATATATATATATATATATATATATATATACACACACACACACACACGCGCAAATACAATGGTCCTGTTTATATGCTAAAATACATGTTCATGTTACACAACAAAGCAAATCATTGTCACTGGCTAATTTTTTTTCCCAAAATGAATGAATGAACTCTTAGTCTTTTAGATCTTCAGGGGACAGTTACACATGTACCACAGTTTCAGAGATCTGCAGAACGTAAATGGACACACACACACACACACACACACACACACACACACACACACACACACACACACACACACACACACACACACACACACACACACACACACACACACACACACACACACACACACACACACACACCTACAATACTTGATCTCACAGACAGACACACAGAAGTAGTCGCAGCACTGCACTCACGCACAGACATAGTGAGGCGGCCTTTACATTAACATGTAGGCTAAATAAAGGGACGCACAGGCTAGAAACAGCTTCTAACTTGATCTCACAGACACACAGAAGGAGTCGCAGCACTGCGAACATCCACACACAGTGAGGCGCGGCGGCCAAATGCGAACATGTAAATACAGGGACTTGCAGAGTGTGTTAGGGTCCAGGGACAGAAATCACATAAGAGGGCACTTTTGGACAAATGGCAAATCTACAAGCTCACAATGCTTCATAGCGTGTCGCGGTGGGAGCCTGTAGATCAGCTATTTTTGGGGCAGTTGTTCTTGCCGCTAGTAGAAGGCTGGTTACCTGGTCGCACCATCCCCACAACACACGCTGCTCCCCTGGCTTCATTTTCGGGCACTTCATGTTGGTTCTCAGGCCCCGAATCAGACTGCAGGTCTAAGTTTCAGGTCTACCGTCAGCCGAGTTGTCCACTGAATCAGCTCTTAGGCGTCGCTTTTTACCGAACACAACAAACCGGTCCATTGTACTGGACTTAAAACAAACGGTGCAGCAACCGAGTTAGTTGTCCCTCCAAAAACACAGTCAAAAGGTTTGTGAACTATGAACTTGGCGGACGCTCTGTTGATTGGAGGATTGCAATGCGTATTGCGTACGTGACCGTGCGGGCGAAAATGACAGGTGGTGAGAATTCTGAGAAATGGATTATTTCAGTATTATACATCATTCAAAAAATTACAAGTATCATGATTTTATAGCAATGATTTACATGAAAGTCAGTCAGTTTGGTCTTCCATATATTTTATTTATTCCCTGAATATTTTTCATCACAGTCATGTTTTTGGCCAGGGGGGGCTTAGGGGGGGCTAAGCCTCCAGCAGGGGGGGCTAGAGCCCCTGCTAGCCCCCCCCTGGCGCCGTCCATGCCTCCGATCCTCACGGACCACCTGTCTCATCCTGATGGGTTTTCGGTGACGCGGTGGGGTGGGGTGGGGGGCGGTGGTCGTAAAGGGGGGGTAGGTATAGGGCAAGTGCTCCCAGTAATGGCCCTGATGTGAATAATTTAACAGAGCCGTGGAAAGACAGCGATGGACGTGTGTGTGAGTGTGTGTGTGTGTGTGTGTGTGTGTGTGTGTGTGTGTGTGTGTGTGTGTGTGTGTGTGTGTGTGTGCGTGCGTGTGTGCCGGCTGAAAGGGGCACCATAGTGGAGTGATTGAGAACAAGGGAATACAGTGTGTGAGGAAGACAGAGGGAGAGAAGACAGCACTAGTGAGTGATAAATAGGCCAGATACAGAGTACTGTTTGTATATGCGTGAGGAAGTTTGACATACATACAGTAGATATATGGACGGACATTGCGGGTGTGTGTGTGTGTGTGTGTGTGTGTGTGTGTGTGTAGGTAGGGTGGGGGTACCCGTGGGTGAATGAGTGAGTGAAGTGTAGTACACATGGCTGACATCAGTGGCATGTGTAGTTGTGGCGAATATTGTTTGTGTGTGTGTGTGTGTGTGTGTGTGTGTGTGTGTGTGTGTGTGTGTGTGTGTGTGTGTGTGTGTGTGTGTGTGTGTGCGCGGCTGCGCGCACTGCTGCCACGTGTAAACCTCTCTCTATAAATAGCCCAATAATGCCGAAAGTGGATTTGTGCAGGGGGGATTTTTGCCCAATCCTTCACTCCATCACCTCACTCTGGGAGGGCATATGTGAGCCGAGCTCTAATGTCTCTCTGCTGCTGACCATTCCAGCCGACCCACCTCTGCCATGTTCGACTGAGGCACGGTAATCTAACTGTCAGTCCAATTAGTCATGTAGTATCTGTTATCCTGTACAGTTTACATAACTAACAAGAACATCATTTTTAAGTACACTTAAAACTAGCCTGCATTCCAACCTGATTGCTCCGTTCTGACCATCTGAATGTCATTTCACAAATCGGACTGGCCAGGAGCCTATCCCCACAGGTAGGCGGGGCCTATGGAGGTTGAAATGCAGCAGAGGCTTCTGATTCGTTTGTGGTGTGGGTGGAGGAAAAACACCAGTAGGTTGTTACATCAATGCGCACTCTGCAGGTACTGACAGTCACTAAAATCACAGCCGTCACTTTTTTATGCTAATATCTGATGTTATTTTTGTCAACAGTGAGAAGCATGGAAAGAGTGGTGCTGGCTGATGACATACCAGCAAAAACACAAGGCTACGGAACAGGTGATGATATGAAATGCAAGTCAAGCAGCCTCGGTCCAGACTGATTTGCGAAGAGACATTCTGATGGGCAGAACGCAGCAATCAGGATGGAAATCCAGGTTAAGTAAAAACACTAATACTCTTTCCTCACCACACTCTAGCGGTTTGGTGCAAAATGCCGTGATTTTTCAGTCCACACAGTCCCCGTTTTAAGTGACATCACCCAAAAGGATGCACTTCTGGCATCACGTCTTATAGGCGATATGTGACCATGAATTTATCTCATCCAATCACGCTCGGAGCAGTGAAACTGTTGAACACATGTGATGAATGGATGGATGTCTGTGAGTTTGCCCTGGCTCCAATAACCAAATGTAGCTATAGTGCTGGTACCATATCAGCAGGGGCGAAATCATTTTGCGCCCGCGACTGTGGGCGCGACCGTTCGGAAACGGGCGCCCTTTTTAGAACGGTCGCGCCCACGGTTGCGGGCGCAAAATGATTTCGCTGGCTCTCTACCATATAGGATGCACTGCTCTCTCACACACTAGTTACAGGGTTTGATCAGACTCTAACCCACACCACTAGGAGACTTGAACGCCACAAAACTATTCTATTTTTTTTTTCTTTTTTACAACAAAAGCGACTCTAATCCACATAGTCTGCTAAATCTACACTTGGTTTTGTTGACAATCAAGGCAAGTCTTGATGGTGTCAAAGCACTGCAACTACTTCCAGTGACTAAAATCTCAGGATGCTGATGGTATATGAAATGACAACCTCTCTTGTAGATGTGTCTACATTCTGCAGCAAATAAAGAATTCTCCCTCTGGCTCTGCGAAAAAAAAAAAACTCCAAGTGATTGGGCTCCACACAGATACGGCAGCGCTTTGTGTCATCTTCAATTGTTTATGTCGACTTCCCGCCCTGCAGTTTTATCATAGCGCAAGTGCAGCAGACTGCATTCAACACTCAGGGACGTTGTTTCATTTTGGACTGTGTTCTTTCAAGTCTTTTTTCAAAAGGTCTACAATGATCACATCGTCACACATCCTAGTAAAAAAAAAAATAGCCTTTAAAAAAAAACAAACTTTTAGAAAGCATCATAATGTTGTCCTCTGAGAGATTTTAAATTAGGATATTACAATACAAGGCTGTATAAAGTGAAAACGCTATGCCTCATCATCATAACCTGGAATTTCTCTGGCTCAGTATTGGTGGTTTTGAACTTTTGTTCCCAAGGCACAACATTGGGAGGAGGTCAAAATATTAAGACATACCTGTATTGATAGCTACGTATATATACATCTTGAGATGAAAGGGTGTCCTGCACACCGTCTTCACTTATAAGCAGTTTTATTCAGTGTTCCAGCGTTTCCGGAAAAAAATAAAAAAGAGAAATCTTAAATACTGTCATATAATAACTGAGTTTTAAAAACATAAAGAAGTCACTCCGGCATTAAATTATATCACTCCGACTCATATGAATCATCAAAGTGGCAGGATTTCCAACGTTATTAATCCAGCCACTGTAGTGTGCCAGTAATGACATCTATAGGCACAGTGGGAACATTCATGGATTCATCATCAGGTCGAGATCTTGATGAAAGGAACACCAACGAGAAGAGTTACAATATAATCGACAAGAGGACACAGAGGGACAGAGGGCGTGAGAATCCATTATGGCCAAAAGGGACGTTCTATCCATGCACAGCCTAACACATTGTCTGCTTCCAGATCAGTGACCATGTTAATCTTATCTTCCCTTCCCATTTAACATGCCATTGTAAACAAAAAAATAATTCAAATATTTAAATAATAATAAAAATTAACTCCCAAATAAATATCAAATTCTCAAAAAACAAGGAATAGCAACCTACAATTTCAGAAACACATTGCATAGCTTGAGAAGTTGTATAATGGCAATTTTCACTTTTCATCGTATGGCAAAGCATACTGTACTATATGTGCTAAAGCCATAAGTGGTGTGACAGCACTACAGCCATTTGAAAACATACACAATCAAGAAAGGTTACATTAGTCTGTTGTGGACTACCACCACCACCACGGTGATTCATGCCTGCAATTAGGGCAAAACTGAAGAAAACAGCGAAGGTTGTCAACCAAGGTGTTGTGAATGATGTCTATGTGTGGGAAGGTGTCAGGCTGCAGTCACCTCCATCGCAGTCTGGCTCTTCAAAAATCCTCTGACTCTTACAAAAGAAGGATTTGCGGACACCTGCTGCTGAGGCTGCACTGCACTGAGTTCCTGTTCATTTCCTTGGGATCCAGATAATGACACAGTGGTCACTTCAGAAAGATGACACAATGGAATAAACCTTTATAGTTGGGGGTTAAGTGTCTTGCTCAAGGACGCTTTGACACTGACTGGTAAGACCAGTGACCTTTCAATTCCCAGATGGCATGTCTACACACTAAAGTACTGCTAACTGATGTACTCTGAGCATGCTGGATGGTAAGATGTGGGTCCACAGTTTGTCTATTGTATGTTTTGGTCAACTTTGTTCGCATAGGCTTTTGGATAAGATGATATTGCACCGATTGCCTGATAAAGCATGGTCCTAAGTTAACGCTGCTGATAAAACCAGACACAGGGATAGATTAGCAGGTAGAAAGGCTAGATGGGAGTTTTCCCCAGAGTTAGTGTTGAGGTGTCCTTTACCATCTGTGTATGAATGGGTGAATGTTAATTAAATGCACAATCTATATGTAAAGCACTTTTGGATACATTTAATAGACAACTACAGTATGCATATTATGCATCACTTTTCCACTGGGGCACGCCCCTGTCATCTAGACAGAGCAAAACATTGAACAGCGTGGAGCGTTGCAGTTTGGAAGTGCAAGCTCGTTATAAATCACTTAGAGACATCTAAATTGCACATAATGCAGGAGGCAGTAGGACACGGCGCCATTTAAAATGAGCGCTTCCAAACTCAGAAACAGAAACATGTCTATGGTGGATTTGTATGAAACAAATCGCATGGAACTGGGCCACAACAGAGTTCAAAGGCCCTTGTAGTGGCCCCTAAGGTCATGCTGCTCCACACACCCAAATGAATCAAAGTGGCTGAACCAACTCACCTTTAGAACCATTTAAAGGTCTGCCAATGTCGTAGCAAATTTTAACTGACCTGACATTGCTATCCTGACAGCCTCGTGCTTGTCAGCCAACTATAGTCAACATGCTACATAGCAACAGATACAGAATATAAAAGCCAGTCACTTTAGTCCCAGTGGATACAATGCCCTTATATTGACGTTTTTTTTATCTACACCTAT
Organism: Benthosema pterotum; assembly: GCA_039105355.1. Lineage (NCBI taxonomy): Eukaryota > Metazoa > Chordata > Actinopteri > Myctophiformes > Myctophidae > Benthosema > Benthosema pterotum. The sequence continues at coordinate 49,967,810 of CM076965.1, forward strand.
ACCGTCTCGTTTCTATGGAAATGCCAATAGCACAGGAAGTGAGATGTGAGTCGTTCTGTGTGTGTGCGCGTGCATCTGTGCATCCGTGTGTGTGCGTGTGTGTGTGTGTCTATGTGTGTGTGTGTGCGTGTGGTGAAGAGGAGTGCAATCCTCTTTGGGCAGCCAAGTGCAGGCTTGGGAGCAATTTCTCTGGGTGCCATTGTGGTACTGCTCTCCCATTTTGCGGCTCGAGCATGACTTTGTGAGATGAATCCTTAGTGTGTCTCCTGAGTGGATTTTCAGCCCTGGCTTTAAGAGAGCTGCAGGAGACAGCGAGGGAGGAAAATTAATTCTAATGAAGGGAGAGGACCGCCTCTCATGCTGATGAGCTTTATTACCACCCTGCTGCCTCCGCGGCTGATGATGATGATGATCATGACGACTGTGATGGCAAAGCGAGAGACTACACCCACACATGAGGATTAAATGACAACACACGGCAGGGAGAAAGCCTCAATTCATGCTACCAAACCAGTTAGGTAACAGGTTTATGGTTTAAGTTGTATTAAAAAATATAGAGACTCATAAGCAGTGATAATCACATTAGCACTTGCAGGAGTTAATACATAAATACTATAGCATGTACACAGTATATATCGTAGTAGACCTTTGGGCACGTGTTTCTAAATATGCTATGCTGTTTCTTGGCATTTCATTTAGATGTACAGTTATTGCAGGATAACACGTTGGCCTTACTTCCTTCTAAAATAATCCAATCAAAATCTGTTTTGGAGCATTTAATTCGCCACACTGGGACTGAAATAGCCTGAGTGCAGGTGTGGGCCAGTCAGATGCTGTAATTTGAGTCTTTTGTGCGGATTTATTATTCTGATAACTTACGTTATAAGCTTTTACAGCTTTTAAATAAACAAAACGTGTATGCAGGATGTAGAGTGTATGTGTACCCCCTGCTGCTACAGAACACAATATCATAACAACAACCCACATATGATTCATTGAATTACAAGCAAGCATGTCATTCTAAAGCATCAGCATGGGAACAAATTGAGCCAATGAGGGAATGTGGTTGTTTTAATTGACAGTTTGTGCTGCTAAATGTAATGTAATTTGCAATGTACTTTTACAACACGCACTTTAATCTTTCAATACAACACCAAGGCACACAAAACACAAACAACTCCTCTCATTGCTATTTGCTTTACTACACAGCACAGTGACCTAGCTAGACCATGGCAAACGGCAGTTTATAGAGTGTCCTTTAACTGATCCTGTAAGCAGGGATGATACATGGGGGTGTCTGGGGCATTCAGACAGTGAGAACTTCACTGAGTCTGTGCCAGAGAACAACCTCACTGACTTACTACAATAACATGCCTTTTTTTTAGAACAGTGCTCCCGGCAAAGAGAGGACAACCTCAAATTAAACCTGTTACGTCAAAAACTGACAACTGTAATAGTCCGTTGATGCATCACTCTGTAAATGCACTCGAGTGTACTGTACACCTAGGCCTAGATTTTCGTCACCGCTAAACCCCTTATTGGTTAACTTCTTTGCCTTTTTAAAGTATTTAAAAAAATGTTTTCAATAGTTAAAATAGCCAGTCTACAAACTCACAATGTGTCAATAGATTGGCATGTTGAACTATTCCAAAACATTTTTCAAAATAGTAAAAAAGGGATAAGGGGTTTAGAGGGTAACGAAGATGGAGCCCCTAGTGTGCAGTAAAAATTATTTTGATAGAATAATCACTAAGATGATGATACACTAGGAGCAGCCCTACACACAAACACAACAACCACAAGCATACAGAGCACCAGTCATGGCTCTGACTCTACAGTCCCGTGGGGGCGGAGAGATTTAGGGCTCTCAGCCAATCAACTTTAATTTGGATGGGAGACGAGAGAGACAGTCAGTCCATTAGACTCAAACCTATGAACTCCTTCTACAGATGGGTGACTCTGAGCCACGGGATGCCAGTTCAGCTCAGCAGGGCAGACACAATCACACGGTGGGGGAGAGAGGAAAAGCACATGCATGACACACAAACACACACAAACACTATCTGCATTCAGCCTAGACCGACCACACATGAACCATTGTCTTGTTGTGTCAATGGCTTGGCTGTCCGGTTGGAGATGTTGTTTTGATTATGTTACTGATGGAGAGAGAGACAAAGTTCTGAAGTCTTTGAAGCAACACCTCGGTGTCAGAGTGAGCCTTTGGTCCACTGCCCACATAACGAGGGAGAGAGAGAGAGAGAGAGTAGACAAGGACAACGCAGAGGGTAAACCAGGATACTGCTGTTCTGAGACCACTGTGTAGTCGCTGACATTCTCTGGACGGATGAGAATAAATGGAGTAACTAGGGGTCCGTTTCCAGGGCTCTCGGAACAGTGAATTCCAGTGTTTGTCAGGCTTGACCAACGTCCCTGCAGTTCTGTTGTATAAGAACTAGTTTAGCAGGAGTTTAGCAATGTTGTAGTTCAGCCGTTTCAAAATCGCCCATCCGCTTTCTTTAAATGTTTTCAAAAGACTAAATAATAATAAATAAATGGTAGTGTGTGTAGTGTTTAGATTCAGGCGAAACAAAAGAGGACACCTGCTGCTCTGAATCCAAGGGGGCGGGGCGGTGATGGAGCAGGGGTGTCCCACTGCTTTCCGCGTAGAGCAACAATGACCGTCAGCTCCTGAAACTTCACCCTAACCTAGGGTCTGGCCATAACCTTGGGCTCCTCAATTTGTCTCAATAAACTGTCAAACTTAAATAGAGGTGTGGTAAAATGTATTTCGTGAATTGTACAAATCAATATAGATATTTTGCTAATTATGTCTCAATATGGCAGTTATATCCTTGAAGGTGCAATGAACCGGAAACGGGGCATTTTATGATGGATCACGCGAAAAAATACACATCACACACACCATCGCAGGACGCAGTGTGTTTACAATAGACAGACAGACGGGCACGGTTAGACAGGGTCATATAATGACCATGGATGTGGTCTAAAAGGATGAAAAATGTATTTTTCATTTCACTGGGCGGTATGGTGTAAAGCTTAATTGTGGAGCCTTATGGCTATACTGACACAAAGGGCTGAACAAGGCGCTTTGTGGTCTAGCGAGGAGGGATGAGTCTGTGTCTGAATGTAATTATTCTTACCTGGTAGGGCAGACACATTGATCAAGAAGGACATTCACACTGGGCGAGACGCGGCCACAGGACTTTGACCACACTGACAGCTATTCACAGTGGTCAGTGTGGCTGCACTGCAAATGTCTGCACCCCAATCTGAGTTAGTGACCAACGTATGTCATAATAGGATTCTTAACATAAAATTGCGTCAATGTTTGTTTGCCAACATGTTGTAATGCTAAATCTGAAATGAGCATTCAGATTTGGCTACTTGAGTTAGGTTACCACTTTGTTCAGTGCCACCACCTATACTAGCTGCTCCTCTGCCAAAGCCAGGAACCTGTAAAGATTTATGCCACTCTTCTGCCCTTTTATCTACATCAAAATGCAGAACATGAAACAACAATTTTGAAACATTCTGAAATGTGTCTGGAAATGAAGTCTAGGAAATAGATGAATCTGCCACAGCTAAAATAAAACAAATATCAATATCTCTACGCAGTAATGTTAGTGCCATGCCAGACTAGCCTATAGGCAGTATGGCACCCAGTATTACAAGATATCATTTTGCCATCCAAAACAAAAGTCTCACATCTGTAAATGTCATCTCCACTGCACACACCCAAAGGCAATTGAAAGTGTTTTACGCAAACCATAAAAAAGGTCTCCAGAATTATCTAATTAGCAAAAAAGTCATAATGGCTGGAACTATCATAGTGTGCAAATAAATACATATATCATTTTTCTGGTTTTCACTGCAGATTAGCTATAGCCTCTCAAAAAAATCATTTTTAGTAGAAGAATATTGGCCCTAGAATTTGGATTCACCCAATGAGGTACAAACTATTTTTGTCATAACTTTAATATATCCATCTATATGCCAATAAATCAATGTGGAAATGTTTGTACGTTGTCCTACCGGTACATTCATTTGATTTGATTGTTTTGAAAGTGCAACCTTTTGGGGAACTTCACTCCCCACTTGTGATGTACAGTATACTGGATTCTGTTGTTCTTTCCCCCAGAATAATGTAGAATTCTTAAAAGGACAGTGCCTGCATTATCCCTGTATGTGATGATAAAAAGGAGCATACTGTGATATGTTACACGTGCATCCTGATGTTTATTCCTCACTATAGAGTAGGACAGTAGATCTATGACATCCCCTAGTAGATTATGGCAGAATGAGCCGGAACACGCTTGCATCTCTTTATATACTGTACATACAGCCAGTTCTTCTGTGGCAGTAGTAAACAATCATGGTTATCAATATGCTTATGCAGATAAATGTGTCATCCGAGTCAGGCAGGCGAGGCTGTATTATTACACTGTACATCATGGTCTTTGTGCATTAGGGTGGAAGCTAAACCATGCTGTTAACTTGCATACTGCACTACACTGTAAGAGCAACACAAGGATGTCAGTGTCATCACAATTGATGACTCTTGTGTCTTGGTGAGGGGAATGGCAAGCACGTAGCACTATCCTGATGTCTTCAACTTCCGGATTAGTCATTCATTTGCCTAGGCCAGTGGTCCGGGGACCACCAGTGGTCCTTGAGAGGGTTCCAGGTGGTCCCCAGCTAAAAGGTGGAAAGTTTGTTAACCAGATGTAACTCTTTGAGAGTATGAAGAGTACGAGTTAAATGTAAACATTGAGAATGTAAAAATGAAACCAAAAATTGAGAATGTAAAAATGAATGTAAAAATGAAACCAAATGGACCCTTGCGGGTCCATTTGGTTTCATTTTCACACTCTCAAGAGTTAAAATATTTGTTTGCAAAATCCATGCTGGAATTGTGGACAAAACCAAAAGAATTCTTTAGTTTTAGGTCTTTGGGGCTAAAATGTCATCAATTGGTGGTCCATGGCTCAAATGCTGAATAAATGGTGGTCCCTGGAATGAAAAAGGTTGAAAACCCCTGCTCTACAGTCACCTGAGGACCCACAGATGACAGGAGGACAAGATTTAATCCTCGTTCAGAGTGATTATCATCTCTTCTTCAGTGTGCCTCTGCTTGGCAAAAAACGAATAGGTGTGTAATATGTGCACCCTCACTAATCCTGACAGATGATGGAATCTGGGTGGTCATACCAGTCAAAAAACACAGCGGTTGAAATAAAATAAAATCTCTTGTAGCAGCAGTGAAAAAGGATATCGTAAGAATGCATTTCACAAGGTCATTGAATTATTTGAAACTCTTATTCATTCACACACTGAAGTTAAGGCCATAAGGGTCGCATTAATAATGAATAACTGAATATACCAACTTCAATCATATAAACTATTCAATCTATTCAGTATGACTATTCAGAGAAACCATTTTACAAGTGTACAGCAATGCCACAAAATAGGCAAAATGAAGTTTGGGTTGTGCTTTGTTTGACCTTGGATAGGAGAATCTAAAAAAAAAAATGGAAATGAGTTCCTCCACCATTCATGAAACTTACGGCAAGGTTGCAGGTCAAACGGGTAAAAGGTTTTTGTATTAGGGCTGTGATCGCCCACCTAATTTAATCGTCAAACGTCCAATGACACTTTGTAGAACTCAGACTGCCTCTTCATTTAGATGATTTAGATGCAAAGCAATTCTTCCAGTAATGTACTGCTCAGAGTAGCTTTATCTCTGTCTGTCTGTCTGTCCAACCACTGCCACAGTGTTGCTCAGATCCCTGCTTCACCTAAACAGATCTGTACGAGCAGCAGTGCACACTGCACAACAAGTGCTTCTTTCTTCATCCGACTTACAAAGAGCCACATTCATGACAGACACACAGAGAGAGAGAGAGAGAGAGAGAGAGAGAGGGAAAGAGAGAGAGAGAGGGCGGGGGGGTGAGAGAGGGAATGAGAAAGAGCTTCACACTTGTCCTGTTGCCTAAGTGATAAATGATCAACAAACTAGAAGAGTATGCCAGCCACGTGAAGCCATGTAAAGCCATAGGGAATGTACGGTAAATGTTAGAATGTGTTTGAGTCTGTGTGTGCATGTTCGTGTGTGTGTGTGTGCGCGCGCGCGCGTGCGTGCGTGCGTGCGTGCGCAGCACGTTTATCTAGATGCAGAACTGTGATTGTCACGCTCCATTACAGTCGGGGGAGGTCGAGTGAGGTAGTGTTGGTGCTGCTAGAGGGGTGGAACGACGAGGAAGAGGGTGGGAGGGTGGCGGTGGGAGGGATTCCCTCCTGTCCCTCCCGGGCTCTGTGGTCCCCTGTGTTGGGTGACTCAACAAACGCGTGGTGAAAAACAATTAGCGTTGCCCCCCCACAGGGGCCTTGGCTTCAGCTGTGAGAGAAGGAGCAGTCAGACAGGGTGGAAGTGGAGCTATAGCTAGGAGTCCTCCTGTGCTGCGAGTACGAGACAAGCGTGAGCGGATTTGAAAACAGGCCTAGGCTAGACCCCCCCCCGCCTCTAACCAACACCAACACCACCAGCCGCCATCCCATCTCCACCTCACACACACACAGATACACATATGCGCATGCATTGCACACAAGCTTTAGAAGTGACCCTGGATGACTCTGCTGGATGCCCGCTGTGCCCAGGCACGAAGGTAGTGTCAGAAACATGAAGGCGAAGGAGCGCGGAGAAACGGTAAACAACAAATAAACAATTTAAGCACAATAAAAAAATAAAAATCGACGACCTCAAAGCAGCAACAACAAGGGCGGCAGGAGCCAGCGTTTTGGCACAGATACTGCTCCAAAGGCAAAACAAACACATTTTTGATATAATAGACGGTAACACCCCCACCTCGTGCGGCACACAATGAGCGTTGTTATAGGCTTATGTTTCTCAACATGAAGTACTGTGTGAAGAAGAAGGGGGATGCGGCTAAGAAAGAGTTAAAGAAAGCACATGCCTCTTAATCGTGAAGCATTATTATGCTTTTTATTGGAACTATCTGCCTGTGCTGTGGTCTAGATCGGACGACATGTTTCCTCTCAACCCTAGCGTCTGTGAGGAGAATACACCGGCCAATACAGCAGACAGACAGCCTGGACAAACATGAGAGACAACAGACACAGGAGATTTTCGGCTCAGAGTCTGGATGGAGGCCACAGTGAAGACCTGCTCTCTCTCTCTGCCTCCGAGTCCGTCTGACTCCATCTCTCTCCCTCTCTCTAACTCTCTCCTCATTCCGTTACAACACATTATTCTTCTGAAATGATCCCAAATTACACATGGAAGCCTGTTAGACCCAGGTTTATGGTCCCATAAAACAGCACAATGAATAACAAGGGAATGGGGTTGGTAGTTTTACAGAATGTATTGACACAACACATTATCTCTCTTGCACCATAAAGACGAACATGAACACAATCTGATATTTAAGTTTAACTAGTTTGTGTATCTTATTTTTTTTATTACATCCAGTATTATCGTGTTCAATACCTTGTAGTTACAATGTAATTGCTGTTATTAGCACAGTTTGCAGAGCTTGCCACAGTATGCCCTTAGCTATGTGGGGCATACTGTGTGGGGTCCACTAGTAAGGTACAAAATCTATCTACACTACAGGTAAGTATTCAATCCCAATAATACTTAGTGTGCATGCATACACTGCATGCACTGTACACCGCACATAAGGCAATGTCATACATGTAAACAACTCTATATATACTATATATACTCTTACAACTGCCCTAGTGAAATGTCTTACTGTCAAGTCATTACAGTATGAATGAATTGATACTGTCCCTCCAAGTCTAGGAGACTAGGACTTGTGGTTAGAGTGAGTGACTGAGGTTCGATCCTCACCCTAACCTGTGATGCTTGTCGTCACTCAGCATCACAGGTTGGATTGGGGGTACGTCCCTGCGACATGCTAACATCATGTCCAGTGTCCTTGTACATCAAGCTGCCTCATGCTACATAAACGGGAGATGCTGCTGCCATTTGGGTGTCATGGCCCAAAGGCAAGCCATACCTGCTTAAATCATTAGAATAATGGAGACTCATTAGTCATGTGCAACAGCACAAAGCAGTCAGCCGTTCTCAAATTGAAAATCATACACATTTATTATTAACAAAGGAATTGGGGAAATAAAATAGCTGGTTTACAGCATTTTTATTACTCAAATGGGTCATTACTGGGCTTATATATGTCCTCTTTTATTTCCTAAGTTCTTTTCACAGCCTCAGCTCCCAAGTCCCATTCTCTCCATCACATGTCTGTCTTATAAGATGGTCAGTTTCGCATCTGTTTTTTTTGGTACTATTATGTACTATTATGTAGAACTTGAATTGTTTCGATAGCTAAACATTGTAAGGCTGTTTCATGCTAGACCCCAGAGGGACGTGGTCTTTTGTGGCAGACAGTGCCATTTATTTTGCTCCACCAATGCCAGTGGTAACAATCTCTGAAGCCCATTAAAGTATTTTGCACTTTCGAGAGCTATGAGGCCGCTTCTGATTCACACTGATGGATTTTGAAATGGCAAAGCTTTTTATTACTCACACGAAGAAGAAGAAGTGCAATCAGTCTTCAAAGTTGTGAGAGCATACTGTACGTTGAACAAAGCCATTCGTCACAGTAGTGGAATGTACTGTACTATAGATCTGTCCAGGATAGACAGTGGGAAATTGTGTTAGTAGTTCATAGGAAAAGGTCAGTCATTGTTATGTTTCTGACACGACAGAGAGACAACATGAGACCAGTGTTGCCAACTGCCAAAATCCAAAATGCACTAGTGGCACTTCCAAAATGCACTAGAATGCACTGCAGCAGTGGTTTTTAACCACATGTTGGTTAAAATAGCAATTCTTCTACATTTTTTTAAAATGTGTAGATTCTTGAAAATCAGTTCATTCAGACGTTTAAATATAATTTAACTCGAGAGCATAAAATGAAACCAAATGGACCTGTAAGGGTCCATTTGGTTTCATTTTTACGATCGCAAGAGTTACAGATCTATAAGGGTCCATTTGGTTACCAATGGTCATTTCTAGGAAGGAAGGAGGACTCCATCGTAGGAGGAAATAATGGTGAAAAATGAGGGTTTTATTTCTGGTGGTGCCTGTCAAACAATTTCGCTCCAACTCACCAGTAAAAATCACTAGATTTTCACTAATGTTGGCACAAGGAGGGGGGTCTGGAAAAAAAGCTAAATATAGCATCAAATGTGCCAAGTTGGCAACACTGCATGAGACAACAAAACATGCGATATCTGATATTGCATTGCCTAGGTACTGTATTTCCTGCCTAGATTTTCAAAAACATATGTCAGTGTACACTGTTGCTGTACAGGTTGTAATATGGGGTGAAAGTGGTTTGAAGTTCTTGCCGGGTCTATAGGAAACAGCATTGTGTGATGCGTTCAGGCCGAATTTTTTTTTGGAGGTTCAAACTCCACAGTGTCCCTAAAATGCATAGGAAAATGCTTTTTGTGGCACTGTAAGCTAACCTAACCTAACCTGGAACATAATATAAAACACAGCAGGTCTGCCTTACACCTGCATTAGGCTCCCTATACTCCATTTCAGCATGATTAAACTGTTTTGTATTTGAGGCATTAGGCTACACAAGAAATAGGTTTCATTTAAGATTTTATTTTGTTACAAACTACTGCAAAACAGCATTATTTCAACCCCCATAATATGCCCTAAAATGAAACCATTTTACTGCTCTCAAGAGTCTCTGAATTATGTAATTTTCAAGAGTCCACACAATTAGAATCTTAAAGAGGAATTCCACTCATTTTTCAATATTTTACTGTCATTAATATACCTTAGAGGTCATGATAAAGTTCCCCCATTCTGTACATGTGTTTTCCTAGAAATGGAGGTCTGAAAAAAAACATTACCATGGTGAAATACATCTTGATGACATCATCAAGATATGTTTCACCATGTTAATGAGTTTCCTTTTTTTCTGAGAGTGTACACATGGTCCATTTCCTCCTGCACCTCCTCCTCCACCTCCTCCTCCTCCTCCTGCACCTCCTCCTCCTGCACCTCCTCCTCCACCTCCTCCTCCTGCACCTCCTCCTCCACCTCCTCCTCCACCTCCTCCTCCTCCTCCTCCTGCACCTCCTCCTGCACCTCCTCCTGCACCTCCTCCTCCTCCTGCACCTCCTCCTCCACCTCCTCCTCCTCCACCTCCTCCTCCTGCACCTCCTCCTGCACCTCCTCCTCCTCCTGCACCTCCTCCTCCACCTCCTCCTCCTGCACCTCCTCCTGCACCTCCTCCTCCTGCTCCTGGTCCTCCTCCTCCTGCACCTCCTCCTGCACCTCCTCCTCCACCTCCTCCTCCTGCACCTCCTCCTGCACCTCCTCCTGCACCTCCTCCACCTCCTCCTCCTCCTGCACCTCCTCCACCTCCTCCTCCTCCTCCTGCACCTCCTCCTCCTCCACCTCCTCCTCCACCTCCTCCTCCACCTCCTCCTGCACCTCCTCCTCCTCCACCTCCTCCTCCTCCTCCTCCTGCACCTCCTCCTCCTCCTGCACCTCCTCCTCCACCTCCTCCTCCTGCACCTCCTCCTGCACCTCCTTCTGCACCTCCTCCTCCTGCACCTCCTCCTGCACCTCCTCCTGCACCTCCTCCTCCACCTCCTCCTCCTCCTGCACCTCCTCCACCTCCTCCTCCTCCTCCTGCACCTCCTCCTCCTCCTCCACCTCCTCCTCCACCTCCTCCTGCACCTCCTCCTCCTCCTCCTCCTCCTCCTCCTCCTCCTCCTGCACCTCCTCCTGCACCTCCTCCTCCTCCTGCACCTCCTCCTCCACCTCCTCCTCCTGCACCTCCTCCTCCTCCACCTCCTCCTCCTCCTCCTGCACCTCCTCCTGCACCTCCTCCTCCTGCACCTCCTCCTGCACCTCCTCCTCCTCCTGCACCTCCTGCACCTCCTCCTCCACCTCCTCCACCTCCTCCTCCTCCTCCTGCACCTCCTCCTCCTGCACCTCCTCCTGCACCTCCTCCTGCACCTCCTCCTCCTCCTGCACCTCCTCCTGCACCTCCTGCACCTCCTCCTCCACCTCCTCCTCCTCCTGCACCTCCTCCTGCACCTCCTCCTCCTCCACCCCTCCACCTCCTCCTCCTCCTCCTGCACCTCCTCCTCCTCCACCTCCTCCTGCACCTCCTCCTGCACCTCCTCCTCCTCCACCCCTCCACCTCCTCCTCCTCCTGCACCTCCTCCTCCTCCTCCACCTCCTCCTGCACCTCCTCCTGCACCTCCTCCTCCTCCTCCTGAACCTCCTCCTGCACCTCCTCCTCCTCCTCCTGCACCTCCTCCTGCACCTCCTCCTGCACCTCCTCCTCCTCCTCCTCCTGCACCTCCTCCTGCACCTCCTCCACCTCCTCCTCCTCCTCCTGCACCTCCTCCTCCACCTCCTGTCTCTGTGGCTCTGGCTGTGCGAACCGACAAGAGGAGACTTCTCTCCGTGCGGTGACAGGTTATTTAACCTAATATTTTATTAGACCCTGCGGGACCCTGCGTGAAATCTTTTCCCGGGTCCCAGACCTGGGCGGACCCCCTTCACTTTCACCCCTGGTTGTAATATGAGAATGCCTTGTGACCAGGCTGCAGGTTTTTTTTTTCCTTGATTGAAAATGGACAAGCTCATCTCTAATTGTGTCCAGAGGCATGAAGGGTTTGAGGTCCCCCAGACTCATTTGCATTTGCAAATTGGTATGGCAATGTAGTGAAATTGATATTCTACATTTCTCATTAGAAGGTTAACACTTTCAGAGAGAGGAAACAAAAGCTCACAGTTTGTTATTTTTGGTATACCAAAGGTGTATCAGTCACAGACAACAAACTCCAACTGTACTCACTTCCCTCCTTTGTATTACATGTACATTCTGATCTGAGTACCATTGGCACCATGATTTAAAGTTATATTTCCTAAATGATAGAACTGAATACAGCATTAAAGTCCAGTGATATATTTGATTAGTTTGGTTTGTGTTCTGCAACACCTCTGAGGTGTTAATAGGATTGTTTCCAGAGGTGTGACAGCTATAGGGACCTTATCATCAACCCTACACAGCTAGGATCTCTCTGCAATGACACAGATCAACCAGTGGCCATTAACTATAGGCCAATCAATATATATCAGCAGCTAATCAAATGTATTTTTGTTAGTTAGAACATGTCTAAAATATATACTTTAAGGTGATAGTTAAAGGGGAAGTCCACCCATTATCAACATTCTAATATGTCATTAGTATACCCTAGAGGTGTTGGGTGGACATGATAAAAAAGTTCCCACATTCTGTGTTCCCGAGAAATGGAGGTCTGAGGAAAACCACTAACATGGTGAAACATCTTGATGACATCATCAACATGTATTTTCACCATGTAATGGATTTCTTCTTTTTTATGAGAGCATACAAATGGAACCATTTGTACGCTCTCAGGAAAGATGTTGAAAATGGGTGGAATTCCCTTGTGTCGCAATCCGATTAATTGATTAATCGTTTAAATAATCAGCCGATGAATTGATTATGAAAATAATCGGTAGGTGCAGCCCTAGTTATTAGCGTATCCTCTTTGAAATGACGCCTTTCCTGAAGTTATACTTTCATAAGTTTGCAGTATGTTCTTAAGCATGTCCAGGCTAGAGGTACTAGAATAAGTTGAAAAATACTTGCATTTGAGATTGACAACTTCACCTCGACATGCTACCTTTTTGACCCAAAAGATCATTTGAAGTTTTTGAGTTATCAACAAACAAAGATGACACTTTGAAGAGTGCATATCTGCAGTGCTCTGCACCAACACTGTGTAAGAGTGCAACTGTCAAGATTATGCCATTTCCACTTTAGATGAGTGTTTTGAATGTGATCCTTGAATGTGACCTTCACCATTGGCCCTTCCAACCAATAAGCTCTTTCACTGATCATTCCCACCAAAGTTTCGAAAATCCACCTTTGAGCGAACTTGTTCACACACAAATTACAGAATTTGTATGTCATGTGATTGCACAGATGGCACAGTATGATATCTGTATAGAGAGCAGAGGCTTGCATTGATCTAATAAGAAGAATCCAACTCTAGATTATTAAATGTCATCATGTTGTTCCCAGCATGACCAATTATTTTGCCCACCCCTGGGGTAGAATACCAGTTTTTTGGGGGAGGCTTAATTGTGTACACTCAAGTTCACACAGATGCCCACTGACACATACAATACAAACTTGCTCTTCCAGCTCCACAAATTATGCTAGTCTCCAAACTGGACAAATTGTCCATTCTGGGTCACACACACAGACATGCAAGAACAACACACACATAATTATTGCATTAGTAATACAGACGTTTCAGCGATCCGTCCTTTCATTCATCTCAGTTCTAGCGATTGTGTTTTTGATCCCCTTTAACAGAAGGATACGGTGTCACCCTCAATAAAAGAGGACAAGACCAAGCTATACTTTAGCGTGAAGAAAGGCAGACTGGCCCTTAAGCCTAATTATGGCCTTGTCTCTTTGTCATGTTACGCTGCGCAGACAGTCTAACAGTCCACTGCTGCTGTTAACTCCTTCCAGAAAACATGCATCATACTCCTCTCCAATTTATGTGAGCGAACACAGCGAAACGTCAGCACTCATGTTAGTCCTCCATGTCCGCCAATTCAATAACAAGCCACTGCGTCATGTACAGTATGGTCATAGTCATGGGTGTGAGCATTATCCTGAACTAAGATACAAGGAGAAGTGCCTCAGGATATGCAAGATGCTGATGATGTGTAGAGTTATTTGTGGTGATTCACGCACCACCAGTGAAATGTAGCACATTTTGCCGTTGGTTATAACCCCAGCAGAAGGAAAAGAAGGGTGCGTGCATGTCATCAAAAGTACAAAGGTTTTTTATTTTTTATTAATAATACATGAAACTCCTACACTAATAGCTTGTAGCAGAGAAGATCAAAGTTCCATCCAGGGGGTATGGGGTTCTGCTGGGCCTTCAGGCCTGACTCTGGGGGGGGGGGGGGGGGGGGATGCAGCACGCCCATGGAGAAGAATCATCGTTCTCTCTCTCTACACATGCCCCAAGCGCTGTGTTACGCACGGAGCAAAGTCGCTATCGCTACGTATCAGATAACCCAGAAACCCTGCAGTGCTGAACAAATGAGAAACCTAGAGCTAACCCGTGTTAGCTTTGTTCTTGGCATCGACTGTTATCGCCGGCTGTAATCTCAAAGCCGACATCACAATGAACAATATTGAGGTTGGGTAGTGTAACCTGTCCTATATCAGTGTGTCTTAAACTCAGGACCGCTGACCCCGAGGCGTCCTTCTAAGCCGCGTCTTTTATCTTAAAGCTTGTAAAGATATGGCAGAATCTTTTTAGAAAATTGCTGCAACAACAACACTTCTCTCAAGACAGACTCTGGCACGTAATCTTTTCTAGGGGGGGATCTGTGAACAAAGTTTGCAGTATCGATTTGGGGGTCCTTGACATGAAAACGTTTGCAAACCGCTGACCCAAACCAATAAAAGAAAGCTTCACCTTCACTGCTCTCTCAAGGTGATACATTATGAAGCATCTGCGATATTGTGCAAAAGTGTGCTGTGGCCTCATGTACGGAAAAACAAAGCAGGTGTCTGTGCTTTTATCGTTCTACCTTTCACACCAACAAAGACAAGACACCTCCACGAATGTGGTAGAACTCAAGGCTAAATGGCTTGCAGTGAGTTTATATAGCACAATGGACTAAATTAATCACTATGCACATATCACTATTCACCAGGGAATGCAATCATTTATATTATGTGCAGTTGTGAAGACGGACCGGCGGACCGCACATTCATAATTCATGCCATTGCAGGAATGGAGGTACTGTATAGAAAAAAACAAATAACAATGCGCCGTTTATCACGCGTGAATGTGAGTATTAATATAGGAAGTGTCAACAGACCTTCAACATTGACTGAATATCTGCATTAATATACACGCTTTGCAAGGCCATTCTTCCTGCTCCATTGCAAGGCTGTCTGCCACATCTATTGACAGGTAATTTTTGATTTGTGCTGCTAGACTACATACATGCTGCTGATATAAAAGATATCGGGTGCTGTAAGTTCCACTTACTTTGGTAGCCGTCAACAGATATGGCAGACGGGCCTGGCTGCCCTTGGACCAGACCATGTTATTAACCCCTTCCTGCACAGTACATAAGATGAGCAGCAGCAGTGGAAAGTGGAAAGTAAGTTATATTTACTTAAAGGAGAACTCAACCAAATGCAACCAAATGAACCCTGACGGGTTCATTTGGTTCCATTTGTACGCTCTCAGAAAAAAATAAGCATCTAAAGAAATCCATTAGCATGGTGAAAATACATCTTGATGTCATCAAGATGTTTCACCATGTTAGTGGTTTTCTTCAGACCTCCATTTCTTGGGAACACAGAATGGGGGAACGTTTTTATCATGTCCACCCAGCACCTCAAGGGTATACTAATGACATTAAAATGTTGAAATGGGTTAACTTCCCTTTTAAACACTGCACTTAAGTACAATTTAAGGCATTTCCAACAACATTTACACCCAGGCCCACCCCCACTCGATCCTGATTGGAAGAAAGCCTCCTCTCATCCTGATTGGAAAAAAGGCTTTTCTCCCAAAGCCCAAACTGAAACTAAGGTTTATTGACCCCAGGGGCTCACTGGGGACAGGGAGGAACTCCTTATATGGTGACCACACCCCATAGTGGGAAGGATTAGCCAAAAAAGAAGAAAAAAACACTAATATTTGAATTAAGTGAAATCATTTACTATACCTTTTGTCGCGGAGTAGTTCTACTTTGGAGTATTGATACTTTTACTTAAGTAAAACAATTACTTTTTTTTTTGCAGTGCTGGACTGAGCAGACACGGACCTGCTGGAGCCTTACCTTCCCTGGGGCTTTGATCTTGTTGTTGTTGTTGCTGCAGGAAGACAGGTTGACGTCCTCGTGGACACGGTCCAGCAGCCAGAGGAGAAACTCCAGGGCATCGTGTTGGGAGTTGCCGCGGAACTGGGAGCCATACTTGGACACTATCGTCTAGGTAGGGAAGAAGAAAGTAAACGTCTGAATGGTAATACAGATGGGCCTCATATACTGGATTTACAGTAGTTTGATGCATTGTGAAAAATGCACCCTGTGAAGTGAGTGCAATTTAAGCAAGGAGGATAGAGGTTTTAATCCAGTAACATAATGGCACCTTTTTTTTGTTGTGTGTGTGTGTGTGTGTGGGGGGGGGGGGGGGGGGGGGGGGGGGGGGGGGGGGGGGTACCTACAATGTCAGTGACAAAAGTACATTTAGCACGGATGGAAATTAATAGGTTTAGTCTAACCCAGTGGTTTCCAACCTTTTTGATACCAGGGCCCACTATTTATTCAGAATTTGAACCCCAGGACCACCATTTGATAACATTTTAGCCCCACAGATCCCAAAACTCTTGATAGTGTAAATGTGTGAGCAAATGGACCAGCAAGGGGCCATTTGGTTTCATGTTTACGCTTAGGGTGACAATATTCTCAAAGGAGAAAACCAGGACACCTTAGCGGGGGGGCGGGGGGGTTTCACAAAATATTCAGTTATCGAACAGGCGCTACTATCGCCTCAAACAGCTTTTTTGTGGTTTTCTGTGTCAATGTGGGATTTTAGGTCCCTTGCACCACCATTGCAGAGCGAGACATACGTGCCTGCTTTGCAAACAGTGCACAGTGCTTCACTTTTGTCTCGCCCCGGTCTGAATACAGGGAATTTTTTCTGTAACTCGTCTGTAAACGTGCACTTGCGCTTGGGCATGGTAGTGGAGACTGACAACCACGCTGTCTAGTGTCTACTAACTGATTGACGAAGGCTGCCTGCACTGACTCTGCTCAGGGTTGAGGTCATCGTGCGCAGTGTCCTAGTGCCTGTCGATTTACTGGTCTGATGTAAGCAAAAACGTGTCGGAAAGGAACTGAATGAAAGTAATTTTACAAAAACCGGGACATTTCTTCATTTTCTAAGAATAAACCAGGACACCCAGGACAGGACGTGAAATACGGACATGTCCTGGGAAATACGGACGTATGGTCAGCATGTTTACGCTGTCAAGAGTTACATCTGGTTGACCACTGTTGGCACAATTTTTTGTGAGATTTTTTGTTCTTTGCTTCCAACTTAAACCTGAATGGTACAGTACTACCGCAATGCCACTTCTTGTTGGAATTCAGCAGCTGGGGTATATACCTGAACAGCATTGCTTTGCTCTTAGCTCTACTGTTTACGCAATTATCTTTCACACAGCCTTGAATCACAACAAGCAGTGCTTGTATTGTCCCTGTATTTACTGCATTGTATTGCGGACAGCCAGGGAGTGTTTTGTTGTTATAAGTCAAGCTACTGAATGGACCCCCATCAACAGAAACCTGAAATGCAGCAGTTCCTTCCCAAAATGCTGAGGAAACGGTGGGCACGCACCACGTATCAATCACTTACAAGCCCATTTCCTCTCTCGCCACAGAACGCTGATCAGAAGGATTCCAGAATTGCAAATCTGCACTAAACGCTCTTCACGACCTGCTTCCCTGCCGGCCAGTCGACCCACACTGGCGCAAAATCATCTCAGCTAAATGATAGGAATAGATTGGTTTCAAAATGTAAACAATACGCCAAATGTCTCATCCTACTTAAAAAAACAATCCATATCCTTTTCCTCTAAACAAGCACTCACATCTAGAGAGCTTTTCTTTTGACATCTAAGCTGTCAGTCCACTCAGAAAGTAGGCTGCCTCAGCCCACACAAAACGCAATGTGCGGCGTTCAGTCTTGTGAATGGCACACGACTCAATTAGGCAGGAATTAACCGCGTGAACCACAGCTGGCAGCCTGGAAGAGCAGAGGCAGTAATGAGAAATTATGAAAGGGGGAGCAGAGAGAGAGAGAGAACAGAGGGAGAAAGAAAGAGGGAGAGAGAGAGAGAGAGATTGAGGGAGAACAGCAGATCATTGCATCTAAATTCAAATATCAGGATTGGATCATTTTACCGGGTGTACGACCGGGAAAGACACTTTTAAAACCAGAGAATACCAGCACTCACGTTACTGTGAATTTTTTCATAATGTATACTGTACTAGTAGGTATGGTATGTTGCGAATACACAGTACAACAATGACGTTTTGGCGTGAAGCTGATTGCCGAAGTCAGCGTTGTATCAATTATTGACCGCAATATCTGAACCTCAAGGTGTCAGTAGTGAGTTTGTTTAGACTGGTCGGTCCTTTGTAGGGAGGGTATGCCACGTCTCCTTTGTTACCACTTCATTGAGAGGACAACAACGGTACTCGTGGAAGTTACTGTATTTACAGTCCCCAGCGAAACAACACTGTTCAGTCCTCAGCACTAGCGCATTGACTTGTTCACTCTCATTTTCAGAAAAAGAATCAACGAACAAATCAGTTATAGAAGTGTGCAAAGTGCACACAATTCCATCTTTTAAACCCTTACAACAGCTTTGCGATGACAAAGGGAGAAATAAAATGTTTCCGCAGGGTATACATTTTCCGGAGCACTGCGCTACGATTGGCTGAAAAATGTCAACTTCCAGCAACTTCTGGGGGAAGTTAACAAACCGGAAGTCCTAACTTCTCATAGTCTCTCTGGGGTACCGTGTCTCCTGGCTTTCATTTCCCAGCCAAGATGTAAGCCTGGAGATGGAGGCTACATGTGTGGAGGAACAACCTATTCCTCATAGCTCAACAACCGTACTGACAGGCACTCTGACCAACCTGTGGGAATTCGCTAGCACAGTCACAAAGAACAGCCTGCTCATCTGGCTTCCCTCCCACAAACGCAGCAAATTGTGTTTGTTGGAATGCCTGAGCAAGCCGGATGGACCATGAGGGATTCTAATCTGTCCAACATTTTTGTCTCCACCAGGCCGGAGGCATGGTGGAGAATATGTTTCACCCTCCGTCCGTCCGTGTGTGTGTGTGTCCGTCCGTCTGTTAACAAGTAATCTCCGGCGCCGTTTACCCGATCGCTGCCAAAATTTACACACACACTCCCTGGATGCCAACCATGAACCTCTGCTCCAAATTTTTGGCCAGGGCCTATTATAGCGCCACCAGGAGGCCGACTTTTGCATTTTTTTGGCAAAAATCTGTGCGTGTGTCTGTCTGTTAGCAGCTAATCTCCCAAACCATTAACCCGATCGCTGCCAAAATTTACACACACACTCCCTGGATGCCAACCATGAACCTCTGCTCCAAATTTTTGGCCAGGGCCTATTATAGCGCCACCAGGAAGCCGACTTTTGCAATTTTTTGGCAAAAATCTGTGCATGTGTCTGTCTGTTAGCAGCTAATCTCCCAAACCATTAACCCGATCGATGCCAAAATTTACACACACACTCCCTGGATGCCAACCATGAACCTCTGCTCCAAAGTTTTGGCCAGGGCCTATTATAGCGCCACCAGGAGGCCGACTTTTGCAATTTGTTGGCAAAAATCTGTGTGTGTGTCCGTCTGTTACCAGCTAATCTCCCAAACCGTAAGCACGATTGATGCCACAATTTGCACACACATTCCTTGGATGCCAACCATGAACCTCTGCTCCAAATTTCCGACAACGCTATGTTATAGCGCCACCAGGAGGCTGATTTTAAAAACATGATGAACAGCAGGCAATTTACATAAAATCTTTAACACACTAAAATACTAGGCTGAGAAAATTATTCTCTCTAATATCCACTCTTTTCACAATGGCTTGTTATAGCGCCACCAACAGGTGAACATTTGCAAAACACATTTTTGGACAAAATGCCTCAAATCATCTAAATGCTAAAGTCATACGAAGAAATGGAACCCTTTTAACATTGGCATATTATAGCGCCACCAGGAGGCCACAACCTGAAGTGGCCTGGTGGAGACCTGTGCCCAGAAGGGCACTTTTCTAGTTATCTCTGAGATCTATGGGACAACAGTAGCGTGGTGAGAGGCCGGCTGGAAATCAGGTCACAGGTCCGCCAAGAATACATGTTGAAGTGTCCCTGAGCATGACACTGAACCCCTGGCAGCTCACCCTTGAGCACCCTTTGAACAATTTGAACAGTGATCATCTGTGTGAAGCTAAAAGTGAATTTCCACAGGATGGATAAATGTCTACTTTACTTTTTAATAGGCTTGAATAGGACATTTTACGGTGGACCACTGGCAAAGCAGGTTAACACACAATACACTGATGCAACAAAATCCCTCAATTACTCAATATCTTCAAATTATGAAAAGTCATGAACTCTGTATTAAATCTTCAATTTGAAATATTCAGCGTTCTAAGTGTCATTGTCAGATTACCCATGAGAACCATGGGCACACACTCATAACCACAAGCTGTTGTGTATATAGTTATTACAGAGAAGTAATAACAGTAATTACCCCAAGACCCTCCAAGGTGGCAATTGTCTCAGTATAATAATTGAGGTTGGGAAAAAGGCAGTGCTTTTTTATTATTTTGTATAATATAATGGCTACCAGCCTAAATGTATTCAGCCCCATTAAGCGACATCAGCCATGTAATTGATATTCTAGTTTACAAAAGAAAATTTAATTGAACACTCATAGGATTGATGGCAAAGCACAACCCAATAAAGTGGTTTGAGTAGTCTTTCAAGACAGGCTGTCGGCTCAAAAAGAAGGCACCGTTTTTCCTTTATTTTTTGACAGTGCAATCAGGCATGATTCGATCATGCTAGTATCAAGGTAAAGCCTGCAGTTCCTTCAGGTGAGGAAAATGACAAACAATGAACATTGTTTCAATCTGTCTGCATTATGAGATAAACAGGACCTATCACACTGCAGGGACAACACTAAAACCGTCTAGACACTTTGGTGTGTGCATTTGAACATTTCTCCCTACAACATCCCCAAAATAGGGATGCCGGGTCTGAAACCTGTTAAAATCCCTGAAACCAGCAACATGGATAATCATTAAGCGATCAGCATGGAGGCAGCAAATATTGACACATACCTGAGTGATAGTGTCACTGTTGGCAAAACCAGGTCCTGACTTCTGACTAAAAAAATGCCAATCCTTAAAATGACTGCTCTTCACAGATAGTAGTAGGCCTGTCAACAGCAACATCTCCTCAACGTACAGAAGAGAAGACTTACATTCCTGTACAATCCTGTGCAGGCCTCTCTAGCCTTCCCTGCCCTGACCCACTCCTCTCTAAGGCCTCTCATGTTAAACGAACCAAAACATTGGCTGTTGGGTAACTATTGGAGTAGTTCAAGGCTGCGTCCCTGCATTGCCCCCCCTTATACAAACACATCATGGCGTGGTTATGGGGGGGTTGTTGAAAAAATACATCAGTCATCAGAACCAACCGTCTGGATGAAATGCGCACATCTGCACTTAAATACTAAGCCGAACAAGTAGAACATTGCAAAGTCACGGGGGTGGCATGCAACCTTTAATATAAATGTACGCAGCTCCCCCATTTCCCTAAACTCCCTTTGTCCTGTGAGCCAGGTGCTACTGGAATGTGGCAACGTGCCAGTCATCTTCCAGAAATGGCTCTGTTGTTTTTTTTCCCCCCAGCCTTTGAGTTCAGTGCTGAGCTGACCTGAGAGGACAGAGAGCCTGCTGCTGATGCACGTACTTTGCGGGGGAACTTTTTTTTTTTCCTTTTGATCAACTGAGACTATCTCCGCATCCCGCTCTCTGTTCCTATACAGAGCCAGGGCTGTGTATTGTACTGTATAAACTGAAGTGCAGTCTCATTCCTTTCAAAGAAGAGAGAGCAACAAAGTCTATTTCCGGCTGAATGTCTGATTGTCAACAAAAGCATCCCCCTTAATTCTGTTAACTTTTTATAAGAACTCCTCAGTCCTCACATTCATAGAGGTAATAGGAAGGGATTCATGTTTATTGAAATCATGACTTGCAGAGATGTGATAATTGCTAATCAAGTTACACAAAAGAAACAACATTCTCCGGAGAGAACAAATATGAACCTGTATTTTGGAATTGTTTTTTTGCAAATCACTTGTGTTGACTTGCTGCTCCTGCTGGTGAGAGGTAATGTAAGTCTCTCAGACACAGCGCTGCAGCGCTATCTGATTATCATGTGTCCCTCCAGGCAGCTGTGGTATTACTTAACAGGCAATTTTAGAAGGCAGAGACACTGTGAACTCAGGACCTCCTGTGGTCACTAAGAACCGCAGCCAAGAAGCCAAATCCCTTTTCTACGATCCAGCACAGGAAATGTCCCCCATCACATGACAGGCGTAGGGGGCTCTGGGTGTTTGTTCTTTTACACCCTTATCTCAAAATCTTTACAAGACCTTACTAGGCTCTTCCCTCTGACGATTGATGGTCCTCAAATCCTCTAATAGAGATCAATAGGTAACTGATTGTATAGGCTGGGGAGCTGGAGCGCATTCCACAATGGGGTCAACGAGCAAGGGGGGGAAATAAGGGGAAAGTAAGAGGGTTAAGAATAAGATTGATTCTCACCTGAGACCAGACATGTTCATCAAGCAATGCAACTATTGATCTTATGAAGACCACCGCCATATTGCTCATAACATTTTTATGAAACAAAAACTTTACAGGTTGATAGATGAGAATCAAAGCTATCTGTACAAGTGCAATGTTTGACATTGATTGTACTGTACATTCAAGAGACTTTTCTGTTCGGATGAGAGGGCTGTCAAAGGGAAGTTGCACCTTGTTAGCAGCACATTGCTAGTGCAAAGATGGCCACGGTGTGCATCAGGTCAACGGCTGCCGCTGCAACATAACTGTAACCCAATCTGCATGCACAATGAACGACACTTAGTTCACTCTGTGCAGCTAAAATTCCACCTTTTCACTTGCAGTAAAATTACACGTGAGGATGAGGAGGGCCATTGTGGCGCCTTTGAATTGTTATACCGCAGGGGGTCAGGGTGTGCCTATAGCAAAAACGCACAGTACACCCCCTCCTTTCAGACTAATTAGCATTTCTAAGAATAAATCCATTGTGGATGTTTCTTTTTTCTCTCTCTCTCTCCTGCTCTGTATTATATTCATCTTGCCATGCTCAGAGAAATCCGGAACAAAGTGCTGCAGGCAGATAAAGTGTGCTGGTGTGTTTTTTTCTTCTTCCTATTTAGCAGAGTGGGGGAGCCCGAGGGTCTCCTGATAGGATGGTGTCACAGCCTCCTGATCCACAGAGAGGTCGGATTTGGGAATGGAGAGAGCGTTCGTTCCACTGACCAAATCAAATCCTTGTCTAAATCCCTGTATTCTATACAGAGGAGACCACTACAACGTACAGCATGGCAGCTATTCACAGTGAGTCCAAGTGCTTCGCACTAAACAGCTGGCATTCTGAAATGCGAAGGCCTGATAAACGGTCAGACTGGCAATCAATGTACAGTACCATATATACAAACCGTACACTGCTGGTTTAGTGGTTCATAAGGTCGTCTTGGCATTCTGTACAGTGTAAAGCACACTGGAGCCATTGTTTATTTCCCAGGTTTGACAGTGCTTTAGAACAAAAGAGCCTTGCAGGGAAGAAAGTGCCGGCGCAGCACTTCAGCCAGACACCTGGTAACCCTATGCCCTCAGACTCTGTGACACTGTCTGTGCACCAGACAGACGCAGCAACATCATTAGAAATCTGACAGACGCAGTGAAGTTTCAGGGCTTGAACTGTGCTTGTAATTACAGTAGGAAGGATTTGGTTTGCTGTCAGTAATGGCAAATGCAAGACCTGTGACACCCCTTTCCAAACTGCAGGCAGACTATTATTCTATTCACTTGATATGATGTTCATGTGCATAATGCAACCCCGAGATTCAAATGTGACTATATAGAGCAGTGGTTTTCAACCTTTTTGATACCACTATTTATTCAACATTTGAGCCACGGATCACCATTTGAGGACATTTTAGCCCCACAGACCACAAAAGTAAACATTTCTTTTGGTTTTGTCCACAATTTCATTTTCAGGCTGGATTTGGGAAACAAGACAGTCAAACATACAGATCAAAATTACCATTAATCTTCTACAATCTCTAGTTGTGTAGATTTTGGATAATTCACATGATGAATATTTTAACTCTTGAGAGCGTAAACATGAAACCAAATGGACCCGCAAGCAGGGGTGTAGTGGAGGGGGGACGCGGGGGACGGTGTCCCCCCACTTCTCACATCTAAAATATTTTTGGGTCTGAAATAAATCATTAGCATGGTGAAATACATCTTGATGACATAATCAAGATGTGTTTCACCATGTTAATGAGTTTCCTTTTTTCTGAGAGTGTACACTGTACAAATGGAACCAAATGGACCCTAGCGGGTCCATTTGGTTCACATTTGTGCACTCTCAGAAAAAATAAAATGGGTGGAATTCCCCTTTCAGAGGCGTCCCCCCACTTCTAAAAGTACCACTACAACACTGCCCGCAAGGGTCCATTTGGTTTCATGTTTACGCTCTCAAAGAGTTACATCTGGTTCATTTAGCCTGGGGACCACCTGGAACTCTCTCAAGGACCACTGGTTGAAAACCACTGACATAGAGGCTTTTTAAAACCCAATTTTGGACTGAACATACTTTGTATTTGTTAACTTATCAGGGCATTACAGTGTACAGTAAACATCATACATCAGCCTCATCTTTGAATGTACATTCATTGCAGGGTTTCGTCTCACAATTATTTGTGCAATGGCTTTCATCAGGAGAGATAAATGCCAGGTGCAATCAGGCGTTGATGTAATTATTGCCTGCACCTGCTTCAGGTGGTACCACAACACTCGGCTCCACCTCCACCATCTCTTTTGTCAGTTTACATGATCCAGCTAATTTATTTTCATACAAAGCAGCTATATGGGTGTATTCTTGTGTATTCTACAATCCATCAACCATTACAAATTTGAGGGCTGTTTTGTTATGGGTTATGTTCCATTTTCATTACTTCTACTTCTGCTCCTTTAGATCTCAGAGGCAAATAATGTACTTTACTCCACTACAATTTTTATAACTTTAGAAGAGATACTTTATTTACTAGTACAGGCCTACTTTAGCTCTGGTCCATAGCTCCAATGCTTTTGCAAAGGCATTAGAGCTATAGACCAGTAGGGCCTACATTTTGATATGAATACTTTTGTATTGTACTTATAAAAAAAAATAATAATAATCAAGAACACCGTGTACATGTCATGTACAATGCACCTGTAACATGACTTGTACACTGCATTGCACTGAAAACTTTTACAGTTATTATAACTGAAACATTTGAGCAGGCGACCTTTTCCCACCAATGACTGGACTTGACATTAGGAGAGGAGTTTGTGAATGATAAACCGTGGTCTGGATTATTTACCTTGAACTCCACGGACAGCTGCGGGGTGTACTCCAGTGTCCACAGTGCCCTGACCAGGGAGGCCAGCTGCTCTGTCACCTCTCCCTTCTTAGCAATACTACTACTAGTAGTAGTAGTAGTAGTCGTAGGCTGCGTCGTCTCATCACTTTTCACCACCACCACGCCATTATTATTATTATTCCTCCTCATCTGACTCCAGTCCAGCTTGTATCGCTCCAGCGCCAGATACTCCGCCAGCAGGTCGGTGTGACTGAGGCACTGGACCACGGCGTTCATGAAACAGGTGTTCCCGTGGTTCTTCAGACCCAGCACGCCTGGGACGGTGTCCCCGTAGCACCACGACAACTTTTCCCTCGCCGAGGAGGAGGGCTTTTTGACCGCGTGATGGTGTTGTTGGTGGTGGTGGTCCCCCGCTGGACCCCCCATTAGCGCGTCGTCTTTGACGATAATTCCTGAGTTGGCGCTGAGCGTGCAAGGCGCACGTCCATCCCGAAAACCGCCGTCGTCGTCCTCGGCGTCGCGCGCGGCCGCGTCGGCGTCGCCGAAGTGGGCCAAAGTGCCCAAACTTTTAATGATCTTGTTCACGAACGTGCCGACGGACCGGAGCGACTTCTTTCGGAAAAGCTTCCCGGGTTTCGCTCTCTTTTCCTTGCGCTGCTGCTCCTTATTATTATTCGCCTCCTTGTGAGACGTCGGCGGCGTTTCGTCTCTGAATCGGAGCTGTTTTTCCATGACTATATCCACCTTGAGAAATGTGTGTTGATAACGTTTTGATAATCCAAAAAAAAAATCCCGAATAATCCCCACGTGTGTCACATATTTATCGCCGTGTCTCCTGCCCGCTGAGCAGAGGAGGGGAAAGCGCACGGAGGTGCCACCATCCTCGAAGCCAAGGCACAACACCACCACCACCACACTGTTGTTCCATCCAGTAGTAAGGCGCTAAAACGTTGCTCATGCATTCCGACACTTGCTGAAGGCTTTCATTATCGCCATCGTCACTCCGGTCCGCTGCCAATGTCACCAGCACCACCAGCTACATCATCTCGTCATGATGCATGCCACCCACCCAGGAGGATGATGACACGCGGCGCCTTCCACTTGCAGCGCTGCTGCCCATCGTTTCTAACTTGGCTCCCTGGAAAAAGGCTCGGGATTGACTGACTGACTGACTGCCCCCTCCCACTCCCCAGCCAGCAGCACACCCCCTTACACACAAACTGCCGAAGCGATTGGATTACGCTATATTTGTTTGTTCTACCTTCTAATACAGGGTACTTTAATTTCTCGCAGGCATGGTACAACTTTTACAACTATTTAAGCCACGGAGCACCATTTGATGACATTTTAACCCCACAGACCCCAAAACTAAAGATGTATTTTATTTTTGTCCACAATACCAGGGTGGGTTTCAAACATACAGATCAAAATGACCATGTAAACATTGTCCAACTTGGTCCAAGTTGAACAGTCCCCAGCTGATGCCTCTGATATTAAACTATATTAATGTTCAGTCTTCAGATTCAGCCACTCGTCATCCTTAAAGTGGTCTAATAAGTCTGCAAACAAGTTAATTCATATTCCACATAAGGTGTTAATTTCCCTCAGTAAATTGGCAATAGGCTACTGGTTGCTGTGCATGGTACTGCGTTCCTTCAACTCCTAGTCTTGCTAATGAACACAGACTAACTTGAATTATGAATTAATTATTATTTAATGAATGAATTAATGAAATAACAAAAGCAGCCCCCACAAAGAACATGAGCGTAGAAAACACAATTTTTAGCCTAAACAGTCAAGGTCTCATGCACTACTTAAACCCTGGAGGACATTTACTATGAGCTATAGTGACCTAGGTTATCATTACCATTTCTAGACCATGACGTATTGGAGAGAGGCACATCTTATCTTCTTTGCACAAAATGTGTTTAATAATCACCCAGACCACTCACACTTTGGATGCTTAGTGTTAAAAAACACTGATTTATGGTGATAGTGATTAAACTTGCCCCCTCCTTACTGTTGCTGCCTTGAAAAGGGTCTGAGCCAAGGATGTGCAGGAGGAAATGCTCTCAAAGAATAAGGAGGCTGGCCCATCAGACAGTGAGTGACTTTATCATCCCTGGTTCAGCCCCAGTCCGAACTGACAGTGTAGGCCAGGGTGTATTCCAGCTGTGTATACAGTAGTGGCTGGTACATCTGTGCCAGTGTTTCTCAACCTGCAGGGTTTGGGGGGTCACACCAAAGATTCCAGGGGGCCTTGTCTTTTTTATTTTGGATTTCATCCAAAATGTAAAAGTTGTACAAAATTATAGCTTGATTTCATTCAGATGATGTCCCCCTGGTCTCACACCTCACTTTTGGGAAGTAGGGGCACCTCAGACAAACAAAAAATGACTTTGTCGCCTTCTTATTGTCTCCAGTAAGAAGTCGACAAAGTATGTTTTACCCCGTCCGTCCGTCTGTGTGTCTGTCTGTGCACGGTCCAGGCCGCACCCGATTGGCCGCTTTAGGTGATGTCATCATATTATGGCCTATTATGGCCTACTTGTACGCTCCGCACACGTACATTCGCCCCAATGTCATCAGAGCCACAACCTGATCAGGCCCGGTGGAGACGTGTGCCACGAAGGGGCACTCATCTCGCCTTGGGCGATGAAGTCGCGCCCATATCATTTTTGTTTACAGGACTTATATTAGGCAGGTAAAGCATCAATAATAACATCAGTTGTTGAAGTTGATGCGTGCATCCTGCATAACGCTAAAGATCTGACTCAGAGAGTTTTCTGTTTTGAATGATGAAATGCTGTTGGTTTAGCTCTAGTAGTGTTTCAAATCATTTTAATTACAGCACTTTAATTTGAAATATCTTTGAAATTTGGGTTGTCTGCATGCCATCATGTTTGGTGGGGCAGTCAGGGCATTTAGGGGGGCATTGCCCCCCCATACCGATACCTAGATCCGGCCCTGGTTGTGAGCATGGAGAGAAGTTAACTCAAATGTCCCTTTGACCCCCTGGCAGCAGGATACATTCCAGCTGTAAAGTGGTGACTGGAGAGTGGTACCACTATTGTATATCTATGGTGTGCGCCAACTCTGCCAAATGACGATGCCACATTACCTCATTGTACCCTGACGCCGTCACCACACTGTCATCACCGCCTATGAGAATAGACAACCTCTTCCATTGTGTGTGTATCTGCCGTTGCAATCTTTTTGGCTGTTGTGACAACACATTCAGACTATTCCCACTAAAACATGTCTCGGTGAGTGACATTAGAGATATGAGTCTGGAGACCAATGGTCTCCTCCATCTCCCCTACGGAATGTGATGGCCTTGTCATCCACAGAAACAGAAAGAAACTTGTAGTTCTAATGTGTAGCAGTCATCATAGATTTTACCAGTAAACAGTCTGAAACAAACGCATACAGTAAGAGAGAACCATTACATGGCTTCATGTGCGATAAACATGTTTTACAACATTGTAAAATAACCATAGTTATAAAGAACACTCATTAAACTGCCGACAACAACAATGTGTAAAAATCCATCCATCAGCACCCCAAACACAAAAGCTCATTATTTCCTAGAGCAGGATTATGCAGGCGGTTGCAGGCCCTGGCCAATGGGCTTTCTTGTCAATGCAAATTCACTTTCAATTGTTTCTGCTGGGTAGAAACATTGTATCTCCATATTTAATATACAGTATGTACTATCGGTTGTCTTTGATAAATAATGTTATAGCCCACATCTTTTAACCATTTAAGCTCACTTGTATTCTTCATCGTATATGACAATGTGAGTGACAAGTTGCAAAAATTCTCAATTAAGTTTTTTTTTTGCACAGTATGTAAAAATGATGTTACTGAAGAAAGTAGTAGTAATAATACTGTAAAATAAAAAATATTACTTTCTCCAGCCCAGGACTCAGGAGGGGCTAATGTTTTTACAGTTCCTGAAAATAGACCATTAGGAACATGCATGATAACACTTCTGCAGATTTGCAATGCATTTTTAATGATACTATGCAAACAACTATTTGTTTTTGTTTTGTTTTTTTTTTTGCTTTGGACGTCTTGCTTTCCCCCAGTAAGTCCTATGCTAATCTGAGCTGCATGCTGTCAGCTTCCAGCTACTGTTGCAGTCGGTTACTGTAAATACATGTTTCAGCGAGTGTGAATAAGCAATAATCATCTCTGGGGTTGGTACTGTAGCTGTCTCCTTCCAGCTTTGGCCTCCATTGCAACTGTTATTTGAAGTTATTTTTAGAGCAGCAATACCACACTTCCCTTCACAAATGCAGGTGCCTTTCAATTTCCCTCTCACAAGTTGCAAAGTCAATTACCGACACAGCAGAGGCAGAGAGGATGCATGTAGATTTCATATCCTGTGCAATTGAGTTCTCCACTCCACGTGGAAAAGGAAGCACATAGACAATGCATAATAAAGACCCTAGCAGCAAGTCTAGGGTTTCCTATGCATACTGTATATGCCTAGATACCGCATCGTTTTTGATGTGAAGTACTTCATGACAGAAAGAAGAGCAAGGATGGTGCATTGTTTTGAGAGCAATACTGTTCAGAGAATTATAGCATCACGGCGGCCAGCCCTGCACTGTGTGTGTTCTTGGCCTGCTGGTGATGTAAGTAAACTTATGTCTATAAATGGGACTGTACTTTGCCAGTGAGGCTCTTCTGTACTAGGGATTGTCATCTTCCAAGATTTACTGAGAAACAGAGACCATCTGGCTCGCTGGAGTCATGAGTGTGCTGTCTACAGCTCCAGGAACAAATGCTTCCTCACATGAGACTACTACAACGCAATGTCATTGTTTTTCACTGCCCCTGCTAATACATCTGGTTGTAAAATATGACCAGAGGCACGGTGGACATGGTCACACGCGCACACGCGCACGTACGTACGCACGCACGCGCGCGCACACACACACACACACACACACACACACACACACACACACACACACACACACACACACACACATCCTGGCGTTAGAGATCCTTCAACACTGATAAAAGCATGCGATCATGAAAAAACGTGATGGCTTAAATCTCTTTCTGACTGTTCTATGGTGTTGACTCAGTATTTGTCAGATAGAAGACAGCAGATAGTATACTTCTACACTACACTGTCAGTGTGGTGAACAGCTGATTCCTTGCTAAATGCCTATACACGGACACACAGGGAGAAGGAATAAAACTCCTTGACAGGAAATCGATACAGCTTTATGTGTGTCTACTTTACAACCCAACTAAATAAGACTCCAAGTACCAAGGATGATTGTTTATGATCAAGGTTTATACGTCCTAATCGCTGTTGTTTAGTCTTCTTTTTCAAACACTAGATTGATTTAGCCGTTTCAGCGTGGCAGAGGCAGCTTGGGCGGAAAGGAAACAGAAGGGCTTGAGTGGGCGAGAGAGAATTCTGGCTTACAGCAGAGAGGTCCCTCCTCGGAGTTGGCGTTAACACAATCCTTGTCACTGCTCTTGATTGTAGTGCGTCTGACATTCTGTCAGGGGGGCCTTATGGGCCCTTTGAGAATTCCAGGAGCACTGTGAGTGCAGGAGGATCTCCCAGACAGGCAACCTAGACAGAGAACAGACATGAGGAAAAACCGACACGTACAGCCACTCCACAACTCCCTCCAGAGACTGTGGTGTCTCAGGCTACTGTTCTATTTCTGATAATGTCCTATTTTTTTTCTTGTTCTATTACTGCAACTAGATCAGTAGATAGTAATCAGCCTGGAGTATGGAGCTAAACATAGACACATGAGGGCACAGTCAGGTAACGGCTAGGAACAAACCTCCCTTAAACACTTGAGCATTGTTGTAGCTATCAGTATGCTTTATAGCAGGGGTTTTCAACCAGTGGTCTGGGGCCACCAGTGGTCCTAGAGAGGGTTCCAGGTGGTCCCCAGCTAAGTTGGTTAACCAGATGAAAAGTTGGTTAACCAGATGTAACTGTTGACAGCGTAAAAATGAAACCAAATGGACCCTTGTAGGTCCATTTAGTTTCATGTTTACTCTCTTCATCATTTAAATTAGCCCACTTAATTAAGGTCTACACAATTAGAGAATGTAGAAGTGCCTGCTTTCAAGCCTGGAATTGTGGACGAAAACAAAATAAATCTTTATTTATGGGGTCTGTGGGGGTGAAAATGTCCTCAAATAGTGGTCTGTGGCTCAAATGCTGAATCACTGCTTTATAGTAAGTCTGAATTTATGTGTCTAATGATGCTTATGTGTGCATGACATACAGTATGTTATTGTAATTTTTCCAGGTGAGGTTAAATTGCCACCACTGTCCCAATGCTGCTCTCTATCTATTCTAGTATGTCTGTAAACGTGGGTGTTGTGCGTAGTCAGCATTAGCTGGCCGCATCTCAGGAGTGCACGTCTCCTACTGTATTTTTTTTCCTGCCACCACGCCAGACTGCAAAAACAATGCAGCAATAATAAATACAGTATGCACAATATGCACAAAGAGGAAGTTGTAACTACATGCATATTAACTCCAAAGGGATGTAAGGTCAGTAGTAGTAAATCAACATATTAAGAAAATTACATGTTCTGGGAGCAGTTCAGAGAGGACCCTAGACAGTGTATCTTTGCAAGAGTGTGAGGTTGATATGTCTTTATAAACAAGGAACACATAATAAATTCCAGCTTACAGAAACAGCTTTGCACATTGTGTTATTGGATCAAAGCGATCCAAAACATTTCCCTGGAACTTTCTCTGCATGCCACACTTGGATGTTATTATTACCATAGCATGTTGAAGGAAAAAAAATCAGAAGAAGGTAGCATTATCCATGGCAACAACCAATACAAACCAGAAGAATGGAGTATTTGTGCTTAATTGTTGCTTTTGTGGTGGATGAGAAACAGGCTTCACACTAGGCACAGTGATATTTCGTTGATAGTTCTGTGCCTCCCCCTACTGGTGACAATTTAATTGACAACAACACTGACTGTTTTAACCACTGTAAAAATAAATGGACAAAGTCTGGGAAGTCTCTAATTGGGCCCTAGATGAAGCAAATCTGAGGCAAGCATGTGCAGTGCACGTGTGTGTGTCCATGACCTACCTTGGTCTGCTTTAATGGGTTCAATGGTGTTGATCTGGAATTACTCTTCATACTCCGTAGTCGCCCAGCAGATCCTCACTATACAGAGAGGTGTGTTTTTTTCTTTCTCATCTAACAGTGTTTACAGTTAACTCGTAGCTCAACCTAAAAACAAACAAACAGAAAAATCAGTTATTATACTCTGCTCGCGCAAATACTGTGATCTACTGTACAAACCATTGATTGCCTGGTGGTGTAACCGTGGTGTAATTGAGATATCTTTATGAGAATTATTGTTACGAGCATTATCTCCTAGAGTTGTTGAGAATACTTGCTCTCCGCTGGCACACAAGTAGGCCATGTGACCTACTTATTATTTTTCTGGTAGATGAATAAATGTGTCTTTTGAGTGTGCTATAGTTTGTTGTTTTCTAGTTTAACTTTGTAACTATAATAAACTTTTTTTTATTTTTATTATTTTGTTTTGTTAACCGTCTTAAATAACTTGAAAGCGATATTTAAATTGTATGTTTTATTATAATAATAATTTAAAAAGTGTAGTTGCGCCACTCAGTTCTGATGGGTCTAATTTTTAAGACTGCGTTCCACATTCTGGTGGCATACTGTAGCAATTGAGAGACTGTGCATAATCTGGGTTCAGTCAGATCAGTAAAATGCCAGGACTATAGGCTAGTAAGAGTTTTGACTGTTTGACAGGTACATGGTCATGATGGTGGCTCAGGGAGGACAGAGTCTGTCCAACCTGAGCCACCATCATGACCAGTTTGTTTGGATTCAAATCTTCTGCTTGTCTTTCAGTTGCTGCTAAAGTACCACGAGATGCATGCATGGGACTCGTGTCATTTGAACTGTCCAAATGACATTTAATGGGTCCTCCTGTCCCCAGGGTTTTTCTACTGACCACAGAGGGGATCCTGAATAGCCTCCTAGATCTAGAAGATCAATTACAACAAATAAGTTATGTTCAACAAATCTCACAGATAATCTCACAGATTATGTTCAACAAATCTCACAGTCTCAGAAGGTGGTGCTCCCCGGATGCAGCCCTGGACTGACGAGATTACTGAATATTGTGGATGATGTGGTCAGAAGGTCTCTGGAGAGGATCTGGGCAAAGTAGACAGAGATTCACAACAAGTCAGACAATCTGAATTTGGTCTTGGACTGGATTAACCCTATTATAATGTTGGAAATTGAATCACTGGCTGCTGGTGGTGGGAACTCTCAACTGATCTGTAACGCAGATATATTCCAGTGGGTGGCGATAATGCAACGTGAATACCAAATACAACGGATGCCCCGAAGAAAAAGACAGAGTCATGTTTCAGCAGCTGCCTAGGTTTCTGCTGGAGACTGGAGCAGTAGTTTGTTTATGATCAGAGCAAGAGAGTCAGTGGTGATCAGAGGCAGAGCATTTAAGCTTTGACTATCTCCAAGATGAGTAAAATGCAAGGTCTTCGGGTGCTGGTAAAGCAGTTTCTGTCTGTGGCTGCTGACGAGATCTTGAATGCTGTTGAAAAGACGATCGCAGGCTACGAAGAAGAATGCAAGATGCTCGGAGAGGATGGCAAAACACAGATCAAGTTCAATATGCCTACAATGTCGATATCAGGTATGCGTTTAATACAATATAGCCTACTTGTAGAAAAACCACAGATCAAACCTGACTCTCCCTATGAGCCTTTTGACCGTGTGTGTGTGTGTGTGTGTGTGTGTGTGTGTGTGTGTGTGTGTGTGTGTGTGTGTGTGTGTGTGTGTGTGTGACACAGAGATGGAGAGCGCGCCCAAGTGCGTGTGTGAGAGAGTTTGAGCTGATTGCGTTTGATTGCTGCTCCAATTCATTTTCAGCGGAGTCACGTGGTTTAATCAGTAATCATTGACGTTCACATACATCAGTAATGTTTGAGTGCCCGATCAATCGCTGATTGTGTTTGATTGCTGCTCCAGACAGTTCATCATAGATAGTCACGTGCTTTAATCACTAATCACTGGAGAGCAGAAAAAAACTCTTGTACGTGTGAATGTCCAGAGTCACACTGAGAGTCCATTGCTGAATGTTCTTTTGTCCATTTTCTGCTCCTCAGAGGAAGCACAGCTCGACCTCTCTGTGTGGGAGGAGGATTTCCTCACTGAGCAGCAGCAGGGGTGCCCAGAGACCCTGCAGCCTGCCAGGAGATCTTTGAGGAGCAGCCGGGACAGAAGACCAGAGGATGACTCTATCCATAATGATACATTCGACCCTCAGTGGGGGAACAAGGAACATGACACATCTAAAGGAGAACTTCTACCTGCCACTTCAGCAGAGCCTCAGACTGATGAAGAGGTCCCATCTCCAGGATTCTCCGAGGCGGACAATGACACCGACGAGGAATGGAGGCTGAGCGATGCTACTCAAGA
Organism: Benthosema pterotum; assembly: GCA_039105355.1. NCBI lineage: Eukaryota > Metazoa > Chordata > Actinopteri > Myctophiformes > Myctophidae > Benthosema > Benthosema pterotum. Next base: position 50,002,736 of record CM076965.1, read on the forward strand.
CACAGACATTGATAGCGAAGCCTCTCAAGATGGAAACAGTGCCAGAAATGAACTGAGTTTAAAGGCAGGATTAAAGACAAGATCAGGTATGAAGAAAAAGCTCAAACCGTGCATTTGTAAAGTGTGTGGGAAATCCTTTCACCACATTTTCTCATTGTTGAATCACCTGGAGATTCACCCTAAAGACGACTGCGGGTTGTGTGGGATGCACTTTGAGACCGAGGAGAATTTTAAACGTCACCTTAAAACACACAAGAATTTGAAAACGAGACTTTGCAGCGTCTGCGAGAAGTGCTTTAGCAGTTCTCGTGGTCTGGAGACGCACATGAGGAGCCACACAGGCGATAAACCGTTCAAATGTAACGAATGTGATAAATCCTTCAACGTTCGGCACAATATGATGAGACACCTCAGGGTTCACACAGGGGAGAAGCCGTACTCCTGCACGGCCTGCGGCAAAAGCTTCAGCGATCACACTGGATTGAAACGTCACAAGTGTTTACAAGACAAAACACTTGCTGTTGACAATATCAGGGATGTCAGAGCAGAGGCGAAGGACAGTACAGCAGGGCCGACGAACAAGCAACCGTTGCGGAACATGTGTAAAGTGTGCAGCGCCGAATTTCCCTCCTTGGTGTCTCTTGTGAATCACGCTAAAGCTCACACCGAGGAGGTCAGAGCAGAGGCGAAGGACAGTACAGCAGGGCCGACGAACAAGCAACCGTTGCGGAACATGTGTAAAGTGTGCAGCTCCGAATTTCCCTCCTTGGTGACTCTTGTGAATCACGCTAAAGCTCACACCGAGGAGGACCTCTGCGGGGTCTGCGGGACGCGGTTGGAGTCGGAGGAGAGCCTGAAGCTTCACCTGCAAACTCACAGGTACAGCAACAAGATGTGCGAGATTTGCGGCAAGCAGAGCATGGATCTGGAGATCCACATGAGAACCCACACGGGCGAGAAGCCGTTCCGCTGCGGCGTGTGCGGGAAATCCTTCAGCGTCCACCACAATATGAAGCGACACCTCAGGACGCACACGGGAGAGAAACCCTACTACTGCTCCAGGTGCAACAAGAGTTTCAGCGATTACACCCATTCGAAATATCACACATGCATACAAGACAAAACACTCTCTGGCTCGACGGAGAGCTCGAATGTTCATGTGAAAACTCGCTATGGTAGACAGGTCTGTGAGATTTGTGGCAGGTGTTTCATCAAAAGCTCGCACCTGGAAGCTCACATGAGGTGCCACACAGGGGAGAAACCGTTCAGCTGCAGTGTGTGTGGGAAATTCTTCAGAACGCGCCAACATCTGAAAAGACACCTCCGGACCCACTCCGACGAGAAGCCGTACTCTTGTACCGCCTGCAACAAATTCTACAGCGATTATGCTTATTTTAAACGACACAAGTGCTGCGTTCAAGAAAAAGTGCTCACTGGGCCGACCACTGGGGCAGTTGAAGGTGGGGATGGTAATGCAGAAGGTGAATGTACTGTGCAGCGCAAGTGATGAACATGGGAAACAATTAGTCAGTGGAATGCTTGAAGTTTCATCTGCAAACTTGGGAGAACAAATATTTGTGGGATTTGTGAAAAATATTTCAAGACAAATCTGAAATTGGTGATTTCATATGAGGATCCACACGGGAAAGAAAGCGCTCTGCTGCAATGTGTGCATGGTAGATACCAAAATACCTTCACTGGGGAGAAGCCATATTATGACAACAGTTGCAGCAAATATTTTAGTGATGAGATATAGATATATATATATATATATATATATATAGATATATATATATATATATATATATATATATATATATATATATATATATATATATATATATATATATATATATATATATATATATATATATATATATATATATATATATATATATATATACACACACATACAGGGTTGTTTTTTTTGACAGGCCAGATAAGGGCCTGTTTTGTACTTCAGTACTTGTACTTATCACCAGTGAGGGACAAATAAACTCATATCTTTAATTCTTTTGTCAGCATCATTCTTGTGTGAACAAGGCGTCTGTTGGTTTGTATCATTTATCTTGTGCTATAAAAGTGGTATTAGGGCTTTGTTTATGGGTGCACTGACGGAGCAGGGGATAGTTTCTGCTATTCTGCATACTGTCCCTGTATGCCAACTACTCACACAATCCACCTACTTACTGATTGATCCTCCTGCCTTACTCTCTATACAGTATGAGATTCATACACGGGACATTGTTATCAGCACCCTGGACAGCGACGGAGACGTTTTACCCTAGCATCTTATATAATTAGCTAAATAAACTTGTGATAGGGCTATCTACACTGGTGTGGCTGCCTATGTTGACTGTACTGCATTGTTTTTGTTTTTTAATGTTTCAGTTCAAAGCTGTCATTATCAACTTCATAACTATAGTTTGGGGGTCATCCAAAGCTTTTGCGCGTTAGAATGCTCGCTTCACCAGAGGATAGATGCAACTACTCAATTATCCATGTAGATGTAGGCTAATAATTGGCATGCGACGGAAAATGTCTCCACCTTGTGGTTTGTAACGAAAACGCAATGTTGGGCGATTCATGTTCAATGCTATGGGCGATTACTTTGTTCCACACAAGCTCCCTGTAGGAAAGTTTGGTAGGCAGAAGACAACGGGAAAGAACACAGGGCATTCTTTAACCACCTACATCCCAGCAATTTCCAGACTTGGCAGTTTGTGGCATCAAATTAGCTTTCCAGACAGCATCTTTTGTTTGAGATACAGCTAATAAATATGGTCTGATATGGCATCAAACTTTGTAATGAAATAGGATGTAGTTCTAATGGTCTGGATAGGTATGGGGTAATAGCCCAGATAATTGTTTTAGCACAACCTGAGCAAAAGAACTTCCATTTTTGTTACAATGGTGCATTTCAGTCCATTTCTTTACAATCTAGAGCATTTTGAAACATTTAGTTAGTTTACATAATCTTGTCGCACAAACAAAACCACTTTGTATTAACTTGAAGCCTACAGCACTGGTAATTTCTATAAGAAAGTTCAGAGTCAGACAAGAGTCCAGCACAAAAAGGTTTATTCAGAATGTTCAAAGATTAACTCACAACCTCGTCATAAGAGAATTGGATAGTCCAAAGCAAAGCAACAGAACCATAGCAATACAGTATTTTAACCACAATCTGATGGTACCCGAACAATCACAACGGTCTCAAGTGAAAGATGCCATAAGAGAACGTGAAAGAATGTGAATGTGATAAAAACAGTGAATATCAGCATATTATGCAAGGCTGAGGCCAGAGGTTGGGTAAGGACTTGTTTTCAGAAGCCTGCGTTGTTTATGCTTTTAACCTCTCGGAGCACGTTGCTGGACTTTTGGATTTAACTCTTTTCTCCCAGGGTATGCTTGTCGAACAGGTACTCGGCCATCTTGTTGTTGGCCGCGTCCATGCGTGTGAGGTTGGTGACGTAGTCGCCAAGTTTCTTGATGGCCTCCACCTGCTCGTCCAGGTAGTGGGTCTCCAGGAAGTCGCACAGCTGCAGGAGACAAGCAGAGCATTTAATGGTTAGCCAATGGTTTTCCTGTGCTACCATAGCAAAAAGATGCCCAGGGAGGGAAAATAATCTGGCCTCTGCAAAGGCCTGATGTATTTTGGGATTATAATGAAACTGACTTCATTTTAGCTTCATAGAAGTGATGTAATTGAGTAAAAAAATGCTAAAATAGTTAAATTTGAACCCCTTTTGTAAGGCATATATTCAAACTCTACGTACATGTGGGTCTCCTTGCTCAGAGGCCAGCTTGTGCAGCTCCAGCAGGGCCTGGTTGACCTGCTTCTCCAGCTGCAGGGCCATCTGCATGGCCTCCAGTCCACTGCCCCACTCATCACGCTCAGGCTTCTAAAATTAAAGAAAAAAAAGAAAGGGCAACACACTGTTAATTCAAGTAGTAGTGGAATAACAACCTGTGTCAAGTGAGGGACAATCTTATTACACATCTCATGTACCGAATTTGTGATTGGTTGGTTAAATTACATGACATTTGACCCATAATATTATTATCAACAGGTGTCCCAGAGTACGAGTGCAGGTTACAAAGAAAGCCTGACATTCAAATGCTAGGTTATCCTGTGGCTCTCTGAAAGCACTCCACAATACTTGGTGTAATGAACGTTTCAGACGAAGGCTCAACGCATTGAGGGTGCTTTAAGGACACAGACCTTGACGTCCTGGAAGAAGATGCGTCCTCCACGCTTGTTCTGGAAGGACAACAGCTTCTCGGCGTGCTCCCTCTCCTCGTGGCTGTTGTGTTTGAAGAAATTGGAAAATCCTGGCAGGGCCACGTCATCGCGGTCAAAGTACATGGCCTGAGAAAAGCAAAGAAAAGGGAAAGAAAAAAAAACAAGAGAAAGGAAAGGCCACCAGGAAAGCAAAGACGAGAGGTCGGAAGTTGGAAGATCGGGACAGAGGAAGGATGGGGGAAAGAGCACAAAAACAATGATTAAGAAAACGGCACCAGTCATTATTTGGCAAAGACGAAGCAGCTGAGCTGTGGCACAAACAGTGGTTAAAACCTTGAGCCGTGGTCAAAAACACGGTGCATGAGTGGGTGTCTGACTAAATGCAGTAGTTTTCTTAGTCAAGCGCTAAACAATAACATGTATGAAGGCATGACACAACAGGGTGTGGACTCACTGACTGTGCATGGCTAGTCTAGCTAGGTCAGTGGTTTTCAAAGTGGGGTCTAGGGACCGCTAGGGGTCCATGAGTTCTAGGGGATGCTTAGCAAAAAAAAAAAAAAGGGGAACCAAATGCACCCTTATGAGTCTGTACCTCAAGTGTACAAGGTGCATTTGTACACTCAGGGTAAAACTTTGATTTTAGTTAAAATATACTGTACATTTGGGTAGAAATATTAAATTGAGGTCTGTAGCCAAATTCAGATCAAACCTGCGGGGTTTGATCTGGGTTGAAAAAAAAAAAGAAAAAAAAAATCACTGCCATGGAGATGTACAAATCTGGGCAGCTCCACTGCTTCTATGGCATTAATTTACTAATGGGATGCGTGGTTAGCTATGGTAGCTCCACTGTTTCTATGATTCTGCCTTGGAGCTATGGATCAGAGCTAGGCTAGTGGATGTCAATTTGGGGGTCTCTGACGTGAACGTTTAGGAACCACTGATCTCTTGGTTTATGCAGTTTGCATTTCCTTGTCAACAACAAATGGTGTCTGTTGTAAAAATGCAATGAAAAGATAAAGCATCGGCCTTAGCTTCAAGTACTACTATTCTAGAAGGCCTAGAATCCCGCAGATACATTTATATTATACATGCTCACAGTTTACGCTTTTAATCATTATTAAATCCTTACCATTGAGGTGTATGTGTAGGAGGCAAACAGCTCCATGTTGACCATACGGTTGACGGCGGCCTCGCAGTTCTGGCTGTAGTTCTGACGCACTTGAGACTCCATTTTGGCTGGCTGTTTTTTTTCCTCGGTTTTCTTATCAAAAATTAGACTCGTAGAAAAATATGGCTTAAATACAGCTTAATGGCGGTGGTCCTTTCGTAATATGGCTTTTCCTTAAACAACTCCGGAATGTAAAGGTAGCGGGACGAAGGCAGAAGTTCCGTTCAAACACTGTTGAAGCAAGAACTCCTTGAAGGTTTCTCCCCGTTGGTTGCTGATGTGAAGCTGAACGGCTGTATTTATAAGCCCACGGTGCGCCTTGTGACCTATGCTTGTGACTGGCATGACGCTGCAATAAACCACGAGCCAACCAGATCACGAGTTGGGCAGGAAGTAGGCGGGCTGTCTGTGGGGGCTGGCCAATCACCGAGTCCGACCTCATGAATTATGTTGCAATGTTTTCATTGTTTTGCACATTCAATAAAATGAAGTAACAAAATACAACCATTTTTTGTAATGGTAATTTGGTGCATAATGCAATGTGAAGCTATAAAGTGTGTGTGGGCATTAGACCATGGATCACATAATAAACAGTGGTGAATCAGCAATCTGATTTATGTTGTTTTGGCTTTCTAGAACTCTGTGGAAAATTCTAGAAAACTGTAGAACATGTGTTGAATCTTATTTTTCTTCCCAGAGATTAATACAACTGCCACTTTTCATTATTATTTTAGTTGTTAACATGTAAGCCTTTATGATAGGACAGTAGGCTGACAGAAAATGTTCATAGAAGGAATATGAGGGCACAACAAAGGCCATCGGAGATCGGGACTCGAACCTGTGACACGCTGTAGCTTTGGTGCTCAGACCACTACTACTCAGTTGGGGACAATGTTTCCATTATTTAAAAAATCTGCCAAAGCACGATGTAAATACCAGGGCCATGCTACTGTAAAAATGTCCTTTTTAACCTGCAAAACCTCACACCTTTGTAAACTGCTGATGATCTGTTACTGGTCCACTCCACACAGTGTTTTATATGGTATTATGCAATACCATATGACTGTTACTGTGTCTGACCAACCATTTGCCCCATATTACACCAACAGTAACTTTAGCCATATTTAGGGGCCAGAAACTATTACTCAGGTGCATCATTCTCGGTGTTCGTGGCCATGGTACATGAATTACAACCTAAGCTAAGGACATTACAAAAACACTTGATTAATTCCAATTAGAATTATGCTACAGAAAACACCCTCACTTGTAGAACCGAGCCTGGTGCCAACCTTCAATTCATAGCATGAAAAAAGCCTTATTACATTAATAAAGTTGAAAGCAACAGATATAGTATGATGTCAAATGACAAGGCCGTTACCATAGGGGATAGTTTGTGGGTATGATTTGTACACACAAGTAGGGTTGCAAGACTACAGAGGCTGGGATTTAGATCTATTGTCCATAAAACAGTGATGATTTCTGACTATGCCTTGAGCTTATAAACAATATGTTCTTGCATACCCGTGTGGGAAAGACCCTTTAGTGCACTGTCTCTAAACCTGTAATTAAAACATTTTCTTACACTTCTGGGACTCATTCACGATGACAAACACTGTTAACCTTGGGCACCATGGATAACCATTTTTCTGCTTTATTCACAGGTTTTCTTAGGATGCATGGATACTTGTTTGTTTGTTTTATTCATTTCGATCACAAATTTTGATTCAATAATGCTCTGATACTTTGCACTGTACTCTTGATTAATGCCCGTTTAAAAGGCACTATTTAAGTTAAATAAATCAAATTTTGTCATTGTCGTCTCTTGCTTTAAGGCTGGAGGCTAATTGCTGTATGGATGTAAATACACGGGACATACAAGGACGAAATGTATCAGGTGAGATACTGTATTCAGTAATTGTGTTATATTACCTGTAGTATACTTTCAGCAGCAATCTGCGCTGTCATCGTTAGGACTCGTGATTCTGACTTGTGGTCAGTTACATTCTTTCATATGACTATGGAAAGAGGAAATAAACATTGATACATTTTATGCTGTTGCAAAAGGAACATTTTATAACTCAAGACAAAAACATTTAAAGCGATATTCCACTTTCAAAAAAACTTTGTCATTGTATGGTCTGCTCAGTCTCGTGTGAACACACCAGACAGTTTACAAGTTACTCCATGCAGTATTGACTGTTAACCATGACTATTATTTTTGAATAATAGTCATGGTTAAAATGGAGTTTTAAGTTATGTGTTTGTAATATAGGAAGGAGGCGGATGTGCTAAAATGAACATCCATATCTAAATACTGAACGCAGTAACTTATAAACTGTCTGGGGTGTTCACATGAGACCGAGTAGACCATAAAATTACCAAATGTTTTTTTGGCTTTAAATACCTTTAAATGCTCCCAACTTATATGAACTGAACTGTGTTTCTTATTAAACAAAATTGCAAACTGGAGTCTAAACCAGTGGTTTTCAACCAGTGGTCCGGGGAACCACCAATGGTCCTCGAGTTCCAGGTAGTTCCACTTCCCAGCTAAATAATGGAAAGTCGGTTAACCAGGTAACTCTTTGAGAGCGTTGGTGGGTCCATTTGGTTTCATTTTACACTCTGAAGAGTTAAAATATTCATCATCCGAATTAGCCCAAAGCTACACAACTAGAGAATGCAGAAGATTAATCATGGTCATTTTGATCTGTATGTTTGACTGTTGTTTCCCAAATCCAGTCTGGAAAAGCAAAAGAAATCTTTAGTTTTGAGTGTGTGTGGAGCTAAAATATCATCAAATGGTGGTCCATGGCTTAAACTCTGAGTAAATAGTGGGCCCTGCCCTGGTATAAAAAAAAGTTGAAAACCACTGGTCTAAACAGTAGAAATAAACAAGTCCAGTGGACTTGTTTCCATTGAGATAAGCTATTAAGATATCTCTAAGGCTGTTGCATTGTAGCTGTTGCATTGTAGAACAAGTTCAATTAGGGTAAATAATGGTAAATAAGAAAAAGCTAATAGCAAAAAGGTAACATGCCAAATTGCCATGCAATATTGTTTAATGATCAACTGAAGTTGAACTTTACTGTGTTCAAAGTAAGAAAAAAACTCAGTCACCAGTTATAAACCTGGAGATAAATACTGTGACTGTTTTTAATAGTCGTTGCTTCTGTGTCATTGCGGTACACTTTGTACTTCTGGTTCCATAAAAAAAACAAAGGGAATTGAGATTATCTGGTCTCTGTGTGGGTTACAAGCACATTTCTGCTTAAACTCAACACAAAAAAGGCAACTGCAGTTTAAAAGGCGCCATCCTTCCCGTCTGCATTAATGGGGCTGGGGCTTTGTCACAAGTTTGTCTGACTCATCGTCATGCATTTCTGCACAGATGCCGAGTCAAGTTTAGCCCGCCCAAAGGATTTTGCTGTGTCATTGCTATGACTCAGCGTTCTGTATTTCCAAGCCTATCTGTTTGTTTGTTTTTTCTTCTTTTTCGACTTTTTATGTTTTTTTAGGCTGAGAGAACAAAGGAACAAATACCAGAATCTTAAAATGTATTGCATTTATTTTACAGTATGTGAGATACCATCTGGCCTACCATCAAAACATTTATAACTAAGCTATAGGAGGAAAACAAATTCATAAAGTGACTCATCATTTCAATTTGATATTTTAGACTTTTACCGATATATCCATCCAGATCACCATTCTTTCATTTCCACATCGAAGGTTTTAAACAAAATATGGATTTCTACTACTTTCCAAACAGAATCTGGCACATTTTAGATTCCCCTAGGAATGTTAATACCAAGAAATTTAACAACAAAAACCGTGTCACATTGCACACATATGGCAGGATTAACTTAAAACTAAATTATTATTATTATTAATACATATATGTCAAGTCATTCCACAATGGAAGTAAGGCCTAAGGTTGTGGCACTGTACAGTGGAAAATGTGGTATGCAGTAGAAAGGTCATTATGATTGCATATTCCATTCTGTAAAGCACAGTTGTCTGAGCAAAGGATGATTGTATTTAATTGTAAATCAAACAATAACTTAGGATCTTAGGGTTAGGAAAAGGTCCAAATCTGGTCTCATGACCAAGCCGACAGTAGAAGAAAAACAGTAGGAAGAGGTAGCTTTTAATGTTCTGTTGATGGTTATGACAGTAACAATTTCTCCCTGGATTTGATTATCGTCTAGTAAGTAAATCTAAGATACATAATCGTTCTACATTTTGCTGAGATCTATTTCTTTAAGGTTGAACAAATTATGTTAAAGTATTGTCACAGTGTTTCGTTCTTTGTTCAATGATCATCAACATATGGAGACATGTTTTCTGTACTTTTTCAGTCTTACTTTACTACTTACAGTATTACTGTATTAAGACTTTAAATGATGATACAATACAACTTTTAGTTGTGGAAAAGTAAACATCATATGATTATATAGATTCTTTTAAGACCAAAATGTAATAATTTTAGCTTTAAATGTTGCTTGACACATTACATAGAAGACAAGTTCAGTAATATCCTTCATTAAGACTTTGATGCAGAGAGAACCAAAACTAAAGCTTCCTTCTCGGTTTCAGTCAGAAGGAAGCATGTATTTATAATGGGACCTTTTAGAATTAGAACAATGTAAATTCACTTTCATACAGAAGTTTTGAAGTTTTGTTTTTGCTCTGTTGAGACACAAACGTGAAGTCATAGAGACCTCTTAAAGAGAGCCTTCTACCACTTTTTCAAGACGCGTGTTCAAATACTGGATTGCGATTGGTATAAAAAGAATATATAATAGGACAACTCCGCTCTGAACTTCAAAATACCGGGATGCATTATGATGCAACCCTGAAACAGTGGGTAAATCAGCCAACCTTTCATGGTAAAATACGTCTGCCTTCATAATGTCACCTAAGGGGAAAAAACAATAATAATAAATCACCTGAGAACCTGAAAATACTAACTGAGCTGTTTAAGCTTCACACATTATACTTCTGTTTTGGTTTGTTTTTAGAGGAGGCATCCTGAATACGAGTAGAAAATACCCCCAAATCCTACGTCTGCCTGCCTTTCTGAGATAAGTGCACCTTGTAAGCTATCACCCCCCACCCACACAGGCACGCATGTAAAGAATGGCTCGAATGGCTTCTCCAACACTACTGACCTAACCCCCAATTAAATCAATACACCACCAAATCTCTTCCTCTCAGTCTTTTGTTTGCGGTTTATGATCTCCGGTTTCATAAAATTCCCTAACCTACTGCATGAATACGCCGCTGTATCCCCACTTCGGTGCCTCCCTCCCAAATAATCAAATGTACAACACCCTTGAGGAATTGTTTACATTTACAGTATATCAGTATTAAATGCCTTGTATCTGTAATTCTTTCGGCTAAGATTTTAACTCAACTACAGTATTTGGTCCGGGGGCGAGGGAGTGTCTCTGGAACATGTCTTCAGAAGGGGGACAGCAACCAATTACATATTTTTTGGGAGTTCTGTGACATATTTGAGAACGACTGGCATTGAATTGTAGGTTCCAAAAAAAAAAAAAACTTTCAGGGTTTAGAAGGCATTCATAGACTCAGCCTAAACAGGGTTAACTTCCTCTGCTCTCTGTCCATGTTCTCACCCACCATACAGTATTCAACGCTCTACCTCGCTCTCTCTCTCTCTTCATCCCTCCTTTCCTTTCCCCCTAGGCGGTAGGGATCCAGACGCTCTTCCACTGGACACCATTCCTCCACATCTCCTCCAGCACAGAGGGGTGAGCCCAGTCCATCCCGCTGTTCTCCTCCTCCTCCTTCTTCTGGCAGTGGAGCCACAGGGTCTTCATGGGGTTGGTGCACGTGTGCTGCAGGTACTGACAGCCCTGGAGAGAGGGAAGGGCAGACAGACGGACAGGCAGACAGACGGACAAGGCAAATCAATAAAAGATAGAATGAAAGTGTGGGAAAAGAGTAGAGATAAAGAGATGAGAAACCCAGTGCAAGGCAAAAATAGAGTGCCGAAGTCCCGCCTCGTTTGCCTGTTCCAGAAGTGAATCCTGCATTCATTTTCTTCAGACTTTTATGTGTTTATTTAAAAAACGTTTAAGCATTGTAAAAAGCCAACTCTGGTCATGACAAATCATGACCACACTTTTTGATTCAATTATTTAAATTTCTGCTAACAAATAACCAGTGTTGGTCAATATTACTTAGGAAAGTAACTTCTTTACTTTACTTGTTACCCCAAAGTAATATCATTACTTTACTAATTACTGGAATCGAAGAGTAATATATTACATATTACGTTATTACTTTCCCAAATTCTCAACACCGCCTTTGAAAAAATAGAGATGTACAACATAATCTGTTTAGCGAGCTCTTTTTAGAACTGAATCCAATTTATTGGAATAATAATAGTCTCCAATCCCACAAACTGCACCTGAAAACAAAGCCAACAAAATCTGTCTGTTTGACTTTTTAACCTTTTTCACAATTGTTTTCAAAGACAGTTGAGGTCTTGTATTTAAAAATAAAATACAAAATAAAGCAGCAAGCGATTTGTAGTGTACATAACTGTGCACAGGATGCAGCGTGTGCACTGGATCTACAATCTACAGCACATCTCTGTTGTTACAGTACCTGTCGATAGCTTGTAAATCTGTTCCATTTTTGCATGCAACAACAAGCTCATTTTAAAAAGTAACTTGGCGTTACTTGCAAAGTAATGCGTTACTTATTACCCATTTTTGCAGAGTAATCTCGTTACTTTACTTTTTGGAGCAAAAGTAATAATATTACAGTAATATGTAATCTAAAATTAGTTACTGCCCAACTCTGCAAATAACACAACTAAACTGTGTGTATGTGTGCACAGTGTGTGCCTATTCATTATCACCATAGCGTATAATTACCTCCATGTGACCCCAGTACCAGATGGACTTGATGACACTGTGATTGGCCAGAGCCACAGTCAGCTGATCTGTATTTCCTGTGATGATGTTCACCAAGCCTGCAGGCAGGCCTGCAGCCTGAAGCACCTGAAGGAGAAGAGGAGAGACGGGAGAGGACAGGTTAAGCCTGCACTCAACAACACAACCCCAGATTTTGTGGGGACATGGTGAAAACTGCTAACCCCTAACCCGGTTGGCAAAAGAGCGTTACCCCGATAAAGCGCATGGCGGCCAGAGGGAACCTCTGGCTGGGAACGACCACTACGGCGTTGCCCATGGAGACGGTCGCTCCGAGCACCGTCACCAGGGAGAGGAGGGGCTGGGCATCCGGGAGGACGACGCCCACCACTCCCAGAGCCCCGGGGATGGAGAGGGCGGAGCCGGACTGAGGGACAGGCTGGAGAGGAGAAGATGAAGAAGAAGCAGAGGGATTATGTGTGGCACCTCACCCATCATTATTACATTCATTCTCACATTCTCATACATAACGCGGCAGTGGCCTTTTCAAAGCGAGCACTCCAATACGCCCCAATATGGCAATCACAATATCGACCATTGTAAGCGCTTATTATTATTATATACCTAGTTACATACCCACTACCGTAAAGTAAAGACACTGTCCACGAGATTGTGTGCATTTTCTCTGCTGCAATCTTAGATTTGTGAGGAAAACCTTTGACATGCAACAATGGTATTTTGACACAAGTTTACCTGGAGAAGGGCGGAGAATACATCCAGCTTGTTATTATACCAACTTTCCCAAGACAACACCCTTTTATTGCAATTTGTAGAATAATCCCACAAGAATCCTTACCGGAGCACCACCCAGGGCCTTATCACACTGTGCAGCCCAGTCATAGAGCCTGGCGATGCTACGCTCCACCTCCAGGTCAGCCAACTCTGATTTGAGGCAGGAGTTGGTGGTGATTATTGAGGACAACTCCTTCTTCTTTGACTCCAGTCCCTTGGCCAAGGCGTAGATGGACTGAGCGCGCACAGACGGGCTTTTCTTCATCCAGCTGTAAAAGACGAAGGTATTAACTTGAGGAGGGTCATCATTAAACATGTTGTGAACATCACAAAAGAAGACATCGTCCCTATAAAGGGCATTCCATACGGTCTCCGACCACCAAACATTTTGTCAGAAAAAGATGCGATACATCTACAAAATGTCAATTTCTGAAGTGTATTCCTTCCGATTTTTTGTTCTGAAAGCTGCACTTCCAGATGTTGTGGCTCTCCGATCTCCACTTCGGAGGTTGGAGAATCACAACATCAAGAATATGATTGGTGGTAATTTGCGGTTTAATGACAGGCATTACTGCACAATGAAACTGACAAACATGGAAAAACAAATTTGAAAGTGAACAAACAGCCTTGTTGGCACAACCAGACATGGACTAATGTCTTGTACAAAGTATTATTGTAAATAGAATTGTTATAAGACAGTTTTAATTGGGAATATGACTTTCAAGTTGACATGATTCTGAGGAATTCTGAGAATTGTTCAAATAAATCATTGCATATGGAGTGTGCAACACCTTTTTCTTCTTTTCAAGTCTGCTCGCAAATGTCAGCACCTCAGCACAAGTGTCAGCACAAGTGCAAGTGAAAAAACTAAATTGACGTGTTGTGAGCTTGTAGATAGGCTATTTGCAGACTGATTGATTCCAAGAGTATTAATATATTGGTTAATTATTAAACAACAAGGAGGCCTTACACCTGCACATGGCATACTCTATAAATGCCTGACGCAGTAGCTTATAGTACTAAAAGACAAAGAACTATATGTCTATCACATAGACATGTTGGACTTTGACAGCTGCCTACATCGTTTTGCAAAGGATTGTGTCTCCTGTCAGCACAATACATGTGCAGCGCACCTGTACGCGTGCAAGACTGCACGTATGCGTGTACTTTTAATTCTACCCTTGAAAGAAAGGTAATGTCTCCATCGCAACAGAAAATGCCTAAACAACAGTGTAAAAACACATCATTTTACTAAACCTTCCGACTAAAAGGCTTCATTTTGGGATAGTGTTTAGGCGCAGGGGTCAAGGTTAGAATTAAGGTTTTAGGAAAAACTTGTGGTTACGTTTGCGTAGAATTCAGACACTCTATGGTAGGGTCAGCCTAAGCAAAAACAGTTCGCAGATAGACAAAATGGAATTATGGATATGTATCAATACGTCTTCACAGATACACAGGTAGGTGAGTGTGTGTGTAATGTGTTCTGGGGCCTTTTAAGGGCAGCAGTGGCTGTTAGAGCAGCCAGATAAACACACAATTGACCATTTTAGTTTCACCTCAACTTAGACTTGAGACTTTGCCTGGCATTAAGATGTTTATATATGTCATTCCAGGTGACGATATGGTTTGAGATTACCAGCTGCTGCTGTCTGCACGCCACCTGTTTCTATTATGTAACCTGTTTAACCCAGGAGTTCTCAGTGAACTCTTTCTGTCTCAAATGTTTGACTGAAGCACCTCGCATGCCTACCTGTAAATGTTTTGACCATTTTTTTCCTAAGACAGAACGTCTAAAACATCTGCCGTTATGTCACTGACTCTCATCACCAGCACACAACCTCTCATAAACCTATTTTCAACAATAACATTTGGTGTAACATGTAAAGAGAGGGGGGCAAGTTAAGTACACAGACCCAATGGACCCTGATAAGCTTAAGTATGCAGGGTTTAAATAATATAAAGTTATCTATGTACACTTCCATTCTTTGTGAGTGAAGGGGTGGGGAATATTTCCATGTCCTGCTTTGCACGGAGTTCAACTTTGTAGACCTTTGACCGGACGTCAAACATTGAAGTGCTGAATCCACAGCCTGGGTATTGCTTAATAATAAATCTTGCTACTACAATGCGAGAGCGGCCCTGCCCGTTTATCCGTTCGCCTTTGTGGTGCTTCTCCTACCAAACCACAACGTTTGCACACATCTCACTATGCACAACACCTCCAGCACTGTTGTCTTCACAGCATAGGCTATATTTCATCCATGCAACTGCCATATTTACTGTACACTGTCCATTTATATGAAAATAATTTTGGTGCAGTGTCACACTCCCGGACTAGAAGAATTGCCTCCATTCCTCTCGGACTAAGCCACTGTGACGTCAAAATCAGTGTTGCCAACCGCCAAAATCCAAAATGCACTAGAATGCGGTAGAGCAGGGGTGGTCCTTGAGAGGGTTCCAGGTGGTCCCCAGCTAAGTTGTTTAACCAGATGTAG
Source organism: Benthosema pterotum (assembly GCA_039105355.1). NCBI lineage: Eukaryota > Metazoa > Chordata > Actinopteri > Myctophiformes > Myctophidae > Benthosema > Benthosema pterotum. The sequence goes on from CM076965.1 coordinate 50,018,339, forward strand.
CTCTTGAGAACGTAAAATTGAAACCAAATGGACCCGCTAGGGTCCATTTGGTTTCATTTTTACACTCTCAAGAGTTACAATATTCATCATGTGAATTAGTCCAAATCTACACCACAATTAGAAGATTAATGGTCATGGAGAGAAGCAAAAGAAATCTTTACGTATGGGGTCTGTGGGGCCCCGTAGTGTTCTCAAATGGTGGTCCGTGGTTCAAATTCTGAATAAATGGTGGGCCCTGGGATGAAAAAGGTTGAAAACCACTGTGGTAGAACATTTTCACCATTTTCATACCAGGGCCCACTGTTTCTTCTGCATTTTAGGCACGGAGGACCACCCCTTGATGAGATTAGTCTCTCAGCCTAATTTAGGAGAAATAACTGACAAAATGTTCATCAAAATAGCAATTCTTCTACGTTTTCTAAATCTGTAGATTATTGAAAATTAGGTAATTCAGATGGTTATATGATTTCACTCTTGAGAGTGTAAAATGAAACCAAATGGACCCCACAGGGTCCATTTGGTTACCAATGGTCCTTTCTAGGAACGAAGCTAAATATAGTGACAAATGCGCCAAGTTGGCAACACTGCACACTGTGCTTATGATTCTGCCTCCGCACGCTGACCCAACCCCCTTCTGGCTTTGCTAGCCAGTCCATACAACTTTACGTAGTGCTGCTCGATCATGTTCTCGATGCGATGGAACTCCTCGCCATTTCTCTTATAATCAACAACACGCCCTGCAGAAGATGGACGTTACTTACTCTTTCTGGTAGCCGCAAAAACCAAGCGGATGCATCTTACGGCCGCTGCTCTTACTGTTGGATATATACGACTAACGCAGCGCTACCGACACGGCTGCCTGTCCTACAACCAGCAACACGCCGGCGACACACGGATCACAACACCACACCACACCGAAAACCATACAGCGTCTCGCTCAGCTTTAGCGTCTCAGTCGCTACAGACACAGAAACCAACAAGCCGTTGTAAATTGCTTGCCAAAACACAAACACCTCACGATTCTTTTCATATTGTTTCACATGCAACATGCTGCACATGCACGCACGTACGCGCTGCCCGCGTATATTAACATTTACACTGTCCATCTGCACAACAACAATGTTTCTTTGCATGCATAATATTATTAACCACACGCGCGGTGTGTGACTGTGTATTAATATCTTTGCATAGCAATAGTAATCATAATATAGAAGTTTAGTTGGATAGTAGCTCCATTTCATGACAACATACAAACTTTTACATTTCAAGGACCCCCCCCAATGGACCCTATGAGAGAGCATTTTAAAACTCTCCCAGTCTTCATTTTAATCGCAAGGACCCCCAGTTTAACATGAATTAGGCTACACAGACCCCCACAATGGACCCTATAAGAGAACATTTTAAAGCTCTTGCAGTGTTCATTTTAATTGCAAGGACCCCCAGTTGACATGCATTTGCCTACACACACACCCAATTTAATGCCAATTCTCTTTCTGTGACCCTCAATTTATATTGTGCAACCACTGTTAATGTAACTCTGATTGTGTACAACACCTCTAGCGGGTCCATTTGGTTCCATTTGTACACTGAGTTACAGACCCAAGGACCCATTTGGTTCCTATCACTATCTCAACTTTAGGTATCCCCAGGGGTGTAATGGAGGGGGGATGCGGGGGATGCGGGGGACGCCCCCCCCCCCCCTTCTTCTCTCACATCTAGAATATTTTTTGGGGAAAAATGTTTTTTGGACATTTACTTTTATTGATACAATTAGCATTGTAAACCATATTTCTCAATATGTTATACTGTGTGCAGCATATTGTGTATCTGTGTCTTTTTAATAGTGTGTATGTTTGCATTGTGCAGATACACACAAATGCACATGCATGTGCGCGTGGCACGTGTCTTAAAAGGATCCCTGTCTAAGAAGATAACCATCGCTTAAAACATTATACTTCCCCTATATAACTAAAATAAACAAATAAAAACACCAATGGCATCTTATTTCTTTCATAAATAGAGACTATTTCACTCAACAGGAACTGCTCCTGGCGCAGGATGATGATATCACGTGTGATCTAGCACTATGTAATATATGGATGAACATGCTTTGTGACATCATCATCCTGTGACCGGAGCACCTCCTATTGAGTGAAAGATTCTCTATTTATGAAATAAATAAACTATTGAAGGTGTTTTTATCTGCATGTTTTAGTTACAGAAGGCAAGTATAGTGTTTTAAGGCATATTTGTCTTATTAGGCAGGGATCCTTTTAAGAGGCTTCCCCCCACTTCTAAAAGTCCCACTACGACACTGGGTATCCCTCAACTACGGGGCCATACTATAGGATGCCACCATTGATGTGTGTGACTGTGTATGTCATATGGTGCATGTCCAACTATCACCACATTGTAAAGGCACAAACACACTGCCCTCTGCCTTATACCTGTACATTGGCGTTTCCAATTTTCACTTGAGTCCACTGCTATACAAACACTTCCAACTATGTCTTATTCTTTGTTAGGGTTTATGTTGCACAGACCTTTGCCTATACATGTATTACCACTGTCCCCATCCATATTCCATGTATCCTCATTACTGCTGCATTATATACCTCCCTGTTCATGATCGTAATCTTTTGTAAGAATTTCATGTTACTCACAACTATTAGAATTCCTCTTAGTATGACCAAAATTACATTGCCTAGGACGAAAGATGCAGTGTTGCAAAGTGTCCAAAAAATGAACATTTTCAAAATTGGGGTGAACGCAAGTCGCCTGTCGCCACAATGGCGCGGACCCTAGGCGTGAGGCCCGCGCAGCGGGCCTCATGTCTAGTCATAACAATCTGTCATGTGTCAAATAAATGAGGTATTTATCATTATCAGTGATTCACAAGAAGTCACGTAAAGACCATGTCCACTTGTGTGTTCCTAATAAGTGAAATGGGATTAGAATGTACTAAGAGGAAAAGAAAAAAAAAAATCACACCTGTGTGCTGTGCTCGGATCCTTATGAATTGGACCACATTAAACCATTTTGTGAAGCAGTGTTGTGTTGTATATACAGTATATATAATAGCATTCGTTTACCCAGGCTGAACTTTGATGGCAGCCTCCACTGCGTTGCGGACGTCCTTCCGGCCCCCGTCTGGGCAGTAGGCCACCGGGTTAACCTTCCCTGGTTGTAGAACTGCCACCATGCCACTGCCAGACTCCGACTTGCATGTCTTGCCCCCGACAAACAGCTGGTAGGTTTCACTGGGAAAGGAGAAAGAGGAGAATGGAGAGGGTAAGGAGGGGTGGTAGAAATGGGAGCCAGCAAAAGACATACACCAAGAGAAAGATTATGAGGTCGAGATTGTGATGACTCAAAACAATCTAACAAAAAGGAATTCAGGAAGAAACCTCCTGTATTGTATAAGATATGGGTATAAGAGATGTTCTTTGGTAGACTCCATTAAACCTGGTGACATTGAAGAAACTTTAGACAAGAAGAGAGTGGGTTAGGAACTGTCATTGTTTATTTGGGTAAGTTTGGGTTGCAATTTAGTTAGTTTAGTCATTTAGTTTTTTTTGTTTTCTTCCTCACTAATTATTAGTGATATACACTTGGCGGGGCCTTAACATAAGAGTAAGCTATGAAGCTATTCTACTCATTTCCACAGAAGTTGCTCGGTGATATTTTGAAGCACCCGGACGAACCATCTACTTCTGCATTTCGGACACAGTTTGTGTCCAAAATGCAGAAGTGCAACCAAGCACTCGCCACAAAGGGGCCCATTTATGATGAGAAAACCACTACTATGTCTCGAAGCTTCAACATTGGCCGGCCTTACTGGTCTTTTGGGACTTTCCCATCAGGGACGATAGTAGTCGCGGACGCAGAAGTTCCAAACGCGTCGTAGTCCATGACGACAGGCGAGGAGTGAGGAAGAGGATCGGAGGAAGAGCACGGGGACTTCAGGAACTGGAAGAGACCCTGGGAGACAGAGGAGAGACCAGTCATTATTCACAAGTTACACTATATACAATACACCAGTGGTCCAAACCAGAGTCTGAGTATCAGTCTCTGATCACAGTACAACATCAACAAGCAGTCATTCAACTGATCATTTACTCAGTAGTTCAAGTGGTTCACCACTCAAATTTTCAGTATTTCAGTGTGAAATGTCTTACTTCCTGTCCTCCGTCAACGCAAGTTCCACTGTCCTTGTGACCCGAAATGGGGAGACAGGGATCCCACACGGAGTGAGAATTTACCCATACAGATCCAACAGACAGGCTAGAGAGACAGAGAGAGGGAGGTTTGCATTAAAACTAAAAATTATAACGTATGTTATGCAATATTTAAATAATCGATTGGTGGGTGCTGGTCTAAAGAGATAGAGGCAGGTTACCCTCTATTACCTCTATTCTTTTCCGTATAGTAATACAAAAGGCTAAAAAGTTTAGATTCACTGTGATAAATAGGTAGATAAAGAGAAGAGAAACAAAAGGAAAAAAGAAAGGAACGCAGAGAGGTAGAAGAAAGAGGAAGGGATGGGAGTCAAGACAAAAAATAGAAGGCCGTACCTTTTAGCAGTCTCCAAAGCCAGGGTGAGATCTTCAGTCCAGACAGAGGCTGCCTGGCCATGGGGACTGTGGTTAGCTGGGAAAACACACACAGAAAAAAAAACATTTCTATGATTACACTTCTTAACTCACTGCACTGACATTTCTGATGCTCAAAATCTGGTATGATGTTTGTGAGATACCGAACCCCAGACGACCTTGTGATACATCAATAACAACGCGTCCCAGGTTCATCCATACGGTCATTTTTCATCAGTACAATCTGGCCAATGGTTGTCCAAAGACTGGGCTGTGACTCCTTAATTTTATATAATGAATGACTTTTTGTTTCCTTGATTTGCTTTTTCATTGTGATTTATTTTAAAACAAATAAATACACAGCAAATACAAAAATGAATGAATTATAAACGGAACTCATAGATGTTTTTTTCTTCTGTAGTTCCATGCAGAAATAAAAGAAAGAACAAAAAAAAATACCATGAATCAATTCTCACTGACCGAAGCCTGTTTGTGCCTTAATGCAGATCAGCTAATTTCACTAGTTTTGGGGTCGCCGGGCAAACGTCTAATCTCTTTTTTGGGGGGAGTGGGGGTATCGAGCAAGAAAAAACGTTTGGGAACCACCGTGCTGCGTTGTCCATCCATGTGCATGCACGTGACACCACACACACAAGTAGGTCATTCCCTTACCCAGGGTAACTCCCTCCGTGTTGCTCCTGAAGGACATGAGAGGCAGCAGCGGTCCGGGTGGAGGGGAGACCACGCAGGGGGAGGAGGCGGCCACACCACACAGCACCGTGGGAGGGTACTGAGCTCCGGAAGAGGGAGGCGCGCAGGCCTGGATCAGCTGGGGAGCAACAGAGAAACATTGTCCTTGGTTTTAGGACAAATTCCAACACTCGGACACGTGAAATCGGTGACCTGGCTGAAATATGTGACCGTCTTGTCACATAACTTGGATGAAGGTCTTGTCACTTAAATGTGTTATAGGTTTCATTCTGTTTTCTTATTGATCAATTTGAAGTATAGCTGCCTCACCCCTAAGTAACAATCCCATAGCCCATTCCACCTGTGTCAACCTTGAGATCTGGATTTGTTAAGAGAACTGGAATGGTGAACTTCAAACATTGGATCAAATCAAATCCCTTTCCTCAGTGCAGGCATGTTATTTCTGACAGCAGCAACTGCACGTGTACATGGCAAGTTCTTTTAAATTGTTTAAATTAGTGCAGTTGGTGGGTCCACCTCCTTCAGGGAGAGGGGAGTGTAGAGCTTCTGCTGCTGCTTGGATTCAACCATCAACAGTTCAGTGACTGACCGTGGCCCCCTGCTGCTGAGCCTGTTGTACTGCAGCATCCACCAGGCTGCGGGTTCCATCGCTGAGCAGAGCCACGCACTTCATGCCTTCAATGCGAAGCTTCAGGCGGGACACCACACTGTCCCACACGCTCTCCTGCACGCACAACACCCACTGGAGCTGAAGACAGAGGAGACAAGAGACACTTTTATTAAATAACACCCACTGGAAATGAAGACAGAGGAGAAAGGAGACAATAACACCAACTGGACCTGAAGGCAAATGAGACACTCTTGTTTTGCGGCACTGCCGTGCCAGCCAGAAAGAAAAGCAGGTGCGCCTCCAACCAGCAAATTGAAAAAACGGCACTCCAAAATAAAAGACTGACTCAGATGTGCTAAGTAGGCAGTAGCATATTTTAGGGCAGATTAAAAGGACTGATGTGTGTATCATAAAACAAGCGAACAGGTGTGCCTGGGTGTCAACTACAAATTATCATCACATTTTGGCTAAACAAAAATAATTTTCCAGCGGCACAGAGGCAAAGGATACAAATATATATATTATAACCATTATAATTAATAGTTTTAGTTATTTCTTGCTGTTTATTTACGGAATTATTCAAGATTACTTTCATGAACTAAAACACAACATGTTTGTGCATAGGTAATGTTTTCTATACAATTCAAATCTAATTTGACATCAAACTAGAGTTCTTAAGACTAAAATTGTTGAAATGCATTGCATGTATATGTGAATTAGTATGAAACAAAAGTACATGATAGGTAAGACTAAGAGATGGTTGGCCCTTGGGTGTTTTCATATTTTCTAATTTGAGCAACCTAGTCCCTCTAGAGAGGAGTGTCAGCTAAATGACTACCAGTAGGGACTGCCTCTCTCACCTCTTTCCTCTTCTTGAATGCAGCCTCTATCACTCCATCCACGGCACTGTCTATGTCGGCCGACTCAAAGATAATAAATGGACAGGTGACCCCCACAGACAGAGAGACAGACACGGGCACACCCATCCCTGCTGTGGCCTTGCAGAGCATGACTGCGTCCTGAAACAGGGAGAGCAACAGTGTGTTTTGGGTTAGTTTTGTGACAGTTGAGTCATCGTTTAGTTCATCATCATTCTGTTCAAGGGCTTTTGGCGAGAAACAAAACATTGCAGTAAGAAGCTACGGGGGATTTATTTTGAATTTTTGATTATTATTTCTTGAGTACATATCTACTGACAATGCGTATCAATACTCTCTGACATTGCTCACAGACTTCTGCAGACTTCTGGATTTTAGTTGTGAAGCTGCTCTATTGAAAATAACATTTTTAAAAAAAAGTTAAATACAATGTTGGGTCATGTCAAGTCAAGTCAAGTCAAGTTTATTTGTATAGCACATTTCACACGACAAGCGAGGACTCAATGTGCTTCACGACAAGCGAGGACTCAATGTGGAGTTGCTTTGTGAGAAGTTTGCTATTCCTGGTTGGTGGACTACATATAAGAACTTTTTTCTTTTTTGTATTATATAACATATTATCTGGTATCGGTATTTGGTATCGGTATTGGGTGACAGAAATTGTGGTACCGGGATCGGATCGGAAATAAAAAAGTGGCATCGGGACAGGAGCTACAATAAGTGCGACTCATGCTTAATTCAAAATTATGATGGGTCACTAACCAAAAAAGCTCATGCCACAACTACACTATTTTTGCAGCATGACACTGCAGCACAACAAAGTCAGCCTTTAGAAATGAGATGAGGTTAGCTGCCAGGTCAGATTGCTTTTTCTCCACAGCAATAAAAAGGTCCTTACCAAAAACCACACACACACACCTGCTTGTTGCCGCTGTAGGTGACATAGCTGATGTTAGCCTGCTGGGCCACTTTAGCCCCCAGAGACACATCGCTTCCCGTTATAACATTCAGCACTCCGGCAGGAAGCCCCGCCTCCATAAAGATCTGAGCCAATAGGAGAGCCGGAGCGGCAGTGGCCGAGCCAGGAACAACAACAACAGAGTTGCCTAGGAGAATGAAAGGGTTTCGCTCAGATTTGATTTATTCATTTCACAATAAAAGCAAATATGGAGCCATTATACAACTACACAAGATATAGTGTGTGTGTGTGTGTGTGTGTGTGTGTGTGTGTGTGTGTGTGTGTGTGTGTGTGTGTGTGTGTGTGTGTGTGTGTGTGTGTGTGTGTGTGTGTGCATTACCCATGGCCAGTGCTGGAAGTACTTTGAGCATGAGTGAATATAGAGAGCAGTCATCAGAGACCACCACTGCCACCAACCCTGAAAACAAAACACATCAGACAGACCCACATGACGTCACCAGGCTTTATTCTTGGAAGTGGCTAAGATTAGCCAAAGCAAAGAACCAATGATGGGAACAAAGGGGAACAATGATGCGACAAACGTTAGTGTCAAAATTAGAGCTCAAAGATCTTTTCTATCCATCAGTTATAATGGGACCAGGCGTCTTTGGATGATGGACCTGCTGATTTACGGAAAAACTGTCGCAAACCAGATGAGATCATACAGTTGCGTGCTGAGCTGCGATTTGGATTTATTAATCTCAGTCTTCTTGATTATACACTGCGCGACTCTTTTGGACTTGAAGGGATAATTCACTTTCAAAAAGCTTTTGGTCATTTTATGGGCTACTCAGGCTCATGTGAACACCCGCGGCAGCTTATAAGTTACTCCATTCAGTAAAGTGTTATTTGGTGTTCATTTTGCTCCCCTTTCTATACAAACCCATTATAACTTAAAACTCACCCATTATAACTTAAAAACTTAAAAAACTTAAAAACCCATTATAACTTAAAAATTTCATCAAAAACATCCAATCTTTTTTCTGGTGACTGATATTGTCCTCCTAATACGTGAGGGAGCCGTGCTTACTGAATGATATTGTAAATCAGGATATTGAATATAGCGAGGCTGTGCATGCACACACAGCTTGTCCTCACCCAGAGGAGACCAGCCTGCGAGCCGAGTGTCTCGGAGCTGGGCCCAGGTAGCGTAGTACTGGGCCAGTCTGACCAGAGACGAGGGAGAACAGGGAGCCTGGCACAGCTCACACATCTCTGACACACACTGACCATGTTGCCCCAGGACACCCATCAACCTGGGGGGAGACAAAAACACACATTCCACTCAAGTTCAAGAGTGTATACCAGTGGTTTTCAACCTTTTTCATACCAGGGTCCACTATTTATCCAGCATTTGAGCCACGGACCACCACTTGCTCCCATAACTAAAGATTTTTCATTTTTGTCCACAATACCAGGCTAGATTTCAGTAAACAAAACAGTCAAACATACAGATACAGAAAATTACCATTAATCTTCTACATTCTCTAGTTGTGTAGACTTGGACTAATTCACATGATGAATATTTGAGAGCGTAAACATGAAACCAAATGGACCTGCAAGGGTCCATTTGGCTTCATGTTTACAAAGAGTTACATCTGGTAACCAACTTTCCATCATTTAGCCTGGGGGCCACCTGGAAGACTCTCAAGAACCACTGGTGGTCCCCGGACCACCAGTGGTTATACTGTACCAGTGAAAACCCCTGCTCTATACTGTCCCATATTGTGGAGGGTACGATATGAAAAATGACATGTAACGAGTATTGTGCATGGACTGGTTATCTGTGTCATTGTCACTGTCACAAATGTTACTCTGTGACATGTTCACTTAGATTTGTGGAAAGGGACACTACATGCGGGGAGGCCGTGGATTTGTTACCTGAGCAGCACTTTGGCTCTTTCTTGACATGACAGCTCACTCCAGGCTGCATAGCCGGTCACTGCAGAGGCCACGCACAGCGTCACGTCCTCCTCCTCGGCACACACTGTACTGCACACACTGCCACCTGGAAGGAGAGAGTACATTTAATATTCAAATGTATAGAGTAAACCTTATACATTATTTCAGCCATTTAGGATGGGAACACATGTGTGAATGTGTGAAATGTTATGCACAACATCAAGGTACAAAGCTTTCCTTCTGAGGGTTCCCTGGCACAACATATTTAACATAACATTTTTTCGGGGCCTTAATGGGAAATAGTTTGAGAACCACAACCACCCCCCACCCCCCTCCCAGAAAACTGTCAGAAGATATAAAAACTGCTTCATAGTAAAAAAGTAAAAATAAATAAATAAATAAATAAATAAAAAAACAGGCAATACATCCTCACACATCAACCAGAAGTAATATTGAGACTTTAGAAAAATAACCATCGGAGGTAGTACCAAAGTCACTGCCTCTTTATATGAATAATGGCTTGGCAAAGCATCTCAGTATTTGACATAGGTACATTACATGGTTTAAAAGTACAATGTTATAGGCTTTTACCTTTACCGTCATCCATGGAGCGAGTCTGTCTGCCTGCTGGACAGACAAACTTCCCATCAATGAACAAACCCAGAGAACAAGAATGCTGGTCCAACCAGGCCTGGTGAAAAAACAAATGAAAGATTACAGCCAGGAAGGAGGTAGCACAGAATGATCTCCACTAGATCTGGTCCATAGCTTAACGCTATGGATCAGAGCTACTGTAGGTCTCCACCAGGTAGGTTGTTGTGAGCAAGCAGTGTTTGAAATTAGCCAATCAAGATGGAATGTGAAAGACAGGAGAGTAATATCAAAGAAATGGTTTAACAAAACATAGTTTAAGGCTCAGCCATGCCTTTGATTTGGCAGTAACAATAGTAGTGTTAACCAAACTTTATTTGTATGACTCTCTCTCTCAACTACTCAACTGGCCGTCCAGAAGAATTCATAGAACAATAGAAATGGCATATATCTTGAAGGACTTGAAAGGATGTTTGTTTCACTGCAGCCAGCTGTAGCTTGGTAATAATATGGTTATAACACTAAAACCAGATGAAAGTCAAAGCTCAACTGATATCAGAGAAGCAGCAATGAATCAACACTACCCATCATGTTTTTGATATTGTTTTCACCTCTCGGGTAATAACTGTGTTGAGAAATTCAACTCTCCTGAAGCTATGAACTTTGAGACGAGGCTCACAATGCACACAAGTTACTCAGGATTCTGTTAAACTGTAGCCCTAAAACACAGCCTGCCATTCGATTGGCCAGGAAGACTGACACCTCTGCTACACAGTAACCAATGAAAGACCAGACTTGAATTGAGAGTGGATCACCCACTGACAGAGGGAACAAGGTACAGAAAAAGAGCAGGTTCTCTCCGATTTTAGCCATGAGATCCTAAACACCCTGTGCATTAATCCATGTCCAAATACTTGCTTAAAGTGTGCAGGTGAACTTTACACTGGGAAATGTGTGGTTCTCTCCGTGAACTATTCTAACAACCAAACAAATTATGTGTGACTTTGAGTCAAAGTCATTATGACAAAGAACACATATAGTTTAACAATAGATGATGATGGATTAGGACTACTACTACCGTATTGTCCCGAATATAAGATGACTCGGTTATAAGACGACCCCCATTTTTCAAGACCCGTTTACAGAAAAAAAAGAACATTGAATGTCAAATAATATAGCGTATAGCCCCTGAATATAAGACGACTCCGTTTTTTGGGATATTTCCATTGGGAAAAAAAAACATAGTCTTATACTCAGGCCAATAGGGTACTTTATGTGAACAGAGGTTTTAGTTTTAAAGTGGTTTCAGATGTGCTGCAGAGAAGGAAACGGTGCGGCAGATCCCAGCATTAAGAACCATATACTATATGTCAGTTCATTATGTAAATGGGTTTTATCCCCTGCTAACTGCAGCATGTTTGCCCACAATGTCAGAATAACTAGCCAAAAATAACTTGCATGGCAGTGACGGCTGGCTGCTTAGGTTTGAATCCATATCCATTGCACTGTAGGTCTGCAACTTTGCATTAGCCCTGTCCAAAGCTCTACTGCTTCTGTGATAGAACCAGTAGAGCTTTGGACCAGAGCTATAAGTCTGTGTCCTAACTCCTAATTCCAACCAACCAGGTAGAGATCCTCTGTCACACAAATAAAGACACATAAGTTGACATAACTAACATGTCCCTGTCAGTCACATGGCTGCCTTGTGATGTGAGGCTTGTGAGCTAGAGTTTACAAAAAAAGAAGAAAGAGCTAATGGACTTCACATGGTCACGGTTCTAAAGAGGATCCTTGGCACTTATCCAGGCAATGCACCATTTACACTGATACAAGTTCATATCTTTGGATAGTCAGCACGAGATGCTGAATATCACTTCAGATGGTGGAATTACAGTATGATGGCACAAAAGAGAGGGGGGAGGCAGGTTATGATGAAATACTACAAGTGCTGTGAAAGTTGTATTGCATGTACCTGTGCAGTAGCAGTGCTGGAGCTGCTTGGGGGTCCGTACTCCATGCTTTCAAATATGTCGTGCACTGTCTTGGTGGCGCTACCGGCCATTACAATGTCACAAATACACCGAGCTAAAGCCCCCCTTGTGATGTTAAAAAGCGTCGCCTTTCTTTGGAGACCACCACGGCCACTGCTGCTGTGTTGAGAAGATAGAAGACACAACAGCGTGCTGTTTCGCTCCCAGTGCCCTGGCGGTTGTCACGTCGCCTCACTAAGGCTGGCTAAAGTGAGAGCAGATCTACAAGCCCACAGGGCTCTACGCCGCGACTCCTTGTGAGCCTGTAGGTCTGTTGTTTTTAGTGAAGGCCCGCCCACCTTTTACAGTTTTGACGAATCAAATCTCTCTAGACTGTAGCTCGTCTTCCTTGATCCGGGTCTTTGAAGTGCACGCACGCAAAGCACACGCGAGCACACATGCACGTACGCTCACACACGCACGCTCTTGAAGAATTACCTGGGACCAGAGCCATACAACAACACACAGTTACGCAAACCACGTTCACTTTATGGGGCCACTTCAACAGGCGGCTGTTCTACGTAGACTTCATTTTAGAATGGACAAAACAAATAGGGACAACTCCTGGAACTGAAGTGGGCAGAAATGCATTCGACTCCCTTTATTTTAGATAGATTGCATTGCAACAGCACAACATATTAAAAACAACACAGAGTTGCACACATGAATGATGAAAAGAAATCCCCAGTTTGTCCCTATTCAGGTTGCACGAGAACACTAAACAGCGCTAGAGCGCTCACTTTCTGACTCCTCAATGTCGCAACTCTTCTAGATGCCCGGGACGGAACTGTAGTTTCCACCACAGACTGTTGGTTTTCCACACGGACATGTTTTGCAATCGGTCGCCGCGATAGACTGCGCATGCGCTGTGCGCACAGGGAAGTGCGGAGGGAGAATTGTTGCGCTTTTTTTCCTTGTTTTTTTTTTAAGCTGAGTTGACCAAAAGGAAACAACTCTGTTTTCCTTTGGGTGGTTATTAATCCGTTAAACACAGGCAGCGATTGTTTGGCCCTCCTCACACCGTGGAATAGTGTTCTACCAAAAGGCGAAGCACCATCACTGCACAAGTTAAACATGCCTAGGAGGAAGGTAAGCTACATGTTTTGCTGGAGGATGACAGAACGCACATCAACAGCATAACGTCATGGCTAATGTTAGCAGGCGCTAAGCAGAGAGCAGTAGAGCTGTTGTGGAAACTTCTGAGCAAAACGAAATAAAATACCCTTATTTTGTAGGATTAAATGCTTTTCCTTTGAGTTGCGATGCTCCTAAACGTCTACCCACAGACACATTTTAACTGTTGTTTGATTATTGTAGTAGTTTAGTTGGTGTTTTGTTAACCCTTCGTGAGGGTGCACCGCGAAAGTGTAAGGCAAAATAGATAGATATTTTTAAATGGTGAATAACGTGGAGCTAGATGGCTGCTGTGGCTTCGGATTGTTACAGTTGGAAACGGGAACAATCTGTTCTTTGGGGCGGGGTCGGCTCCGTACCATAACAACGCTGTGATTGGCCCAGCCCGGGACACGCTCTTCCGCCATTAGCCGAGCAGTTACGCGCCACGCCCCACCTCCGATATGACTGGTCGTATGCTAATGAGGGGCCTCCGCGCTTGTTATTGTTGTGAAGTTGTCATATACCATTATACCTTTTATATCAGTGGTTTTCAACCTTTTTCATACCAGGACCCACTATTTATTCTGCATTTTAGCCACGGACCACCATTTGGTGTTGAGTTTAGTCTCTCAGACCCCCAAAACTAAGGATTTCAGCTAAGTTTGTGTCCACAATTTAGGAAAGATAACTGTCAAAACGTTTTTCGATATAACAATCCACATTTTCTAATTGAGTTGATTCTTGAAAATTAAGTCATTCAGATGTATAAATATAATTTCTTGAGAGCGTAAAATTAAATCTTCTTGGGGGTAAAATGGAACCAAATGGACCCCTAAGGATCATTTGGTTACATTTTACGATCTCAGGAGTTACAGATATATAGGGGTCCATCATTTAGCTGGGGACCACCTGAAAACCGCTGCTTTATATTATTATAGATTATGCATCATGCTGCTTTGTAATGTGGAGCCTTGTTAGTGGTCAATTGCTTATCTTGTGCAATGCATTCCCCATGCGCATACTTGTAAAAGAGATAAGAGCTGATCCGTAGCTAAAGACGCGCCCCGTCGCGATGCATCGTTGTCTTGTAGATCAGTTGTTTTTGTTGCACGACACCGTCATACCGCGAATTATATATGCTCCGTTTGCGTCTCCGTCTTCATTCATCCTAGTCATGTCGATTATGATGGCGTTTATTAAATAATGTAATAATGCCATTTTAAAACTGTTTTATTACGCGAATGCGTGTATGATTGCAAGTCAAGACTTGTGATACTAAAGCTATTAAAATTATTTTCAATGCCCTAATACGGAAGAGCTACATGTTGATTTATTGCCAGCTGCTTGTTTATTCATTGATAGCCTACGTAGCTTAACGGGGTTGTCAAACCCCAAACGCTGGTGGGAGAGGGGGTTGGTCGTTCCCCACACACACAGAGAGACCCCACCTCCCAATATGGGATCTTTGTTGAATTATCCAATGGTAATAACATATTAATATATTTATATGTTGTTGTTTCCTTCAGGGGGAAAGAAGGACAAATTAAATGAAAAAATGCATGAATTGTATTGATCCAACACTTGAACTTGGTTCATTCTCTATCTAATCTGTGTGTGGTTGTGCTGCCAGAGGACCGCAGGGAGCAGCTCAGAAGGGACGGAGGACTCGGATTTCTCAGCTGACCAGGAGCCAGTCGAGGGTTCAGAGGCTAACCAGGCACACAGACGGAGAAACACACGGCTCACCCGAGCGTCACTGCGACTGAGTCAGAGCTCACAAGGTACCCATCACTGTTGTTGTCGGTCCATTTTGGTTACATTCATAGGGCACTGGGATTTACACTGAAATTTTTGCTGTGCTGTAATTGTGTTTGTTGTGTTATAATTACATTTTGTTTTAGTTGGTTCTACTACTGCTCCGCTGTGCAATTAGTTACCAGTATTTCTTTCTCCACGTATTCTGTAGAGATCTCAAGCTTGCTTTTAATGCTTACCTCACTTGTTGTTTTGCTAGCTCATTTGCTATAAATACCTGATGTGCAAATAATAAATGACAACTTGACAACAACACAGATGGCATGAAATAATATAGTCTTAAGCAACAATTTGATTTACAAACATTGGGGGAGCAATGCTCCTCCACAGCAAGGGGGTTTAAAACCCTGACATTAGAGCAGAAGCCATTGTATTCAGGCAGGCATGCAGCATGAATGAACAGAGAGGCAACCTGACCATCCCCCCACGTGGCCTCTTTAGGCTCTGGCTGTCAGAGGAGATTTACACATGTCGGGTGACACAGTTTCCCATTCCTTTTGTTATTGAACGAAGCTGCCTTGTACTGGTGGACTTTTTAAAGTTGGATCATTATAAGCAGGGGTATACACACACACACAACATGCAACGATAGTTTACTGGTTTGTTTTTTTTTTCTCTAAATTGTCTTCATAACTCATTCCATTTTGACAAAATATCTCTTAGACAGTGATGTGCTCTGTAAAAATCAACAGGCAACATCCTACTAAAAGCAGCAGAGCATGCATGGTTGAATGTCTACCAATGTGGTTTGTAGAATGTCTAACTTAATGAACAGTAGACAAACTTAAAGGACAACTTTTTTTCCAACCAAGGATCATGTTTTACGTTATTAGATAAAATAAAAGATAATTGTTAATTGTTGTACATTTGCTGCTTTCTTTAGTTTTATCGATTTTAGCTGTTTTTGTCATGGGCAGGGGGCATTCGAGCATGGTCCCAAATATTTATTTATTTTTTATTTTTTTTACCCCCCAAAATTGGTGATTTATTTATTTTTTATTATTTACTATAGATCTATTCTACTCCAAGAAATCATATCTGGCCACAAAAGATGACAAGATTTACTGAATGGGGGGGGGGGGCACCATAATTTGAGCCTGTTCCACATTGATCCATAATCCTCTACCTTCGCATTCAGTGGATCCTGCGAACTTTTGTGGCCACATATCATTTCTCTCTCTCTCTCTCTCTGATGTGTGCAAAGTATAATTTGTGTATTTAAACCATCTTGCTAGATACCTGCAGCCCGGTGCAGGAGAACAGCTCACCGGTGACATTAGGTCCAGAGGAAGGAGTGAACTCGGCACCAGAAGCAGAGGCTGAAGCAGAAGCGGCAGCAGTCACCGCTGCAGCCTCGGTGTTCTCCTCAGGCCGCAGGGTCACACGCAGCCAGCAGGGGCCGCCAAACACCACGCCCAAGAAATACCCACTCCGGCAGAGCAGGTCATCTGGATCTGACACTGAGAATAATGGTGAGAGAGTGGGAAAAGGAGGAAGACTGTCTTACATGATATAAAAAGCAGTGGTTGTTCAAACCAAGGACCCCCCAAATTGACATTCATTAGTCTGCCGACCCCGATTTGATAAGATACACCAGGGAACCCGATAAGAGAGGATTTTTTTAGGGCTCTAGCAGTGATTTTCAACCATTTCCATTTCGCGGACCCCCAGTTTGACATGCATTAGGTTTACGGACCACCATTTACTAGTATTTCTATCTCCAGGACCTCACATTTTATTGTAAAATCGCTGTTAATATGTTAATTGGAGCCCAAAAGGTCCATTTGGTTCCATTTGTATGCTCTAAGTTACAGACCCAAAAGGGTCCAGTTGTCCAATGATATACATAGAGCAGAAAGGCTGTGTGGACGAAGGAAACAACTTTGGACGACTTAAAATAAATCACAATTCGCCAAGTTCGACATTTTACCACCACTAGATTATTAGTCCAGAATATCGCAGATCTGTCTTATATTTACCGATTCTTGGCATCTCTGTCGCCTGGCAATGCTCAGGGATTAAAGTTCTCAGTACTGGGTACTGATATCAGTCCTGAGGATTTCACAGGGGTCATTTAGTTTGCTCAGTGCTTATTTGCAAAAGATCATTTTCAGTCTCAAGATTTTTTTTTGCTTTGATCCCTGCAATGCTTTGCTCCAGCATTGTGCCATCAATGGATGATTAATGGCAAATCTTTAATGGCGTGAACAGCTTTTGGGCTCTTTAAAATTAGACCTCATGTTGGTGTTACCTTGAACTTATCTGTAGCAAACAGAGTAAATTACTTTAATTTGTATCATCCCATTTTTGACCATTTACTTTTTGTAAATTGTGTGTGTGGAAGGGAGAGAGAAGACAGCAGGGTTCAGTATAAATTAAAGATTGAAATGTGGTGAGACTGAGACATATAGATGAGCGGGTTACGGTCCACGACGATCCCCAGAGATCATCCGCGTCAAATTTGCTTACGTCACTTCCACTTGGCCAGTGCTTTTCTCGCCCAGTCTTAACAGTGTTGCAGTGCTGCTCAATGTTATTAGGTCTATCAGTTATCCCCTTTGCGTCCAGATCAAGACTAATGGGTCTACAGGCCATCCTGGATGGACCTGTGTGTCCTGTTCTGTCTCCACGCCTGGAGAATTGTGTTCCTTATTTTTCTGACAACCTAAGCATACAGTCTGTATTAAATGTCAGGACATTTAAGGGGGGGAACCAGAGGAGCGTTAAAGGCCTCCTTTATGTTCTACCCCTTACTGTCGGAAGTTACTGAATGTTAGCAATAATGCCTGAGACAGTAGTAGGCTTTGCTGTGATAAATAATGTACACAGCAGTGAGGGAATTGCAAGTGTGAGACACAGTTGACAGTCGGGTGCAGTTAGTATGGCAGAATTGCCTATTATCACTGTAAAGAATGATCCTCAAATGTCGTATGACCTAAAAACGCGCCAAAAAAAGTAAACAGTCTTCAAAGGATGTGTACTTTCCAAACAAAGTACAAATGTTTACTAGTGGATGGAACAAATATAGCTCCCTGGCTACTCAAGTCACCACAGACTATAGAGTATCAGTATATTATATCCACGTTTTACAGAAACTTTGGACTGTTAAAACTAAAATGACCTGGGTGTTATCATGATCCAGTCCAATGAATAAATGCCAGAGGTTGGAATAAATTGCTTGTGTTTCTCAGCTGATTCTGACAGAACATTAAGGGCTCCATTTTTGTTACGCACTAAACCCTTGCCTCTCAGCCAAAATAGTTAAAAAAGAAGAATGGATTTAGGGATTAGGGGTTTAGCAGTGACAAATGGAGCCATAGATCTACTAGCCAGGGTTAAAAAAAAACACCTACCCTATTCTGCTCAATGTAAACACCTCATTGACAACCTACTATAAGCCCCTCCCTCCCTCTCTGGTGTGTCAGATCTGAAACAAGGGGCGGAGCACGACGAGACCCCGCCCCGCACGCCGACGGGCAACGCCCCGTCCTCCGAGTCGGACATCGAGGTGTCCAGCCCCGGCGGCAACGGCCTCGCCTCTCCGGCCAACGACGTGGTGGTCTCCCAGGAGGAGGACGAGCGGCTGGCCAAGGAGCTGTCCCTCAAGGAGGCCGCCGCCCACGACCTCTCCCACCGGCCCAAGCGCCGCCGCTTCCACGAGAGCTACAACTTCAACATGAAGTGTCCCACGCCGGGCTGCAACTCCCTGGGTAAGGAGCATAAACACTATGGCTGCAAAACGATTATTTCCATAACTTCCATTTTGTCTCGACATTGTAGATTCTTCAAAACATTCACTCTGAAAGAACATACTAAAAGATTTGTGCTGCATTCTCACGTTCTCCCCAAAAATAGCAGGTGTTCATGGTATGAGCCGTGAACGCCTGATATTTTTCAATGAAAGTTAAAACACCACAAGTACAGTACAGAATGGTATAATTGAGTCATCCGCCTCTTTATTTAAACGATTATCTGATTACGACACTTCTTTAACTATCACCTTAAAATATATATCTTAGATATGTCCTAACAAAAAATATATTTGATTAGCTGCTGATTAAGTTGCTATACAAACAAACACACAAATTTCAAAGGCTGTTCCATTGGCATAATAATTAATAAGAAAAGGGCTTTTTATTTCATTTGCAGATGGGTTCTTGGATTGCTCAGAATGAAAAGCAGTGGTCAGTGGTGAATTACTATGCAGCTGTTGTGGTTGGTCTTTATTCTGTTGCTTTGATTTCTTTCCACACTCTTCTCAGGGCATCTAACAGGGAGACACGAGAGACACTTCTCCATATCCGGCTGTCCTCTCTACCACAACCTGTCTGTAGATGAATGCAAGGTAATGTTGATGTTTTCCCGCCACAGCCTCCCTGAGGCATACCATGACGGCTTGGAACATGGATTCAAAGTGTATTACAAACACATGATTGCCACAATAGAGGACACAGGAATAGTTCCCCCACTCTGCCCATAAGCTATTGTTAAAACAGACTTTGAAATGAGTACAATGACAGAAGATGCATAAATAGTTTGAGTGAGACAGTGCCATGTTGATAAAGTACATTAAAACAATCTGATGTCATGGCAATATGCAGAGCTATCATATCATCATAGTAGCTGCAGCCTGGTGGCCAATATCTGTTGGTTTGAATAACCAACGCTGCTGTTGAGAAGCATAGCTATTATATAGAGAAAAAATAACCTCTTGCATGCAGGTTCAAGAAGGACAACAAGATACTGGGCTCTAAACATGAATTCAATTAACCCATTTAGGCCTGACCTAAGTTTTCTGAAAAACATTAAATATTTATATAGCAGCATGAAAAATAATGTTCTTTTTTTTGTCATGTTACTTTGTAAATTTTACATACTGTAGTGATACTGTTGCTTTTTGGTGGTTGGAGGGACCAAACACGTTTAAATAAAATTGTGTAAATGTCAAGAGTGGCTACAATGGTCAGGTAGGTGTTTGTTTGCACTGGGAGGGGAAATGTTGCGCGGTGTGTTGGGAGGTGTGGCGTGCATTGAAAACGTGTCGCTGTTTGGCCAGGGCAAGGCATCATCGCGAGAGAAACAGGTGGAAGAGCGGACGCTGTCCCACCGCCAGGACGAGAACAGACACGCCACACGGAACCAGGTAATGCACGCACACACACTCATACACTCAAACACACACACACGCAGTACACTACATATGCAGGAAGAACACACACGTATGAAGTCTATAGAAATGCATGCACTGCATGAGTACAGAAGAGCACATACTGTATGTATAAACACATATGCCACACCTCGCCACTGCACTGAGTACACAAATAGATGCATTACCAGGTAGAGACATACACCGAAACCTATATCTATAAATAACCATAGCTCTCGTGTTGACAGAAAATATGCATCTGCATGCCCGCACACACAAATAACCGATCACGCACCCCGCTTAACACAGAGTCACACAATGCAGTGTGACATATGGTATGCATTGACGCAGACAGTACACGGAGTATGGATGATTAGGGGCACAAGAATTAAACGGACAACCAAAGGATTCCACTTGTTAGCTCTGCCTGTAGTTCCAAAGGAGAAAAAAAAGGGCAGGGAAGGAGTTAAAGAGGGACTGTAAGAACGTCATGTCATAATCAGGAATGCCACTCCACACTTAAAAGCAACGGCTCTCCCGACTCAAGGGCACCGTTGAAGAGTTCAAGAATGTACTGGGTACAGAATCCTTTATCATTATTAAATAAGACTTAGAGAGTGCAGAGGTTAAGTTATTGTATATTATCAGGAGTGCCACCATGATATTTCAAGTGCATTTTCTCGAGAGTGGCACACAATTATATGTAACCCAACCCAGGTAACACACACACACACTAAAGACTTGTATTGCCACATGCATGTGCCAGGCCCCTACAGAGCGTCAGCTGCGCTACAAGGAGAAGGTGTCGGAGCTGAGGAGGAAGAGAAACACTGGTCTGAACAAAGAGCAGAAGGAGTCATACATGGTGAGTGGAAGGACAGAGAGGGAACACAGTGCTGCTCAGAGATATGACCTTGGCGCAGATGATTTCCTATATCACATGACCCAGAGGTTCCAGTGCATGCGTTCCTTCCAACCCCAACATTGTCCTTGTTGTCAGCTTAGAACGGAAAACCTTTGCACCTGCACTGAATAACCGTGCAAACACAAGTGGCCGTGGTTCAAGGGGATGAGAAAGCCGCGGGTACACTCTTTTGTTGAGCCTAGTAGTTGAGTGCTATCGGAGTTGGACGAATAATAGAAGAAACCCAGCAGCGGGATTATTGCTACGGTTCGCTTTCTACTCATGTATACTGTACTGTGCATAGCAAAATCGTTGGTGGCAGGATTTTACGTATTTGTGTCTTGCTAGAAATCCACATCCGGTATTACTGTATGTCGCGAGGGTTTGCAACTAACAATTTATTTTCATAATCGACTCATCTGCCTATTATTTAATGCATTTTGGGTGCGTGCTATACTTTAGCAAATTAAAAGCAGCAGAACTACAAGCCGTCACACTGTGACGGCTGCAGTTTTTGAGAAATTGTGAAAATGCGGCGCTCTTACTGGTCAGAGTGACAGATGTGTTCTCCATAAATAAGTCATTTGTAGAATCTGTTCACAATGGGTTAAGTGATTAATCGGATTATGACATGTCACCTTAACATTATATTTTAGACAGTCTACCTCACAAAATAAACATTAAAGATGAATAATGACTTCAAAGAATACGTTTGATTAGCTGCTGATTATGCTGCTCTTCAAATAAAAGACAAACTAATTTTATATCCATCACTTCAACTCATGGTGTCTTTAGGTGTCTTTAGGCGTATTCTGGCTGCATGCATTTGATTAAATAACTGCACATGTCAGTCAAAAGGGAACCATATCTTTCTATGTTGTTCTTGATATTCTAGTGTCATATTTTGCCTTGTAGCCGCGACAGTGCATGTGCAACTGTCCTCAGATTGTAAGAGAAGAGAGATGGCTCACTCCTCTTTAGTGTAGTTACACCTATCAGTTTTACTAAAACTATGGTTAATTTAGGAAAACAACAGTAATAAATGTTATGGGCGATTTTAGTTTAAAAAAAAGGGAATTTATGAACTCTCTCAAACACATTTCCTTCTTCCCCACGCTGCGCACTGTGTCGCTCTGCTACCTGTCCACCAGGAGCACCGCCAGAGCCACGGGACCAGCCGGGAGCCTCTTCTGGAGAACATCACCAGCGATTACGACCTGGAGCTGTTCAGGAAAGCCCAGGCACGTGCCTCGGACGACCTTGTAAGAGAGAAAACTCATCTCCATCCTCCATCCTTCCCTCGCACTCTTCTTTCTTTCAACCCTTCCTCCTTTCCTGTCCCTTTCTCTCTTAGTCTCCTGCTCCCGCTCTTTCTCTCCTCTCTGCCCTGCTCCTCCTCTTCTCTTCTGCATTTGCATACATTTTAGGCGTCCGCTCTGATTCGGGAGCGGCGTATGATGAGTGAACAGGTAGGGGGCTCTTGCTCAGCGGCACGTTGGCAAGGCACTTCATATCAGCCACTGGAAGCATTGAAACCATAATGCATCCTTATTTTTTCCTTCAGTTCTTCTCAGCAGTATAGCTCATTTCTCTCGTCCTTCCACAAAACCTCAGATATGTTTCATATATTTCGATATATCTATTTTTTATCATATAAATTTCATGTAAATGACCATCCTTCATCTATGTCATGCCAGTTCTGTATATTTTTGTCTTTGTGGATATTTTCACCTTTTGCATAACGTGTGTACATTCCACCGCCAATGTCATTTTATCTACACCTTTCCCGTCACCATTTCACATGCAGTATGATTACATTTACTATGTTACTCTCCCATTGTGACGAGCAGTAACCCAAATGTGTGCATTGCGTTGCTTGCTTGCTTAAAATAACCTCAAAAATGAGTTATTTCACCGTGACACTTGTCGTGCGAGTAAACATTAGGATTACGTCGCCACTCTCTGACCTCCGGTGAGGTTCTACTTTCCGGTGAGGTTTTACCTCTGCTGAAGCTCTGCCTTCGCTGTGGTACTACCTTTGCTCCGGATTCCCTGCAAGTGTACTCTTTAGGGTCTTATGGGACGTTTTTGTTCTCTCTCCTTTCCCTTTCTTAACCCGCCCCCTCCATCATCCTGTCATTCTTCCTTCCCTCTCCCTTGGTCACTCCTCTCAAAACATTACACCTCAAAACACGCCTCCCTTGTCCTCCCTGATCCCCTCTCCTCGCTCTTCCTCCTCCATCGCGCGCTCCTCCTCCCCGCCGCTGCCGCCCCCGCTCCCTCTACAGGACAAGCTTCGACTGACCGGCCAGGTGGCGGAGGGCAGCAACATGATCAAGACCATCGTGTTTGGACGCTACGAGCTGGACACGTGGTACCACTCGCCGTACCCGGAGGAGTACGCCCGCCTGGGGCGGCTCTACATGTGCGAGTTCTGTCTCAAGTACATGAAGAGCCAAACCATCCTGCGCAGACACATGGTGAGACGGCCTTTTAATATTAGTAATTACATTCTCAGCATTAAAAGTATGTAAAAAAAAAACTGTTAATTTCATGTTCTACTGTATGATGCATATACTGTAGTTTGAGCTCAAGTACACGGGCAGTTTCCACTTGAGTAGCATATGGAGGAAAAAATGGCAGAGAGTTCCCAGAGCCAGAGATAGACGCGATCACACATGACGGCATTTGAAGAGCCGTGGTGTTTTTGTATGCACGCCTCGATGCCTAATTTACGATCCGTCCGGCCTGGCAGAAAAACTGAAAATAAATAAGCGCAAAACAACCGTGACCGCGCATAGACACACACACACTCATACTGTTCCTCTCCCCTCAAGGCCAAGTGTGTGTGGAAACACCCTCCAGGAGATGAGATCTACCGAAAGAGCAACATCTCTGTCTTTGAAGTGGACGGCAAGAAGAACAAGGTGAGTGTCACACCAAAGGGTTCGCAATGGAATACTATACACAATACTATGTACTGTACTGCAGAAGCCTTCTGATACAAAATAAATGAGAAAAAATAGCATAGTAAAAAATGCTAATATATCCTTCTGCTGTATGTTAAAAAAAAAAAATAAATGTCCATCTGAATTATGCCAGGAAATATGCCAATATCTCAATTACGCAAAAGTGTACTCAAATATGCAAATCTTCTCATTAATTATGTGCAATGCAAAAATGTACATCTCAGGAACTGATTCTGCAGGGAGAAATACATAAAGATTAACTGAGAAAAGTTTGACACGTATTAGTTAAATACGGTTTACACTGTCTAATTGTTTTGTCCATAGATCTACTGTCAGAACCTCTGCCTGTTGGCCAAACTCTTCCTGGACCACAAGACCCTGTACTACGACGTGGAACCTTTCCTATTCTACGTCATGACCGAGGCAGACAACACTGGATGCCACCTGGTCGGCTACTTCTCCAAGGTACAAACACTTGCTTTAGAACATAGGTGTCAAACTCTGGCCCGCGGGTCAAATTTGCCCCACTGTGTAATTTCCTTTGACCCTTGAGGCAACATTAAATTAACATTAGACCCTAACCCTAAAGATTTCCTTTGATTCTGTCCATGACCATTAATCTTCTAGTTGTGTAGATTAGAACTAATTCACATGATGAATATTTTAAGCGTAAAAATGAAACCAAATGGACCCGCAAGGGTCCATTTGGTTTCATTTCTACGTTCTCAAGAGTTGCATCCGGTTAAACAACTTAGCTGGAGACCACCTGGCCAACTCTGTATTTGAGTTTGATACCCTGCTTTAGAAACACACATAGAAAATAATAGATATAAACAATGTTTAAGAGCGGCTGCTAAATGTGACTTGATATACTGTAATGTGTGTTCCATATAGGAGAAGAACTCATTCCTCAACTACAACGTTTCCTGTATCCTCACCATGCCACAGTACATGAGACAGGGCTACGGCAAGATGCTCATAGATTTCAGTAAGTAGAAGCGCCGCGTTTTCAACCCATTGTAGACTGGAGGTGGATTCTACCAAAGCCTTCTAAATCAGTAGTTCTCACACTTTCACACAAATGTTCAAAAATAGCTTCCTTTACAACCTAGCAGCGCATGTGATGAGCTTGTGTATGAAATGACAGATGAGTTTCCGGTTTTAACAAAATAAAGTGTTTCTCTCTGGAATATGTGGCATCCTTGGAGCGTGTTTGACAGTTTAGCTGTTAAATCTTAACCTTTTAGATAATCATGGCCTAAAAGAAGATATCCAGGGCTTTATCCAGTCTTCTACCCGGGGAGGAAAAGGGCAGAATAAAATGAAAAAATACAATAAATGCACGCCTTTTTTTTACGACCAGATCGAACCGTGTGTTCTGTCCTGCCAGGTTATCTGCTGTCCAAGGTGGAGGAGAAGGTCGGCTCGCCTGAAAGACCCCTGTCTGACCTGGGCCTCATCAGCTACCGTAGTTACTGGAAGGAAGTGCTTCTACGTTACCTCAACAACTTCCAGGGCAAAGAGATCTCCATCAAAGGTATGTCAAAGCGATTTTATATAAAGAGGTGACACTCCCATTAACATTTCCGGACCGTTTCCTCCCATAGTGCATCTGCCATATTGGAGTAATGATGTAACTTCAGGTTACTTTAAAAACATTAAAAGCTCATGCTGTACAAAACAAAAAACTTGTCTTATCATATTCCACTCTATATAGACGTCCTCATTTATCATATTAATGAATGGAACTACTTGTTGGGTGTAGTGATATGGACACAAAAAACATAGTTCCCTGTGATAAAGGGGTCAATAATGAACGAAGGATGTGCTAATATTTTAGAAATGGGTCAACAATACAAATGAAGTTTGTTTTTTGGATTAATGTACTTTTACTGTGTGGCCCCCAGTGACCTCCACATAATGAACCAGAGCCAATTCATATTTCACCAAAACGAGAGCAGAACTCCATCACAGGACTCTGGACATCAATTAATACAGTTGACACCACTATATTAATGTATTTCATACAGCCTAACTATGCCTTTTAACCCTGTACTTCGAATGACATTGTAGATGCACATTCCTTGAACAAATGGTGGGAGGAATGTTATTTTGTTGTGTGTTTTGTATTTATGTTTGGCTCCGGATGTGCGAATAGTATTTTGTGTGTGCGTGTGCACAAGCATGCGAGTCTGCCTGAGGCCTGTGAAAGGAAGGAGCTCTCTAGACTCAGTGCATTTTCTTTCATCATTGTAATTCCTTTGATCTTCCCGTGTCTGTTGCCATCTCTATGCCAACTCAAAAGAACATGCAGTCGCTCCTCAACACCTACACCAACTTTGTTGCCTATGCATATACAGTATGTACACTACATACGTGGGGTCTTGTTGGGAGTTTAAAGAGGTATTAATGAGAGAGATGTAAGTTGGATTGCAAGCAGCCATGGCAGGATCACAAAAACATTATTCTAGCCATTTTGCCATATATTCTTGCTGTATTTTTACATAATGGTGTCTTGCCATTTTCCCCTATTTGTGAGAACTGTTTAAAGAGAAATTCTTCTTTTTTTTCTAATTGATTAGATCAATTGGATGACACGGCGCTAGTGTCTTCCATTCGCCTGTCTCACCATTCAACGTCTCTCGGATTTCTAAAGCATGACAAAGGACAGGAAATTGGAAAAATACGCTAATTAGTGGCTATGAAACGGTGGCTCAGCCAAAGTAAATCTGCTTATGTTTGAGTGGGTCCTTTGTTAAAGATCAATGGAAGGGAAATTAATGACTATACCTCTTGATTGACTAATTGTGGCTCCTGACACACACACACACACACACACACACACACACACACACACACACACACACACACACACACACACACACACACACACACACACACACACCAGTGTAGTGTAGAGTTGCACTGTCCCGCCCCTTTCATGACGTTCTTCATAGACTTTTCAAAGAATGATGTATAAAAGGTGATTATGCCACAGACAAAGCCAGCTCAGGTCGTGACAAATGATGACAACACACAATATTTTGGGCACATCAAATAATTAGTAAGAAGGGGAAAAAAACGTTGGGATACAACACTTTGTTTCGTTTTTCTTTTTTCTTACAAATTTGTTGATCGCCCCGAAAAGTGTTTATCGTCATGGTTTGTCACCCTGCATGACTGCATCACAGTTATTGTGCTAGTGTCCTCAATCCTCATACAGAACACAGTAATGAGTAGGCCAACCATGTTCTACACACATTCTAGTCAATTTTAAAATTTTCTTTTATCACAGAATGTAAATCTCTCTTGACCAGGCTGAGATTTACAAAAGACACAGCCCTCTAGTCGGTTGATCGGGCCAAAATTCTAGACGAGTTGTAACTGTACTAATCTGAATCCATGCCATCATCATCATCAGACTCCGAGTAATAGGA
The DNA here is from genome assembly GCA_039105355.1 of Benthosema pterotum. Lineage (NCBI taxonomy): Eukaryota > Metazoa > Chordata > Actinopteri > Myctophiformes > Myctophidae > Benthosema > Benthosema pterotum. The sequence continues at coordinate 50,045,998 of CM076965.1, forward strand.
CATAACATAATAACAACAATTACTCAGCGGCTGTTGCCAAATGCGGTGCGTCTACACTGCAGAATAGTATTACAACGTAATCTACACCATTGTGCCAAGTTGTAGAGCTTGGACAGAAAATGATTTGTATTTAGTTGTGATCCTGACATCAGCCATAGATATAGTAGCTATGGCTATATATAGTAGATATAAGTAGCATTCGTTTACGAAGAGCCCTACTTCTGTTTACTGCCATTTACTTTGATGCTGGTTTATAGCCTAAACCATTGCTTTGCTGTTGAGCAGAAACAACCTTGTACTGTATTTTCATATTTACTTAAGTTCATGCCCTATTTTATACTTTGTGGTATTGCGGTGCTGCACAAAAGTAGCCATAACAGCCTGTTATTTTAGCTATTGTTGACTTATTCTGAAAGTCATTATCCAACGACCCGTAACAAGTCCTCTCCGTAACTGACACACACAAGCACGGTATTGCCGTAAATGGAAACGTCCATTCCAGTGCTGTCTCCTCCTCAGTGAACTCAGACCTCTAACAATGTTCCAGTTCCATCAGACTGCTTTCCCTCATGTTCTTGCTGCTGGTGTTTCCCCAGAGATCAGCCAGGAGACAGCGGTGAACCCAGTGGACATTGTCAGCACCCTGCAGTCCCTACAGATGCTCAAGTACTGGAAGGGGAAGCACCTGGTCCTGAAAAGACAGGTACGAAAGGCGCATTCAGTCATTTGAGTGATTTAGAAAAAAAATATCAACCAGCAAGTATCATTGCTACCAAAAATGCATGTGTAGTAGTGACTTTCTACATACAAAGCAAGTCAATGATTGCTTATAACAAGCAGACATGGCAACACTGACTGAAGGGTGGTGCGAGTGTGTGTGCTCCCGTTCCGGTCCCCACCAGTGCTCTTGTGGGGAAACTCGTGGATAGTAGGGAGGATTATCCAACAATAAGTGATATTTCAATCAAGGGAAATCACTGAATATACCTTTTTGATTGTGATCTAATCGGTAATGTTCTATTTCACATTTACTGATAGGCGAGTAATAAAGTAACATTGTTTTATTCAATCCAATTTGTGTCCAAGAGAGACAACGTGTGACTCATCGTGAACATGTTGATCGGCAAATTAATATTTTGAAAACTTGAGAAAATGTTTGCCCAAATTGACACCAGGGCATAAGAAAATCGGCACACATACAGTATTCGTATAACAGGGACGAGTCTGCCCCGAAATGTAAGCCAATCTTTGCTTCTCCAGGACCTCATCGACGACTGGAAAGCCAAGGAGACCAAGCGTGGGAAGAGCAAGACCATCGACCCTGCAGCGCTGAAATGGACGCCGCCTAAAGGAACGTAGAGCAACAACAACAACAACACACACTCGTGCTGCACACAGTTTGATCCCAACTCACTCCACCCACAACTCGCACGTCTTCTTGGCAAACTACTGCTGTCAAACACTTTCCAACAAGGTGTGGCCCTGGGCTCAACGCTACAACCCACGACTACTGCTTCAGCTCAACCACCTTGTATGTACAACGACTTTGTTCTCCTGGTGATTTGTTATTAGACAGACAATAGAGTGTTTTAATATGATACGTTCAGTATGACTGATCCATAATTGTATTTTAATATTGTAACATCGCTCCGTATTTATGTTTTCTTTTTTTTAAAGTCCTGCCCTACTATCAGGGCAACAAGATTGTCAGTTTGTCACACATTAGTAGCTACAATAGCAGAGTAATGAGCTCACATCATGTGAGCTTTTGCTGTTGGTATTTTATTTTTAACATGAAAGTAAAAGGTCTGACATTGGGTTTTATGCATTTTCCTAACCAACGAAAAGTATTAACAAGAGCTTGTGACTCCAGCACAATTATATTGGGTCAATTACGACGACACAGCTTCATTACTTTCATTCCCTGAAAAGTTAGATAGTTTTAGACGTGCAAGGTTTCTACCCGGAAGAAACGCAGTATGTGAAATCTGTTAGAATACGTTCAAGGTGGGATGTCTTCCCTGTACAGCCGGGCTAGTTTATTTACTAGTTTTTACTCGAGTATAGTGCTGGAGGACCAGAGAGCATCATTACAAGGAGAGATCCAAGAAGTGACGTTGTGTTCCCCGACACGCATTCAACTGTGCTATGACACGTCCGATGACGTAGGAAATAACCCAGCATTTGATGAATCCTGTTTCAATGCAGCTTATCCACTTGCTTGGTTTCATGCTGGGGATGCCCCATATTGATGTTTTGGCAACTATCTGGTTATTTGCATGGTCAAGTTGACCAACACCAATACTGATTTACTATACGGTGCGCTAATTGTAATTTAAAACTACCGATGCAAATATCGGTTCAAACGTAGCTCTCCATAATATATGGAGTGTATCTGCAACCTTTGCCAGCACAAAAGGACCTTTCAAATGTTTTTAAAGTACCGTCAAATCAAATATCGGGTAAACCGATATCACTTGTGCACCCCTATTTTAAACCATCAATTTTAATCGAACAGACATTTCTAGTATTTCCATGTGATGTCAGATGTCCTACATCGGGGCCCATTCACTCCAGGCGATTCCACTTCGTTGTGGATCTAGACAACACAACTCTTTGACCTTTCCCGTCTAAATGATGTGTGTTAGCTCTGCCCCCGACATGGTCCGAAACTCTCGTTTGTTATCATAATGACTATGAGCCATGCTAATTTGACATAGCAGCGCGCACCCTATTATTCCAAGACACTTTATTAAGCTAGAGCAGCGCCAGACTGCACTCCGTAATCCAATCTCCCGACGGCTGACGCCGAGGAACCGTCGGGCTCACTCCATCGTGCTGTCAGAAAACGCAGGTTGCGGCGCAGGAAGCGGCGTCTCACGGACGTGTGTTTTTGACACACAGAGCAGCCAGCGCGTGATTAAACGGCCGCCTTAATGGGTACGTTTGTAAACAAATTTAAATTCATGTATTATTTGCCTGATAATTTCTGCTTGTCGTCGGGACACAATATGGGTATTGCGGAAGGGCAGGAAAAACTGGTACACACTAGTGACACACTTTATAAATCACAAGATTAAGGTCTATGATTAGTGTGTGCGCGTGCTACTCAATCGCACTAACTGTGGCTGACCAACAAGATTTTCCCAATATACCCCCCAGAAAACATTAAATGAATGTTCTCAATTCTTCCCAGCATAATTCAATTTCTGCGATTTTTCAACATTTGTGAACACTTAAAGAGAAACTTTAAAACCAGGAAAAGACTCGCCTGGTGGACAAAATCTGAGACAACATTGAATTAAAACTGTCCTGGCGGTCGACCAGTTAATGCTCCTAACACACAGGCACGCAAAAACCCATTCATTGTGACTCCTTTGTCCAGCATTGAGGGAAGCAATGCCACAAAGTGATGTTCTACTTCTACTAACAATTTTAAAATGGTGGAGTATTGTTGGTTTGCACTCTGAATACAGAGCAAATAACAGTTCAGCCTTTCTCTTGTGTGACACACATACAGTATATTAACAGTGTTAATCTAGTTCTGTCAGACAGACAGACATTCATTCATTCATTCATTCATTCATTCATTCATTCAGTTTAGCCTGTCAAACAACAGGAAGCTACAGCTGCCACTGGTCGTATTGCGTTTTTTTTTTTTTTTTTTTTTTTGTCATCACCCTGGTTTTGATTTACAGTATCTCTTTTTTGTTATTTGCACTGTCTGCCCTGTTCTGAGTGTGACAATATTTTTGTTTTGTTATTTTAGATGTGTACAATCAATAGCTTATTTGCAAAAGCTTTGAAAAGGAAAGCACACTTTATTTTCCTTTTTGTTTTCTTCTCTTGACCGACCTTTTTTCTTGATTGAAAGAGGTGACCAAACAATCACATGGTTATCGTCTTAGGGAAGAGTCGTGATCGCCATTCATTTAGGGGTTTCATAGTTTTGTTTCTGTTCATATTTTGTCCTTTTTTTTGTTTCTACCTCTGTTTTAGCACTGTTTTATGTTGTATTTTAAGCTACAATGCCCATGTATAAGCGTGTTTTCAATTGTTTTGTTTAAATCGTTTTGTGTCAAAAGTGTAAAAAAAAATACATACTACATTTACATTCAAATACAGCAAAAATGTAAACGTATTTTTAAGTAAGTTATTTATATGGTACTGAACTGGTTAGGACATACCGTTAATAGAGATTGTATTAGACCTGTCAGCTCTGTAGGATCGTCTTCCTATGTGAATCTAAAACAAATAATCCTATCATTTTAGGATGCAAAGATGCTCAAAGAATTCAAAGATGCTCTTTGAATCTTCAAAGATGCTCTTTGAATCTTTGAATATATAAATACCAGAAAATCCAACACAGTCCAACAGCATACGTTTGGACATAAGTCTACAATGTCCCACAGATCTACCACTATGTGGTTTTTCATTATGATCCGGAGTGCTACTGAATGAATAAGTCTAACAATGCTATCATTTGTTCACAGATTTGTTAGATTTTTGCCCTTTGTTTCCAACTTTATAGTCCGAAAAAAAAAAAAAAACATTGCCTTCAAATATCATAATGTTGCGAATGTATGCTGAATGCTTCTTTTCTGTACATTTACATACTCCACCCATGTTTTCATTGCTATGTTTGTTTGTGTGCGTTTAACATAGTTTTTCATTATAATTAAGTGAAAATTTCAAATGTGAATGTGTCTTAAGTTGGGGCAAAAAAAAAACCTGTGGAAATTCGAATACTGTCACGTCACTGAAATGTTGATTTTAAAATCAAACTAATAATTCACAAGTGATACATTCTAATTAATTGTATTGTTTTATTATGTTTGTTTTAAAGATTATCAATTTACTCGTTGCTGGTGTACTCACTTGCAGTATGTTTACTTGGAATTCTGTTGCCATTTAAGTGCTGTTTGCAAGGAACTCGTCAAAGCATCAGCTTACTGCAGGTATTCTAATGCAGTATGCATCTGACTAACAAAATATGTTTCTCTTCTGGGAAGAGAAAAACTGATTAATTCCAAAGCAAATCAAAATCTGACTTAACATTTAAAACTTGGAAAGTATGTAGAACCCAATGTGTAACATTATTTGTCACATTCTGTCTTCACAAAAAAAAAATACCGGTAAACTAAACCCAATAGGATTTTGTGCCACTCTCCATAAGCTGTAAACTCCCCACAGCTGCACATGCAGAACGCTTTAACAGATCTAGTTTCAGTTGTCTCTGTATTTTTCTTAATTTAGCTCCTATTTTGATACAACACATCATTGATCTTTTACAATCCTTCCCTGCTCCAGTGGCAGCTATAGATTCACAGCTCTGCTTCCGGATCAGCCCTTGAGCAAGGTGTTCAGGAATGCCTCTTCTTGTGTTCGCTGCACACTCCAGGACCTTTTATTTTGGACACCTCTCCACAATGACACGGCATTGCGTTGTGTTCCATGAGCTACGAGTGATCTGTTGTAGAGGACTGGTAGTACTGCTATGCTTCTTATCGTACCGCACAGTGAGCACCGGCTGACCAAGAAGAGTAGTGCAATATCGACTATTGAATCGTGTAGCTCAGTTGTGCACTTGCTTTTGTATTCGCCTTCCCACATGAATTTCTTCCTTCCTTCAATAAATGCAAACAATGAAGCAAGCGTTTTTATTATTATTACTAGGACCTACCCGTTGAATATGTGGACTCCAAATGATATTCAGGGCTCTGTCCCTTTTATGCCCATATATGGAGATCTATATCTGATCAAGCCCCTCTCTCTAGTCAAGTCGATGGGGAAAATTAATGCACTATTAATTAACAATTGGTTAATTTGAAAAAAGGCTTTGTTAGTCTCTTCCTAATATGGTCAGTGACCCTGGGAAAAGTCAGACTGAGTGATTGGTGCAGTCAGGGAGGAGACATTCATTCAGACATTTCCTTAGTTATACGGTAGTATGGATTGCTTGTGTATGTCGACCCTATCCAGAGAGCCCATTGTGTGTAGGTATACAAAGGTTAGCGCATTTCATGTCCCAAAAGTCATGCCCTTTTATCTCCTACACAGAATTGTCCTCCATGCAGCCTGGCATTGAACAGACTTAATGTTCCCACCTTCCTGAGAGAAGCTAATGTAGCCTGCAGCTCGGCCAGAAAAGAAAATCCTTTTGTGGGTGATTTCAATGGGTTCCCGGTGTTGTACGCAACCACAGGCATTTTTTGCCACCATGGATCCAGGCTCCTTTCACACCCTGTCCAAGAAGTACACGGTGTTATTCATCCAGGAAATCGGTTCATAACATATGCGGGACAAAGCTTACGGGGGAACAGTTATTATTTATAGTGCTTCAGCTGAAGGCCTCGCACAGTGTGACTTTGAAGGAGTGACACCTTAGAATAAGTTACCTTGATGGATGACGTCAGGGAACAGTCATACATGTTCGAGAAGTGCCCAGAAAATAATAACGTGGGCAAGGTCATCTGCAAGAATGGGCAAAATGGGATTGAAAAAGTCTCAAAGTGAAGAGGAGGAGGGAGACTTCATGTATTTGATTCATAGTGGAAGAAATTGTAACCCAGTAGAACACTACTGCTACTCCTCCTTAAAACATGATGCATTTTCAATTGAAATCAAACTAACACAAGCACGTACAGTAGTAAATGGTGCATTTATGTATGTATATAGCACCTTTTATCCGAGGCGCTTTCATACACTTTCAAAGCGGTGGAAAGCATGGAAAGCACCGCTCTGCAACTAGAGAGCTTTTAGGCGTTCAGTGTCTTGCTCAAGGACACTTCGACACTATTCTGATCGCATTGAAAGGAGCACCAACACACATCTCACAGCCATTTGAACAAAATATGTTTTTCTTTTTATTGAAGAAATTGCAACAACATTCCATGTTCTCAAGTTGAGGACTTAATACAACACAGATGGACAATTTCCAAATTACCAATGATATGAACTATTTGTAAACCTTAATGTTCTAAATACCCTTTGGTCATCTGTTAAGTGCATTTCCCTCTTCCCAACCGCAGATTCCAGGATGCATCGTAATACACAATATAAATAAAATAAACAATACCAAAATAGCACATTTTATCAACCCAACTTGCTTTGGCAATGAAACAAAAAAACAAGGCCTTAAGCCCAAACGATAGCAGTTGCAACTCCTTGCAACAAAACAAGACCAGTGCAACTTCTAACAACTGCCATCAAGTAGTATGATGGTTGCAAGTAGTTGCATGCTGCAAGGAATTGCGTGACCAAATCAATATGGTTTGGGCGTTAGACAGCAAGATAATGGTGTTTGAGTATAACTGTAAACCTTATCGACAACAGCTGATTATAGTGGGATGCGGCATTAATTTCAGACTTCAGCAAGTTCACTACTGTGTATGAGTTAAGTTGGAGTTGCAATGCGTTTTCCCCCAATGAGTAAGGCATTATGTCATTATCATGTATCTCTACACGAACGCTGATCGTACAGTATAGGATCACTGGGTCCAACGATTAGAGGAAATTACAAGTTCAATTGAAGCGTTAGTCACGGCGGGGCGATTATCGTATTAAATCTCTCCTCTTTCATGTTAGTCTCTCCTCTTTCTAATAGTACTCTGGCTTCCACTCCTCCTCCGAGTCTGAAAAGGCAAAGAGAGACAACAAAAATCGTTATAAGGAAGTGTTTTTTACAAGGTTCTCAAAATTGGGTTAGGCAGAATTTACGGTTCAACAGTCGGCTGCATCGATTCCTTGCATATTCTTTGACTCTCAATCTGCCTGGTGTGGTTAACCGTTTTGTCCCTTTGGTGTTGTTTGGGCTTTATTGTCCAGAAGCACAAAAATGTTAGATGAGATTTTCCTCCGCTGTCCATGCAAACATTACAATGTAAAATACGGGGTGTTAAAAATTGCCTCTGTGTCACAGTAATCCATTTTTTCTCCCTCAGGTGAAAAGGGTTTAACGACAGATGGGTTTGGACAGCAAAGATTGATAGCAAACTCTACCTCTGTCAGAGCTCCTTCTCCCCATGAGGCCAACAAACATCTCCCCTCCTTTATTTCCTGAGAGAGAGAGAGAGAGAGAGAGAGAGAGGGGGGGGGGGGGGGGGGGGGTCGGATGGCTTTGGATAAAATGCTCAAATCCATAAAAGGTTCAAAGTGAGTATTTGTGATATGTAGCATGTGATTACTTACTTTTCTTTCCCAATCTCACAGGCTGAGAGGTCTCTAAATAATACGAAGAAAAAATGTTTGTTTAGATTAGTACAGTAAAGAGAGGTGTGTGTGTGTGTGTGTGTGTGTGTGTGTGTGTGTGTGTGTGTGTGTGTGTGTGTGTGTGTGTGTGTGTGTGTGTGTGTGTGTGTGTGTGTGTGTGTGTGTGTGTGAGTGAGTGAGTGAGTGAGAGAGTGAGAGAGTGAGCAACAGAGAGAGGCACAGGCACATAAATGCAGTATAACTGGTGACTAAATCAATCGTTTAGTCGGCTACTCAATAATGGATGGCTTCTGCAATTGATTCAATATTGTATTGATTAGCTGTACTTTACCTGAGCTGCGTCCCATCAGACCATGAAACTGCTGTGCTTTGGACCGCTTGATGATGTCTGCCAACCTGATGGTAAGACCCCTCTCTGGTGGGTAGCCCTACAGTAGCACAAAACACACAATAAAGGCTGTTTCTCCCTCTCTAAAAGGACCTTGGATGTTTGCAATGCATATGAAAAGTAATAGACATTTAAAATAATAATAATAATGCATTAACATGTATAATGTTATAGGATATTGCAACCAACAGGAATCCTAACAAAACATGCTGAACATTTGCAATGGGGTGAAAAAACAATGCAAAACACTGAAATAAATTATATGAACGACAGGTGCAGCTTTGTGTCGCTGTCCGCGGTGCTGATCCGTTGCTGCAGAACGCTTGTTGGACGCGCAGCGAATTAATCGAGATGTGTGAAAATTGTATTATTTTGCCATTCAACTCTGCGATACTTTTTTCAACAGCTAAACTTGCTATCCAAGTTGTGCAATGTAATTTCACTTGAGATGGTACTTAAGACAAAACGAGTGTGTGTGTGTGTGTGTGTGTGTGTGTGTGTGTGTGTGTGTGTGTGTGTGTGTGTGTGTGTGTGTGTGTGTGTGTGTGTGTGTGTGTGTTAATTTAACTCTGGGAGTGAACAAATCAATTTAGCCGAGGACCCCCTGCGTGGAACTCTCTCTAGGACCCCGGGGGAGTCCCCGCGGGCCCCAATTTCGTAAGGTAACCACTGTTGTAAAGATAATGTCAAGCATGAAATAAGAAATTGCTTTCTCGGAATCGGCACAGACAACATAAGTATAGGGAGCAGAACCCATATTCATATTGTGAGATGAGATCCCAATGTGGTTTCTGTCCATTGTCCAAGTAAAACTCCATAATAATTAGAATAGGCTTACTATAATAATCAAGTGACCTCACCTGCCAGTTTTCCAGGGTCCAGATCTCTCCGTCATCGTCTCCGGATAGAGGAGATCCCAGCGCGCCGTACACCAGGGCGAGCAACGCCACAAGCACCAGCACCACAAACTTCACGATCTCCATATTCTTCTGCACAAAAGTGTCAATGATAATAAAGTGCCCGCAGCCAAAGATCTCCCACCGCTATGAATGAACGCGCCGGCTCGCTCTATTGGACGCATGCAGATGTAGGCCTGCGGTGCGTAGTAACCAACAATACTTTTTTTACTCTCTGCAGTTTGTTTCTGGGATCCGGAGACCTCCTCCTGCTTCGCTGTTTGTTGTTGAGGTCGGCGTGCCCTTTTTATAAATGCCACGCTCCTCCCTACTTCTGCCAAAACACAGCTAAAAGCCTACATGACGCAGACACGCCGGGCGTGCGAGTGAGACAGCGAGTACACGTCTCTGTCCGTCTAATGCCGTCTGACCGTTTCCCCAAACTGGGATTGATGGATGTGTGGAGCTCACCCTGTTCTCCAGGATGTTACTGTTTGTGTTGCTCACTCCGTGGTTGTATCTCCGTATCCAAGGCGGGTGTCTGTCTGACGCAAGTTAAATGAGCACCAACTTAGCCATTCAGTATGGTTGCATACAAGGAAAATGATTCAAATTTTGGGCCAGGCTTAAATTAATAGGCGACTGTTGTGTCGGGCCTTGGTGTGACCCCTATATTGGAATTCCGAATTTAAAAGGGATATTTAATTTTCAAAAAATACTTTGTTATCATGACATCATCTACTCTAGCTCACGTGAACGCCACAGACAATTTTTACATTATTTGATTCAGTATTTAGATGTTTGATATTCTTTTTAGCTGCCCCACCCCCTTCCTATACAAATCCATCATAATGTAAAACTCCAATTTAACAATGATAGATTCATCAACAACACCAGGCACCCAACACCCATCTTTTTCCTGACAGATATTCTCCTCCTAATGCTGTACATGAGGGGGTGCTTTTTATATACTGTTTTCATTTATTTTTAAAATATTGTTTTATTCTATAGTCCAGATGATATTTAAAATAAATAAATAAATGAAAACCTGCCAGGCTGAGGTCCAAGAAACACCTGCCATGTTCCGCATTGACAGCATTAAACACGGAGGACAGAACCATTGTTATTTTGAGTCATGGTGGTTTGTCAGGTGCCTTCTCTGCTATAGCCTGGCTGAAGCCACGCTGAATCAGGTGATGGCAAAAAATGTAATTGTACACCCACTTCCTACTCCAGAGAACTGGGGTGGCCAATCAGCAGGGTTGGGAAGGTTACTTTTAAAAAGTTACAGTTGCAAGTTACTTGCTAAACATTGTAGTCAGTAACCTGATCCGAGTTACCCAATTTAAAAAGTAAAGTAACCAGTTATTTACAGTTGCTTGTGGATTACTTTTAAGAAAAGCTGATCATTTGCAGGCTGAGCATTTGTCCTCATGCATGCTTTAGTTGGACTGGTTATTTTATTGTTTGGTGTGTAAGTTATTTGTATCCCTAACGAAGGGATGGGGAAAATGTAACCCAGGATGTAACCCTGTACCTGTTACTGTAAATGTACTCTAAGATGTTCATTCCAAATACATGCTGTGTTTTGATTGGCCACACAAATTTCTGGAGTAGGAAATGGGCACAATTGAGGGTACAATAGAGCTACTCCAGACATATCTGTTGACAGGCATTTTTTTGCCAGCAACTGATTCGGTCTGGCTTTAGCCAGGCTACTTCTCTGTATCTGTGTCATTGTTATTGTTTGTTTTTTGTCTGTCTCTCTTCCTCCTCGCAGGAGACTCTGGGGGTGTTGCTCATTTGCACATTCTGTGGTGAAATGACCCCGGGGCGCGGTTCCGCAGCCGGTAGTGCTGTTGCCTCACAGCGAGAAGGTCGTGATTCTCACCGGGGGACCCGGTAGCGTGCTTTCTCCTTTGCGTCATCAACACCCATATGTGGGGCTTGTGAAAGGGCCTTGTCATGTGTGGAGTTTGCATGTTCTTCATGTGTCCCATAGGGTAGGTTCAGAAAAAACAGGCTCAGAAAAAACATGCAGTAATCCTGTGCATGCATGGTCTCTATACTGCCTCCCCTGCTCACCTGGGGCACTTGAGGGAGGGGAAAGGAGCGGGATGAATAGTGTGCTCCTTCCTTCCACAAACCTACATTCTACCATGGGAAACTCCCCCGTCAGGTGATTGAAAAGTGGCCTGCTCACTCCTAATGCATTGAAGGAACCACGGCAGAAAAGGTGATATTTGCTCAGTGCCATTACCTTATTTGCGAAGAGGAAAGCCTGGTCACGACATAAAGCAGAGACCGAAGTGTCTAGATGAGACATCAGTCACTGTCATACAGAATTCTTTCAACCAATCACAGCACTTGAGAATGTGAACTGATTTGTAAATGGTGCATTTACAGTATATAGCACCTAGTGCTTTATATTCACCCAGTGACACACCCATTCATACACCGATGGCGTCATCAGAAACCATGCAAGGCACAACCAGCACATTGGGAGCAATGTGTGGTTGTATCCCCTGAGCCAACATTATTTCGTTGAGTGGTACTTCTGCCCAAATCCTGCAACTTCCGCCCCAAAGAACATGATACACTCCGTCTACACTACAGCATTGGTCTTGCCCAGCGTGGGTGGCCATGTCATAAACATGCTTGGATGATAATCTATGCCAGGGGTGCCCCAAAAGGTAGATTGTGATCTACCAATAGATCACACAGGCTCTGCAGGTAGATCACATGACGGTCTCCTAAAATAACTCAAACCCCAAACACTTTGTTTTGAAACGTTAGAAGAAAACCTTCCAATTCTCTCTCTATTTTTGAAAGTGCGTTTCTCACTGTATAAAACTAACACCATCGCTGCTATTTCAATTAAGCTCCCACTTTCTGTGCTTGGAATGGATTTTAAACTATTTTCAGCCATGGGATAATCAAAATTTTGATGTGTAGATTTTGTTGAGCCGGTCATTTTGAAAGTACAGTAGCTCTCACGTCAAAAAGTGTGGGCACCCCCTGATCTGTGCACACATCAAGGTCAAGGTCAAGGTAAACTTTATTGTCCACGAGGGAAATTTGTCTTGGGCTTACACCCCTACTGCAGCCATACATGAAACATCAGAGACAAGCACAGACACACAGACAGTGACACAACATTACACAATGGTACAGGGTCGTCTTAAGTGATCGCTACTGTTTCAAAGCCTCATTCAGCATTTTAGTTGACGCTGGTACAAATGACTTTTTAAACCTGATGTATTTCCACTTTGGTTCTTTATACCTGCATTTAATGCAGGCATATGCATTTAAACCACTAAATGTGCAGGGCTGCATACATGTAGAGTTGACCACTTGCCATCAGGCTCCTTAGACGCCATTCACACAACCCTGATTCACCCCATTCAATCTGATAGATCCAGAGTGTATTCTGAGATCCGCAATGATAAGACCAGCTCCATTAATTTCCAATGGGAGGCACATGGTTCGACTTGCCAAACTATTACCCTTCTCCATCTAGACAAGTCAAGATTTTCACATCCATTCACCTGACTCCCATTGGAAATAAATTGAGCTAGCCTGATTACGGCTGGGCTGATCTCATGAAAACCTTCTGGGTTTATCAGATTGAAAGGTGTGAATAGTGCCTTAGAGTGCCTTTAGGAAAAAAGGAAGAGTTATAGGCCTTGTGTGACTTTGTATTAACTGCAGTGGACATTTTGAATAAGATAGTCTGTAGATAGCTCTACCACCTAATCCCTATAGCGTTGACGTCTCACGGGAATGGATTCATATAGTATTTTAATGCATGTGTGCATTTTATGTAATGATCTTTTTATTGTCGCATACCGACTGCCAGTGCAAGTGCCAAAGGCACAGTTTCATTTCATGAAAGATTTAAGGGACAATAAGAGCTTTTTCTTTAGACTTGTAAAAGCTCACATTACTAGTTATTGGTCTTCAGTGTGGGAACACAGGCAAACATTGTCTGATTTATACATGCAATTTTACGCTTTTACATTTTGCAACCCCAAGGGAGCAGGTCATAAAGAAGTGTCAGATCCATATTTCAACATGTTAGCACAACACAAAGCACACACCCTCCTCCTAAACATGGTTGGTGCCATGTTTATCACCTGTGTCACCAGGTTATTATGGGCACGTTCATATCGGAATGCACCTTTTCATTTGACCAGCAGGGGCGGATCTAGGCATGGGTATGGGGGGGCAATGCCCCCCTAAATACCCAGTCTGCCCCCCCAAACATGATGCCATGCAAAACAACCCAAGATACTAACTAACTACAGCTGCACCACTAAACCAACAGAAAACTCTCTGAGTCACCTTGTGACATTTGACCTCAAACCCTTAGATCTCCGACCCCCCCATATGTTGATCTTTCTCCACCTGTCATTCCCGTTCTGACATTACAAATGTTGACCTGACCTCATCAAAACCTGTATATTCAAGGCATGCTCCATATAATATGGCCTGTACAGAACTCATTCCATGATCAGATTAATCCTCACGTTACTATTTACTGGTGCAAACTGTTAAGGGGAATTACACCCATTTTAGTACAAATGGAACCAAATGAACCCTAACAGGTCTATTTGGTTCCATTTCTACACTCTCAGAAAAAAAGGAATAATCCTCCATTTCTAGGAAACAGTATGGGGGGGGGGGGGGGGGGGGACTTTTTAGTATAACCACACAACATCTCTAACGTACCGTATATTAATGACATAGTGAATTGTAAATGTTGAAAATGGGTGGAATTCCCCTTTAAGTATTCCAATCAATAAATCCATTCGGGTACAGCTTTACTGCATAGCACCTGGGGGGCAAGTAATCTAGGAGAGCTACAGTACTGGAACAGTAATACCACAGGAAGACATACGCACATCCTGGTGGCCTCGCCCATCCAATCAAGCAGCCAGCAGCCCTCCATATCAACGGGCATGGCCTCCATCCATCTGACCGGACAGGTGCTGATTGGGGATCAGCCTGGCCAACGCTAAATCTTCACCATAATCATTAGTGCAGAAGTCACTAAACTGACCCCAGCATAGTGTTACCATCATGTGCTCAGCCTCCCATAGCTCAGCAGGGCCATGGTTGAGGATGGATGGAGGAAATTAGACTGGTGGAAAGACACATGCATGCAGGTACCCGGGTGCATGTACACACACACACAAACACATGTTCATATGCATATGCATATGTTCTATGCATCACGCAGGCTACTTTATTCTGGAGGTTCATCGACGTCAAAGATGTTCCTTATAAATCACGCATGTGTGCATGCATGCACGCACACACAGACACGTACCTAATAATTAGGTGCACACTCCGAGGTGGTCGATAATGGGCTGTCTAATGGCAGATTTCCGACAAAGAATTAGAATCATCTCATTCACCTCTTATCTGTTCCAGTCCCATCGGTGTTAGAAGTGGTCTTATGATTCACCGGCCCCCTATTATTAGACATAAGAGCAGCTATTATTGGGGACACACTGTACTGATGGTTTGTGATGGTTTGTGAAGATACCACAACATCTCTGTTTAAACCAAATCGCTCTTTGATGCACTTCAATTTAAGTTTGTTATTTTTGCTGATCTCAACCGTTGTCTTGTTGTTACTGCTTTGTAAAATGCATCGGATGTAGGCCCATTTATGGCATCTTTAGGCATATAGTTCTCCTCTGGAGCAACAGTAGCCAGCATTTCATGTAACTAATCAAACTAGCCTCTCAGGAAACAGAATGCACAGAAATATCAATTACTTTTTTCCCAATGATATTATTGTGACAGCAAGTCACTTTTACTATGAAAACCTGTTAGCACCGATTGGTGCTGACGCCATGGTCTAGTGCCGTTTCCATTTTGCATCTTCCGTTTGCATATGTTTTGCAACACGTGCAGTGACTGCAGTTTGCTCTTAGTCTCAATGTGATCAAGGCACCAGGCCCCTGTGTCCCTTACAGTACACAAGCAGTTGAAGTGCTACCTAAACTACAAGTCACAGATGCAGAGTAGAGTATGCACTTGCAGCAAAAACATTTTCTTCACCCAGAAAGGGCACTACAGACAGTGCAGGTGTATTGTTAAATCGAGAGTGATCAATAACTGGGCACTTTCGTTTTTCCTTGTACACTCCCTGATTTAAGGGAGTCTTGCACTTTGACGCATAGCGTGAAGCCACAAAAGGGAATAAATGTTTCAGTTTCACATAAACATCTCAGTCCTGGGCAAGCATGAACAAAGTGGATGAACCTTCAGCCGACTGTACAGACCCCCCGTGCGGACCCCTGCAGTCGACATATTATAGACTAGTTTAAAGCCTAGGTTAGGCTTTAAAGAGCTTCCTCTCCACAATATAAAAATCGTATATCTCCACCGTGACACCACTGTGGTCGTTTCCTTTCAAGACAAGAAAGAGCTTCATTGATCCTCCATCGATTGAGGCTAAATGAAACTAAAGCTAAACCAGGGGAGAGTCAGTTGAGTCCAGTCCAGTAATTTGGATAGAAATGCGAGGCACTTCATCGATGTCGGTCAGAGACCAGACACAATAAACAGTGAGGTCTGATGTATCTTTGTCATAGGCCTATTGTCGCGTACCAACAACGACAATCTCACAACGTGTCACAGAGGCTATGCATTGTGAACAGTGTGTGCGTGCCTTTATTTAACATCCAGCATTCTTCATTAGTAAACACCTACCCAAGGATATGTACATATAGCAATTGAAATAGTCTCTCAATGTTTCTTATATCATTACTGTTATTGTATAAAGGTGACTCATGATATTTAGGAAAGACGTGCAATCAGTGTCCTTTTGTCTATTGAAAAGACTGAGGTCACCAAAGATCAACACCACATCATGTAACAATGAAGGTAGTTATATAAGTAAGAATTAAATTCCGATTAAAAAAATAAAAATAAATAACTTCTGATAAATGCTCAAAAACAATGATTACATTACAAGAGACGAGACTTAACAAAACTAGAAAAGTGTGCTCTGTTGAGGGCATATCTTCACCAGGTCGGGTTGCAGCAGTCAAAATACAAGCAAAGGGAATTAGTTTTCTACCAACTGCGCATTTGTGGCACCCGATATGGGCAGGAGCACCATATCAGCACAGGAGGGGGGATGTCGGCCTGGTTGAGATAGGAATAATTCTTAATAACTGGCTATATCAAAAAGATTGTAGAGATATCCAGCACCGAGTAAAGGGAACTGATTTGGGTTATGGAAATTGATTTTTGGAACTCAACTCTTCATCATAACCATGAAGAATAGCATCGTAGACATCATGGGCCAATGAGGTTGCACCTAATCAGGCGTCTCATCATAGAGTTCATAATTACAGCCACAGGGAAACAGTGAGCGTTGCTTACTACATTATCTCTGTTATGTTTGATCACTGTGCCATGACGAAATAAGCTGGAAATAGAGATATGCGTCATTTACGAAGTTCAAAGTGCAATTCTGTTGCCCCTTTGAAAGCATTAGAAAAGAAGATGATAGAATGTTACCATTATTAATCCCCATAGGGAAATGTATGAATAACTGTATACATACGTGTGCATTGGGGTCTTATATCGGACAAGTAATAGTATATGAACTCTATTTTCCTACTTCTACGGTAGCACATGCTCACTCCATCACCTTGTCGTTCAGTGTTTAGTGGGTATACCAGAAAATACTTTTGGGTTTTTCAATTTCAGCCTATCAGGAAAGCATATCAGCTTATCTATTTTTGCGTTCCAATTCCAAATACCAATTTTGTTTGCCTTTGTATCCTTACTCCCAATTTCACATATTTATTCTGAAATTTTCTCTTCTGATTGTGCCCGCATGTCAGGGTGACTGATGGGCTGTGTCCGATTCTATGAAGACACATTGAGGGTGAACATCCCACTCCATATTCGCGTGTACAGTTACTGCGTTTGGAACTCTGTATGGTTGAGTCAGAGTGATGTCAGAAGTCCACCTGCCTTCCCATTACTCAATTTTAATACAATACACAATCTAGGCACTAGCCAGCCCCTCCAACATCTGTTTTTCTGATATGTTGTTGTCGCATGCACACACTCCCTGGATGCCAACAATGAATCTCTGCCCAACGGTTTTTTTTAACAATGGCCCATGTAGGCAAAACACATTTATCTAGATCACACTTTTTATCCAAACAATGCAGAATTTGGTGTACACTCTCTCTATATTCATGTGATCAAAACGGACCTGCACCATTTCCCATACATATTCCGTCCTGATTGGCTAAGATGGACTTCCAAAGTTTGCATAATTGGTCCATTCAAACAAAATGCCACAAAACAAACAGTGTGCAGTTTCTGTACCATTATATGCATTTCCACTAGGCCAATGACAGATGCCATTGTTTATTATTTTTTATTTTGTACAAAAACAGCCTCATGGTGTCACACAGATTTCATCCAAATCTCATGCAAATCGGTACATGTGATCTCTGTAGTCAAGTGATCGTGATGAGTCTGTTGTATTTACTCCTAAATATATTGCTAAACATCACACACATTCCTATCCTCCAGGCCACTTTTTCTCCTACCATACATCACATCGTAAAATAAGGGTAAATTACAAAGTAATCTTGGTTAAAATGTGGTGGAGCAATGCTTTGAACTGACCAAATGACCAAAATGTTAATGTTAATGTAATTTTAAGATCATCAATGTTGGGAGAGACAGAGAGAGAGGGAGTGATGTGGCAGCCAAGTCTATGGATTTCATCTATAACAAAATGCCCCACCATGGGTTAATGTGGTTTACATTTCTGATCCAAATTCCAATTGTGTCACATTTACAGTACATATCGCCTATTAGACGTTTTGTTGTATTTGAATAAAATCCGGAATTCTCTCTAAAGCTAGCAGTATTTTAGTAGGTCTTGGAATTGCAAACCCCTAGACCTACTGTTTTATATAGAATCCCAAATAAACATAGACTTCATTATGTGTAGTCCTTTGTGACTGTCCTTTCACTCGAGTTTGATTTGCGTTTCATTACCGTGGCTTATATGCCAAGTGTTAGGTACAACAAATATTGTAGAGACAGTGTAGGGACAGTGTGTGTGTGTGTGTGTGTGTGTGTGTGTGTGTGTGTGTGTGTGTGTGTGTGTGTGTGTGTGTGCACGTGCACATGCACATGCACTTCCTACGCAAGACTCCCAGTGTCTTTCTCGCCACTTCAAAATTGTGCGCAAAGCAAAGCGTATATACTGTATATTCATACAATTGTTTTGCATTTCACCATCCCATAGCTTTTCCTCCCTCTTCTCTCCTACATGTTCTTTCCTCAACAGTCTCTCTCTCTCCCTCTCCCTCTCCCTCCCTCCCTCTCCCTCCCTCCATTCGGCTGACACTTGGCAGTCCACAGAGCTCTTGGTGTTGTCTGCTGTCATTTGGAACCATGTTCACACTCAACAGCTGTCTGCCAATAAAGACTCTCAATGGAGAACTTAATGGGAGAGCTAAACACGACTGCATGCCACGGCGGGAAGATATAACTAAACACATGTAGGCTACTAAAGAAAGTTACTACCTAAATACAATTTAGATGCAAGTTTACGCACCAAAATAAAGACGATTAAATAACGTTTGCTAATCAGAACTTTTTTTTTTTTATATATATATATATATATATATATATATATATATATATATATATATATATATATATATATATATATATATATATATATATATATATATATATATATATATATATATATTTGCAATTGTTAGTACAATGATAACTTGTGTTAAATGACTATTATATCCAAATTAAAGCTTCAGTATAATTTCAATTTTAAAAATGAATAGCGATTCACATTTAGGAAAAGTGACTCGATTTACTCCAATTTAATTGGTTCATTTTACCCACAGCTGCAAAACATTACCAGAATAATACTCCAGAAAACGTTTTTGCTAAATTATTCACATGGTTCCATCCATAAGCAAACACATGAGATATTAAAATTTATACCTGGTTAAATTATCTTTGTTATAGGCTAATATATTAGTAATTTTACTTGAACTGTCATACAAAACGCTAACCACTTCAGTCCTATATTTCGGGTATTTGAGAATATTAATTGTTACTTTAAATACATTCTTATGCCAATATTTTTGTACTTTTACTCAAGCAAGTTGAATACTTGACTATAGTGATACTATCCTCAATTTAATCACAACTTATCCAGTCAAACATGAGCACTGTTCCATCGACCCCCAACTATTATTAACCATTTTGAACTATAGATATACTGATACCGCACTGTCTGGCGTGATTTTACAGGGATATGAACACCATTTATTCCTTAATTGGTTCCATAATGGGTAACACTAACACACCATTCCATAGATGTGTAATATAATCTTGCTATATTGAATCCACAATACAATACATTGGATAGAGAAGGTCTCTAAAAGGATCATCAAATGAAATGTGCAAACATTAAGAGTGTTTGTGAAGAGCAGCAGCTCCATGCATGTCTCTCTCTCTGGCATTGTACACCATGCTGCCATTCACCAGGGTGTGATTCTAGCTTTGGGGGACATTCACTGAAATAAAAAACAGTTGGCTTATAAAAATCGAATGTCAAATGTAAAACTACATCAGATTACCGTAATGTCTTTTCTTTTGTTATAGAAGCTCTTACTCAACCAGTAAACTATAGGCTACCCCCCATTCTTTCAAAAAACAACAATTGTGTCCACAACCGTGGACAAAATTGTGTCCGAGGTCAATAGTGCTTTTATAAAACGCTTTCATCCAAAGCGCTTTAAAGGGATTATATGCACTTATACCGTACATGCATTGACCTGCACATCAGGAGCACGCGCACACGCACACGCACACGCACACACACACACACACACACACACACACACACACACACACACACACACACACACACACACACACACACACACACACACACACATACGATCGATTATGCACAAAATGTCTTTGTCAGTGAGACAGGGAACAAACTTGCTCCACCCCCCTATGGAGAGGTTCATACGTCTTATCATATCCATGTAACAGTGTATCCATATTTATCGCCTCATATGGAGTTTGTGATCTCAGAGTATGTGTCACGCTCACACAGATTGTTCTGGAGCATCCCAGGAGCCGCCGCCCAATAGGATACGACGCAACATCATTTTCATCTTAACAAGGGAGAAATGTCTGTCTGAGTCATATCCCTGATCAGCTTCCTCTCACCAGTGTGTGACAGGGCCGGATCTAGGCATGGGCATGGGGGGGCAATGCCCCCATATATGCCCCCACTGCCCCACCAAGCATGATGGCATGCAAACAACCCAAATTTCGAAGATATTTCAAATTAAAGTGCTTATATTTAACATGATTTCAACCCTACTACTGCTACAAACTAACTATAATTGTGGCACCACTAATTTCTAAACCAACAGCATTTCATCATTGAAAACAGAAAACTCTCTGAGTCAGACCTTTAGCTGTGTCTATTGCAACTTCAACGACAACTGCTTACTTGCCTATAAGTCCTGTACAAGATATAAATCTGTTACATCTGGGCCTGGTGTGTGAGGTGTTGCATGCCGTTTGTCTACCAAGCTTTCTCTGTTTGTGCTCTGCTGAAATCCCAAGGGATTTTTTTTTACACAATCAAGGTCCTTGATACTGTATTCACCCAGGGGTGTTATGCCATTTGCCCCCAGAAATGAAATGAATGAACTGCTTGAGTCATGAGTACATCCACACAGTCTGAATTTGAACGATAAAGCGATGCAATTTTCATTCGGAGCGAGGTCACTTTTTCACAGCTAGGCCCCAGGCTAATAATCAGTAACAATAGTCGGTATGAATAAGGCATCAACTATGAATAGGTTATGGAGGCGCGCATCAAGCAATTATGTTCATCGATTTCCTCTCATCCCACTCTGTCTACCCATCCATATATGGAGCTAGCTGACCTGTTCTGACATTCCACATGTTGATCTGACCTCAAACCCTGTACACTCACACTCCGTATATCGTCAGTGCACGCAAGCTCACCCTTGATGGAGTCGCGCTTATCGCCTTGAGGTGTCTTACTGATACACAGTATTATAATAAGTATACTTAGTATTATCATATTTAAGCTTTAATTATTGATTATCGATTCTGTCACATTGCAGCATTGCATCGCATCACAGAATTAATCTTTTGCCTGTTTGTTTTGACACCATGTGCATGCACCTCTTTCTTCATCCTGGAAAGGGAAGATGGAAGATCGTAAAAAAGGTTTATTTGTGTTTATCTAGCTCTCTTTGCACGTTCTGTTTTTTATTTACCCAGAAGTTCCAAAGCCATTTAATAGTAATGGACTCCGCAACTCCCAGGTCCCAGCTGAACCTCCCCCCACACACCCCCTGCCCACAAAGTTGGATCAGTCAGGGATAATGAATAAAGGGCAGTAAACAGGACCGGACTGTTCTACTGCCGTGGTAATTGCATTAATTAATCTTTTGCCCCTGAGATCCTATAAGCCCCCTGGTTGGGGAATCAGTAAAACTTGAAAAAGAAAAAAGCTAATTAAGTCTCCTTACAAAAGGGAAAAGGGTTGCGGAATCAACAACATCAATTCAGAAGACATATAGCAGAAACACAAACTCAACATGCAGGTTGGAGTCTATGGGTGAAAGAAGTATTTCTTGATTAAACCTTTAGGACGTACGTAAAGAGCATTAGGAAAAAAATTGGGGAATGTTAAAATTCACCAGCAAATAAAGACCCCAACAACTAAGTGCACAGTGGGGCAGGTTTTTAATTTACCAGTGGATAAAACAGTCTCCAGCAGGCCTGGACCAGGGAAACTGGGAGATGACGGAGATGTCAGGGGATGCCGAGGTGATACAAAACTACCGGTATAAAGGCTATAAAAATGGTACCGAATGCCTCCCTGCTTAGCACTCAGCATCAAATGTTGAATTGGGGGCTAGTCCCTGTGACATACTAGGGCCAGGGCATTACGCTTACACTATGGAAACAGAAGTTCATGCCAGGTTACTTAGACATTTCTGGGTGGGAGCATGCTCATTACTTGCAAACATCATGTTGGATGTCACATTGGCAAGTTGGAGTGTAGTTCTAGTTTTTTGTTTGCCAACCAAATTCACATAACACAAGCTGGTAAATACTATAAGTTGATGGCAAGTGGCATCATCATACGTCTCATCTCAAAATGTTCTCTTGTTTGGGACCATATCAAAGCATTGAATGTATACGTGCATGTCTATGTGAGGTACCAGAAATCAGACCAACAATGTGTTTAGGACATGTCCTAAAGATCCCATGCATACTTGTTGAGATGATCTATTACCTATACTAAGCATAGGATATGATTTTGGTTATTGCCATTCTGGAGGAGATCCATAATTAACTCCCATCATGATATACATATTTTTGACAATCTTTTTTGTTTAAATTGTGTGACGTCACGTCCATATATGGAGTGAGTGACACATTCCCTAATATGGACTGCGTGACACACAGAGGTTGTGATGGACTCACTCAGACATTTCCAGCTGTCTTTCATAGTAATCTCGCTCACTGTGTTTGCAAAAACGGCAAACCACTGCATTACTCAATATGCCCTTTTATGGGCATATACTATACTTAGTTGATCAATGATATCCATGAATAGGCATACATGGGATAGGACAAGAACCAACAAATACAGGGATCACCTTATTTGGGCAATTGGGCATATTGGTGGGACCAATGGCGCGACAGCAGGGCGGATCTAGGCATGGGCAAGGGGGGGCAATGCCCCCCTAAATGCCCAGTCTGCTCCACCAAACATGATGGCATGCAAAACAACCCAAGATATTTCAAATTAAAGTGCTTATATTTAAAAACACTACTACTGCTACTAACTAACTACAGTTGTGGCACCACTAAACCAACAGCATTTCATCGTTGAAAACAGAAAACTCTCTGAGTCAGACCTTTAGCTTTATGCATGCTACGTGTCTGTTGCAACTTCAACAACAACTGATGTTATTATTGATGCTTTACTTGACTTATATAAGCCCTGTAACCGAAAATGGTGTGGGGGGGGGGGGTTCATCGCCCATGGCGCGGAGCGACACAGGCGATGAAGGCACCCCCATAAGACTGTGTAGCAGCCAGAATTCATAATATAGTACTATTGTCTGCCCTCTACTACACTTGTAAACTTGTAAAGTTAAAGGTGAGACATCCCTTTCTAGAGTCATGGTGAATGTTTACTCAAGTGCATCTAAGGGTCAAGGTTGTCTTTATTTTTCAGTACACAATCGGAATACAGAAGGAAAAGAAAAACACCATGAAATATATATAATAAAATATCGCACACTCCAACTCCACAAGTGCAAAGGTCGGGCAATCTCTGAGTATTTTGATTGACAAAGGAACACATGTGTTCCTTTGTCAGTGTTTAAATCTATTATACTGTAGAAGGAGGTAGGGCACACACACATGCCATTCTTTTGGCCAAGGATTACTTCATTAGAAAAAAATGGGGGTGGGGGGTGGCCTTGAATCAGTGGCATTCACTGTTGTCCAGAAACACAATAAATATCTATGCAGGTCAGGCTCTGCCAGTGGACCAAATAAGTGGACAAATTAAGCCCCCTCATCTGTGCAATTTCCTTTGACTCAGCCAATTGATTGCTATGGAAACCCCACACCTGCCAATTCATTACTTAACCAGTATACAAAGCATGATGGGATGTTAATTGCTCATTGTATACCACATATACAATTTATGAACTAGAAAAATATAAATAAAAAGAAAAGTAGGTCTAAACACATTCTCAAAATTTGAGTTGACTTGAGCTTTTGTGTGAGCTGACTTCAAAAAGGAGAAGTCAACTCACACAATGTCCGAGTTGACCTGTTACCTTTTGGCTTAGTAAGATGCTGTATTTGGTCAGGACATATTCAAGTCCTGCAGTAGACTAGTCTGTCAGAATATGTTGTATTTTTCCACTGCATTACCTTTCCCGCTTTCATTTGTCACTGATTTACCATCAAGAACAATTACAGTACATTAGCATGGCGATGAGAGCTGTAGGCTACAGCCTGTTCCTGGCCTCTCGCATGACTCCTTCAACCACACTGTCATCTACTGGTCGTTTTTAGGCTTCACACATGCCACATATGATTGGCTTTTACATACAATGCATGCATATTGACAGTAACTTTTACATACAACGCATGCATCTAGGTTCTATGCATGCATTGTAGGCCTATGTAATAGTGGCGCCCAATTTGGGCATTGGGCGTATGAGTTCATCTTATGTCATGTTGATGGAGCATGTCCCGGTACGGACCTGAATGAGTGGTATTAACATGGAAAGGAATGTTTGAATTAACTGTGACTGGTTCCCCACTGCCATAAAACTGGCCCCTGATAGATAACGCTTGCTTGTGTAAACAGTGGAGTTAGACCCTCTCCTCTCAGTGAAATAGGACCCCTGCATGGAGACCCCATGTCCACATGCTAGTGAGTTACATCCTGGTCCTCAAAACACTTCCTGATAAGCAACCAATGGTGTCAATTGGCTGGAGTCATACACCAAAGGGGATGGCTTACGGAAGTGACTATACTGCTTGCATGAGTGAAATTAATCAGATTCACCAAAGCAAGCACAGCAGAAGCATCGTACCTTGTGCAGCCCGGCTGGGAGCGCAAAGAAACCAATATAACCAGAGACCACATAGACCAAACGGTAAATATATTGGAAATGTTATAATGATTGTATTCTGCAAATATATATGTAATTGTGAGAGTATTATCTGTGTGATTTACATGAATTCTATATTTTCTGTCTCTTTCTGTATACAGATTTATTACCTACTGCTACTGACTATTGTTCAATGTGTACTAACCTCTAGATTATGAACTATGTTATGCATGCTAATTAAATAAATATATGCCAAAATACATATTGAATCAATTCTTTAGTGTTAGATAAGACCATTGAGCAAGAGTAATAAATAGACCCTATGTGATCGCTGGACCCTTCCAATGGGGTTAACTGGCGTGAAAGGCTATGAATAGCGAATAACTTCGTGACCGGTTAAAAAGTTGGACAGTAATAGCTACTGCCACTTCCCACGATCAAGGTGATCATTAATAAACAGCCTTATCATCAATAAATTACCGTATTTCACAAACATATAGACCTGTAGTAGGCTATCTGGAATCCCTTCTCATCTGAGTCTCAGAAATAAAAACATAATGTGAAAAGATAAAATAAATTAAGATAACTAGGGCTGGGACTTTAACTGATTAATTGAGATTAATTAATCACAGAAACAATAACGCGATTAACAAAATTAACTCATCTTAATCGCCACACAGACCCCAAAACTAAAGATTTCTTTTGCTTTTATCCACAATTCCAGGCTGGATTTCAGAAACAATGTCACAGTCAAACATACAGATCAAAATGACCATTAATCTTCTACATTCTCTAGTTGTGTAGAATTGGACTAATTCAGATGGTGAATATTTTAACTCTTGAGAGTGTAAACATGAAACCAAATGGACCCGCAAGGGTCCATTTGGTTTCATGTTTACGCTCTCAAAGAGTTACATCTGGTTAACCAACTTTTGATCTAGTTAACCTAATTTTGATCTGGTTAACCAACTTGCAGTGTCGACATAGTTTTGATTTAGATAAACTCTCACATGCTACACGAGCCTGTTTTAATTGACAAAAAAATGCTTCTTGGGTCAAATATTGGTATGTGATTAATTGAGATTAATTAATTACAAAGCTTCAAATTAATTAGATCAAAAATTTTAATCGAGTCCCACCCCTAAAATTAAGATAACTAAATGACCACCATTAGGGCCTATAGGCAACTGAATCACAGAACACATGTGGAGGGCAAACAAACAAACGATCCCAAAAGGGACAAATATTTTTTTGCTTCTATCCCGCATCCCTGATATGGGAAAACTGTACCGCAGTGAAGTTAGTTTTAAGTTGGATATTCGACAGACATTCGACAGACATTCGCTCCGAAATGCTAATATTTACATATAAAAATTAATCAAAAATATTTACAGATTTGAAATGTAAAAATAAGAGGTGTATCTCATGCAGCCAGGAGAGTACTATGATCCCACACTGATTTTGAGTCAATTGATCACATGACCTGGAAGCTATTGAGCAAAAATGCTAATATTTACATATAAAAATTAATCAAAAATATTTTTAAAAATTGATCAAAAATATTTACAGATTTGAAATGTAAAAATAAGAGGTGTATCTCATGCAGCCAGGAGAGTACTATGATCCCACACTGATTTTGAGTCAATTGATCACATGACCTGGAAGCTATTGAGCAAAAATGCTAATCAATCAATCAATCAATCTTTATTCAGGAACTCTCAGGGGGTCCATAGAAAGACAATACAGCAACAATACACAACCATAAAACACAGCATTACAGACAACATAAACAAACACCACCAATACACAAACATATCCACACTAACGAAACATAGACCACCAACACTACACAGACATACAAATATCAATACAAGAAACATAAAAGATGCATAGGCAATCAGTGGACATAAAAAAGGCTACAGCGCCAGTGGCGCCACAGACTTGAGCTATATCTAAAAGTGCTTTTGGTGGGATCAACCAATTTCATTAGAATGGGGTTAACAGATTCATTCAACCGACACATAAATCTGTACATCAAGTTCCTTAGAAGGGCTTTGAAGGTGGGTATCCCTATATTCACAAACAGTGTGCTGGCGCTGTGCCATCTAGGCACACGCAGTAACAACCGCAGGGCATCATTGTATGCTACATTTAGTCTCTGCATAGATTTAACCTTATATCTAACCCACAACTGGGCAGTATATAATGGTGTGCAGTAGGCTCTAAAAAGTGAAGCTTTAACTTCAGGGGAACACATGTGGAATTTCCTCCTAAGCATATTTGCTTGTGCATATAGTTTACTACATTGCCTGTGAATGTCTCTGTCATCTGACAAATCATCAGACATGTAGTGACCCAGATACTTAATTTCATTGCACACACTAAGAGCCTTGCCACTCAGGTAAAACGTAGGAAAGACTGCCCTCCTATCGTCTTTCGAGCGTACAACCATGATGTTACTTTTCTCTGCGTTATACTTGATGTCAAAGCAAGCTCCATACTGAGAGCAAATAGAGAGTAGTTCTTGTAATCCAGCACTACATGGAGAGAGAGCCACCAAATCATCCGCGTACATGAAGTGATTGGTAATGGTGTCTCCTACAATACAACCAGTTTTACACTTATTTAGACAGCTGGACAAATCGTCCATGAAGACATTGAACAAATAGGGTGAGAGGATCCCTCCCTGTCTCACACCATTACTGACTTTAAAGCCTGCAGACACAGAGCTGCCCCATCTAATATGTACGAGCTGGTTTGCGTACCAAAAAGCTAGGATGCGGACTATGTATTTAGATATTTACATATAAAGATTAATCAAAAATATTTTTAAAAATTAATCAAAAATATTTACAGATTTGAAATGTAAAAATAAGAGGTGTATCTCATGCAGCCAGGAGAGTACTATGATCCCACACTGATTTTGAGTCAATTGATCACATGACCTGGAAGCTATTGAGCAAAAATGCTAATATTTACATATAAAAATTAATCAAAAATATTTTTAAAAATTAATCAAAAATATTTACAGATTTGAAATGTAAAAATAAGAGGTGTATCTCATGCAGCCAGGAGAGTACTATGATCCCACACTGATTTTGAGTCAATTGATCACATGACCTGGAAGCTATTGAGCAAAAATGCTAATATTTACATATAAAAATTAATCAAAAATATTTTTAAAAATTAATCAAAAATATTTACAGATTTGAAATGTAAAAATAAGAGGTGTATCTCATGCAGCCAGGAGAGTACTATGATCCCACACTGATTTTGAGTCAATTGATCACATGACCTGGAAGCTATTGAGCAAAAATGCTAATATTTACATATAAAAATTAATCAAAAATATTTTTAAAAATTAATCAAAAATATTTACAGATTTGAAATGTAAAAATAAGAGGTGTATCTCATGCAGCCAGGAGAGTACTATGATCCCACACTGATTTTGAGTCAATTGATCACGTGACCTGGAAGCTATTGAGCAAAAATGCTAATATTTACATATAAAAATTAATCAAAAATATTTTTAAAAATTAATCAAAAATATTTACAGATTTGAAATGTAAAAATAAGAGGTGTATCTCATGCAGCCAGGAGAGTACTATGATCCCACACTGATTTTGAGTCAATTGATCACATGACCTGGAAGCTATTGAGCAAAAATGCTAATATTTACATATAAAAATTACTCAAAGATATTTACAGATTTGAAATCTAAAAATAAGAGGTGTATCTCATGCAGCCAGGAGAGCACTATGATCCCACACTGATTTTGAGTCAATTGATCACATGACCTGGAAGCTATTGAGCAAAAATGCTAATAATTACATATAAAAATTAATCAAAAATATTTACAGATTTGAAATGTAAAAATAAGAGGTGTATCTCATGCAGCCAGGAGAGTACTATGATCCCACACTGATTTTGAGTCAATTGATCACATGACCTGGAAGCTATTGAGCAAAAATGCTAACATTTACATATAAAAATTAATCAAAAATATTTACAGATTTAAAATGTAAAAATAAGAGGTGTATCTCATGCAGCCAGTGGAGTACTATGATCCCACACTGATTTTGAGTCAATAGCTTCCAGGTCATGTGATCAATTGACTCAAAATCAGTGTGGGATCATAGTACTCCACTGGCTGCATGAGATACACCTCTTATTTTTACATTTCAAATCTGTAAATATTTTTGATTAATTTTTATATGTAAATATTAGCATTTTTGCTCAATAGCTTCCAGGTCATGTGATCAATTGACTCAAAATCAGTGTGGGATCATAGTACTCTCCTGGCTGCATGAGATACACCTCTTATTTTTACATTTCAAATCTGTAAATATTTTTGATTAATTTTTATAT
This sequence comes from Benthosema pterotum, assembly GCA_039105355.1. Classification (NCBI taxonomy): domain Eukaryota; kingdom Metazoa; phylum Chordata; class Actinopteri; order Myctophiformes; family Myctophidae; genus Benthosema; species Benthosema pterotum. The sequence continues at coordinate 50,075,604 of CM076965.1, forward strand.
GGAAATATTAGCATTTTTGCTCAATAGCTTCCAGGTCATGTGATCAATTGACTCAAAATCAGTGTGGGATCATAGTACTCCACTGGCTGCATGAGATACACCTCTTATTTTTACATTTCAAATCTGTAAATATTTTTGATTAATTTTTATATGTAATTATTAGCATTTTTGCTCAATAGCTTCCAGGTCATGTGATCAATTGACTCAAAATCAGTGTGGGATCATAGTACTCTCCTGGCTGCATGAGATACACCTCTTATTTTTACATTTCAAATCTTTAAATATTTTTGATTAATTTTTATATGTAATTATTAGCATTTTTGCTCAATAGCTTCCAGGTCATGTGATCAATTGACTCAAAATCAGTGTGGGATCATAGTACTCTCCTGGCTGCATGAGATACACCTCTTATTTTTACATTTCAAATCTGTAAATATTTTTGATTAATTTTTAAAAATATTTTTGATTAATTTTTATATGTGAATATTAGCATTTTTGCTCAATAGCTTCCAGGCCATGTGATCAATTGACTCAAAATCAGTGTGGGATCATAGTACTCTCCTGGCTGCATGAGATACACCTCTTATTTTTACATTTCAAATCTGTAAATATTTTTGATTAATTTTTAAAAATATTTTTGATTAATTTTTATATGTAAATATTAGCATTTTTGCTCAATAGCTTCCAGGTCATGTGATCAATTGACTCCAAATCAGTGTGGGATCATAGTACTCTCCTGGCTGCATGAGATACACCTCTTATTTTTACATTTCAAATCTGTAAATATTTTTGATTAATTTTTATATGTAAATATTAGCATTTCGGAGCGAATGTCTGTCGAATATCCAACTTAAAACTAACTTCACTGCGGTGGAAAAACTGTAGGACCCTATGGCGCGTCAATCATTTGCCAGAGTGACATGAAAAGTTTGTGAACAGTGACTTTTCCATGTGATAATGTTCCATCTGGAACATGGTTTAGAATGATTTCATACTCAGTTCATACTTGTGCCATAACAGAAGGACTTTATCTGTACTTTCTATCAAACAATCAAGTATCATTTCAGTGCACAGTTGATGCATAACATCCATGCACTTGCCGTTCAAAAAAAGCCACATACAGCTTTATACGTTGTATAATCAGTAGCTGTCAAAATCATCGTTCCATTCTGTGTGAGTGTGTCTATAATATCCCCAAGTTTAAAGAGATAATAAAGCTCTCTTTGATGGTCCGTTCAGCTGAAAACGTCCATAGTCACCTTCATACATGTTACACAGGGAAGGATTATCCAACGGGCACGTTGGGCCCAGGCCCAGGGGCCCCTGAGCTAGGGGGGCCCATGAGCTTGAGTGTCCGTGTGATCGCTAAGAGGCTCAAGCTCAGGGCCCACCCAAAAAAGGGGTAAAAGTGAATAATAGTGGTGCACATGGTCCTTATTAACAATGGGTTTACTCATTATTAAGGGCCCAGGGGCCCTTAATTTCATAATCCGTCTATGAATTGTTACAGTATGAGGGACATATTGTAGTCAGATTAGTAGTCATCAAGCAGAAAGGCACAAGGCATAATCCGAAAATATCCATTAATAAGACAGTAAGACTGATCTCACCTTGCAGGTTTCCTGCCTCCTGACTACAAATCTTGACTTTAATGTGACATATTTTAGTGCAGCACAGGGGAGTATGTACAACAGAGAGGAACATCATGGAGGAGGCAGCGGGGGCAGTGGGTGAATGTAAGGTGCCTTGGATACTGGCAACAAATCCAGCATTAAATTTCTCAGGATCGGCGTTGGGACCTGGGGAGATATTAGATTTTGAGGACAGAGACTCTGAGTCACTCTGCTAGCCTACACATGCAGTTGTTGTGTTATAAACATTTCATACACACAAAAATAAGTTATAAAGTTTGTGCCATAGTAGTTCAAATGGGTTGTTGCACAGTACAGTAGTGGGGATGGGAAGTAGGCCTAATGACATAACATCTTGGCACACAAGGGTTTTGCAGATTATTAAAGGCATACTATTACTAAGCGGAATCACAGATTTGTTTGTGTACCTCTGGCAGGTATCATTGTGATAACAAGAGCTAATTTAGGCAAGTGTGCAACATGTGGACTGTTAAAATATTGTACAGTAGGCCTATTACTATTACAAAACAATCTAAAATAGGCTAAAGGAATTTAGGATTGGTTGAGCTGAGTTCAATGCATTCCCGCTCTCTTTTTCCATCCCTCAAAATAAAGGTTTATTGAATGCAATGTAGCCAACTTGGTCTACATAAAGCCTTAGCCAAATAAAGTCAAATATAGCTTTCCACAGTGTTGTGAAAGTGGACTGTGCACAATGTAAGTAAGTAAGTAAGGCCTATTAACCCCTTCATGCACCAATGGCCCCAAATCCCATAAATTATATAGTGGAAGATCTAAATGAATCAAACGGATTCAGTTATATGGACAAAAAGTCAATTTCACAAGTATGGTGGTGGGGGGCTCAGCGCACAAGCCGCAATCTAGAGTTGCGACATTGAGGGGTCAAACTTCAATCATGGCGCAAATAAGAGCCATTTAAGCATGGTGCAACTTATCAACTGGTTTAACACATTGTACACTAACAACAACCAAAGCCTCTGGCATGTTTATGTCGTATGCCTACAATTACTACAAAACGAGTCCAGTCCAGGACTTTGTTGTCTCCGTGACGCTATGACATTTTACATGTAGTAGAGCCGCCATTAGTCTGGCCCCATGAAGTAAACGGAGTTTGCATAACTGTCCATACTGTGCTACAGTCAGACTACAGAGGGCGTGACGGCAGCGTGTCTTTGCCCCTACAAGTCGTGCGCGTCGGTCCGTGAGTCACAGCTGCGTGCTCCTCCATGGTGTAAACAGACACCTGTTTGCCCCCCTCAGTCGAGCCCAGCTCCCTCCCGTTGGGTTTATTTAGTTTAATACACACACGCATTGTTATGAGTTTAATATCGCTACAACAACAGCTCGAAGACCATTCACTGGATATAACGGAGCGGACGGACGGTGCGGTCAGAGCCAGACAGATAAATGTCCGAGTTCAACGTGACTCTGCAGCAGCTCAATGATTTGTTGACGGACGAGAGCGGCTTTTACAGCTGGCCAACAAAACACTGCCATGAGGTGTTCCCCAGGATCTACGTTGGAAATGCGTGAGTATTGTTATTATTTTTAATATTAATGGAAATGGGTCTGGATATAACGCCATGTTGTCCACGACGAGTTCATTCGGCACGGTCGACCATCGTTGGGGCTTGTTGTCTTGTTGCATGAAAATATGACACTACAAGAGAGAATCATAGGAGCAGTGGAGCTATGGACCAGAGCTAGGTATTCAGGGTATTCTACACCAGAGCCTTCCCACTAGAAGGCTCTGTTCTACACTACACTGACGGACCCACGACTCACGAGACACGCCCGCCCATCAACTTGTGCTCATGAGGTCGTTGACGTTATGTTTGTGAGAGAAATAAAGATCAAGCCATGCTTAAAACATGTAAAACAATCTGTATTCTAAGTCTATGTGTTAATAAAATGCCTGATACTTGTTTTTTCCTTGCCCTACCTGCAGAAAACTAGATTTATTCGGTCAGTTTGATTTGTCAGTTAATTGCCTATGCCATGCCTTCTTTGAGTAACCATAACCATGATCACAGGGGAGGGGAATCTGAAGACAAGTGAAAACACACACACACACACACACACACACACACACACACACACACACACACACACACACACACACACACACACACACACACACACACACACACACACACACACACACACAATGCCCTACAACAAAAAGCAGAATGGGCAGACATTGGCAGACAAGTTGGACTCCGAATGCCCAGGCTTTAGAAGGACAAGCGTCCAGTCTCCCCCACGGGTCACAAGGGAGAGGAAGGAGCCAGCACCACCCTCAGTCTGGCTCAGGGGCGGATTTAGGACTGGGCCTGGGTGGGCACGTGCCCACCCATTTATGAACTCTGCCCAGGTACGAAAAGAACGAATAAAATATTATTTTTATGATTCTGCACAACGCCGGCGCAATGTTGAGCAGCTCCAACTCTGCAGCTGCGTAAACACTGCGCAGTGCTGAGCTGCATGATGTCTTTCACTATTCTCTCTACTGTTCTCTCAGCTCCGTCCACTTCATGGGGCCAATCCAGCGGCGGCAGTTTGCCCCTAATCGTGCTGCATGAACAGCGCTCGAGCGCTCCGTTTCTGACCCCTTAATGTCGCAACTCTTCTACTAGATGGCCCCATATAGAGTAAGCATGGCTCTGACTTCCGCGATGAGCGTACTGTGTTGTTGTTTTCTGCAGTATGCGCGAAATAGTTTTGTTAACACTGGCAGCCTGCCTGCCTGAGCGAAGCCTGTCCAGAGGGGAAAGGAGCCGGCCGTTTGTGTGTGTGTGTTTGTGTGCGAGAGAATCAGCGTATTTTTCGTCCCGTTCGCAACGAAATCTATGTAGAAGAGCCACCATTGGACTGACCCCATGAAGTGAAGGGAGTTTGGTAAGTCTGTCTACACATAGCCTCGATCCCCTGGCTCTCATCCACGCTGGTCTACACATCTAGTGGAAGAGGTGCGACATTGAGGTGTCCGAATTTGAATGGCCTCAATAGGGACAAACCGTAATAGTTCTATTGGCTGCAGCGACGTGTGTGTGTACTGCTCAAATGATCAACTAACGTGGGCTTTGGACAAAGAAATCCTGCGTGAACGTTTTGATCAGAGTAGCCTAGTTTAGAGTAGTTCATTGTGTTCACCTGGCGCTAAAAGCATGCTAATAATGACTGGCATTGACTGCTAAATGTAAACAAATGTATGCTACAGAACAGGCTGACGGTCAGCCATCAGATATTCAAATGATAATCAGGTGGCTTTTGTTTAACTGCAAGCTATAGTGTCAATATGCATAGTGTACATTTAGACCAATTGGAAAACAATTGGGGAAACAAGACGCTGAGAACAACAAATCATGACTTGTAAATCTTTTTTTTTATACCAAACTGTAAATAAAAGTACCAAATGAAGAAGAATGTTTCTGTAAAACATGCTTACAGAAAGCACAATACAACAGGCGGTAGATCATGCTCAAATGCCATTGAACCATTTTGTAAAAAAAGAAAAAAAAAAGAAAAGAAGAAAGATTTAAAATTGTTTTTTGAATCGAATCGTGACCCAGAAAATCGATTCTGAATCGAATCGTGGGACACCCAAAGATTCACAGGCCTAGTAATTAACATGCACCTTAGAGATGTTGTGTTGTTCCCCCAATCTATTTCCTAGAAATGGAGGTCTGAAAATAATATTAACGTGGTGAAACACCACTTGATGACATCATTTATTCAATTTGACCAACAAAACGTTGGTCCATTTCAAGGATCCTCAGTATACATAGATTAGTCTACAGAGCCCCATTTAATAGCTCTGGGACTCCCTTGTATACACTTAACTTTGAGAGAAGTGTTTCCAATTGGTTACATTTGCTCACTCAAAGCTACAGATAAGGATCCATTTGGGTTATATTAACTCATCATCATTTAGCTGGGGACCCCCTGAAACTCCCTCAAGGAGTCCTTGGGGTCTGGGATCTGAAAATGATGTGAAAATAGAAAGTGAAATGAGAGAAAGTGAATCCACCAATTAGATAGTTATAGTGGTTTATTCAAAATTTCAAATAATCTCAGTGTGGTTGTAGACTGCCAGTGCAATGTGCATCATCATCCACACAGTTTTGGTGTTTTGTATTTTTTATCTTTTTCTACAGAGACTTGTTTAGAGGGACCCTGTTCCAATGCAAGGGGTGACCAAGGGGAGGGGGTGGCCAAGTGTCATTATAGGCTAAAGCCGCCTTCGCTGCACGGTGGCGGCGGCGGGGGGGTAGATCCAATTGCCCAGTCAAATAGCCCCCCGCCCAGGGAAAAAATAAATCCTGCAGCCGCCACTAGTCTGGCTACTGATGCACAGAACCATCACTAGAAGCCCATGGTGCCTCTAGTCCCGCATCCATCATCACCAATTCACCATTAGACTAGGCCTTGGCTACAGTATAGACCTGCCCCACAGTCAGGGATCTACTGGTCTATCCATCTTCCCTGCCCACTGAGCCCAGACAGAATCAGCCGAATATAGTCAAGGTGAAGGACTATACTTATATTTGTGACTGGATCTTAGAACCTGTCCCTAGTTTGGTCCGACTAAAACAGATCAGCACAACTAGCCTATCAGAGCAAGAACACTAGCTAGACCAGCAGCTCAGAATGCCATGATGTCGCTTTTAAAGTTAGGCGTCCAGAGTCCACACATCTGCACATACTGTCAGAACTAGGCCTATGATTCCTGCAGCAAATGCCCATAATACCATGGTTAGGATTTGTGGTCAATCGTGTCACAAAGAATTGCTTATACCCAACACACATTATAATTAATTTACTGTCTGAATAAGTCTAATTCCTTGTACCATACAGTACATGCACATGTATCCAGCAATAAAAGATGAAAAGCAACATTCTCAAACACAAAAAATTGAAATGTTGCGGCATGGGCAGAGAAAGTACAGACGGCACCTTTAAAAGGTTTTTCCACAGCAGGTGCTATTAAAGGGACTAGCACTCCAACTGAGAAAAGCATGTAGCTTATAGAACTATACTCTGTGTTCTCTGTGTTAGTGTTCATCTAATAAATAATGGACGTGGCAGAAACTGGAGCAGGAGAGAGGATGAGAGAATAGATAGAGAGTAGAGACAGTAATAATAATACTAGTGCATCATGTGCACAGTTCTTCTCAGTGCATAATTTTTCTGCCTTAAATTCAAATGTAATTGTACAATAAGTTTAGGCCTACCTACTTGAAAAATTACTCTCATAACCCTAACACTTCATAGTTTCACTGTCAACATTTTCAGAGAGAAATCAGACATTGGCCATTCCATAGAATAGATCTCCTCACATCATAACAACGGGATTTAGGTGGAACATCGGTTAAGCTCAAGTCTGTCAAACACATAACCACCTGACCTTTTCACCTCACCTCACATTGGCAGCTTCGTGGCAATGAACGTGATGCGTCTGAAGCGCCTGCGCATCACCCACGTCCTGAACGCAGCAGAGGGGGATTCCTATATGCACGTCAACACCAACGCAGAGTACTACGCCGACACAGACATCGTCTACCACGGCATCCCGGCCAGCGACACCGACCACTTCGACCTCAGCGTCTACTTCCAGGAGGGGGCGGACTTCATCGAAAAGGCCCTGGCGCACAAACATGGCAAAGGTGAGGAAAGCGGTTAACTATGACACTAGTCTAGGAATCATACTAACCCTAATCTTCTTGAATCTTCGTCAGTTAATTGATATAAAAATTGATATAAAACAATAGTTATACCCACCACTATTGCCGACGGTTGTCAGCAATCTTAATAGTCCTATTGTTTAATTGGATAATAATGCTACTCACAGTATCATTATCAGCGTCTTGCTAGCGTCCACAGGATCAGCATCGCAATGACCGCATCCATAGACATCCATTCTATCCATGTCTTTCCCCTGTATCTCCTAATCCTTGTCCCGATGGCATTTTTGGTCAAAACAGTGTATATTCCAGAACCCAGATCAGTCACAAGTGCCATGTCACTCAGAGGTAAACAGAGAATTGATGGACCAGGCACAGGCAGTGTACAAATGCATGAATCTCTGTACTGAGATTAATAATAATTATGACAAAACATAGCTCCACTGAAGCTCTAAAAACTAAACCAAAACACCTCAACATATTGCCTCCAGCCCTCCACACACTCTTTGAGAAACGGCTAAAACACACAGGTGAGGTTCATCATCCTCATTGTTGTCTACCTGACTCCGCCCAAGTACTGTTTGTGCAGAAGTGTCATATTTGGTAGCATTTCTGGGTGTGTGGGAGTTCAGTCAATGTTTTAAAGACAAAAAGTGAAACCAGATAACCAAAGCACAAATTAGCAATGATTGTAATGTTTTTCCACTGGGATCAACATTTAAATAAGAGATGAAAAAGGAGAGTGTTGGCCATTCTTTCCTTTTGAAATGAAGGCATATTGAGGAGTGTAACCCAAGTCTGCCTGTACTGTTAAAAGTAATGTTAATGAAATATTTAATCAATTAACATAATCATATAACATACATCATAAGTCCAGAGTACTAGTGGACCCTGATTCTTCCTCCAGGGCAAGGACTAGTGCGTCCTCTTTGTAACTTTCACTGTATCTGCATATCTCTCTGCTGGTAACCCTATGTGTTGGAGCTCTGGATTAAATGTTTAAATACTTTACACGTGTGTCCCCCTCTCTCCCACGTCCAGGTAGGGTGTATGTCCACTGCAGGGAGGGCTACAGCCGCTCACCGTCGCTGGTCATCGCCTACCTGATGCTCAAGCACCACATGGACGTGCACAGCGCGCTGGCCATGGTGCGGCAGAAGAGAGAGATCGGACCAAACGACGGCTTCCTGCGCCAGCTCTGCCGCCTCAACCAGAGCCTGTCAGCCGAGGAGGGGAAACCGAAGGGCAACAAATGAGATTGGGAAGGGGAGAGAGAGAAATTAGTTTTGTACAAAATAAGGGAAAGCTCCGCCTAATAAGCGAGAGTGGAAAAGGAAAATGAACGAGAGAAGTCTGCTTAATTGCATGTCACTTCCTGTCAATTCTTCTGACATTTTAACGAGTTCAGTTCATTAGGGGAGGTTGGAGAGCAGGCTGTGGAGGGGAATGGGGAGGTAGAAGGGGGTTGTAGTGGAAGCCAGGCCAGGGGAACAGAACAGGAAAGGTGAAAGTTGTACCCTTCACTCTCACACCTTATTTTTTTTTTTTATTGAAACAATTTCATCTCGGGGTCAGTCAAAGCTGCAGAGAACAGGCCAAAAACTGTTGTTCTGTGCGGTGGACCCTGCCAAGAACACACTGTACCGCACCAACTGTTAGTGTTACTGTTCTTTGTGTTTTGAAAACAGGCATTTTTTTAAATGTATTTTTTAACAACACAGTAAATGGAAATGCTGTAGTACTCTGTAATCGAACTGTGATCGTCTGGAACTATTTATGATGTAACCCTAACCGGAAAGGGTAGACGAAAATGCTGATGTGATGTGATGTTAATACTGTGTTGCAGCAGCATGTCGCTTAAATATCTTGTGATCATCTATGTGCTACACCGTGCACAACTAAGTGCAGTTCCATACACACACACACACAAACAGGCACACATGTACATACACACACAGACACAGTACACACTGTAGCCACTCTTTTCTACTCCTCTACCCTTGAACCTTTGAGCACTGCCAGATTTCCCTTGTCCCATCCAGGATGCACCCGTGGGGATGCCTAGCCTACATAGGCATTTATAAGGTTCTATTAATATTTTTGTTTGAAACAGGGTTAGGGTTCAGCTTAGGGTTAGAGTCAGGGTCACGGAATATCAGGATACATCAGATTTATTCAGGTTATGCTTACTTTATGTACTGCGGTGCAGTCGTAATGTCACATAGAAAACAACAAGATACTGTATATGGATGCGTATATTTAACGAGTCGACTTCGTTATGTCTGTCTCATTGTGGCGTACAGTCATGGTTGCAGGTTTGTTGGACGTTATGTAGCAGACAGTATTATTTATGTAGCATATATAGTGTGTCAATTGTTATTTTGTGTCGGTGATGACATTTTCTGTCTCATTCTATAGGTGTACTGTACCTTTGCACTATTATTGTGTTTGTCATACCACTTTGCCCTGCAGCATGATTCATGTTGTAACTTTTGAGCCAAAGAGAAAAAGTGTTGTTGGTGAATTCATTGTTGACACATGGTCTTTATCAAGTCATGCACAGAGATGAGTGTACATGTGTAACTGTGACGCTTACTGAGCTTTCATTGATCTCACTGCTGCTGTATTCTAAGTGCACTTTATATGGCCTACAATGACATTTGTGGTTGTCATTATTGTTACCTCTCTTTTGATATGTTCAATAATAAACTGAAAGAGTAAGAGTATGCTTGTTTTTTTATATCGGCATATATGTAACTTTTAGAATAGACATAACGTTTACATTTCTGTTCATTATGCGTGATATGATTCTCTTATTTATGTTTTCTTATGCATTATATAGCCAAAAGCTACATCTGCAATATTGTTCTGATTAATTGATGATGCATAATTCATGTAGGGGCAGCAGTGTCAGAAGTTCACCAGAACCTTTTTGGGGTTTTAAGCATGATGTTTTAAACATTTTCTTGTACTTAAAAAAAATAGCGATATACATAAAAAAAGCAAATTTACAATTAAGATCATAGTGCCACACCACAAGCTTGTGGATTTTTTAATATATTCTTTCACATATTTTTTTTAACTCAATTCTTTGCTTCTGAGATTCCAAAGCCATTATTTTATATAGTATATCTGTTCTGCCTCAGATCTAAATGGGTTAAGGTGTGTCAACTTGACATTACAATGTACAGCGACAATTGACGCAAACAAATAAGATGCCTGATGCCCAAAAGGTCATAGGTATGTTGGCTTATCCAATTTCTGTCAATTTCTAGCGCAGCCAAGGGCCACCATAAGCTGCATTGACAGCATGTTGCGGGTTTGAATCCCCATCCGGGTGACCATTACTGCGTGCCACTCCCTTTCTCTCCATTTCCTGTCAGACTATTTTCCTTTCTGTATCAGCAATCCACTCCTTGTATCCTTCATCAGGTACATTCTGTTACAGTAGCAACAAATAGGCTATAGTAGGAATAACTTGATATATCACTCACTACTCAAGAAGTTCTTTTTCAAACTTGTTGACTGCTGGGTGGGTTCTGCGGTGGGGTGGGTGGAAGTGAAGCAATCCGACTCTGTCTGTAAAACACTTAGCTACATCTGTTGTTCATGTTTTTTATGGGACCACTTCGGAAATGTAATGCTGCGCCTCAAGGGGCTATCCCTTCAACTAAATCTGAAATCATTCAGCTAGCTACTATGTTTATAACAACAACACCTAGGCCTGCTTTTGTGAACTATTACTGCATAATTGCGTATAGCCAGCAGGGGGAGACAGGGACCAGAACTCAGTGTAACTGAATCAATTTCATTTCATTGGGCAAACTTGCTCTTATAGCTCTGCTTGCACCTGAATACAGCCTTTGACCAGTATATTGTTTCTATGTTGTGAACAGGTGTAGTCTGTAGCCATTTGTATCAAAACTCCCCATTCTAAATTAAGTGTGAACTGAGCGAATTAGACTCCATGTGGTGTCACCCAGTTTAGACAGACGTAAGA
>CM076965.1:50089439-50179439 GCA_039105355.1 Benthosema pterotum
TGTACCGTATTTGAAACAAGCGCCTTAATTAATATAATTGGTAACACCTCCAAAAAGGAAGTATAGGGAAAGAGAGTTCTTCTGCATAGAGCCCATTGCTGTCACGACCACTGCCAAGTTCTTACGGACGCAGTGATAACTGTACCACAACTACACACTACGACACCCTACAGCAGGGGTTTTCAACCAGTGGTCCGGGGACCACCAGTGGTCCTCGAGAGGGTTCCAGGTGGTCCCCCAGCTAAGTTGGTTAACCAGATGTAACTCTTGAGAACGTAAAAATGAAACCAAATGGACCCTTGCGGGTCCATTTGGTTTCATTTTTACACTCTCAATTGAGAGTTAATATTATCATCATTTTGATCTGTATGTTGGACTGTTTTGTTTCCCAAATCCCAAGCCTGGAATTGTGGACAAATGCAAAATATTTTTTTACTTTTGGGGTCTGTGGGGCTAAAATGTCATCAATTGGTGATCCGTGGCGCAAATGCTGAATGAATGGTGGGCCCTGCTATGAAAAAGGTTGAAAACCCCTGCCCTACAGTATACATACACAAACCAACCAACCATCCTCTTCCCTCTCTGCCTTCCATCCCTGGCTGCATGTCCTCTCCCTTCTTCTCCTCTTCCCTGTGGTTGTGTGGGTTCATCAGTGTCCCATCAGTGCACACTGTATGGATTCACGCTCCAGTAAAGGCCTGCCACTAACTAATTTAGGATTCGGGGGGTGGGGGCTCCGTGGACTGTTAATACTTACCGACAGCCAGCTGCTGACGATCTAAAATGTTATTTTGAACCAGGCCCATCCATGGAGCACGATTATGGATTAGAACCAGAAGCCTACTACTACTCATACACATATCTTAAAGGTAATAGAGGCAAAAATCTAAATAGATACATAGCTATTATGTTTTGCCTTTTTCCCCCTCTCTGTATTGCTTCTACTTTGATGCTGCAGCCGTTTCCCTGCAGACACTTGCTTCATCCTGCAGACGGTCCACAACTTTGTTGTTGTCAGCAAATCATGAAAGCAAACCATTCGTCACTCTCAGGAAAGGTGGTGCTAATTTGTGTGTGTGTGTGTGTGTGTGGGGGGGGGGGGGGGAGGGATGAGGCAGCGTTTCAGCGAATCACAACACAACAATCCCAAGCAGATTCATAATGAGCCAATAGAGAGGAGGTTTACAAACACAGTGTTTGTATGCACTAAAGTTGCCTCTCCAACATTCTTATACTACAGTATATCTGGCTCTCTCTTTCTCTCTCTCTCCCCCATTTTGGGGAGAAACGGTCAAGGTTTATCCAAACTATACGTGGCCGATGTTGACAATGCAGTCCATTGTCGAGTGTCGACAACAACACCCGCGAACAATAGCGAGCCGCGACAGCCAGGCATGGTCCTTTAATTATCTTCATATCTCTCCACTCCCTAATTGCCTGCTCGTTGACCCTCGTCCCCCTCTCTTTTCATCTGTCCTCTGTCTCTGCGTGACCCTGGCGTGACAAAGAGAGTTGAGTCGAGGACATGCATGTCTCCATCGCTGAGGAGGGCGGAGGGCAACGCGGTTACGTAACCCCGGTCTGCATGAATGAACCCTGGGTGGAGGGTGGGGGCGTTCAGCCATGTGTAGCTTAAGTGTTTGCATTTTGTGAGAGCGTATAGGAGAGAGAGAGAGAGCGTGTGCGTGTGTGTGAGAGAGCGAGAGAGAGTATGGCTGATTATTTGCACATGTGCAAATGTGTCGGTGACGATGTGTGGAGACGTGAGTGTACGTTCAGGCGTCTATATGTTTTGAGTCGTACTAGGCGTGTTTGTGGAGGGCTGGTGTTTTGTTTGCCTGCGTTAATAAAGTGCGAACGGACGGAGAACATTTTGTTTTGGAGACACGTGGATTAACAAAGTACGGCCATGTTTTTCTATGGCTTTAAGAAAAGTCGACTATAGGCCCGTAAAAATATTTATGTTGGATAACTGTGAACGCATTGAGCCATTACTGTGAAACCCGGGCAGAACGTGTCCGTCTGTGTTGTCACACGCTCCACACCAAAAGCTCCACAAGCTGGCAGACTCCAAATTTGGGTACTAATATGCTCCAGTTGAGAATGTTGGGCATATCCAATCAATGCTTAGGCATGCACACGCTTTGGTTTAGGCATAGTTTTAGGCATAATTTTACTGGAATTAGTTTTAGTTTTTGCAGACGTTTGTAACCCTAGGATTCCAGAACCCTTTCAACCTCTTGAAAGGGTGAACAGGCTGAAGAATGGGAGGATGAATGAATTTAATGGAAGGACAACCAAGTGTTCTCCATGACTACGGACAAGTTTGCTCAGATTGTCACCCCTTGTGAATATCTTTGAGACGCTACGGCATCTCCAGTCACCTAAAGGTGTGTGACCTGCATCCTGCCTGGACCCCTCACAGTTTGCACCACAGGCAAACATCAGTATGGACGCCAAAGTCGTATCCAACTTCTCCAATCAACGCCATCCAGTCTGACACACTTATACAGTAGCTAGCGGAAAGATACCTTAATTAGCCAAAGGCACAGACACTTGTCGAAGCCAGTCGGCATCCCTTTGGCGGTTTTATCTCTATATTTTTTAACTGTGTGTGCAGTATAGGCCCTGAGACATTAAAGGCTTTTTAAACTTTGTCTTCGCCGCTCGCTGGGAGTGTGCTCGGAGTTCACCGATCGGGCGTCCTTTCATCTAGCTGAAAGGTTCACTTCTAAGAATTCTGATTTGATTCATGCACATTGTGCCACAATGGAGTCAACAGCTACTATCAGCACCCACTGACACACTGTAACATTGTGCACACTTGGAATTTCAAAACAGGCTGTGATGCTGAGCAGCACCTACCGGCTTCATATGACTTCCCCAACACTTGGCTTGTTTGAATCAGTTACTACTGTACAGTATATGTACTCCATGCTGCCTTTGCATAACCTATTCCTTGATGCTATATATCAGTGGTTTCAACCAGTGGTCCAGGGACCACCACTGGTCCATGAGAAAGTTCCAGGTGGTCCCCACACTAAATGATGGACAGTTGGTTAACCAGATGTAACTCTTTGAGAGCGTAAACCTGAAACCAAATGGACCCTTGCGGGTCCATTTGGTTTCATGTTTTCACTCTCAAGAGTTAAAATATTGAATCTGAATGATCCCAAGACTAAACAACTAGAGAATGTAGTAGACTAATGGTCATCTCTCAATGGTCAAACAAAACAGTCAAACACTATTTTGTTTCCCAAATCCAGCCTGGTATTGTGGACAAAAGCAAAAGAAATCTTTAGTTTTGGGTCTGTGGTGCCGCTAAAATGACCTCAAATGGTTTGTCTCAAATGCTGAATAGATAGTGGGCCCTGGGATCAAAAAGGTTGAAAACCATTGCTATACTGTACATGACACATTATGTCATGACAACCAGGGGATAATCCTTAGGCACTTTTATACAGTATATACCATACATGGTGATATGACATGTATCAGTGTCTCCCTGTGATTCTGTCACAGGTGAAAACTCCTGCAGGTGAATCTCATGATGTCAAAACACTCGCTTTCTTTCCCATCTCTTCAAACTGTTCTGTCAAAAATAAAATAAAATGCTGCTTCATGTCCATCAAGCTGAGGTCGGTCCTTGACCCGTCCACCATTTATCAACAGTTCACAACTCCCTCTCTCACCACATGTCCACTACACCGTGACGATCCCTTCTTTGTCCTTTTCGTCAGCTGTTCCACCATGACAGGAGTCCCAGTCCCGGCTCACAGATAGTACCTATGAGAGTGTATGGTGCCTCTTTCTTCTGCACGGTGTCCTCTGCTGTTGGAGGAAGAGGAGCGCTGGAAGGTCCCGGCTGTGCTGCTGGGACGTCCGCCCCGGGGCCTGTTGGAGACGTGTCTGCGAAGACCTCGTCCGCGACCCGGAAGCGTATCTCCTCCCCGTGGCCCATGTAGAGGTCGTGGACGCCCTCGTCGTTCTCGTACGCCCACACCCACGCCTGCTCCGCCTCGTCGAACCTGGTGGGCTGCTGGAGGGCCTCCGGCGGGACGAGGATGTCGTCGAAGAAGCCCAGCGTCACGTGAACGCCCTCCTGACTGCTACGCTTGATCTTCCCGACCAGGATCTCGTCGACGAAAGGGTGAAACACGACGTACCTGAAGTGGACTTTGGTGTGAGAGGCCCCGTCGCCCGGGAAAATGTAGGAGTCCTCCAGTTTGGTGATGTCGTACAAGCAAATACAGAGGCCAACTTTGTAGACCACCTTGTTTGCCAGTTTTTTGTTAAGCTCTTCGGCTATGGCATCGTTGAGTTGTCGTTGGAAATCCCAGGGTGGGATTCGGACCGTGTCAACCATTTCTACTAGCACAAACATGGTGAGGTTGTTGGTTCAGCTGTCTGTTTGGTGGCTACGTTTGGTTAAAGTCGTAACCATATATAATGTAGATACGATTACATGACCTGCATACCCATATATACAGTATGGGTATGCACATCACTCTGACAGTGTCTGGATCTACTTATATGGGCATAATGACACATCACTCTGACAGTATGTGGATCTCCTGATATGGGCGTAGTGGCACATCACTCTGACAGTATATGGCTCTCCTTATACGGGCATAATGACACATCATTCTTATCTGTACAGTATTTTCAACAATCTCAAATCCTACACGACCCAAGCAAGACAGGACACATGACGTAGGACACATGCAGGACTGCAGAAACTGAAATGCCGAATATAGGAAACAGTTGGCCGTAAACCGAATATGATTAATACCAGTTGAGGCACACAGGCATTTATTCCTGGTTTACATAGGAATCTTGCTCACCAACTTCGCCATTCACCATTACTGTGCAGGGCCACACCTTAAAGCTACCTGATTATGGCAAGACTTACATAATAATCACATAATAATCAGGACAGGAGACATGTTGACACACTCCATAAATGGCCATCTCCTTATGAAGATCATGACACTAATCTCATCAAACCCTGGATACCCATACATGGGTCCAAAGTAAGTGTGTTGTGCTAGGTAGCCGGCGAAAAGTACTGTAGAGTTCTTACCAGTCCCCAAAATGAAGGCCCAGCCCTAGCTGGGCCCTTCCTGGGCCCTAAAGTGGACTATGGAGTAAACATAGAATACGCACATCGACCCTGGTGCTGGGCTAAAATAGACTTCAGCAGATAAGAGATGGGGCCTGCACACCACTGGTACAAAAGACTATCTTTATTATTAGTTTCGATCGTCAAGATCTTCATCAGGTCAACTACCTAAAGTGGACTGGCCAGAGGCCCATATCTGGCCTTACTAAATTAGCACACATTTTCTGTCCAAAAACATCAAAAGGAAAGATCCATACGGTCGCTTCTCGCCTTCAGGCGTCTAACTGGCTAGTCTAGCCTACTAGGCTAGACTAATGAGTACTACTGCCCATTGGTGTGGAAATAAGCACAGCAGACATCACCATGCCAGTAGTGTTATCCTTCACATATGTTTCATTACTAAACGAAGAGTATGTATTCAGAACCTTCATATCATAGCATAGATATTCCAATTCATCTTTTTCAAATTATGACATCACTTGAATTTACGGTGACACTGCGATTATGTCTGCGGGGATGTGATTTGTAGCGTGAGACAGGAGGAGAGGCTGCATGAATGGACCTGTGTCAGCTGATGCCTGGCATTAGCTACAGTACTACAGTAGCGTGCTATTTTTAGGCTGTGGCTGGCGGGGCCCTTTTTGCCAGCGGAGTGGAAAAATCTGTAATGGATGTCCCATTCTGTCAGTCTGTGTCGCTTTGGTAGTTTGTGTGGGAGTCACACACACGCCTCCTCCTCCCCACCACCACCATAATGCATGCACACACTCTTTTACATCTCTGTGCATTCTGCAATAATACCCGCCATCAGGGGCGGATTTAACATTTCCCAATTGGGGGGGCAGGAGAAAATGGTATGGACACGGCTTTGCGCCACGGGCGATGAAGTCGCCCCCATACCATATTCGGTTACAGGACTTATTTTAGGCAAGAAAAGCATCAATAATAATATCAGTTGTTGCAACAGACACTTATTTATGTGATGGTTTCAATGATGAATGAAATGCTGTTGTTTTAGTGGGACAACAATTGTTGTTAGTTAGTAGTAGTGTTTCAAATCATTCAAATTGTAAACACTTCAATTTGAAATATATTTAAAATTTGGGTTGTTTCCGTGCCACCATGTTTGGTAGGGCAGGGAGGGCATTTAGGGGGGCATTCCACCCCCCCCACATGCCTATGCCTAGATCCGCCCCTGCCCGCCATAATGTTGCTGTGCTGTCTCTCTCGCAAAGCACCAACTGTACTGTATGTTCTGAACATGTGTTGGGAAAGGGAGGGGCTGCCCACAATTTAGGCATTGGTGGGAAGCAAAAACTGCCTTTATTACATCACTACCTTGCCAACAAACGCAACGCCAGTTGCTTCACTGAGGGGCCTTAAATGGACTATTACTCATTTCGATGTTGAAGCGTTTCTCGACACTTCCAGCAGTTGATGTTGTGTTGATCGTTAACATAGTCATCTCCCTCGGCTTAATTGCATGTGTGTAGCAGGCAGCCCCCACAAGTAACTCATTATCACATCATTAATAATGATTTGTGAGGAAAATACAATCTCTCTCTCTCTTTCTCTCTTGGCAGCATATGGAGTTGTGGACACCAACAACATTTTCTGGGAAGCCGTTTCTTGAAAGCAAATGTATTCTTATGGCAGTAATTATCTCTCCAAGTCATTGATACTGTCTAAGTAATGAAGCCCAGCTGGTACTTAAAGGGATATTTCACTTTCAACCAAACATTTGGTGAGTTTATCACCAGGCTCAAGCGAACACCCAAGACGTTTTCTTTTTAACTACAACGCACTTTTTAACCATGATAGATGAATCTAAAATACTTTTCTGGTGATTGATGGTGTCCTTCAAGTATATTTTCGTTTACTGCTCTCATTTGTTTTTAATAAATATTTTAATATCGCCCTGCACACAGTTTGCAACTTTGCATAGTGCCATGCTAATCTACTGAATCTATCTTGTCAAAATTGGTATGACCCGGCCGGGGATCGAACCCCCGACCTCCCAGCCCTAGGGTGAACACTCTTTAACCATAAGGTTCCTGAGGGGAGAACATCATGGAAGAGACTCTGAGACTTTGGTGGTTGGAATATAAACTGTTGGAGAAGCACTGGCCTATTTTATGTTAGTGGAGTAGAGAGTACACACACACACACACACACACACACACACACACACACACACACACACACACACACACACACACACACACACACACACACACACACACACACACACACACACACACACACACACACACACACACACACACACACACACACACACACACACACACACACACGCCAGAGGGAGGTGAGAGTCTCTGCAAGTGGAAAGTAATTAAGAGCATCATCAACTGGAAAATATATTTTGTGTGCAAAATCAAAGCCAGTTTGTCTCATCAGGCGCTGATTGTTTCTGTGGGCAGGAATGACTCTCTGGAGAACGGCACCAAACATAGCACACTGAAGATTGAAGTTTACTTTGTGGAGAAAGAAAGACCTTTTGACAATAATGTCGCCTGACAAATCATCATATTTTACACGGGGAAAAGAACTTATTGCATATACAGTAAATTGAGTTGGAACAAAAATACTTCTTCCACATGCAATGGCCAACCAGGGAAACTCCCCACTGTCAAGTGAAACGAAGGCAGCTTAATTCGACTCCTCATGCATTGATGGAAACATGAGGCCAGTCCACTGCCTCCCAGTTTGGCGGAGGGTATGTAGAGTCCAGGATCACTTTAGGAATTGGCATTGGGTTAGGATATTAAAAGTACTTGTGTAATGAAGATATACTGTACTTGTAATCATCTATTCATCTATCCATTCTGATGAATTCATGGACATAAATACAGTAGCATGCTGTATGTATATCTATCATCTTCATTTGGATATTTTGAAAACCAACAAACAAAATCCTCCTAGAGAATATTTTGAGGATTACCAACACAGGTCTGATCTGTATTTCTGAAATCTGCATTTAGTTTGCCACTGTGGTACCGTTAGAAATAAAAATAAACTCAATTTTGCACTACAACTCCATTCTACACACCGACATGGCAACAGCGGCGCATTCCACAGCAAAGACAGACGGGAGCCAGAGAAAATTGATATCAAATTATTTTATCATGTCGAAAATGAATGTCACATAGCCACATACACAAACAGCATAGACCCGAGATGCCATTCTCTGATTGTGCCATGAATAAAAAATTCTCACGGAAAAAAAAGAAAGAAAAGAGAGAAAGAAAGAAACACTAACCATGCCCGTTTAGAAAAGAAAAGAAAAAATCATGACCAGCATTACCGACAAATTCATATCAGGCTCTCCACTGTTTAAGTGCTTGAATCCACATCTCATTCAGCTTTACATTCAACACTGTGCTGTGCCAAAACAAAAACGAAAAAAAAGAACAATAAAAGAAAACACATGGCCGCCGATCATCAAACAGAGAGAATTGTCCACTAGTACAGGAAGGTTGTGATGTTTCTATCAGGCTAATACAGTTATAGGAGGGAGGCTTGGTTGTGTGGGTTTTTATATACCGCATGATGTCACAGTACAGCAGGAGAATGCAGCAGGAGGAGGACATGGACACCAGAACATGGGTGGAGGGCTGTGGTGGAATGGGACCTTTACTTAAAGGTATAGTAAGTATAGGAAGTTCACTTAATATTGTTATTTTCTTCTTTTTTGGCTAATCCACCCTACTTTTTTTGACCCCAGAGAGTAAAAAAATACCTAGTTTCAGTTGGGGCTGGGAGAAAAGCCTTTTGTCCAATCAGGATGAGAGGGGCCTTCCTCCAATCAGGTTCAAGTGGGGGGTGGGCCTTGCTGTACATGGTGTTGGCCTGAGTGTGTGCATGTGCACATCTTGGTACCCAGGGGGACCAGGGGGTTTCCCAATATCACCCAAATCACTTACTATACCTTTAAATGCTTGAGCATAGTCTTGAGGTACTGGTATTGTACTGCCTTGAGTATTTCCAATTTCCACTACATCCCAGCATTTGACCACTTTAGTTACTTTGCATATTTGTTTTATCGTTGACTTACTACAAAACCTACATATTCAACTTCAGCCCTATATGTATCCGTTTGAGCCATTTGAACATAGCCGATCTACAAGCTCCCAATGCGTCGCAACTCGCGATGCAAATGCATTGCAAGCGCGTAGATCGGATATTTTTTTGGGATACAGCTGAAAACTTGCATAAAGAGTAAAGCACATCCTACCTTTGGTATGTTTTGATACCAATACCTTTTTAATCAAGTAATCAACTAACATTGCACATTATTGACTGGTCTTTTCCACCACTGGTTGGGGCGCGGGGGAGGGGGGGGGGCAGGAGGAGGGGGCGTCCAGAACTCAGGGTACAAGATCAGACTGGGGTAGGAGGGGTTGCAATTCTAACAGGCAAGTTGATAGGGCGCTGACTTGCATTGCGTTATAAGATTTTCATGCGTCTCTAAAATGACATCTAGCCGGGGCTATATCGTATAATCTTGACCCTTGCGCTCAAACGGCCCGTTTCATAACCGCGATCGGAGGTTAGATCCACATGTTTGCGTGATATAATCGAGTCACTTGCTGTGGACTGTCTCGCACGGGAGGCTAATGAGTGGGCCGCCCTGTCGAACGTCTTTACTGGAATGAAAATATTTCGCTTTGCATTTGTTTTAGGCCCCAGTGGTTACAGCCCCTGTCCCCCCCGATGAAGATGATGATGATGCCGCTGTCCTCTCCTGTGATTTTTCCTGGGCAGAATGTGAAGGGAGAAGAGCATGTCTGCTGTCCAACCACGGTAGACAGAGAGCATGGCGGGGTTGTTTACATGCTGCTATTTCATGTTTCAACAGTACAAAATAGGTACACCGTGAAGCAAGTTATTTTCAAAGATTTTTTTGTTGTTATTTTTTTCCACCATTCCGAGGACCCACTTTTCTCTCATTTGCTCATGACCTAATTGCATTTTTGTGTGTGTGTGTGTGTTTTAAATAGGCGATTGCATAGTGTCAACAAAAATTCACTTTCTTGTCAAGGTTAGCATCGTGTTACCTCAGATAGGTCTGCGTATCGGTTAGGTGTTTTTGACTTGTATGAGAGGCTATCGCCATTGCCAGTTGCTTCTCAAACAACAAACAACGAAGAAAAAGAAAACTGGAATTGGCCAGTCATAATGTCAAGAGTTTTTATGGTTTGCATTTGTTTTATTTTAATTTAAATACAACAAATTCAGGTCACATCTTAATCTCTCCCATGGCCAACCTTGGGTCCCCAGCCAGGTTTTGTAAACCACAGCTCTAGTGATTATCCATGCTTTTATGACTGATCACTCCTCTTCACTCTGGTACAAAGCAATACACTGAGGTATGAACAGTTGTTAAATCTCTTCTTCTTTTTTTTTTGGTTTCTATTTTGTGATTTTGTGTGTGTATATATATATTTATATATTCTTGTAGCTATTATTTTTTTCGTATGGTGAAGCGTTCTCATTTTGACAAAGAAAAAGGTCATATTTCTGTGTTAACTTTATATCATACGGCAGATTTTTTTTTATACAACAATAGACGACGTTGGTCCTAAGGAGCGACTGAAAGCTGGGGGGGGCTCAGAGTGTCTTTGAACCATCTGAAGATTAACGGTTTTGTTTTTATTCGGGGGCCAAAGTATGTTGTTTTTTTTTGACCCAGTCAGATCAGCGCGTTAGGACCAGCGTGCAGCGTCAGAGCGATCACTAGAATCAAGCAGTAGCGTAGCAGAGGGCAGGGTTTTGAACAGATCACTTTCAACACAACCAGCCTGTAGCAGGAGATTTCGAGAAATGCATACTTTCGTGCAGAAGTTCAGAAACCCCATATTTGCCAGAAAGAATTAAGACGATAACGGGGGGTGGGGGAAATGTGGTTCTTGGAACGCTCCAAAAAACGGAGCAGATAGCTTTTGTTTTTAAATTCGCTTTGAGTTTAGTTTTCGGCATAGCGCTCGGTCGCTACGGTAACGTTTGCGTTTTATTTAGCACATTTCTGAACTGGTTGGCTTGGAAGTCAAGTGCAGCCCCCTCGGACCCCTTGGTGAGGGTGATATTTTGAAGGACAAGCTATTAACTGCACCATATGATGGTCTGAAAGTGCAAAACAGAGCCGTATTCACACCGTAAAGCATTGACACAGATAAAAAGACAGACATTCACTTACCCATTAAAAATCATACGCAAATTAAAAACAACAAACAAGAATAATCATTTAAAAAAAAAGACAGCTCCATATATATTTTTTTTCATCTTTTTTTTCTTTTTATCCAAATCGCGAACTTTCAGTTCAGCTTTTATATTCCTGCTTTCTCTCTCTTGCACGCACGCACGTCGACACAACAACGGCGAGGACTTTGAGCCCTCGCACTTTTCAAGAGTCTTTTTTTTATGAATATATATTTATATATTTATAAAAACTTTTTTTATCGAGCACTCTCTGTGATGCAAAGCAGGGGGAAGTCGTCATTTTGCATCATCCTCCGCCTCTTTGCTAAAACCTCCTCCTTTGCCCCCCTGGACCGCACTCACACGCACATTATCAAACCCCATATCAAAGTCTGACTCATACTTAGTCTTTGCGTTGCCGGCGTGCGACTAAATATAAATCGAGCCTAAGCCTTAGGCCTAAGCCTTTTTAAACCTATTATACCTCTCCTTCCAAACCTCTCAAAACCAGACACGCAAATCATCATCCAAACCCCAGATTTTTAAGCCGGACAGCGAAAAAACACTTGGTGCAACAACAAGAAAAAAAAAGCATCAACATCAATATAAACATCAACAACAACAGCAACGGCAACGACAAAGAGGAGACAAAAATAAAATATCTGGGACTTCACATCGTGTCGTTTTTAAAATCGTACAATTTTGTATTTTTCTTTTTTTAATATTTTACATTCCTCGTTGTGGACATTTTCCTGCAGGGATTGTCACCTTTCTCCACCACTATCTTTTTTTAAGTGCTTGAATGAGCTGGGGTAGTAGGTGTGGGGAAAGACGACCTGTGTGTGTGTGTGTGTGTGTGTAGTGTGTGTGTGTGTGTGTGTGTGTGTGTGTGTGTGTGTGTGTGTGTGTGTGTGTGTGTGTGTGTGGACGAGGAGGGGTATTAAAAGGGGGGTTGGGAAAGGTTTGAAATAGTTGGAAAGAATATGTAGGTAGGGGAGATGAGAGGACTGGTAAGAAATGAAGTTAATACCAAACCATGAGATTGTCAAATATACAATCAAGGTGGGTGGGAAAAGATTCTGGACGGAACGAGGATTTTTGAAGTTACTACTAAGAGAGATTAAGAGATATAAGAAAGAGGAAAAAAGATGTTGATTTACAAATGCGTTCCCTGGATAAATAGTATTAGTAAGTAGTATCAGTTAATAGTAGTATAGTTGTTGTAGTAATGTGGCCTCGCTAAACTGCTAACACGTTTTGCATGAGAAGAAGCTAGCTCGGTTTTTCACGTCCTCGAGAGTCGTTGCTATATATTTGGAGCCCAAGCGTCAGCGAGAAGGAAGTCTGCTTTAAGATTTCACATTAAAAGATAAAATGTACAACCTGACCTCAATCGTACGGGAGAGACCGGATGATAATTCTTTCCCTTTAAAAAAATGCAAAGAATCGCAATTGCCCTTGTCACGAAAGACAAGATATACTAGATTTGCGAGGTCAAGCTCAACGTTTTGGCCATCACGGAATTGGAAAATTGTGGCCAAAGCAGTTCTTGGAAACACTGCTTGCTGCTTGTACTGACGTGTGTGTACACCTTGTTGGCTCGAAAGCTTTGTTTTTTTAAATACATTTCTGACCCAACTCAGTATGTACTCGGCTCAGTATGTTGCCGTCTGTCCATCTATACAACGCAACTGCTCTGAAAGGAATATCCATACTTCATTGCCACCCCTTTTACACTATCCGACAAATTCTTATTGTCTTTTTGCTAGGATGGCTTCTTTTTACTTCGAGAATGGCCACTGAGACTGATCGGTTTCTCTGCTATGCTGGTGCGACTGATCATGGTTGAAGGCAGTGTGCTCTGTGGTGCTGGTGCGATTGGTTTTGTCTGAGATAGGAGATCGGAGAAAAGGTTGAAGTGCCTCTCCCCTGTGATCATTTGGCTGTGTGAGAGAGGCTGCACTGCCAAGTCAAATCTGATTTTGTTTTGCAGACACGCGCGGCGCCGGAGCGACCCTTCCTCCCCACGGCCGTCCACGACGATGAGGGGCGCGTCGACAGGTGTCCCCTTGGCGCGTTCGTTTCGTTTCTCCTCGGAGACGGCGGTGGCGGCAAAGCCGTCGGCTCGGCGTCCGCATTGTCGCGGCATACGAAAATAGAACGGATGGACTCTGTAAACCATGAAACGAAGACGTCGACGACAATCACCACACAGCGACCAAAGATCCATACGTATATTCATTATCCATGTACATATATTTCTCAGTAGTACTCGTGTTTCGTTTCGCTTTAGCTTCTTTAGATTATTTTCTTAAACCTAAAGAAGACTCGAAGACTGCACCACCATAGCTTATATAAAAACCATTGAGTAATGCAAAGAAGAAGAACGCGATACCATCGTCAAAAGTTGGAGAGAGAGAGAGAGAGAGAGGGAGAGAGAGAGGAGAGAGAGAGAGAGAGAGAGAGAGAAAGATAGAGAACTGTTTCACGAAACGACGAGCGGGCAAAAAAAATACGAACCGAAAAAAAAAACGTGAAGTCGAAGTGGAGCGGACTCTTCACTACATCCTGTTGGTCACACAGATCACACAACCCCCCCTCCCCTACCCCTCCCCGAAAAAAATAAATAAATCAGATTTGACCTGGGCAGTGTTAAATATAGATTTGCCACTAAACATGGCACTAATGCCACATAATATCATCTGTAACATGTCTATATTCATATACATTTATATTTACGTAGATATAGTTTCTATATGCGTATATATATATATTATCAACCTCCGCGAGGCACATTTATGTTTGCGTAATTACTAAGCCAATATGTCCCTGTCAGAGCCATAACCTTTGTCGCAGCATGGCTTTGTTTTCACAGTGATAGAGTTGTAGGAGTGCGACGCAAGGACGGGGCGCAGCAGGCGGGAACCGGACGACGCAGGTTTCCGGGTATCCCTGGAACTGCGCACCACGCGCACCGTAGGAACGACCGCAGTGTGCGTGCAACTGTCTTTCGTTTAGCACCCGCACGAGTCGGAGAGAAGTGTATACGGAACTGAACGGAATCAGCTATTGCTGCATGTTGTGTTTTTGTTACATCTGTGTGTGTGTGTGTGTGTGTGTGTGTGTGTGTGTGTGTGTGTGTGTGTGTGTGTGTGTGTGTGTGTGTGTGTAGTAGACCTGCGTAGTGTGTATTTGTGTGCATGTATGTTTTTGTGTAACGCAGCCAAAGAAGTCGTATGACTTCAACTGCATGGCCGTATGTGTGAGAACATTTGTTCTTGTATTTTCACAGCACATCTGCATATGTGTTGAGTGTACGTGTGTGTGTGTGTGTGTGTGTGTGTGTGTGTGTGTGTGTGTGTGTGTGTGTGTGTGTGTGTGTGTGTGTGTGTGTGTGCGTGCGTGCGTGCGTGCGTGCGTGCGTGCGTGTGTGTGTGAGTTCCTGCATTGTACAGTCAAAGAGCTTATGGTTCATATTGTTTTCAATACGCTGCATGGTACTGTAGGTAGATCGGTAACACTGAGAATGATGCTGGCTTTAATGCCAAGTCACAGTCCTGTTGGGTACAACAGATATATAGACAGCAGTGTGCGTGTGTGTGTTCTGTGTGTCGAGTGCGAATGTGTGTATTTGCATCCACGTGTGTTTAAGTGTGTGTGTGTGTGGCCAATATGGACGACGAGAACATTATTGTTAAGATTGCAAGGGAGCAGGGAAGACAGACAGGTGGGGGTCAAAACGAGAACAAACGACGGGGGATAATCAAAGGCATATCGAGGGTTCAGAGAGTGGGGTACCAGGAAGTGGGTGTTACACAGGGTCTTAACAGAGGAGATACAGACATTGGTAGTTTTTTTGTTTCTTTTTTTTAGTGCAACAGAACAAAACCTGCTGGCAAAAATCGGGATGTAAGGTGGTGGAGCTTATATATGTTTTTTCCGACGAAGAGTTAATTTCGACCATTAACTTGGGGACGTTTGCCGGGCCGGGAGTGGACACCCCCAACCCCAACAAAAAAGTCGGAGAGTCATCGTCGAGTGTCTTAGGCTAGGTTTTTCCCGTCCCTCTCAGGCTGTCCCCATTCCCGCCACATCGGCGAGGGGAAGAAATTAAACGAAACACCAAAGACAAAACAAACAAAAAAAAAAGAAATAGAGGGATCCATATCAGTGACGCCAGCATGGCGGGGGAGGAGGGCGGCATTTGTATATATTTATATATATATATGGCGTGGCAGTTTTTCGGCGGGCTTTGCCCGGGTCACGCGCCTTTTTGCTTTCCGAAAGTCATTCTCCGTATCCTTCCCCCACCAGCTGTGAGGAAAAAAAAAAACAAACAAACATATATCCATCCACAGGCGAATACTGCTGAGTCACACTTCACCGGGGTTGCCGGGGTACAACAACACGGCAAACAATCCTTTGGCCTGACCCATCGGGCCAAAATGGCTTCCAACTGGTGTTCCCAGTTTTCAAACTGTCTTCCCCCTATCCCCGCCCTCCCTCCCTCCCACTCCCCAACACCGACCTCCGTGATGACGTTTCTTTAAAAGTCCGTCGACCGTGCTAAAATCAAAGTGATGCACACGCTCCTCCTCCTTTGCGCACGAGTCGTCAAGATTAAAAAAAAAAAAAAATGGGAATCCAGAGTTACTGTTGGTCCCGTGTGGTGTGTTGATTAAAAAAATCAAATCCACAAAAAAGAAATGAAATGAAATAAAAAAGATTAAAAAAGAAGCTGAGTGACCAATAGAAAGACCGCTGTGTCGTCTGTATCTAGACTTTGTGTTTGTGGTTCCATTTGACACACTGTCCTGCCGTGCACCGGGGGCTGAAGTAGTGTTTAGGTCCAACGTTGGCAACTGGTCTGTCTCGCGTGCAGTTGTGTGAGTGTTGTGTGTGTACTGTGTGTGTTTCTGTCTGTGTTTCTGTGTGTGTGTATGTGTGTGAGCGCGCGTGCGCGCTGTAGACGGAGGGGGCATGAGCTGCACTGAGATGAGTGGTGAGGTAGAATCCGTTGTTTTTTTTTAGGTGGGGCTCGAACCAACAACAACCGAGGGGGCAGCCACGATGGCAAGGATTGCAAAAAAGCGTTATACTAATTAAGTGCCTAATCCCTCCCTCTACCCTCACTCAACCACCCACCCACCAACACACACACACACACACGGATCCCAGTTGGGTCCAATGGACAGAATGATGGACACCGGTGAGATCACACAGACACACACACTCACACACAATCGTCGTGCAGCCCGATTGGGGGACATGCCGGTTAGAAGATGGATAATCAAGATTCAACATAACAAAACTGAGGTAACATAACTAATGCATGCTCCGTCGTGTGTGTCTGTGTGTGTGTTGGGTGGTTGGGGGTAACACACACAGGCGTGCACAGTTATGTCCATGAAAAATGCAAGGTGTGTCACGTCTTCTTCTTGTGAGGTAAAAAAACAAAACAAAAAAAAACAAAACAAAAAACAGGAGGTATGTGTTAAAGAGGAGAGGTATACTATATGTATTTCAGGTAGACAACGTAAGTGTTAACGTACGTACGCGCACAAGCTAAACGGACGAGGATGTGACCGCGTGGTGTGTCTGTCCGTGCACGTACAGTATCGTGTGTGTGTGTGTATGTGTGTATATGTGTGTGTGTGGTGGTAATAATACAATGTGGAGGCAGAGGTATGTCATGTTAGGTAGAGTGGTACGCAAGGACGTAACAGTAGGCCTACTACTGTCCGCTGCTGTAGAGAGGTACATGGTAAATATGAGGATTTTTAGAGCGGTGGTTCTCACCCCCTTTTCGGGGCTGTGTGACCCCCCCACACCCCCACACTTGGAATTATACGAGTTGAGGCATTACATTTTATTTAACCAACATATAATGTTCAAAGATTTGCACGTGTGTTTTTTTTACCCCCCAAAACATAGCAGATGTGCACATCTCATAGTGTGCTATGAGGTGTGCACATGGTATTTTTCAATAAAACGTAAAATATAATGTTTTAAAAACTAGCCTACTTAAATTGTCACTTCACTGTCAGCTGGGGACCCCTCCCCCTCCAAAACAAAAACGACCAGCGGGGGTCGAGAACCACCAACTTTTTTTAGAGGTACGTATGGACGAACAACAGCTGTAAGAGTGGTACATGGTCTACATAATAGAGGTGAGGATGCACATGTACGTACGGTACAGTCTATATGGACGAACAATGTTGTATAGAAGAGGTACATAATGGTTGGTGAGGATTTTCTTTTTCTTTTTTTTTAGAGGCGTCCGACGACGACGACGACGACAAGTCGCCCATGGATGGAAATAATATAACAATGATTATGATATTAACACTTTTTTTCTTTTCTTTTCTTTTTTTTCACAATGAGGTACGAGTGGTAGGCTGGCATGCATCCGTGCATGGGATGGCAGTGTGTGTGTATTTGTGTTTGCTTATGTAACGTCCTTTTTACTATTGCCTATCTCTGTATGTTTATATATATATATATATATATATATATATATATATATATATATATATATATATATATATATATATATATATTAGCGTAAAAGTGGTACCACCAAAGGCATGCTACCAGGGAGGTACCAGGGAGGCACCATATGAAATGTGTGTGTTTTTTGTGAGCATGTTCACGTGCTTACACGACCAGTGAAGGTGTGAATGCGTTATGGGAAGGAGGTAGGCCTGACAGAGACTCACAACACAGGGCCTCTCCTCAGTGGGAGGAGGTGCATGGGGCTGACCGACTGATGGGAGAACGGGCTGCACACCAGAAGACAACGAGGCTCCACTGAGGGGTGGGCTGGGGGGTGGTTGATGACAACAACAACAACAACAACATCCCACAGGAAACCCAAGGAAAAAAAACCCAAAACAGCCTCCATGCCGTTTTGTTAGAAGACTGCCTATAGCTCCGCTGTGTGTGTGTGTGTGTGTTAGTGTGTGTGAGAGAAAGAGAGAGTGAAGGATGATCCCGATTTCATTCACATACACGCTCGCTCTCCTTGACTGACTCGCACGCTGAGGTTCACTTTGTGGAGTCGCCAGAGCAGTCGCCGCCCGTATGTGTGTGTACTGTACTGTATGTTTGCATAATAGTTGTAGTCCAGAACAGTGATTGGTGTGGATTAGTGTGTGTGTGTGTGTGTGTGTGTGTATGCATGCGTGTACGTGTGTGTGTTTGCATATACTGTAGTTGTCAGCCAGAGAAGTTGTTGTTCGTGTGGATTAGTTTTGTGTCCATGTTTGCATATCATATATTATGATCCTGATCAGAATGAGGAGGGTTGGATACGTGATTGTTGTTGTGTCTGTGTGTGTGTGTGTGTGTGTGTGTGTATGCGTGTTTGCATGTGTGCGTGCCTGTCTTACAATGCTACCACACACCGCTGCAGAGCTGGGTGCAAATGTGTCAGAACTCATGAAGATAGTGCACTGAACATGACTACAAGTTTTTCTTTTTTTTTTTTGTTTGCCATCTCGCATAAGTGATCATGATGATCCAGTTGTATTCCTTGAGCCTTAAAACGAGCCACACTAGACAAACTCTCTTTAGGTTAAATTGCAATTGAGATATTGCAGTGACATCGTGGAAGCTGTCATGATGCTGTTCTGTAAGTTAGATTTTCCATCTTTTTTGTATGCTATTTTTCTTAGCATGACCAAAAGTAATGGCTGATTCACCCATCTCGCAATGTGATTTGAGGCACAATATTACGTTCACGCAGCCATTTTTCACGTCTCAAATTTCTCTTTGCGCAATTCCAGTATCGTCTTCTTTGTATTTTGTGTTACTGTTTGTTTTCAGTACTGTAGCAAATGGCAGGAAACCTTTTTTATCATTTCTGTTCCACAAATCTCAAATGTACATATGTTTTTTTAAACATATGTTAGTTTAACATAACACAGTGTATTGCCATACATGTTTTTATGAAATCGATTTAAGCACCAGTCCATATTGATCTACAGTATATATATCGATATTCGATAAAACGCTGCATGTCTATTTTGTACCGTTTCAATCCAAAACTCGCACTATCTTGGTGAGTTCACTCCCAGCTCAGCCTGTCTTTGGTGCTGACCGCAGGTGTTGTAGCACAAGCGAAGACCCACAGCAGACATACACACCCACCAACCTGCCACAAACACACACACACACACACACATCTCCCCCGTAGTGTTCTCCCACGAAAGACTTGGAGGGTGACCCACCGAGGAGTATCGTTTAGACCATGAAAGACCAAAAAAAGAGAGAGCTGGGTTCATTGTTGTCTTTTCCCTCTGATGTTGTGTTCATTTTGTTTCGTTCATGTCAGTGTGTGGGCGTTCATTAGAGGTTGGGGGGGGGGGGGGGGGGGGGGGGGGGGGGGGGGGTCTGACCAAAAAAACAAAACAAAACAAAAAACAATAAAGACAAAAAAACAACAACCAAACAAAAAAAAAAGTAATGTTTATAGGGTGCATCTTGTCCGTCCCACAGACTCTTCCTCTCCCCACAAGGAAGCCCCCTTAACATTCTGCCCCCCCTGGGGGGAGGGCTCGAGTTTGTTTTCGAAGGGTCTTTTATCGTTTTACAGAAAAAGAAGAAGAAGAAGAAGTAGCAGTAGAAGAAGAAGAAGAAGAAGAGGAAGAAGAAGAAGGCGTGTGGGGAGAGACGGCGAGATCGAAACATCGTCGGGGTGTCGCGGGGTGTCTCGCAAGACCATGACTCGGCGATTCCCGATTTCGCCCCCCTCATCCCTTGGGGGGCGGGGCGGGGGTGGTCGGGGGGGTGGGGGATGGGGTTGCAGGGGGGGTTTACGTGGCATCACACTTCCTGTTCCTCGAAGACCTCGAGGAAGAGCGGCGGGAAGAGTTCGTTGGGACACTCCACCTTCATGTGCAGGAAGCGGCTGGCGTGGCAGGCGCCGATCATGCGCAGGTCCGTCACCTTCATGAGCAGCTTGGGCCAGAAGTGGGGAATGTTGTGCTTGCGGCTGTTGATGTAGTGCTCGAACGCCAGCAGGAAGGTCTCCTGGACCTGCTCGATCTTCTCCACGCTGGTCAGCCCCGAGCGATCTAAGGTTTTTGGGAGAGGAGAGAGAGAACTTCAAATCGTCGACACGGATGTGACAATGGTGCCGTCGTCTTTTTGGCATGGAAACTTTGGAAACATTGGAAAAGCATCTGTGAACAAACTTTGTCAGGATGCATTTGACATGCTGTAGATAACAAATTTGCAAAGTCTATTACAAATAGTCTATTACCAATAACAAATATGCAAAGCCTAGATGCTGATCTATGCAAAAAAAATGACTACTTGGGTACTACCAATAATCAAATTAATGTACTTGCAGTTATCAAAACAGTGCAGAAATAAAAGCTAGGACTGGAGCCAAACATGGCCACAGACGTATGGTAAACACGGCAAACACGTATTTACTTACGTATGTACGTATGTACATAAATAAAATACCTCCCCCATTTTTTTTGCTTTTTTTAATAGATCATGGTATAGTACAACCTAGTAGTAAGGTTGAAAACAGTTTTTTTCCAAGTAGAAATTTATGTCTCAGTCAAATAGGGTTAAGACACTGATAATAGGCCCCAGAACCCGCAGCCTCCTCCATCCATCCTCCTCACCTGAGCTCATGAGCAGCACGGCCTGCATGAGCGCCACCTCCGAGTCGTCCAGGTTGAACTGCGCCAGGCTCTTGCCCAGGTCGAAGATGGCGTCCGACACCACGCCCAGGCCGCCGTTCTTCAGCTGCTCGCGCTTCACCGCCATCTCGCCGCTCAGCGTCAGCGTCTCGCTCTCGGGGTCGTAGCGCACGGCGGCGCGCAGCGACATGATCTCCATGCAGCAGCCCTTCAGCAGGATGATCTGGTCCTCACACGGCAGCTGGAGGGTGGAGGAGGACGAGGCATTGGGTTGGGGGGGGGTTCTTTATGATACGTTTGCATTTTTTGCCCACACAAAAAACATTTAAGAAACATTTCAATGTTTGTAAAATATTGTCATATTTTTCAATGTTTTGAAAATATTTCAAAAAATATTTTATTGAAATATCTTTCAATAAAAAATAAATAAATAAAACTGTCTAAATATTTCATATTTTTCAAGTTTTCTAAAATGTTTCATATTTTATGATGTTTTGAAAATATTGCGTATCTTTCAATGTTTCTAATGTTTTTCAATGTTTTGAAAATATTTCATGTTTCTCAATGTTCCGAAAATATTTCAAAAAAAGTATTTTGGCAGGTCATGGCGTGGCATGATAGCCTGGCTCAGCCCTGAATCAGACACCTTAAAAATACTACCTTATTTTTTCTTTGTGATTCAAGGACTGGCTTCCTTGCCTTTGGGGTCGTTTTTGTCGGTTGGAAATCCATGCCCAGCACCTGATTGGCCAACAGCCCTGTCACTCACTTTGTTTCACTTTATTATTCTTTAAAGAAGCGTCAGGCTTTAGGTTTTATAAACATCATCATCCGACATATTTTACTGCTTTTGTTCACATGCTAGTAACGCTCGTCGGCTGTGTTTGTTTAGTTAGCCTAATAATGACAACAACGTCATCTGCTTTCCCAATATTGATATGGGTTGGTATGAACCAATCACTGTGAAGACTGCTGCTTTTATCACGCCCATCCCAGAAACTGCTGTAGTAGAGAGGGACTTCAGTCTGAATAATGAAGTGAAACGGAATGACAATTCAGACTGAAGTCAGGCTAGTGGCATGATCTACACTTGATGTAAATAGACAATCTACAAGCTTGCAACGTCCCACGGTTGTGAGCTTTTAAAGCACAACGCCTGAGCCTAACCAAAGACAAAAAATACTGGACCTCTCCTCCAATAGCCTAATATTTGAGTCTAGTTTTTATGTTTTGCCGTAATTGCCAATATATTAAAGGGGTTATCCGACCGATTTCCAAAAATTTCAAAAATGGGTCCTAAACGAAAATAATTAACATGGTGAAACACAACTGGATGATATCAAGTTGTGTTATTATTTTTACAGAACTCCATTTCTAGGAAACACAAAATGGGACGACTTTTTTCTCATCATGTCCACACAACATCTCTAAGGTATATTATTGAAATAGTAAAATGTTGAAAATGGGTAGAAGGCTTTCCCCTTTAAGGTGTTGTCATCATCGTGAAAAAAGGCTGTAGTGGATGAACATTTCTCTTATGCTTTTTAGTGCACAACAGGTGCACTTCGGCACTGATCGGTCCAACGGTTCTGTGAGATCACCTCCAGACAAGACAAACAGTAGCCTTAGTTGCATACTTGCGCACCGAAAAAACGAACAGCGCGCGCGCGTGTGTGTGTGTGTGTGTGTGTGTGTGTGTGTTTTGTGTGTGTGTGTGTGTGTGTGTGTGTGTCAGTGAGTGTGATGCGATGTGTGTGCCAGCAGTAGCTTCCTGCTGGGTTGGAAGTCGTTCCCTCACCATGCCGTCGAGGAGCACCAGCAGGAGCGCAATTTTCCTCACAGTGGCGTTCATCGACGTTGGCGAAGCGATGCCATTCATATTGAACTGAAGTGTCGATCAGATGCAGTTCTCCAATTTTGATTTCGTGAATGAATAAGGCCGGCGTGGATACGTATGCGACACACAAATTATCGGCTGTCAGAACGGCTGTTGTTGTTCATTATTAGAAACCCAGACAGGTTGTGGCATCCCTGCCGAGAGAGAGCACGGAGGAAGAGAGAGAGACTGAGATTGAAAGCTTTTCTGTCTCACTCTTGCCTGGTTGGAAGTGATCGTCACATATGGAGAGTACGTGACATATGAAACGCTCAGTGGTCTTGCACCTTCCTACCTACTGTACATGACTGCCTGTCTAAGTATATCCCAGGCCTCCTGAGAGCGTAAAATGAAACCAAATGGACCCTTACGGGTTCATTTATCGATCTCACGAGTTACAGATCTATAAGGGTCCATTTGGTTACCAATGGTCCTTTCTACTTGTAAGAAGGAAGGAGGACTCTATCATAGGAGGAAATGGTTAAAAACGAGGGATTTATCTCTGGCGCCTGTCAACCAATTTCACCCCAACTCACCAGCAAAAAAGCACTAGATTTTCTGCCAGGAATTAATTTTGGCTAGGGAAAAAAAGCTAAATATAGCAACAAATGCGCCAAGTTGGCAACACTGCAGCCCACCCCAAAGGTCTTCCACTACTGGCCTGCTTACATTCAAAACAGGTCCATAAGAGCCATAGTATTTTTTTCTGTATTTTAAGAGCTCGTATATACAGTATGCCATGTTGGCAGGCCTTGGTGGCATCGTAATGGCAGATTTTATGCTTGGTTGGAAGCTGAAAATAGCTGATCTACAAGCTCCGCATAAAATCGAAACATACGGATCCAAAGCTACGCTTACAGGAGAACGGGATGAGAGGAAGAGAGCTGAACGCGTTGCGTATAATTACAGCTGACAAGAAGCAGCTTGTACAAAATAGATAAATAAATAATTGATAATAAAGTCTAAACAAAACCCCTCCTAGCTTGACGAAGCGTCAAATCAGCGGACCTCACTTTGGTTTAACGAGCCTCAATAAACAGATGAGGTGCTATTACATTGGACAAGATGTGGAACTAATTGCAGAGCACACATCTATTCACGGGCCAATCAATTTTAGAGTGATTACTATACTGTGACAATGTACTGTCAAATATATAATAGGGATCGGGATGGCCAAAGGGATGGTCAAAACCAAGGAGTCTGTCTCTCGCTGGCTTGTCGCTCGCGGCTTTCTGCACCCGCCAATGTCCATTTGCATGATTTTCCAATCAAAAATGTAGGTGACAACGATCGCGCAAAGGCGATGCTTGATGACTTCATTGAATATTGCCTCCGTGTTTCAATCAATATCCCATTTCTTTTGATTGTCATTCCTCCCGTGTTTCGCACTGCCTGGAAAATCCTGTCAAAGCGACCGATTTTCTCAAGGGTGCTTGAGTACCGCCAGCAATTCAGTCATCTAACCCAGTGGCTTTCAACCTTTTTTGACACCAGGGCCCATTGTTTATTCAGCATTTGAGGCACAGACCACCATTTGAGAACATTTTAGTCCCACAGACCCATTTTAGCTCCACAGACCCCCAAACTCTTTTGCTTTTGTCCACATTTCCAGGCTGGATTTGTGAAACAAAACAGGCAAACATACAGATCAAAATAACAATTAATCCTCTAGTTGTGTAGACTTGGGCTAATTCAGATTATGAATATTTTAACTCTTGAGAGCGTAAACATGAAAAACATGGTTTCATTTTTACGCTCTCAAGAGTTACATCTGGTTAACCAACTTTTAATCTGGTTATCCAACTTAGCTGGGGACCACCTGTAACCATCTCAAGTACCACTGGTTGTCCCCGGACCACTGGTTGAAAACCACTGATTTACATCACACACACGCACAGCACACGCACACGCACACCGCACACGCACACACACACACACACACACACGCCCACCTCGGAGAACATGGGTAGCTTTTTGGCGAAGTCGACGACGCGGGTGATGGCGGGGGTGATGATCTTGGTGAACTCGCTGAAGGCCTCCAGGTCCACCTTGTCCCCGTCTGGCGTGGGCACCATAGGACCCTGACCGATGTCCTCGGGCTGATGGAAGCAATAACACACAAGGGTCATCAGTCTTTATATGAAACACAACTATCTATCCATCCATCCATCTATCTATACATGTGCTATGTCTCGTATATTAAGGCATGTGTGAAAGTCTCACTGCACCGATTACACTGCACCCTGCAGCCCCCCCCCCCCCCCAAGTAGCCCAAAAGGTGCATCATCACACTCTTTTTTTCCAGCCCAATCGGAGCCATATTCTGAAAACAGGGCTATATAAAGTTCAAAAACACGTTTACGGCATTATTGACCATGTGGGAGTACAACAAAAGCCATTATAGGCCATTATTTTTCTTTTCCCCCTGTAGGCCACTTCTACTTTGATGCTGCAGCTGTTTCCCCACAGACAGACACTTGCTTTGCCATGCAGACGGTCCAGGACTTTATTGATGTCAACAATTGCCAAAAAATTAAATAAATAAATAAATCATTGGGCTCATGACAAGGCGGTACAAGTGTGTCGGGAGTTTCATACAGTGAGGTGGAGTTGGATTCAAATCTGTTTACAAACACGGATTTTGTACATACTAAAGTTGCCTACATTACCTTTAAAAAAAAAGTCAAAAGCGTTCCTGGCAGTGCATGAGTTAAGAATCTAATGGACTGTTACCAGTCTGTAACTCAGAGAGTGGGCTGCAAAAAAACACATTCATCCCTGACCTCATGCATCACAAACCGGTGACCGGTGTACTTGACGGCAAAGGTTTCGAGCACCATCGACACATTTCCATGCTCACTTTTTTGTACATTTTCAGTCGCCCTCAAAAAAGAAAAGAGGGGGAAAAAAATAACCAAATCTGCTGTATTTTCTACTGACTGTGCCCACGTGCTGCTGTGGTTGCCTGGCAACTAACACTGGCACGTGCACAGGGCTGCAGCCTGCAAAGAACGGAAGGGCAGAGGGTGGGGTTAGGCTGTTCTAAATTTGTTTTTGTTTTCTTCTTAGAACAGAGTGTTTAAACACTTTAACCCTAGTAAAAGACAACGTTTAGAAGACGGATGCTGGTGTTCAAGTAGTTAAAACAGAAGGTTTGATTGATTGATTTTCTTTCCATTTTTTTTTACGATTTTTCTACTGCACAAAGTGAGCGAATTAAAGGGGATTCCAACCATTTTCAACATTTTACATTAATGTCATTAATATACAGTACCTTAGAGATGTTGTGTGGACATAATAAAAAAATCTGTTTTTCCCAGATATGGAACATGGTGAAACACAACTTGATTAAAGAGGACTAAGGATTTTTCTTTTAGGACCTTTTCTTTTCCGAGAGTGTACAAATTTGTACATTTGTACACTCTCAGGAAAAAAATCTTGAAAATGGGTCGAATTCCCTTTAAAGCCTGAATGAAAGATTACGTATCCAATGTGGAGTTCTAATCGCTGTACAATCTCTCACACACGAAAGTGCATTGTATTGGAACAAAGGCATGAAATCCTCTTAAACAATCGTCGAGAAGGAGCATTCAGTGATTTGGTTGATGTGGAAAACCCTCCGGTCCCCCTGCGGGTAGCAAGATGTGCACATGCACACACTCTGCAGTGAGGTGGGAGATGCAACAGGCCAACAGCACATACACCAAGGCCCACCCCCCACTCGATCCTGATTGGATGAAGGCTTTTCACCCGAAGCCCAAAACTGAAAATAGGGAGGGTACAACTCGGGAGTTTACCGGAGTATGTTATCACTTACTACACCTTTAAAATAATACAATTTCACTTTTCAAGCAAACATACTGGCTCTGAATAAAACATTTACTGCATGATTACCAAATATAACGTTTCCTTTCCCACAACGAAGGCATGTTGGCAACAGACCTAATTAGATGTGGTGTTTTGGGTGAGTATGAGACACAACAACCAGGAGCCCATGATGTCTGCTCCCAGCATGTTGGCTGGGACACAGGCATCCTCAGTCACAGGGGCGGATCTAGGCATGGGCATGGGGGGCCCCTAAATACCCAGTCTGCCCCCACCAAACACGATGCCATGCAAAACAACCTAAGATATTTAAAATTAAAGTGCTTATATTCGAAACACTACTGCTGCTACTAACTACAATTTTGGCACCACTAACCCAACAGCATTTTATCATTGAAAACAGAAAACTCTCTGAGTCAGACCTTTAGCTTTACGCATGCTGCGTGTCTGTTGCAACGACAACTGATTTTATTATTGATGCTTTACTTGACTAATAAAAAGTTCTGTAACCGAAAATGGTATGCTGCGACACGGGCGATGAAGCCGCCCCCATACCATTTTCTCTTGCCCCTCCAACATGTTCTCTTGCCCACCCAAATGGGACATGTTACATCCGCCCCTGCTCAGTCACACATGCAGCCTCTGTGTGAGGCGACGCCGGGGAAGAACAGGTTGGCGCTTTAACAAAGTACCAAGTGAATGCTGAAGGACACAGGCAGTGGAATGGAAAAGGGGGGCATTCAGCCCTTTCTTTTGAAGTAAGCAATCTACAGAGAAAGAACCAGAGAGAGAGAGAGAGAAAGAGAGAGAGAGAGAGAGGGGGGAGACTTCAAGGTCTTGCTTTCACCGAATTGAACTGTGAGGTAAAATGATTCGTTTGTGAAGAAAGTGCTTTCCAGGAGCCATGCCACCTAACCACCTATAGTTAAGATAAGAGTTATCTTAATACTGGAGGGACAAGCAGCGGTTATAAGGCAAGTGCCTTATAGTGAACCGGTTTTACATGTTCCGTTAAGGTCATCCCTGGATGAAGTGAGGTCAATCGATCGTTACGGCTGTCGCTATTGCCTGTAGTGACCCAATGCAGGAGAAAACGTGCGGTTGCGGTAGCCTGATCGCTAGCAGCACACAAAGAACTGTCCCAGTTGCACGGCAATGTGCTACAGAGGTGTTGCCAACTGCCAAAATCCAACATACACCAGTGGCACCTCCAAAATGCACTAGAATTCGCTAGAGCAGTGGTTCTCAGCCATTTTCATACCAGGACCCACTATTGATTCTTCATTTTAGCCACAGAAGAACACCATTTGGTGTTGAAATTTAGTCTCTCTGACTAATTCAGGATAAATAACTGGCAAAATGTTGGTCAAAATAATATTCTACATTTTCTAAATATGTACAGTAGATTCTTGAAAATTAGGTACAGTAATGTTGAAATATAATTTAACTCTTGAGAGGGTAAAACGAAACCAAATGGAAGCTTACGGGTTCATTTTGCGATCTCACGAGTTACAGATCTACAATAAGCATCCATTTGGTTCGAATGGTCCATTCTAGGAAGGAAGGAAGACTCTATCAATGTGCCTGTCAATCAATTTCGCCCCAACTCACCAGCAAAAAAGCACTAGATTTTCCGCCAGGAGTTTTTCACTAATTTTGGCACGAGGGTCTGGAAAAGGCACTAGGATCTAGCCTGACTTCAGTCTGAATTGTCATTCCGTTTCACTTCATTATTCAGACTGAAGTTCCTCTCTACTACAGCAGTTTCTGGGATGGGCGTGATCAAAGCAGCAGTCTTCACAGTGATTGGTTCATACCAACCCATATCAATATTGGGAAAGCAGACGACGTTGTTGTCATTATTATGCTAATGTGTCAGCCCGGTTGCTAACTAAACAAACACAGCCGACGAGCGTTACTGGCATGTGAACAAAAGCAGTAAAATATGTCGGATGATGATGTTTATAAAACCTAAAGCCTGACGCTTCTTTAAAGAGTAATAAAGTGAAACGAAGTGAGTGACAGGGCTGTTGGCCAATCAGGAAGCCAGGCAAGGAAGCCAGTCCTTGAATCACAAAGAAAAAATAAGGTAGTATTTTTAAGGTGCTGATTCAGGGCTGAGCCAGGCTAACTAGGGTCTGGAAAAAAAGCTAAATATAGCGCCAAAAGCACCAAGTTGGCAACATTGGCTATAACCTTTCAGGCAGGGGGCATTCAAAGTACAACAATGCGATGGTAAATTCTTTAGCAATGCATACTTTAGCAGGGTGTTTGTAAAATGGTGCATGTCAAGTAACACGTCTCAAACACTGAATTTCAGTTGCCCTAGGCCTATGGGAATCTGTGGCAGCTTTAAGTAGAATGTGAGGGGAAAACTTTTTTTTTTTTTTTTTTTTTTTCTCATAATCTTGAATCCACTGCGGGCATTTGTTTTACATGAAAAGCATCCAGCCGGCTTTGGACGGTTTCTAGCGCCAAACAAATGCTTCTGAATCATGATCCCTCCTCACTCCATGTGTGCTACTTGAAGCAGAATTTAAATTTGTCAAATGTGCCTGCATAGTATAGCATAATGTTATTCTGCAGCTGTCACACATTCCCTGGCGTAGGGTAAGCGAATTTTTCAGCGTTTTGAGGTGTACAGTTAACTACTACAAACACCTTTGCAAACACATTGGTGAACACATTTTACTGGCAAGGAAATTAATCTCTGAATGGAGGTTTTTCGGATGATATTGCTGCCCAGCTTGTTTATAATTTTGGCATTCAGTGGCAGTTTATTCACGTGCACTGACTGCACTCATTTTACTCTCTACTCCTCAATGTCATGCACTGACAATGGCAGTCATTGGAGAAACTGCTGTGGGTGACACATACTAGTGTTGAAGTGGAAGTCGCTCCCACCCTACGCACGCACACACACACACACACACGCACATGCACACACACACACACACACACACACACACACACACACACACACACACACACACACACACACACACACACACACACACACACACACACACACCCCTACACCCTCCAGAGCTGTTGGCCTGTAGCCTATCCTCTAAAGGTTTTCAACCTTTTTGACACCAGGGACCACCATTTATTCAGCATTTGAGCCACGGACCACCATTTGATGACATTTTAGCCCGAAAGACCTAAAACTAAAAAAATCTTTTGGCTTTGTTCACAATTCCAGGCTGGATTTTGCAAACAAAACAGTGTAGACTTCTTAATTAAATTAGTGCTTCAGATAGATGATGGATATTTTAACTCTTGAGAGTGTGAAAATGAAACCAAATGGACCCTTGCGGGTCCATTTGGTTTCATTTTTACATTCTCAAGAGTTACATCTGGTTAACACACTTTCCATCATTTAGCCTGGGGACCACCTGGAACCCTCTCAAGGACCAGTGGTGGTCCCCGGACCACCTGTTGAAAAACACTGCTCTAGACCAGCGGTTTTCAACCAGTGCCCCCTGAGAGGATTCCAAGTGGTCCCCAGCTAAATGATGGACATTTATGATGGACAATGATGGGCCTAAATATAGATCTGTAACTCTTTGACAGCGTAAAAATGAAAACATTTTCATTTTACGCTCTCCAGAGATAAAGTATATTTAAACATCTGAATCACTGAATTTCCAAGAATCTGCACTATTAGGAAATGTAGAATAAGTGATATTTTGAACATTTGGCTTGTCATTTCTCCTATATTGTGGACACAAACGTTACAATTCAAGGTTTTGGGTCTGAGAGACTAAACTCAACATCAAATAGTGGTCCGTGGCTAAAATAGAGAATAAGTAGTGGGCCCTAGTATGAAAAAGGTTGAAAACTCCCTAGACTAACAGATGTTTTTTCCACAACCCAACTCAACAACATCAGTTCCCCTCTGTGAAAGCCATACTTCTTCCTGACAACATGCATGGCTTCAATGTCTACATTGATCTATTATAGCCTATTGGTCAGGGCCAGTCTGACAGGGCATATAGCTGGGGGGGGTATGGGGCAATGGCAGCTGCAGCGCATTCATCCAAGGCATTATTCTCTCAAGTTCATCACGGTATCGTAGATTTTTAGGTTAAACTCTTCATCGATCATGAACGCTCGCATGCGTCGTCGCCACAGCGCATCGACGACACATAAAAACAATGACATCAATAGCGAGCGAAGAATTCTCGCGGCGCATCGGTGCGGCCCTCGAAGCCACAGCCGACAAGGCCACGTCCGTTGCAGTTATGGACCATCTGGTGCGAACGAGTCCTCAGCCTTTTTTTCCGTACGGTTGTGTTTATCGGCTGTAGGTTCACACCACAGTGAAGCAGTCTGGTTCAAATAAACAGTCTGGTGTGTTCCCATTCAGTCGTGTCTGCGTAAAACCACAACGCGCTGGACTGCGCAACGCACCGCTCACACTGGTCTTTTCACCAGGGATGATAAATCATCCATCTTGTTGGCCGGGCCATTACCCATGACGACAGAGGGGCAGGCTTAAAGGGGAATTCCACCCATTTTCAACATTTAATATGTCATTAATATGCCTTAGGGATGTTGTGTGGATATGATAAAAAAAAAGCCCCCCCTCCCCATTCTGTGTTTCCTAGAAGTGGAGGTCTGAAAAGAATCATTAACATGGACCTTTTTTTCTGAGTATGCGCAAATGGAACCAAGTGGACTCGAAGGGGTCCACTTGGTTCACATTTCTATGCTCTCAGTAAATTTGTGAAACTGGGTGGAATTCCCCTTTAAGTCACAGTGCCGTTACATAATCAATCCCAATCCCAGTCATAAAGCCCCACTACCCGTCAATTACAAACCCACAGTGTAATTTAATTATTACACTGACGAGAAACAAACCACCAAAAAGGCAAGTCTTTTGGCTTGTGTGTGTGTTTTGGGCCCCAAACAAACAACTACTGTATGTCTTGGAAGGTTAAAGTGCACATGTTGTGTTCCCAAAGGTCTTGTTACATTTCTATATTTTTTGTTTTTCTTTCTCTTTATTGACATTTTGACTTTTAATGTTTATATAATATCTTTAAACTTAACATGTACTTTTAGCTGCATTTACATCGCCAAATGAAAAGTACTTTTCTCAGCAGCACCACTGAAAAAAAAATCACACCTATGCGAAGTGAGTGGTACCCATATACTTGTAACTATACGTCTCATCCCGGCCTCACCTTTGTCTTCGATGCTTGTGTTTCCATAATGTGTTGGCCATTTGTTATCATTCACTGTTTGTGCCGGGACAATGCTCGTGTTCACACAAATCCTCAAAGCTGTAGATAAGAGGGGCCGGCGCTCTTTAAACATACGTGGCGTCACCTTGGATGTGCTCAGGGCAGGTTATATAACATGAACCCCATTTGTCACAGACATCCTATTCTAGTCCACTTCGGTGCACATAATTTGGTTTAATTAATAATGTTTGAGGCGAACTCTCTCCAAAAATAACTTTCCAGCAGGGGACATTTCCAGAAAGGACACAATTATTTCCTCAGAGAGTGTATGTGTGTGCGTGCGTGCGTATGTGTGTGTGTGTGCGTGCGTATGTGTGTGTGTGTGTGTCTGTGTGTGTGTGTGTGTGTGTGTGTGTGTGTGTGTGTGTGTGTGTGTGTGTGTGCGCGTGTGTATGTGCGCGAGTGCACGTGTTATTATTGTTATGCTGTGGCGCCGAAGGGACCAGCCTTCATTACTTTAAAAGTAATGAGTTGTGTTATTACATTTCTGAAGGGGCAATGTTGGATTTGGCTGGGTGTGTGCGCGCACGTGCACGAGTGCGTGGTGTGTGTGTGAATGAGCGACACATCGTTCTCCTTGGGCGGACGGACGAATCCGGAGTGTTGATGAAGAAAAGACAGAAGTGGGACATTATTCAATGTCGACCCATGTCCATAGCCAACTACAAGGCAGCCAGACTATGTGAAGATTTGAAAAAGGTGGAACGTTAAGACAAGGAGCAGCAAAAGAGTCCAACAGAAATCTATTGAGGTGTGATTCTTTATGAGTAAACGTCCCAGTGCGCCCCAGCGAGTCATTCCACCATGACACGTTTATTTGTCAATGAACAATGTATTATATATATGTTGTCTGTACATGTTGAGCATGAACCGAGACAAATTCTTATCAACTATTGTTGACATGGCAATAAAGTTCTTGAATCTTGAATCAATGCCTCTGAATACAGTGAGC
Source organism: Benthosema pterotum (assembly GCA_039105355.1). Taxonomy (NCBI): domain Eukaryota; kingdom Metazoa; phylum Chordata; class Actinopteri; order Myctophiformes; family Myctophidae; genus Benthosema; species Benthosema pterotum. The sequence continues at coordinate 50,122,345 of CM076965.1, forward strand.
AGAGAGGGCTTTGTGAGTCAACCCAAGATACCAGATTCCATCGCAGAATCATTTCCTCGATGTCACCATTCCACAAAACAGGAGAACTTCAGGACAGAGTCAAGTGAACTACTACACAACTTTTGAGTCGTACGCGTTCAACAATGCAGGTAAGGAGGGGTGCCATCCAAGGGGTGCCATCCATATTCAACCCCTATCCGGAGTCGGGTCACGGGGGCAACGGTTCCAGCAGACTTCTCCCTTCAGAACGAGGGGTGTTTTTGCTTAGGTAGGGTGGCAGAAAATGTTTTAGCGAGAACAGTCACTGTGTTGACGTTGACAAGCAAGCGGATGTCCATTATGTTTCCCAAATTCACAGCAGTCTGAAATTAGGTGGGATTACACAGTAATAAAACCAATGTAGGCAGTGGCAAAAATGCAATTTCTTCCTCTTTCTTCCTCCCTGCCTCTCTCCTATCAAAAATATTACAGGCCCTTTCCATCGTCAACAACATTAGCTTTCTGCTTCCAGTGTTGAGCCGTGGGCGTTGGTGTGATCATTAATTAGTTTAAACAAATAACACATTATGTTCCAGAGTCGTCTCCCACAAAGCAAAGCGTCCTTATTGCGGCAGTGGGAGGCCTGTGTGTATCCCAGTTACTGCAGACACTATTATTTTACTGTCTGTGTCTGTTTTGTAGATCCTTCCTGTCTTGTGGTGTTATGGCTGCTCATTGCCTCTAGTCTACACGGCAACATGAGGTCAAAACAGGCTAGCTCCATACAGTATAATGGACATTTTTGGGGGCAGTCCTGGACAATCAAAATTATACTTGTGGGTGGCACATACTAGTGTCTGTGGTTTATATGTTAACACATTGAGTACCTGTGAGTCTAAAATCAACTCACAGGTCCCTCAGCCGGAACTCAATGTCTTAATCATTTCATTGCTTTATTATATTGCTTATTATTATCATCGGTGACTAGCAGTGTTGTAGTGGGACTTTTAAAAGTGTGGGGCCGCCTCTTAAAGGGAAATTCCACCCATTTTCATTTTTTTCTTCTGAGAGCGTACAAATGTGAACCAAATTGGCCCGCTAGGGTCCATTAGGTTCCATTTGTACGCTCTCAGAAAAAAGGAAACTCATTAACATGGTGAAACACATCTTGATGATGTATTTCACCATGCTAATGATTTTTTTCATTTCACCATGCTAATGATTTTTTTCAGACCTCCATTTCTAGGAAACACAGAATGTTTTTCTTTTTTTATGTCCACACAACATCTCTAAGGTGTATAAATGACATAGTAAAGCATTGAAAATGAGTGGAATTCCCCTTTAAGACACATGCACGCACACTTGCATTTGCATGCGCATTTGTGTGCACCTGCGCAACACACACAGACACGCTATTAAAACAAGTATAGCACATTAAGAAAGATTGTTTACTATGCCTAATTGTATCCATAAAAGTAAATGACAAGACAAAAGACATAGGCCTACTTTTGCCCCCAAAAATATTTTAGATGTGAGAAGTGGGGGGGACGCCGCCCGCCCGCGTCCCCCTCCACTACAGCCCTGGTGACTAGTTAAAGTATAGTTTTTTGGGGGCTTTTTTGTTGTTTTTTTTCTTGAAACTATAGTTCTCAACAGCCTCAATAGTCTCTGGAGTCCCAACACATTCACCTCAACAGAGCCAAGCTCCAAACCGCCACAGCGAGCCCAGCTACCGCCAGCAGCACCCCCCACGGTGCCGACGGCGGCGGCGTTGGCCGAAAGAACTCTACGAAACCGTCCCATGCGTTGTTCTCCACCAGCCAGTCCCGCTGGTGTTGGAGGAGGTAGGTGGAGATCCCCTGGCCCACCGCTTGGACGACGGTGCGCTTCCCGTCCTCCTCCTCGTCCTCATCCTCGTTCAGGCACCAACACACTGCCACCCCGAAGGCCACCAGGCTGGCAATGCGGCCCCAGTTTGTGATCCCATCGCTGAAGGTTTCCATCGCTACTTGGCCCACCATTCTCACAACATCTTCTCGCCTGTTGAGCTGTTGGGCTATCAGGCGGTTAACGTCGTACACTTGTAGCTTTCCAAAGGCGTCCTCCACAAGTCGTCTCATGGTTGAATGAGCTTCGCTTTGTGTGTTTGGCTGAGAGGATGATACACCTGTAAAGTCCATTAGGACACTGATGATGAGATGTCTTGTGTCCTTATCCAAGTCCTCTGTTGTTGACGAAGGCATTGTTGATGTTGACGATTGGAAACAGATGTACGTTGGTTATCTTTTGGTTCTGTAAGCTCCAGGTTATCAGACCAGATATCTTGACTCATATGGCGGTAATCAAAGGGCGATAATCGGTATTTATATAGTGCTGGGCTAGAGGCTTGTCACAATGATGCGAGTCATGATGATGTCAGCACTAAATCTCTCTGCCGTCTCCATATATGGAGATTTATACAGTATGGATCCAAATAGGGTTTGCTCCACGATGACGTCAGCACTAAATCTCTCTGTCGTCTCCATATATGGAGATTTATAGGGTGTGCTCCAGAATGTAACATTTATTTGGGTAAACGTACAAACAAGATTACGTCCAACTGATATTACAGTTTTCTATTACTACAGTAAATGAGGGCAAAACAGGCTAGTTCCATATATGGACATTTTTGGGGGCAGTCCTGCACAAGCCGTGTCAGACGGACTTGACGTCGGCCACTGTAGTAAATTGGGCCTTTATGAGACCCTGCGCACTCAAGACAACGCCCATCTCCATATAGCAGACCCTGTTCTGACATTTCACAGGTTAACCTGAAATCATACACACATGGCGCACTCTGTATTATTATGCCCCCCCCAGTGCCATTCTTCTAGCCCACCATAGTGGGCATAGTGTGTGTGTGTGTGTGTGCATGCGTGCGTGTGTGTGTGTGTGTGTGTGTGTGTGCGTGTGTGTGTATGTGTCTGTCTCTGTGTGTGTGTCTCACCAGGAACTTGCGTTTCTGCTTCCAGTGGGAGCCCTGTGCGTTGGTGTGTCGGTGGGCCTCCGTCACCATCCGGATCAGCTCCCACTCGTCGTCGCTGGGCTCCGGCCGCGTCTGCAGCGTCTTCACCATCTCCTCCTTTTTCCGCTTCTCCCGGTTCTCCTCGATCAGACGGCGCTTCGCCACCCGCTTGGAATCGTCCAGGACCACTGGAGTGGAGGGGGGAGGGTTTGGATAGAAGAAACGAAATGTTAGCTTGATCCAGGGGCGTTTTTGCCATTGGGCAGACTAGGCAGTTGCCTAGGGCACCATGAGGGGAGGGGGGCGATTTTACAGGAGATTTTCCCTGGAGTCCGTTTGGTAAGGGGGGCTCCAGGGAAAATCTTGCATAGGGCTCCAAATTGCTTAGAAACGCCACTGGCTTGACCCAACAGTTCAACGAAAGTGCAGGTCAGATCGGTACAAAAAACGAGGATGAAAGCAGATTAAGCCCAAAGATTGCCTCTGTCGCAACAAAAACAATCAGGTACACACTCACAGTTCAGGGTTTATATAGGCAACTTTTTAGCCGAAAAATCAAACCCCCTCTCTGCTTGCTGCAGCTGTTTCCCAGCAGAGAGACACTTGCTTCGTCCTGCAGAAGGTCTCTGTTGTTGTCAACAAATCATGAAAACAAAACATTTGTCAAGCTCAGGAGAAGGCGGTGCTAATGTGTGAGGGGGGAGGGGGGTTGTGTTGGGTGAGGCAGCGCTTTAGCCAATCACAGCATAGCAGTCTCCAGCAGATTCATAATGAGCCAATAAAGTGGAGGTGAGGTGGAGTTGGATTCTGTTCGTAAACAAACCTTTTTTACAAACACAGTGTTTCTACACACTAAAGTTGCCTCTATTACAACGTACCTTTAACATTTTTTTTAAATAAATGGGTCAGTTTTGAATGAGTGTTCGTGTGAATTTTAGGCACATTTTACACACGGGCTATGTCCTCTCACCATTAACATTTGCTTACTGGCCACAGTAGGAGTCCTGGGTATTCCCTACATATTTGCCAACCAAAACAGCTGTAGTCATCCTACCAGAGACAGAGTCTATGATATTTAGGTCTCTGAAAATTAAATGGCAATCATATCTAAGATACCGCACCTAGTGTGATGACGGCTATTCATTACTTCGGTATGTCGCTTTTCATGGAGTGTTTAATAGGGATTTTTATGTAAAAGGTGTCAAAGTGTAGAAAAAAACATACAGTAGGTTAATGGTTTCAGTTCGCAGCTACTGTATATGAAGACTCAGAACACAGATTGGCTTATTGTGTCAACATGTACTAATCAATCAAAAGTGCAGTAAGTAATCGTCAGTAACGTTTTGATTTCAATTCATCTTATTTCAAAGCTTAATTTGGAATGACTGGTGTAGTGTGAACCTGCTCCATTACTGTTGAAGCGACAGACATGGGATGGGATTTTTTCCCCCCACTATTTTGCAACCCATTTGTCCATCCAGTGTCAATTATCTAATGTAATCCTGTGTTTTACACTCCCTCCGTCAACCTGGGGAGAGCAGCAAAGTGATCTCATGCTTCCTTCGGTGCACGAGGACTACTCTGTCAGTAGTGAACAGACCCCCAGCCCCCCAGCCCTCCTAATGGCAAGGCCCCTGAGCCTTGCTATGAAAGGAAGCTATTATTTTAGCCCATTCAGCCGCACACTGTAAAACTTGGCTATAATTGCCGTAGAAACTCAATTTTCTATGTCTCTCATCACAGACTGAATGAACATTTCTTAATCTTAATTACATCAGCAATGCAATGAGTGGCAAAAAATGGGGAATCTTAGTCAGGTGGCCTCATAGTAAAGCTAAACTTAACTTAGTTTCCTTGGATTGGGATCAATGTTGCGCAGAGGGAGGAACACAGATGACCATGAGAAAACGATATTGGAAAAAAGTAAGCAAGTAAGTAAAGAAAAGAAAGGGTTAGGGTCTAATCATTAGACCCGAACCCTTTCCTTTCTTTACTTACTCTCTGGCAGCTTGTTTTCATTAGACTCTAAGGAAAATAAGCTGCCAGAAAGGAATCAAATGATATGACTGTACAGTATGCTATAGTACACTGCGTTTGACTGAATGCTATACATAGGGTTACCAGATCCAAACTCTGACGTTTAGCAACTTATTACTTAATCGTCTTGTTGCCATATTCGACCATAGACCTAATACTACCTATCATTTTGACATGAAAACCCCTCTGGTGTCTCACATTATGTCGTAAAACGGTCATTTTATTCATGGGTGGGTGGTATGGCTCATGGCTGACTTGGTACTGTAGTCTGTAGGGAATAATTCTGATCTTATCTTAACAAAACCTATTGTAGGAAGAGACAATTACAACAGAACACCAACCATTCATTATGGGAGCAATTATGGCATTAAACATTTATTGTCTACCAGTCACAGTGTGGGACAGGGTCTCAATTTGTGGGACACCTCAAAGGTCTTGGAAATGAGGGACTGTCCCACACAAAGATGAACATCTGGTCACCCTAGCTATGCAGGTTCTGCTTACCGATTCCGGTTTGGTACGATAGTACCAAACATGAATTAAAGGTATTATAGCCAACTTTTTAGCCAAAAATCAAAATTTATATATAACTATTTTTTTTTTTTTTGCTTTTTTCCCTCTACGTTGCTTCTACTTTGGCGCTGCAGCTGTTTCCTTGCAGGCAGACACTTGCTAAGCCCTGCAGACAATCCAGAACTTTATTGGTGTCAACAAATCTTTTTAGTCATGCCATGGCGTTGCTAGTGTGTGGGGAGGAGGTTGTGAGGGTTGAGGTGCTGTTTTCATGTGCGTGTGTGAGCGTGTGTGTGTGTGTGTGTGTGTGTGTGTGTGTGTGTGTGTGTGTGTGTGTGCGTGCGTGCGTGCGTGCGTGCGCCTGTGTGTGCGTGCGTGCGTGCGTGCGCCTGTGTGTGCGCGCGGGTGCGTGTGTGTAACTCACAGTCCATGGCCATGCCCACTGTGATGCACTTCTTGAAGCGGCACAGCTGGCACTGGTTGCGTGTGATCTTGTCGATGATGCAGCAGCCCTCATATTTACACGAGTAAGAAGGATGGAGGTTCTTCTGAATGGTCCTGCGGAAGAAACCCTGCACACAGGACAGAGAGAAAGAGAGAGAGAGAGAGAGAGAGAGAGAGAGAGAGAGAGAGAGAGAGAGAGAGAGAGAGAGAGAGAGAGAGAGAGAGAGAGAGAGAGAGAGAGAGAGAGAGAGACATATTAGAGAACAGCCGTCGGCCGGCACGTGAATGTAACGTGACATTATGCTCAAAATGTAATCAAACCCTGAGATGATCTGGTGGTGATATAATCTCATCAAACAAGTCAATTAAGCGGGTCACGTCACATGGCAGGCTGTTGATTGCATCCAGACTCGCCAGAAATGGGATGGCGAGTGTCGGGTTGCATTAAAGTCTGGCAGCCTCTCCTCTCTGTGAGAATATAGCTTGTGATACATAGACTGTATGTACAGTAGGCTATACCCTGGATTACTATTAGTAGCACGGCTGTTATTATGCAAAATCCAATTGGATCCTGGGCGTTTATAAGGTATCAGGCCGCTATTTGCAGTAGGATGTTATTTATGTCACTGGCCTGCATAGAGCTGTTATTTGGTTACAGTTGCTGTCAACCGTGTTTTTCAGTGCAAAACTAGAAGGTATGATAAACACAGGCTTATAGACAGCTCCAGTGGCTTAATTGATTTATGTGTAAACAGACCCGCATGATGTAATTAGTTAATTGGTAGAACAGCTGTGTAACAATCCAGCTGTGTAACAATCCAGCTGTGTAACAATCCATATTACTGGTATAAGCATTTTAAAATGCTGTCGTACAGCCTACTGTTAATATATGCTGTCAGAAAATATTAAGAGGCCATGATATGATATATATATATACTATATATATATATATATATATATATATATATATATATATATATATATATATATATATATCGACTATATGTTTATTCAAAATAATGAACTTGTTGCACAAATACATTAAAACACTCTCAGGCTCACAGTGATCTTTACATTAACATAAAATGTCTAAACACCCTAACAAGAGTTTTGGGAATGTTTTGAATTGCAACTTGCAAGGAGGTACTGTATATGATAAACAGAGTTAAGTGTGTCAACACTGATCACCAGATAATTCATTCCGTCTATTGCCATATCTATATATCAGCCTCTTGATCGTCCGGGTGTTTGCTCGATATATGGCGATATTGATATAGTCAATGCTCTACAATCACACTGTGCACTATGACTATTACAACGGCACAACAGTACAGTACAGCACAGTACAGAATCTATCACAATAGTATAATTGCGGGGGTGAGAGATTGTATTTAATTTCCTTCTTGTTCAGAATGTAAAGCCGCCTTTAGCCTGCTGCGTCGGACAAAAGCCTCCGGAGGACTCTGGCACCAGAGGCTGTTAGCGGCGTTTAATGCCGCGCAGAGGCCGCTGCCGATGTGCTGCGCCGCGCTAAGTGTCACGGCGATGAAAGCCAGGACGACTTTGTATGCGAGTTTTTATCCTGCGGTCTGCGGGGAGGCCGGTTTTCCCAGGGAAATTGGAAACCACAAGAAGTGAACACCACCGAACCACAGCCTGCAGGGGATGTCTGCAAGTTGGAAAACCCAAGCCCCTCACCCTAACGCCGCGTGACAGGCCCAATAAATAACAGAAATGCTAAACAGACGCATATACAGTATACTGTAGGTATAGGTAGACTGACCACCTGGGCCCAAGGGTTAAAAGGGAAGCCAAAGCAGAGGTAGAGTACGCACATCTCTAATAAATTTCACAGGTGCTGAACTAAAAAAAGTCAAACGTACAAAAAGAGGAAAAGTTCGCACACCGTATATTAGCTCCCAGGAAACTTTATTTAAAGGGAAGCCATACTCGAAACTCAATAACCGAATTCAACACGATCTGTATTTTTTCCCTTCCTAATTGACAGGTCTGGTTAAATAAAGCCTGAACTAAATGTGCTGGAATGCCATGCCACAGAAGACAAGGGGCTGGGTTGTAGCACCACGCTCTAATTGCTTAACTTGATAGTTGCCGGGGGTTGAGCGAACCCTGGCCAGTGTGCAGCAGCCACTGAACTCCTATTGATGAAACAACATAAGGAGGAACACTTTTTCTGTTTTGGAGTCTGGTATTTCCACGCTGAGAAAGACAGAGAGAGAGGGCACTGATCTCGGTACATTAAACCCTTTGTGGACTGAACGCGTTTTGGTGTTTTAGCTGTTGAAAAATAGCAGATCTACAAGCTCATATCGCGCCACTCGGTGGCGCGATATGAGCTTGTAGTTCTGCTATTTTTGAAAAATTGTGAAAATGTGGTGCAAATCTTTGAATACATTATTTCGGAAGCAAACATTTTTAACTCAAATCTTTGCTTCTGGGGATCCCCTAGAACAACAGGTTTTTAGATGAGGTTCTGCAGCTAAATAATAGATATTTCTGCGGGTCCTTCCTATGAAATATGTCAAGCATCACTGACACAGAAAGAGATTTTTCCAGAAAAACTAGAATCTCTCGCCAGGGACTAGAATTTAGTGTCACAAACTAGAATCTAGTGTCAGAAACTGGAGTCTACTGAGAGGAACTAGAATCTACCGTGGGGGACTAGAATCTGATCAAGACACAAAGGGTTAACCACATCGACTTTGACAACAAGACTGAAAACTGGCTACGTTTAGGCTGGCGTTATATGAAGTTAACCTCCTCCTGGGATCCAACGATGTTTATACTATATTATTTCGTACAAAGGCTGGAAAAGTTCAATGAACCTCAGTTACCACCACAGCTATGACAACAAGGACAAAACCAGCCGCAGTGTGTTCACATCAAGCGTCTTGAATGTACTTTGTTTTTGGCAGATGGTGACACCTCATGTTTCTACAGTGGGGTGGTGAATTAACCACCATTTAATTATGATAACTACTAGGGTGATTAATAAGGATGATTATTTTTTTCCCCCTCCTCCAAGGATTCCTGTTTAAACCCAACAATAAGCAGCAGCTTTGAAAGCGCTGGTTGGTCGCTGCCCCTCGGTGCTATAGGATTAAGGGTTTGTCTGTCTGGTCATGTTTGGATTAAGGCTTAATGGATAAAGAATTACATGGTTAAGTGTTATATTCCCTAAATTGCTCAATGGTCCGAGTCTACCTTTGCGTTTGGATAAAATAATGACAATCCTATGGGTTTGTTACCGTATTTGACAAGATACAATGCATGTTATTGCGGCCGCAGGTCGCATTTAACTATGAAAGCGTGGTTGCTTTTTTTGTTGGTTTGTCCCACACTGGAGGCATGGCCATATATGGTCATGCCGCGTGACATTGCGTGACATCATCAGGGAAGGTCCCTCATGTTGTCACTATTGGCCAGCAACTACACATCTGACCTCAAACCGCAAATTGTCAAAATCCTCATTTATGGAGCTCACCTGTTCTGACATTGCCTATGTTGATCCATCCCCATCCATCATTCCTTTTCAATGTCTTCCTAGTATTTACTGATAATAGGCTGTCCTTTTAGACTCTAAAAGGCCTGCTCCAAAGTTTTTAGTGCAATCAGCGAAAACTATGAAAACTTAGAGTTCTCAACAGGCCCGAAAATTAAGGCCCGGCCCTACCTGGGCCCTCATCAAACCCTGTACACCCAAGACATTCTCCATATATGGCTATGTTGATTATGTTGATGTCCAACGACTTTAGCCGTTAACATAGAGAGTCCCTTACCTTGCAGCCCTCGCAGGTGATGCAGCGGTAGTGGTAGCCGGTGGCCTTGTCCCCACACACTACACATGGCTCATCCTTCTCCAGGTAGCTGGGGATGTACCCTGCAACAGAGACGCTAAGAGCTATAGGACAGGAGGAGGAGGAAGGGTTGGTGTAAAAAAGGATGACAGGAGAGGAGGAGGAGGAGGAGGAGGAGGGAGAGGAGCGAACCCCAACAAGGGTTCCAGGATTAGGAGGATGGCGAAGATGAGGGAAGCAACCGTTGGGGTTTTTAGGGAAGAGGGATGGAGGAATGGGACGAATGGTGGAGGCAGAGCAGCGAAGAAGACACCGAGACATGGAGAGGATGTGGAGGGAGAGATGAGAGATGGATGGATGGATGGATAAGTGGAAATGGAAGGAGAGGCACAACATGGCAACAAGGGGAGAGGGTGAAGGGGTGAACGGAGACGATAGGTGAGGAATCAGGGAGGGAGGGAGGAGGGAGGGAGGGAGGGGGTGATTGTTAACACAGGGCCGTATTGCAGCTCCTGGTCGGTGCAGCGGGACCCAGCAGACTGAATGACACACAGTCACATTGTACAACAGCAAACGGTGGCGGACATGTTTTTTGGGCTACTTTTGTGAAATGGTCACATATGTTTATTCCTGATAGTGAATGGTCACATTATGTTTAAGCCTGATACTGAGTGGTCACATTATGTTTAAGCCTGATACTGAGTGGTCACATTATGTTTAAGCCTGATACTGAGTGGTCACATTATGTTTAAGCCTGATACTGAGTGGTCACATTATGTTTAAGCCTGATACTGAGTGGTCACATTATGTTTAAGCCTGATACTGAGTGGTCACATTATGTTTATGCCTGATACTGAATGTTCACATTATGTTTTTTACAATAGTGATATTGTGGGGTTTGTGTGGTGTTCAGCTTCATTTATGTGTACCTCAAGAGAAAATTAATGGCCGTACATTTGTGTGGTGTCGTTTTTTTTTTTAGCCCAGTTGTGGTTTTGTACGCCGTTGTGATACCTTTTAAACTTTTATTTGCCTCGTGTGTCTTGTCTGTTTTTTTAAAGGGCAGAGTTAATTCCTTTCCTCCATCTGTCGATTTCATTGATGAAATTCCCTAAACCTCAGAGAAACTGCAGAGAAAAACCTGCGAAGAAATAATAATGTTCACCTTGGAAGAGTGTAACCTAACCACTAATATTTCTAATAGGTGGGGAAAAAAAACAAATAAAACTCGCGAATTAATAAACTAGCTAGCCAAGGCATGTTTTAGCACTATATAAAGTATATATTTTTGACACCATTACACGCCCACACACAGACACACACAGAGTCTCAGGCTGAGCGCAGCAGCATACACACAGCACTGAAGGGCAATTATCAAGTGGACGTTTCGCTCTCTCTTTCTCGTTAAGTCCACACAGCCTTTCGGGAAAATAAGCAGCTCCGACGCCGCTGAGCTAGCAAGGCTAGCTTGACATTCGAAAGCCATTAACTCTCGCTCGCTGTCATCACCCACTTTCCCTCAAAAGAAATGACTTCCTCCCCGTCTAAACCGCAGCGTTAAGTCATCCCAGAGAAATGTGTGTGTGTGTGCGTGCGCGCCTCATGCAGGCGGAAGGTATTTACGCTGGTCGTTACGACTGAGGCCAATTGTGAAGCGATATATCCTCGCAGGGCCATCTGTTCCCGGAGCGGAATAAAGAAGAATCGAGGCTTTCATGGCCGATGCGGGGCTGATCTGAGGGCTGGAGTACAGAGAGCTTTCTCGCCGCGGGGTCCTTGATCTCGGGCCCTCTCTCTCTCTCTCTCTCTCTCTCTCTCTCTCTCTCTCTCTCTCTCTCTCTCTCTTTCTGACTTTGTTTTGCTCCGCGAGCCGAGCTGTAGCCACGGCGCTGGAGGGGAGGAATTTCATGGGACTGCATGCGACCCCCCCCCCTCCAAAAGAAACGACTAATGAATCCTGTGAGTGTGTTTGGAAGCCGTAAAAATGGTGCACACACAGCTAAATGCGCCCTGAGTTACTGTATGTCGGCGTAAAAACAGCTCGGCCGTCAATCTGAATTAAGACGACGGAGGCCCGTGACAGTGTTAGCGCGACGCTTCGTCAGGCTGCAGCAGCAGTTTGAGAAGGTTTTACAGAAAGAAGTTGCACGGCGCCGCTCACTTTGATGTCCTTGTGCTATTGACTGTGCTCTTGACTCAATCGGGATGGATGGAGGTTGGAGGCCTCTAATGCGTACCATAGATCCTGCTTATTACCGTGACGGTACATTGTGTATCCTCGTGAGGAAAGAATTCATTGGCACAACAACTGCACTGGGTAGAAAGGGAATCATTGCGGACTCCATGCAAGATTTGTCCTGTTAGAATGTATCCTAATTAGTCATTTGGGATGCTACTCTGGCCTAGTGCTCCAAGCAGTTTAATACGTGACCGTAAACTATTTCATATTTCACCGAAACCAGAGCAGAACTCCCACCATGGGACTCTGGTAATTAATACAGTTGTAGCAACTATATTAAGGGCAAGTATTTCATACAGCTTCAGTAAAAAAAAAAAGATCTTAATCATCACTTTAAATTATAAACTGTGAACATTATTACACTATGAAACGATACATTTTTAACAGCGATTGGATACATATCACGATACATGGTTGACAATACGATATGTGGACGATATTACGATACGATACGATACAGTTCACTGATTTGAAATCGATATCGATACCATATACATAGTTAATGTAGATGTTTTCATTTCGATATACTTTGATTCTTGACATTATTATTTTTTCTAGGCAGTTACTACGTATATTGTTACACCCCTAGTATGTACTACTATATGTATTGTAGCTACGTAGGACTTTATTTAAAATAGGTTACATGCTTTCCAGCAAACATCTTAGATGCTTGGGTGCTGCTGCGTTCTTGTTTGTTATGTTAGTTAGTGTGAGCCCCCTGGCACTTTATCGCGTTGTTTTTCATCCTCTGTCCTGCTGTGGCTGCACAGTATGTCGGGAGTTTGGGTTGTGCTCTATATTATGTTGATATCAAAAATGAAATCAATCAAGCAATCAAGCTCTTGTGGTGAGTTTTGAAGTGGGTTTTGACTCCTTATCTCAGTGGTATGCTTTCATTCAGTAACCCGCCATTAGCCCTATCTGATATCCAGGAAGGAAATGAACGCCAATCATCAGGCCAATGGCGCCTGCTGTGTGTTTTGCTGTAGCTGACAAGGCTCCAATTCCAATATTTTGGCATTCCCTGGAGTCGGCATTTGAAAATAAGCGTTGTTCCGCATCAATGCTATGAGTGTTATTCTATGCGATTTCCAACTACTGCATTTTGGTCATGGTCAGTACTTCTCTGACATTGCTAAGCATTTAACTTTCTTTTTTTTTTTTGTTCTACAAGGTTGTCAACTCTAAAAGCCAATATCAACATGTATTCATCCATTAGTCTTATCTGATTCAAACAAATCGAGAAGGCGAACGGTAAAGCGAGTGAGTTTTGATCCAAAACTCCAAAACTACACTACAAAACGTTCCTCTACAGGTCATGGGCTGATGCTAATCGTTGGTCGGATAATTAAATAGGAAAGAAAGAGAAAATAAACTATTTCAATGTCACACCTTCTGGAAAATAGTATTTTCTTCCCCCAAAGTTCCAGCCTTAACGTCTGACTCCCCGGCGGGGAGTTATGATCAGATTAACTCAACAGGAACGTTATTTAAAGCCTCAAAAGGCAGCGGCTTCTTATCTAAATCCATGAAGGATCTACCCCCCCCCCCCCCTCCTTCCTTCAAAATAAAAATGAAGAACTCTATAAAAATAGCTGATTTGGGATTTAGAGGACAAGTTCCATTATGTGTTTTTTTCTTCTTCTTTCCTAAAGCTATGAGGTCCCCCACCCCCACTATCACCCTCTTGCTCCTCTGTATATATTATAAATTATAGCTTTAGGGGCTTTATGTGACGGATGTCGAAGCAGACACTTTTTTTTTTACTTCTTTCTCTCTTCTTTTCCTTATTCTAGTTGGTTAAAATGAGAGGAGACGCAGCAAAGCGCTTATCAAAGGATTATCAAAAGGAATGTCAACCTGGGCCTGGGATGATGCTCTGGCACTGTTCTCGACGTGAAATTAAACTATGAATTACCCCCCCCCCCCCCCCCCCACGCGCCCAACGAGGCAAGTCTACTGTGCAAGAACCGTCAGAAAACATTTAGGGGCGCCTGGTGTTGTTGCATCGCGATATAGCAGTCGGCGGTCTTCCGTATTCTGTCAAAAAAAGATGGTACGAAGAGATGAAGACGAGGAGGAGCGGCAGAGGAGGAGGAGGGCGAGGAGGAGGGCGAGAGTGTAATCTTACCCGACATGCTCTTCACCGAACATTGACTGTTCTTCCTCTTCCTCTTCGGCCCATCTGGCCACCTACAGGGAGAGAGACACAGATAGAGAGAGAGAGAGAGAGAGAGAGAGAGAGAGAGAGAGAGAGAGAGAGAGAGAGAGAGAGAGAGAGAGAGAGAGGGAGGAGAAGGGGAGAGAGGGTGAGGGGGACAGATGGAGAGACAGGAAAAGAAGAGAGAGAGAGGGGGTATTGGTGTGAAAACACATCGACAATACAGTATATCATAGTCACACATGTGCAGCACATGCATACACAGCCTCTCTCTCTCTCTCTCTCCATAATCCTCGCATAGGCCTACTTTTTTGGCCCACCTCTGAGAGTGAGGTGGATTACGGGAAGTGTGTGAAGTCAAGTCATCTAATACCTGACAACATCACAGCCTGCGAACAAACACCACCGCATTTCGTGACACACTGTACTGTACTGTACTGTATACAGTACCCCGGACGTTATTTTTGCACCTGGCCCCAGAGTGCACTGCGGCGTAGGGATTACAACAAATCACAACAAACCTGCTTTATATAACGTTATTATGCATGCGGCACTATGGCATGAATCCCTCGTGTTGGAGATAAAAAAAAAATCGTATATCCGACAAAACTTGCCGTAGCATCATGATGTGATACCTATGGAAGGACAAAGTCAAAGATTACTGGCAGTCACTGTTTGGCTGGACAACACTGGAAAATGTTGTGTTACTTAAAGGTAGGGGAAGTGATTTCACTTTTGTCAGATATCACCCAATTTTTTTTTTTTTTCTGTTAAAATGCTCTATTATAAGGTGTGGAAACCACATATGGAGTTTCCCCCTCCCCCACGTTAGCAGAGGAGCTAATAAAAGTTCCCCAGGTCACCACAATTCTCCTCCAATCAGGAGAGAGCAGCAGGTTCACATAGTGTAGCTACTGTTGGGCGCCCCTAGTGCACCAGGCTGGTACTACACCATGAATTTCAAATCACTTCCCCTACCTTTAAAGGTTTTGTGACTCACTCATTCATTCATTCATTTATGATCTCAATTAGACCCAGAGAAAATGAACTTTTAACATTTCAGTGATCTAGAATTTTCTGTGTGGTTTGGACGGCTTTTGAGCTGCATCGTAAGCAGGCAAAACAGTGGAAACAGTGACATCTGCTGGATAAAAAAAATCCCATTGACATGATAGTATATGGGATTTGCAGAATGTGACATCACTTTCAGGAAAATCATAGCACAACAAAAAAAACCCAGACCACAGAAAATCTACTGAATGGGAAAGGTTCCGATATTTAAGATGCAATTGAGCTCAGAAGACCGAAACAATTACATCTCTGCATCTCCTGCACCTTTCAGACTAAAGGGCTTTTAACACAGGAATCAATAAATTGCGGTTTTAGTTAATTTTTAACAGGACTGATGTTTTGTGCTAAGAAAATGCTGTGCAACCGTTTCCCTCAACTAAGGGGCATGGTGGAATCACCGTAATAATGTGGGCGTTCATCATTCCTCACGTGGAAGGCCCTTAAATCCAGTATCAGCACAATTTACACATTAACATGTAGGGATTTACTTATAGATATTGCCTACTTACAATAAGCAAAAAACTAGGAACCTAACATCCATCTAACAGTAATACAGTCATACTGCACTGCTGCAGGAGATTGGGATTGACAACCACTCCCTCCTGCTCTGCTCTGTTCAAAGGGGTGGAGAACTGAGATACTCTCCCAGACGGCAGAGCTAGATCTCAAATGCAATGTAGTCTCTCTACTTTTACATCTTTATCCAGCCTGTCAGTCAAAAACCATCTTGTCTTATTGACAGTTTTCCCCGCCAAGGTACCGGGGCTTCTTGTGTGTGTTCTTGTCTTCTGTTCAGGCACTGTTTCCATGTCTGCTTATTATAAGCAGAAAATCACTTGTGAATAGTTGCTGGTTGATGTTTTTTTTAGGTTGTTTCTAAAGTGTAACATATAGTAGTTTTTGGGCTTGCTTCCTATTGTTGTTTAAATCAGTGGTTCCCACATTTCCTCACTTCAAGGAACCCCAGATGAGCATGTAATTGTCCATTGTGCCTTCTTTATTCAAACGTTTTTAAGAAAAGTATTCAAAATATTCTTTAATGAGTTTTTAAATGTGAGCTTGTAGATCCGCTATTCTCATTCGCGCTCGATTCCATCGACCCCGGCCGCTTGTTTCTCTTGCAAAACTGGCAACACATCAAGAAAACTTACTGGATGCACACAAAGACTCAAAGATGTGTGTGTTGCAAGAAAGTTGCTGAATGCCCTATCCACCACGCCTGAGGCTCATTCCCTACACGCAGACACAGAGGCTCTCACACACAGACAGAGAGAGAGAAGACGTTGCAGATCGATAAAGAAGTAGAGAGCCGATGCAACCCAAGTATATATAGCTCAAGAAGACGCTCAAGACTCAGTGGAGGCTCTGGCGGTGGCCATGCAGACTGGGGGGGGATTGACTGGAGTCGCGCACAGTGGGTGGCTAACTGCCGTCTATTATTTTCTAAGTACACACACAACAAGCTGCCGGCACAGCAGGCGGTAGCTGGTGGTGCAGACAGCGCTATGGGAGGGGCGAGAGATAGAGTGGCCTACGAGAGCTAGTAGCTGCCATGAAGATACAGCAAATTGCAAGTGAATACACTGAATAGTTCTTGTTTTTTTAATGTCCCAGAATCACCCCCTTGTACACGGAGCCCTGGACTTGGACCCTGTGCATGTGTGTGTGTGTGTGTGTGTGTGTGTGTGTGTGTGTGTGTGTGTGTGTGTGTGTGTGTGTGGCCCACCCGGTTTGACAGCCTGGAAGGAAGCTTTTGAAATTAGAGTGAGGGGGACAAGAGAGGCACTTTAATATAGCGCGACTGGAGGTCCCGGCTGTAAATTAATTAGCAGCGGGTACTTAGAATAAGTTATGTATGAAATGGGATGTACAAGAGCAGGTTCTAAATAGGCTCTAAAGAAGCCTGTAGTAGACCGTTCATCTCTCTCTCTCTCTGCGCTATTTCGCAGTCTAGCCGCTTTCTCTCTCTCTCTCTCTTTCTCTTCATTATTCGGAGAGCGCGGCTATTATATCCCACTTTCGAGCAGACGGTCCATTTAAACACAAACGCGGTGGAAGTGAGACAGGGGATCGGTTTTAAAAACTCGGTGACTCACACATATACACACACAGACACGAGAACAGGCTCGCTCACGTGTACCGCACTGCACTACTCTCTCTGCTAGCTCCAAAACAGACACTTTTCAGACACGCGCTCACATTTTGCACACGCCCGTGTACACAAGGAGGCCGATAATACCTTCACTCTGTCTCTCTCTTGTGTTCCGATATCCTTCTCTATCCTTCCTCCCTCTCTCTCTCTCCTTCTCTCTCCCTCCCTGAGGATAGTCTGCTCTCTGCAGATTTGGATTATAGGCTCCCCAGTCTCTCCTCTCAGCCTCCTCCTTCGCCCTTCTTCTCCCGTTCTACTCCTCATCCTCCTCATGTCTGTGTCTCTTTCATCGCGCCTCTCCCTTCTATACTTCTTCTTATGGCTCTGTCTGTCTGTCTCAGTCTTTCACTCACTGTGATGGCCTGTCCCTCATCCTCTCTCCCTCCCATCACACCCCGCAGTGTTCCCTTTCTCCTCCACATTACTCTCTGAATTCTCTCTCTCTCGCTCGGTCTCTCCCCATGCATCTCTGTGCCTAGTGCTCACCCACCACCCTCCCTGATATATCTCTGTCGCTGACAACCCCCCGCCGCCCATCTCTAAATTAGTTAAGAGAGAGAACCTTGCCAACTACCACCACAAATCTTCTCTCTCTCTCTGACTCTTATTTCTGTCTAAATGGCAGACACACAACCAAAAAGGAACGCATATTTCTCGTCCCATGAGCCTCCATCAGGTTATAGAGGCTCATAGAGAAGAAACGTGTAGGCGTTCCTTTTTATTTTGGCGCGTGCCTATAAAAAAAGTAGAAATTGGGAGTACTTGGGATCTTGGATGTACTACCCTTTTGGGATACTCTACTACGTTTTGATTTCCCACCACTCCATTGAAAACCCTTGCTGTCTTCTTGATGTTTCTGTTTGCTAGTACGGCAGTGTGCAGCACAGCAATGTTTTTGCAGATTCTAGGTCTAGGTCTAGACTAGCCCATTGTGTAGGGCAGGGGTTTTCAACAGGAGGACCATCAGTGGTCCCTGAGAGGATTCCAGGTGGTCCCCAGGCTAAATCATGGAAAGTTGGTTAACCAGATGTAACTCTTTGAGAGCGTAAACATGAAACCAAATGGCGGGTCCATTTGGTTTCATGTTTACACTCTAAAGCAATGGTTTTCAACAGGTGGTCCGGGGACCACCAGTGGTCCCTGAGAAGGTTCCAGGTGGTCCCCAGGCTAAATGATGGAAAGTTGGCTAACCAGATGTAACTCTCAAGAGTTAAAATATTCATCATCTGAATTAGCACCACTTAATTAAGAAGTTTACACTGTTTTGTTGGCAAAATACAGCCTGAAATTGTGGACAAAACCAAAAGAATTCTTTAATTTTAGGTCTTTGGTGTGAAAATGTGATCAAATGGTGGTCCGTGGCTCAAATGCTGAATAAATGGTGGTCCCTGGAGTCAAAAAGGTTGAAAACCCCTGCTCTAAAGAGTTAAAATATTCATCATGTGAATTAGCCAAAGTCTACACAACTAGAGAATGGAGAAGATTAATGGTCATTTTGATCTGTATGTTTGACTGTTTTGTTTCCCCAAATCCAGCCTGGAAATGTGGACAAAAGCATAAGAAATCTTTAGTTTTGGGGTCTGTGGGGCTAAAATGTCATCAAATGGTGGTCTGTGGCGCAAATGCTGAATAAATAGTGGGCCCTGGTATGAAAAGGGCTGGTGCAAAGCAATGGTGTAGCCAGTAAGTACTGAGTGTAAATGTGTGCACCCAACAGACAGAGAACAAAGTGTGCACTCTGTGACCGCACAGCCGAGTGAGAGAGTGATAGAGAGAGAGAGAGAGAGAGAGAGAGAGAGAGAGAGAGAGAGAGAGAGAGAGAGGCCCGTCTGGGAATCAGAAGGTCACCGGTTCGACCCCCAGCTAAAGCCCCAGTCTGCGAGAGGAAGAAAAAGTGTCTCCAAGGAGGAAGACGCTGGATAACTGCTCCCCGAGTGGAGCATTAATGGCTTCCACTAGTAGAGGACGGTCAACAGAGAGCATATATACCGTCCAGGAGAGGTGCAGTATGGGAAAATGCACCTCGAGCTGACGGTATTAGCTATATTTAAGAAGGGGATTGTATTTAGAGGGAGGGAGTGGCCGTCTTCTAAACAGAATATCTACTTGATATTAACACTTCTAATTCTTTATATCAATTCTTACATGCTAAGCAGACTGCCAGGATTTTGTAAATTCCATTTCCTTTGTTTGTTGTGCCGACAAAAAAAAAGCCAGTTCTTTGATCCGGATCTTAGACAAAGAGCAAATCCAGCCAAGATGTTCTCTACCACCCTCATTCACTTCTATGCACTGGACTCAGTTTCCCAGAAGGCCTTTCAACCCGGTGCATGCTATACCCCGTTATGTCATCCTCGCGACAATGTCTGCCACAAATCTGGATTTTGCAACAACATGATAATCAAACAACAGTGAATTAAACATATAAAACAAATGTCGGGTTTAACACAAGTATGCAGTGACAGTTAATGGATTACTCACTCACTAACTAACTGAGTGCTAATGGAATCTACTACCAGAGGGTGAGTCAAATCATACCATCATTTGATTCAGTCCATTATGCCAGGTTCACTAGTAAATCACAGCTATGTAAGTGAATTTAGTTGGATGACATTGCAGTGCAGTATAGCTGCACATGATGCATTGGTGCAACATCCAACTGCTGTATTTTTTTAACGCGCACCACAGAGCAATCAGGAAGGCAGAGGTTCAGGCTGGATCCCTACAGGCTATACTTGGCAAACACCCCAAAAGCAACAAACTTACTAAAGCGGATACAAGTATTATGGTCCCCTTCGCAGATTATTTTGTTTTGCTTCGTTTATTCGGAACGGCGTGATTACTTCCTAATTCGGGCTGCATGTTGAGCAACAAGCTCAACATGGTCCATTTTAATCTGAGATTTCCAATTTCATACGGTGCTCCAAAAACACCTCTCCCAAATGTTCATTTAGCACAGGGATTTTCAACCAGTGGTCCGGGGACCACCAGTGGTCCTTGAGAGAGCTCCAGGTGGTTCCCTAGCTAATGATGGAAAGTTGGTTAACCAGATGTAACTCTTTGTGAGCGTAAACATGAAACCAAATGGACCCTTGCGGGTCCATTTGGTTTCATGTTTACACTCTCAAGATTTAAATTATTCATCATCTGAATTAGCCCAATTACGTCTAACCAGAGAATGTAGAAGAGAATGTAGAAGATTATCTGTATGTTTTATCTGTATGTTTTGTTTCCCCAAATCCAGCCGGGAATTTTGGACAAAAGCAAAATAAATCTTTAGTTTGAGGTCTGTGGGGCTAATGTTCTCAAATGGTGGTCCGTGGCCCAAATTCTGAATGAAAAGTGGGCCCTGGCATCAAAAAGGTTGAAAACCACTGATTTAGCAGGAATCAAAACAAAAAGTAAACAATGCAATACTGCCCCATCTCTATATGACTCTACCGTATATATTGTCGATGACTTACGTGCGAGGAGGACAGTTTAAGAGTCCAACGAGGTGTTGTCCGAAGCGCTTTTCAATACTTTTCATTTGCTTAACCTTTATTTTTAACCAACCCACAGACGTAAAGGATGTGTGTTCAATAGCATCGACTGAGAGATGTCTCACTACCGACAGCCAAGACATGCAAAGGCTTAGTGGAGAGTGACATGCGTACAAATAATGCATATCCGTTTGACACCCATCCATCCATCTGTACATTGAGTACAGTATACTGTACTGTACATCTCTTCCTTGCTGAGTCAGCACCAAACTGTTCAAAACCAATCCCCTCCCCCCTCAATTAACAGCCTTGGGACTGGGACGGGGGTCACATGATGGAAGAGGTGTCAGAGCTTATGTACTGTATGTCCAGTATTAACTATACTTAAGAAGGGGATTGCACTGAGACTATTGGTGCCATTGGAGTGGGGTGGGAAGGGGGTGGTAAGTGTGTGTGTGTGTGTGTGTGAGAGTGTGTGTGTGTGTGTGTGTGTGTGTGTGTGTGTGTGTGTGTGTGTGTGTGTGTGTGTGTGTGTGTGTGTGTGTGTGTGTGTGTGTGTGTGTGTGCGTGCGTGTGCGTGTGCGGAGGGGGGTCGTCGGAGGGCCATCTTCTAAAACAAAATATCCATTGATATTAATATCTTCTTTTTAGCAGTGAGAATGCATGCCATCATGTGATGACTGGGCAGTGCATTCATCTAGTTTACATACATCGGGTATTAGTATGATGCAAAAGTATAGTATAGCTCAGAGGTTATCAATGTTTTTTTTTTTTTTTTTTTTTTTTTTTTGTGGGGAAACCCCCAGAAATGCTTCGGAGAATCTGGTGACCTGCCCAAGATAAGATTGCAACCCCCCTTCCTCCATCCCTCCCCTGAGGGGTCCGAAACCCACGGGTTTTGAAACCCTGGAGTGGATTATTAGTCTGGAACTTTATTTCCTTGGAGTGGTTACTGGTTACAAACCGATTCCAATGTCACAGCCGGAAAAAAAATCAATAAAAGTGATAGTGGGAATAAAAGTTCTGATACTGGGATCTGATTGGTCACCCATAACTCTGGGATGAGTGAAATGTGATTCAAACTGGCCAGACCAATCTCCCCAAGGAGAGATTGTTTTCCTTTGTCATTGCTTGTTATTATTGTTGCTGTTTATGGTTTATATACTGTACAGCATATGCCTCTTTAAAATCTTTGTGGCAGACACTTTATTCAACTCAAAGTGAGAGACAGGACAGAATTAGGACTAAGAGTACGAGTGCTGTGGGTAAGTGGAATAAAAGACATTCCATAAATAAGTGGAAGTCATTTGAGCATAGCAGTACTTGACTCAGTGAGATTGTTTGAGAAGCCATTTATGATTAAAGGTGCGGTGAACCGGAAATGGAGGGCATTTTACTTTGAAGTTTCAACCTGAATCGCTGATCTGAAGTTTCAGAACCAATCAGAGTTCGCATCTCTACAGGCGGGGCGCAAAGAGCGATGGACAGCTGTACGATGAGCTATATACTACACATGACATGCATGGATGTTTACAAACGTCCCTCAGCTCTGCTGCTGCACTTATTTCTACCATACAGTATCTGAACACACAGTTCAGATACTGTATGTCAGATGTTCTAACGTGATGAGTGAGTTTTAAACCGAGTAATACACCGTCTGGACGCCGGAATGGGATTAAAAGCGGACTATTTCTGACTCTAATCAAGACACCTGTGTTTGTGGAGGATCCAGGAATGGGATAAAAGCAGGTCAGCTTAACTTCTATTGGCTTTTATTAATGTGATAATGGACACGTCATCACACAGCGCGCTTTCGCTTTCAGGAAGCAATTTAAAATCGACTTTTGGCATGTACTGTTGCGGGTATGGCTATATAATGACAGCGGATGTGAGAAAGTATTTTTCAATTCTCCGGTCCTTCAAGTGTGGAGAGCACGCAAGCACACACACGCCTCTCACCCCTCTCACCCACCTGTTGATGCAGTATGGCTGCAGAATATGCATGCCTGCCCAAGGGGTTCCCTGCACACTGCGGAGCGGCAGCTGAGACAGCCGGAGATCGAGTCCTCCCTCTATGCAAGCCTATACAAAAAGTCTACAAAAATCGAAGTAACAGATTGCCGTGCTTGCCCAAGCCGAGCTCCTCGAGTTCTTCCAAAGCGAGCGTCTGCTCGAATACTAACTACATCCTCTACCTGCTCCGTCTGTCGCTCTCTGGGAAAACGGTGAGAGCCAGACACTGAAACAGTACACAGAAGTTAACGCTGCCTCTGCGAGGCTGTCAGGCGACGCTCCACAGGGCTGTCACGCCGCGCTTTGTGCTCTCTCGCCATAACGGCATACCATAGTGTTTCCTCTATGCATAACTCTCCGCTGTCAGTCGCCGTTGAGTCGAGTCTTGTTGACGAGCCTCGTGTCTCAATCAAAGGGCCGTCGGGGGAAAGAAAACGCTTTGATGATATCCTGCCCGGCGAGGCGACGTGTGACGACGAACCATGCAGGACGGGGGGGAAAGGGGGAAAAAAGAAACAACAACGAAAAATACAGTACAGTGTAGTATACGATACGAGGGCAGTCCAGGCAGCTGTGTTGTGTTGTGTTCTCAGGAAAGGTCCAGGCTGGAGTTCTGGGCTGGCTGCGATAATATGCACTTATTTATAATCCCCATGGGGGGAGGTATTTAAATCCCTTCCCCACTCAAACTGTACACAGAAGCCTTCCAGTGCAAAGCCCAGACAAGCCAGCCCAGTGCTTGTGGGCCGGTAGGTGGGGGGTGGTGGGCTTTTAGTTGGGGCAGAGTCCAGTCCGAGAGAGGAGGAGGAGGAGGAGGAGGAGGTCCCATGCAGTGCCAACTGCCAACGGTGGAGTAGAGCATGGGTGTCAAACTCTGGCCCGCGGGCCAAATTTGGCCCGCCGTGTAATTTCATTTGGCCCTTGAGACATTATCAAATTAAAGGGGAAGACCACCCATTTTCAACATTTTAATATGTCACTAATATACCTTAGAGTTGTTGTGTGGACATGATAAAAAAAAAGTTCCCCCAATTCTGTATTTCCTAAAAATGGAGGTCTGAAAAAATAATTAGCATGGTGAAATACATCTGATGACATCACCAAGATGCATTTCACCATGTTAATGATTTTTCTTTCGGACCCAATGTGAACCAAATGGACCCTAGCGGGTCCATTTGGTTCCATTTGTACCCTCCCAGGAAAATTTTGAAAATGGGTGGAATTCCCCTTTAAAAGGTTAGTTCTTTCAAACTTAACTTAAATTTTGGGCCACTCTGTATCAGAGTTTGACACCCCTGGAGTAGAGTATAGAGAGAGCAGGACTTGGATAGCAAGGGAAAGCGGGGGTTGGTTGTTGATAGTCAGCTGTTTTTTGCGGCGGCGGAGATGTTCCAGTGCAGACTGGGGCGTGCGCTGGCATGACCGCTCTGTTTATGTCTCGCTCGCCCGCTCTCAAACCACCCCCTACCCCTGCCCCTTCTCTCTCTCTCTCTCTCTCTCTCTCCTCTCTCTCTCTCTCTCTCTCTCTCTCTCTCCTCTCTCTCTCTCTCTCTCTCTCTCTCTCTCTCTCTCTCTCTCTCTCTCTCTCTCTCTCTCTCTCGCTGTGTCATTCTCTCTCTATCTTTTCTCACGCCATTCCGCACAGGCTGTCCCCCTTTCCCTGCTCGCAGCTTTCACTTTCTTTTCCGTTGTACTGGCCTTCTCCAGTGTTGCCAACTGCCAAAATCCAAAAATGCACTATTAGTGGCACTTTCAAAATGCACTAGAATTCGCTATATGCTTGACTGGAAGGGAATATATACAAAATGACCATTAAATCGTCTACACTATCTAGTTTTGTAGACTTGGGGTTAATTTACATGATGAATATTTTAACTCTTGAGAGTGTAAAAATGAAACCAAATGGACCCGCAAGGGTTCATTTGGTTTCATTTTCTACACTCTCAATGAGTTACATCTGGTTAACCAACTGTCCATCATTTAGCTGCATGGGGACCACTGTCATAGGAGGAAAAACGGTGAAAAATGATGGTTTTACCGGTATCTCTGGTGCCTGTCAATCAATTTCTTTCACTCATTTTGGCACTGGGGGAGTCTGAAAGAAAGCTAAATATAGCGTCAAATGCACCAAGTTGGCAACACTTGGCCTCTCTCTCTCTCTGTCTCTCTCTCTCTGTCTCTCGCCCCCCATACCCTCCCAGTCTACCTCACACAACCCCTCTTCCTCTCTCTATACCTCCTATTATGAATTACTCGTTCCCTGGCTGACCCTCCAGGCTGTTGTTTCCTCTCTTTCTTCCTCCCTCTCTCTCTCTCTCTCTCTGTATATATTGTTTCCTCGCATTTGTTATCTTCCAAATGGGGTCGCACGTACACATGCACGCGCGCCACTGTGTAGCGCCTCCCCAACGTCCACCCCAAACTCACTTGAAAAGGCCCACTTCACCCCTTATTTTAATGATGTATATGACACAGGGAACACTTTCTTGGGGGTTTTATGTTGAAGAGGTCATGAACATCCTCTTAACCCCCCACAAGGAGGGTAAGTGCACTATACTGTAGATGTATACAAGTTTGTACTAGATTCATAACAAAAATATCTAAAGATATACAATATATATTATTGTATTACACACAAAAAAGAGCCAAGAAAGTCTTCACTGTGTCTTAAACATCATTTAAATAAGCTCTGGTTGCAAAAGGGGTGAAGTGGGCCTTTAATGCTAACTCAATTACGTAACAGCAAGCTGTCAACCCATCGACCCCCCCCCCCCCCCCCCCCCCCCTGCGCGCGCGCGCACTATGACCCACATGCGAGTGTGTGTGTATGTGTGACTGCACGTGTGAGGTGTCTAGTCTAGACTAGTGATGAAAGAAATGGTATCCACCAGCCAGCCTTGTACCTGCAGTACCTACAATAACTATAAACATGTATTATTTCTGTAGAAATCCTATCCTAAGGGCACCAAAGTCTGATGTCAATATCGGTAGAGGGCGCCAATCCACCGGTAGGCCAGTGTTTTTTTATTGGCAAGACTTTTGACCACAATTTTTTGGACCACAATGGTTATATGAGCCGATTTTAATGTGATTCTTCAAAGGGAAAGTGAAGTCTAGGATAGGAGAATGTAGCAGTTATACAGAGTATATTCTGTCTAGCTGTGTCACCTTACCACCTAACCTCAAACATGTTCATTCATTTTTTTACAAAATGAAAAATATAAACAAATAAAACCTGAAAACAAAGAAATACTGCCTCATCAAAGTCGGCGCTGTGACCCGCATGAGAGAGAGAGGTGGTGGTGGTGGAGTTGGCTGCTTTAGCAAACCCAACGGATTTAAGAGGTTTTGTCCGACGCACGTTTTATTACTACTTTCCATTGCTTCAATATGTTTTTAACCAACACACAGATGTAAATGATGTTCAATAACACTGATTTATGAAAAAGAAAAAGAAAAACAAAGGGTGTCTTCAACAGTGAGACCTCTATTCAAGCCAGTAACCATTTCTGGAGAAGTTGTAATACTGTGACCCTCTTCCCCCGTCCCTTTAGGACGTGATCAAGTGCAGACATCTCTATTAATGCCTCCAGCAGAGCGTCTGTGACGTCCAATATCACATGCCTCCCTGACCCTGACAAATGCATGCATTGAAATGCGGAATGTACCAAAAAAAAAAAAAAAAAAAAAAAACATGTTTATGTTCATCTGCAACCATTCTCATCATCATCATCATCATCATGCCTTCAGGCGTGTTAGGAATAAGATGGAACAAAGAAAGTCTCAAACCCTTTGCGGTAGATAGAATCTGTGTCAGACAACTCTGCGTGACACGAATATCCATCTATGACAGCCTCCGCTTACACGTAGTCGGGTCGTCGCCGGAGGCAACAGCTTCACCACAGTGCTCCAGACTTTCCTCAATACAAGTAACGCATGCATAGTTGTGGTGTAGTCTATTCTATGTGGTGTAGTCTATTGCCGAAGTATCTTGTGCCAAAGTTTTGGACACAGCTGGGGTCTGCTAATCGATTTCATCCATTGACAACACACGCAGAGAATAATAATGGTATAATGCTGTCCTGTATTGTTTCAGTGAGTGGCATACACACATGATATCAAAGAATACATGAAGGCTGGGCCCAAATAATACTCGAACCAGCCGCGACATTGAGGGGTCAGAAAACTGAGCTCTTGTGAGAGCTGTTGCAGCCTGAAAGCGGTACTAAAGAGGGACATTTCTATTTTTTTCTGACAGTGTACAAATGTCAACCAAATGGACCCACTGGACTAAAAGAAAAATCCTCAACATGTTGAAACATAGTATTATTTGGAGTATTATTTGGGCCGAGGCTTCCTGTTACCCTATCAATACTCCCAATCAGATTTTATATTCCTGTGCTTTGATTTCTAATTCTTCTATAGTACTTGCCTGATGGCTTGTGAATTTGTACTTGGACTTAAAAAATACATATATTCAGCTGTCCTCACTCAACAAGCCACTATTTAATTTATTTTTACTATGTCATTGCCACCAGAACCCCCCCCCCCAACACCCCATCTCTAAACAACACTAACACCTAAAAGGGCCTTCAAGTTTACACTTATTTTTTCCATGGGGTCTAGTCACTCCAATTTGCCAAATAGAGAGCTATAAGTGGGCCAGGGTTTTGAGTCCCGCTATAAAGTTGCAGTGTATGCATGTGCGTGCACGTATGCGTGCATGTACCGTACGTATATTGCACACGCTTTAAATCGCAATAACACTTATTTTTTTCCTGAGGTGGAAACTGTGACTCGCGCTATAGCTATAACAACCACTGGTAAAACCAACGCTCCTTTTTACCGCTTTCGACTGACATGTAAAGTGGACATTGGGCTTTTTCAAGGGGCCGGGGCCCAATGAAAATATTTATTGCACAAATATATTCATTAATTTATTTAATCACCGTTTCCCGGCCATTTCCATCAGCCGTCAGGCCCGCCTGGGATGGGAAAACAATATTCTGTCCTATACCATACTTCCTTTCACAAGAAACCCCCTGAAAAGAAAAGTCTAGTCAGAGAGACAGGAAAGAGAGGACAAGAGCTTGGAGGACGTGTGACATGTGTCTGGGTTGGTTTCAAACCCGCAATGAGACGACATCTCACTATGATCTGATGGTGTGAGTGAAGGTATAGCTGCAGTGTGTGTGTGTATGGTAAAGCTGGGCATTGCTGAGAAAGAGCAGGCATGCTTAGTGAAAGTACACTGGATAAATGAAAGTAGGTCATGTGTGGTGGTTGTGTGTTGCTACGTGGGGCTCCGCCGTGGTCCGTTAAAACTAGTGGTTTTACTATATTCTCTAGTTGTGTAGACTTGGGCTAATTCAGATGACTTTAACTCTTGAGAGTGTAAACATGATTTTGTGAGCGTAAACATGAAACCAAATGGACCCTTGCGGGTCCATCTGGAACCCTCTTACGGACCACAAGTGGTCCCCGGACCATCCGTTGAAAACCACTGTGTTCAACATTTCAAAACAGAAAAACAAAACAAAACAAAAATAGCCGGTCTACAAGTTCACAACGAAGTACAACCTATAATATG
Source organism: Benthosema pterotum (assembly GCA_039105355.1). Taxonomy (NCBI): domain Eukaryota; kingdom Metazoa; phylum Chordata; class Actinopteri; order Myctophiformes; family Myctophidae; genus Benthosema; species Benthosema pterotum. Next base: position 50,150,848 of record CM076965.1, read on the forward strand.
TACACACAAGGCTTAAGGAGCGCTTAAAAAGTTTCCTCTCCCCTCCCTCGGTACACTTCGACAGGTCAAAGGTCAAAGAGGTTTGTTTGCTATTGGAGCTCGGCCCCCCAGACAGGGGGCCGGGGTTGTCTGAGGACACAGAACACACAGAGAGAAAGAGAGAGAGAGAGAGAGAGAGGGGGCTGCATCTCTCACAGCTTTCAGCACTAGCTTATCAAAAGCAGGTCTGTATAGGAAGTAATCGCTATCGTTTCTCATCCATGCAAATGCTTACCTGGCATCACATGATAATCCACCTGCAGATACTGAAATCATCATGCTCTAAGTAGCTGTTAGGATGAAGCAAAAAAAAGTTCAAAAAGTCCCAATTAAGGTCTGCAAGCTACAAATGTAAAAAAAAAGAAAAAAAAAAGCCACATTTCTATCCATAAGGCCAAACCTCAGAATCAAACAAAAAATGAGGCCATAAACAAAAATGGTTCTTCTTCTTAAAAGGTTTTGTACTGCTTAAAACCAAAAGGTGTAAACTGCAGACTTTTAAAAAGAAAAAAGGAAACCAAGGCACTCCATCTTCAGAGTGAAAAATATATACTATCTCATTTATTTAAGAGCAAGGCAACTGAAATGACCAACGTGTTTCGACCGCACAGGGTCTTCGTCAGGGTCTGAACAAAAAATGAGGAAGATAACATAATACTGAACCGATTATTACAGGTGACTAGGCTAAATAAGCTAAGTGGAGTTAATACTCCGCTGACATCAGGCCATATCACTTTCTCTTGGAAACAAACACAATACCTACAGCTAAGTCTTGTTTCAAACCAACCGTCTTTATTAGTAATTACCATGGCAAATGCATTAAGCAGTTTTCCGCATGTTGTCCCCCTTCTGTTGTATGGCGACGTCCTGGCCATGGTAATGATATCCATTAGAGCGGAGGCTCTTAAGCATAAGCATAATCACAGGCTTGATTGGCAACTGGCAAGGAGGAAAGGCTCTTGCCTTTAAGTGCTACTGTGATCGCTGTAGTATTCAAGCTCAGTGAAGCACCCTGGAGAATTGCATATGCGTGTGTGTGTCTCCAACAGGCTGGAGGCATAGGTGTAAAACTCTGGCCCGCGGGCCAAATTTGACCCGCTGTGTAATTTCCTTGAGGCAACATCAAATTAACATTAGAGCTGGCCCGCAGGTATTATACAGCCGTGGCACCGCTGTAACACTGCATTCACCGCTAATACTACAAATCCCATAGTGCTCTGCTGTTGTTTTGCCGTCTGCTCTGTAATATACAGCAGTGGTTTTCAATGTTTTTCATCCCAGGGCACACCATTTATTCAGCATTTGAGCCACGGACCAGCATTTGAGCATATTTTAGCCCCACAGACCCACCCAAACTAAACATTTCCTTAGATTCTGTTCATTCGTGTAGATTAGGACTAATTCACATGATGAATATTTTAACTCTTGAGAGCGTAAAAATGAAACCAAATGGACCTGCAAGAGTCCATTTGGTTTCATTTTTACGCTCTCAAGAGTTACATCCGGTTAAACAACTTAGCTGGAGACCACCTGGAACCTAGCCCCGCAGCTTTGTTCAGTTTTAAATTTTGGCCCACTCTGTATTTGAGTTTTACACCCCTGGGCTGGAGGCATAGGGAGAGCATCCCAGTAAGAATGGTCAGGACTGGGACGAATTAGCCAGTTCAAGGCAATGCAAGCCCAGTCAAATCTGGCACAGAATCTTAGCTGATTATAACCAACACAAATCCCTGTCCACCAAAGACGGACGTCCCTGAATGAATCATCAGGGAGTCAGATTGACGCCAGACTAACTTAAATCAACCATACAGTAACTAGTTAGATCTAGACTTCATTATTTCAACTGGTGAAATGACATAAAGATCATCCCCATATGGGCTGTGAACTGGCCTGGACTTGAACATCACTGGAGGACTCCAGTGACATGTTTTGTGCATGTTTTGTGCAAAATGCCGCGAATGATTAGCACAACGTCCGATTGCGGTGAAACTACGCACAAGAAACATTCCCAACCTCGCGGAGACGGAGACCGACCTGTTCTAGTTCGGAAGCTAGAAGAGAAGGATGAGGAAGAGACGGTCTTCCTAGGACATGGCTGAGTGTCACACAACTACCCCAGCTCTCCAGCTATACAGCTCAGAGTCTACCAACCGCAGAGACAGACATGTTAATTCTAACTCCTGGCAGCAGTGCCTCCGGTTTGGCCCGGGACGCTCCCATACCAACACAACAGGCCCTGTGCTTATAACCGCAATGCCCGGTATCCAAGCAGAAATGAACTGGAGAGCTAATTGTGGGACCCATATGGGACGACAGTTATGCACCGTCTAGACACTGTATGGCGGGTATAGCGTCACATATTAGCCAGGCATCCGCTGGACCGGTCCCTGCAGGGCGACATCCTGAGGGACGTGTATGTGCCAAGTCTCTGGTATACGCTCTGACTTTGTCCTGGTCTACGGAGACGTTGTGACATTGAGGGATCAGAACTGCACATTGAGGGGTCAGAACTGCACTCTCGAGAGGGCTGTTACAGCATGAAAGAGGAACAAAAGAGGGACATTTCCAAAGTTTTCCTGAGAGTGTACAAATGTGAACCAAATGGACCCTAGTGGGTCCATTTGATGAAATGGTGTTGGTTTAGTGGTGCCACAATTGAAGTTAGTGGCAGTAGTAGTGTTTCAAATCATTTTAATTATATGTTTGGTGGGGCAGTCTGGGAATTTAGGGGGGGCATTGCCCCCCCATGCCCATGCCTATTGTAGATCCGACCCTGATGTGACATCAATTAGAAAAGCATTGATCCAGCCATGACACACAGGAAGTGCAGTGCACAGGACATTTGTTCGTTATGTGTGTATGAGGCCTCTGTGCAGGTGGTTGGCAGCGACAGGATCTAATGGACACTAACAACAATAGGCCAATTGGCAACAACTAAATTGCACGAAAATGAGAGGATAAAGTGTTATTCAGAAGGGGGGCCGATACAGAGGACGATAAAGTGGGTCAGAGCCAGAGACAAGTCCTGTGCACGGTACGTGGGAGAAAGAAATCTTACTGTATCGCAACAACAAGATGCCGGATGGAAGGGATCTAAGGAATGGGATTTTTCTAACAAATCTCTTTTTCAACTGCAATTTCATCCTTAAAACGGCACGCCAGAATGAGCCTAGTCACAGGCTACTTGACTTCAAGTAAACCATGGAAACCCTGGCTGAAACCCTGAAGTAAATCTTTCTGAACAGGTGCTTGAAGCCTTTTGAAAGCAGATCTACAAGCTCATAGCGTGATGACGCGCTATAAGCTTGTAGGTCTGCTATTTTTGTAAAAAAAATTTGAATATATTATTTCAGAAGCAGAACATTCAGAACATTTTTAGCCCAAATCTTTGCTCCTGGGAGAACCTTAAAACAACATGTTTTCAGGTGGGGGTCCACAGCCAAGTATAGATAATTCTGGGGGAGAAAAACTGGCATTTTAGCATCAGAAACTAGAATCTAGTGCCAGAAAATAGAACCTAATGTCACTCCACAGGGCGCTCTCAGCGCTCTCAATCTCTCTCACTGGCTGTATTTGTGTTTGTTTGTTTGTCCGTTTGTTTGTTTGCAATACAATGCAGTCCTGCTGTTCAGTGTTCATTATACGTATCACAACGGCGAGAGATTAGCATTTCAATAGCTGGGGCAATGAACGTCACAATGCTTTTCATGCAATATGATACCCATGATCAGTCTTTGTTAGCAGCGCACGCGGATGGAGGGAGCGGTGCGCACACACACACACACACACACACACACACACACACACACACACACACACACACACACACACACACACACACACACACACACACACACACACACACACACACACACACACACACACACACACACACACACACACAGTATACCAAAAAGGCATCAGAGCATGTGCGGCCGGCGCACGTGTAATCAGGGACAAATATTATACACCCCTACACAAAAGTAACCCTCTTCTCTCCCCCACCAAAAAACAAGTTAAACGTGACGAAGATTTACACGAACACGCACGGAAATGACACAGCCTAGATGTTGCGACATTGAAGGGTCACAAAACTAAGCTCTCAGGAAGGCTGTTGCAGGGAAATTTCCAAAATCTTTCTAAGAGTGAACAAATGGAGGTGAAACACAACTTGACGATAGAGCTGCCATGGGACTGAGTTTGCGACAGCGTATCTCTGTCTATACTCAGTATTATTTGGGCTGAGCCTTCCTGTTACCTACGGCAGTACTATGGCACCGTGTATACCAAGAAGGCTCAACACTACATCGCGTAATATTCAACAAACGTCGTTAAAAGTTGTCTTTATTAAAGTTCCTAATTGAATTGCACCACCGAAGGCCAAAGACTCTGGGAATATTCAGGGGCAGCACGCTGTGGCTAATCCTCAATCACTCATGCATGCATGCATGTACCCTATGCGTGCCTGCACAGACGTGCACACACACACACACACACACACGCACACACACACACACACACACACACACACACACACGCACACACACAGAACATTCTATTTCGGCATCAAACAAACTGCTCCGGGCTATGTGAAAATTTGCATCCATCGGCTAGTACGTGCATGCAATGTGCTTATGTGTGTGTGTGTGTGTGTGTGTGTGTGTGTGTGTGCGTCACACAGGGCACACACGGTGACTCAGAGATCACGAAGGGGAGGGAGGGATCAGGGCAGGAGGCAGCAGCGGTGCTCAGCGAGGACACGTGCATCGGTTGCTTACATCCTGTGTGACATACATAAACACAGACGCAGACGGGGCCGCGTGCGCGCGCCGTGCCGTGCCGCACCGCCCGCGCGCACCCACACACAATCCCCTCGGCGTCTCGTATTGATGTGTCCTGAGTTGTCCTCTGCTTTCTGCGCTCCCATCTGCCCCCCTGCTCCTAATCCATGTCCCTTCACTCCACTAATCCACACGCACACGCACGCACACACACACACACACACACACACACACACACACACACACACACACACACACACACACACACACACACACACACACACACACACACACACACACACACACACACACACAGTACAGTACACATACATACGCACAGTGTATAGGTGTTGAGTATGTACAAGACGGCACAGTACACTTTAATTCATGTGCACAATGTACCGCATATTATCATCATGTCTTCTTGACATGAATCTTAGTGAATTAAAAATATGTTTTCACACTTTTAGACCACGTCCGTGATCATTATGTGGCCATAGCCAACAACGCGTGCTAAAACAAATGCAACATTTTCACATTTGCATGTTTTTATATCAAAACTCCACAGACATGGATTTTTAAATTACTTGCTGACTGTAAACAAAAACTTCTTGCGTGATGACGTAGCCGCTATCGAATCAATAAGAGCCAATAGAAATTACGCTGACCTGTTTATATTCCTCTCCTGAATCATTCTCCACAAACGCGGGTGCCTTGATTACAGTCAGAAATACCCTGTTGTTAATCTCATTCTGGCATCCAGACAATGTATTACTGGGTTTAAACTCAATCATCATGTTAGAATATACTGTATATCTGAACACATTACATGGTAGAAATAAGACACATACAGTAGCAGTAAAGTGGCAGAGCTGAGCGACTGATGGTAAACAAACAGTCCATGTGTCACATGTTCTATACAGTGTAGAGCCGTCTATGTCTTTCCATCCCATGGCCTGAAGGGATGTATGCTCTGATTGGTTCAGAAACCCTCTGTGCCAGATATAATCAGGAGGGATATAATCAGGAGGGATCAATAATAAAATGCCAACGGTTTTCGGTTTCATTCCACCTTTAAAAGGTAGGAACACACACCCACCCACACACCCACACCCACACACTCACACCCACACACACTACACTGCACAATGTATTCACTAGGGTCAAGAGCCTGGACACACTCACACATGAAGTACATACAGTACAAGCAAATCCTGTTCAATCCATGTACACCACACAGGACATTGCAACTTAAACCCTATGTTTTCTGTCGACCTGGGCTCTTTTTTCAACAATAACAGATCTATCTAAAAGCAGTACAGCTTGTAGATCATCTATTTTCTTGCTGAATTTTCTTTGGGGCACAAAGGTTTATGCTGTAAGTGGTTTAAAAGCCTAAATGCACCACTAGCCTGGATACTGCATGGCAAAATATCTACACAAAGGCAATGTTTTGCAATCGACACACATGCCGAGAGCGCACGTCATGCACGGCCACACACACACACACACACACACACACACACACGGGCACACACACACGGGCACACACACACACACACACACACACACACACACACACACACACACACACACACACACACACACACACACACACACACACACACTGAAAATAATCTCGTTAGCGTGGACCAAAAAAAAATCTCTTCCCTTTCATGAATCCAGGCCAAGTTTCAAGAGCGCTACAGTGGAAATCCCACTCGGAGCCGTACTGTAGCTCGCCAATTAAAAACAATAAACACGAAAAAAACTGACAGACAATAACACGGCTCTCACTCTCTCACACATCTCCGTCTTGTGTTTATGCTCCAAATATTTCCGTCAGCGTAATCGCACATCTCTCTGACTCTCTCTTCTCCCCCACCCACTCATTTTGTGTCCCTCTGTCTGTCCCCTTGTTTTTCTTTGCCAGCATGCACGAGAGCTGGCATCAACATCGTCAACAACGTCAACCCCGACTCCGGGCATGTCTTCATATGGCCTGACTACATTCTGTGTGAATAGACCAGGGGTTTTCAACCTTTTTGACTCCAGGGACCACCATTTATTCAGCATTTGAGCCACGGACGAAACAGTGTAACCTTCTTAATTAAGTGGTGCTAATTTAGATGCTGAATATTTTAACTCTTGAGAGTGTAAAAACGAAACCAAATGGACCCGCAAGGGTCCATTTGGTTTCATTTTTACATTCTCAAGAGTTACATCTGGTTAACCAACTTTCCATCATTTAGCCTGGGGACCACCTGGAACCTTCTCAGGGACCACTGGTGGTCCCCGGACCACCTGTTGAAAACCCCTGGAATAGACGACCGTCCAGGGATTGGAAGCTGATGTCTTTCCTTTCTGCTTATAGCAACTCAGTCACCCATTGCCAAACCACTCTGGAAACCTTCAGCTTGTACAGTTACAAAAGAAAAGGCTGTAAAGGTTTGGTCCTCAGTGAATGAGCGCAATTTCAAGATGGTCTTGAGATCTTCAGGGAATGAAAGCAATTTCAAGATGATCTTGAGATCCTTTACGTTCAGATATAGGCAGGGTTAAGTGATGTGTTTAAGCTGATAAAGGGGTAGCCTTTTTTCACGTCAAAAGGGCTTGTTCTATGGTGCTTAATTCTCAATTTTAATGGATAATGAGAAGCCGGCTTTGTTGCGGAAATAGTGACGAGGTTGTGATGACATAACTGGAAATCGAGCCGGTCACGTGAACGCAAGGACTTTGGGGAACTTTCACTAGAATGTCAACGGGGATGCACTTCCACTCGATGCGATTTTTTTTTTTTGTTCAGTAATACGACTATTTTAAGCAAAGAACATCATGGATCAAAGCAAAAACACATCAGCGAAAATACGCTCCAACGGTAATTATTAATTCCTGGTGTATCAATGACATCCTTCTTAAAGACAGGGTATCATGCTAATATCAACTTTTTCTCATTTTAACTATGACAAAGTTGTGATAACATTCGAAAATGCAAACATATGGCTATATAAAGCCGTTTCGATGCTGTGTCGGTTCGGAGGACACTTTTCTGAAAAACCCCTCCCACCAGCTCGGAGAAGCCCGAACCAAAACAGCGCGTCACCAGTAGAACACGCTGACGTCACACCCTACTGGAACACATGTTAAAAACTCCTCGGAATTCCATTATTTTAGCGTCATGTTAATGAAGTAAATAAAAATCTTTTTTGGTTAGCATGACCAGGGACCGCTATACTATGCACTCGAGATTTTTTGTAAATAATCCGCCAGCCGATTTTGCATTATCTACTGGGAAACACGGCTGTGCACGGCTCGCATTTCTACACAGGCTTGGGGGGCGTGTCTTTCTTGAGTCACTGTATCCTCCAGGCTGGTTCCAGCGGGCCACGCTCACTAGCCTGCCCATGAAGAGATTACGTCTCTTGGGCAGGCTAGTGAGTTTACTCTGTGTCGGTATGGGGGGGAAATAGACAGAGTTGCGATATTGAGGGGGCAGAAAATAGTCTGGTTACGTGGTTCATGTACTTGCGCGAGCCCATAGACTCTAATGTATGTAGTAACTGCTTGGCTGTTTGGCTTGATAGCCTAGCCACCTAGCAGTGGCACCGGCTTAGCGGCTACTGCTACTGCTAGTACCGGGCTGTGATGGCGGCGGCTGCATCCTCTCCCTGCATCGAGTGCCGCATGCATAGTTACGACCCCACTGCTTTTGGAACGATGGGTCTGTGTAACAAATGCAATGCGATCTCTGTGCTAACGGAGAGGCTGATCGAGCTGGAGGCTCTGGTTAAAAGTGCTAGCGGTGGTGCGGCTAGCTTGCCCACCGCTCGCACCCGGACACAGGGACGCCACCGTCAGCCGCGGACCGCGGCTGATCGGGGTCCCCACGAATCAGATCGTGACGGCGGCTGGGTGACTGTTACTGGAAGGAAGCGTAGTCATACACATAAGCACACGGGACACCAACCACTCCACGTTTCAAACAGCTTTTCCCCACTCACTGCTACACCCATTAGTGACAGTGAGTCTGTCGACTCGCAATACAAACGGCCGCGGGTCGACAAGACAGTCAAGACTACAACTCTGGTTATTGGTAGTTCTATAGTAAGAAACGTGAAGGGTCCACAATCACTTGCATCCCCGGGGCCAGAGCGGGCGACATCGAATCATGCTTACAACTTATGGCTAAAGGCAAACACAAACGCTATGATAAAATTGTAATTCACTGCGGTGGCAACGACACTCGACTTCGGCAATCCGAGATCACAAAGATCAATGTTGAGTCCGTGTGCACATACGCAAAGACAATGTCGGACTCGTAATTTTCTCTGCCCCCCTGCCAAACATGATCAACAATGACATGTATAGCCGTATGAGTCAATTCAACCGCTCGTTGTCTAGGTGGTGTCCAGATAATAACGTGGGCTTTATAAATCTGGCAAAGCTTTGAGGGGAAAACTGGTCTGATAGGGAGAGACGGCATACATCCAACTTGGGACGGTGCGAGGCTCATCTCTAGAAACATGGACAAATCTATAAACAAAGACAAATCTATAAATAAAGCATGACAACCCAGAGTTGAGACCAGAAAGCAGGGTTGCGGTCCTACACTCTACCCTAACCCTGTGCTTCCTCTAGTGCAGCTCCCATCTCGGAGCGGAGGGACGGAGCAGAGAGTGGGGTTCCGACGGAACTAGAAGAACATTAGTTAGTCTCTATAAAAGTATTATTGTCGCACCTCGATCGCAACGCGTGTGTGCGTATGCACCAACGCACATGACAACTAAGCAGCTGATCGCTGCCAGATATAATTTAATTGTATTGTATTTGGGTAGGCTATCCTACTACTATGCTATGCTATGCTACTGTGGATAACTTTAGCCGGAAGCTCAGCTGCACGACCTGCTCGCCGAAGTTGGCCGAGCGTACCACTGTATACGTCACGCTATGGCGCGTTCGGCTATTTTCCCGAATGCAACCTTTTCAGGGAAGCAGGGGGGGGCGCTCAACTTCTTTCTTCAACTCTGCCTATATATTGTATTTTTTCTGAAACGACTTTTTTTCTGGACATCTTTAGGGGGTCATTGATAGATATGCGTCATTAGTTTTTAAAGGAAATATCCGTGATACCTACTCTTTAAGCTATGAAGCAGCAAAAGTGTTTGTGTCGTCCAATTGTCAAATCCCCATACTGAATGTGTTCTCTATCCATTTTGGATGAAACTGGCACCCTGTTGAACAAATACTTAAAATCACTTACTCAACCTTTAAAACCTACGCTAAATGAAACCATTATTTTGCACCTGTGTGTTTTTAAAGGCGAATTCCATTTTCATTGTTTTTTTTTTCTGAGAAATGGCCTCCTTTTATAGGAAACAGAATGGTGGGGAAGAAGAGGAAACAGCAGGTACAACCATTTTTGTTTCGTTTTTCATCTTAGAAATTATTTGATTGTCCCAAAAGATTGTGTGTGTCATCATGATTTGTCACAACCCAAGTTAGCCTTGTCCGCGGCGTAATCGTCTTGATATGAATCATTTTCGAAAAGTCTATGAAAAAAATGAATGGGGAATCCGTTTCTGGAAGAGGAGCGACGTCACCAGGGGGCGGGACTGCGCAGCTCCATACATTAGATTACCAAGACATTTTTCGAGTACTTTATTTTTTGACGGACCAATCGATTATGTTGTCAAATCCGTTAACGGAGGCACGCCGCAAACACGTACAGTGGCTCTTTCTAAAGAGCTTGTTTCCCGTACCTCGCTGCCGGGCACCGAGGGGGAGACGTCGGGAAGAGATCGGACGTTTGCAATTAAGGTGAGTGCGAGGTGCATTCACTCAGCGCGACCACCATGACCGACCGACGGCGTGCAGGGGAGCTGACGCTGCTACGACATGGGAGTCAAATTAAATGGATGTGCATTTGGATATAAAACAGCCTCCACAACACACACACACACACACACACACACACACACGCACACACACACACACACACACACACACACACACACACACACACACACACACACACACACACACACACACACACACACACAGACACACACACACAGACACACACACACAGACACACACACAGTGCCGTGGGGTCGGGACTTTGCAGATTTAGATATAAAACAGCCTCCACAACACACACACACACACACACACACACACACACACACACACACACACACACACACACACACACACACACACACAGACACACACACACAGACACACACACACAGACACACACACAGTGCCGTGGGGTCGGGACTTTGCAGATTTAATGAAAATGAAAAAAGGGGGTGTGAGTAGTGCACCAGGGGCAGATCTAGGCATGGGCATGGGGGGCAGTGCCTATATTTAAAATGATTTGAAACACTACTACAGCTACTAACTACAATTTTGGCACCACTAAACCAACAGCATTTCATCATTAAAAACAGAAAACTCTCTGATTCAGACCTTTGGCTTCATGCATTGATGCTTTGCTGGACTAATAAAAGTCCTGTAAGCGACATGGGCAATGAAGCGGCCCCCATACCATTTTCTCTTGCCCCTCTAACATGTTCTCTTGCCCCCCCCCCCCCCCCAAATGGGGCATGTTACATCCGCCCCTGGAGAACACACAGATGGCAGAGTGACAACATGCGCCGCCTCCGCTTTCACTTGCCCTCCAAAAATAACTACACAGTTACACAGATACTGCTCTTTGACACAGACTTCGCTCTGCTATTAATTATGATAGATTCGTCGTCATCCTTTCAAACGTACAGACAGAAACTGACTCCTCTCCCTTGCATCCCTTATCTCTTTATAAAGCAACATTATACCACATTGAAATACGCCCCGTGCAGTGATTCAAACCAGCACTCTTCACCGGCTAATCGATGTTTTGAGTTTCTTGGTACATTTCTTGGTAAATTTACAGGCGATTAAAAGCAGCAGATAGAATGGATGTTTATGGACACGATGTGTAAACCTGTGATATTGACAACGGCTAGCAAAACGGCGATAAGGGTCATGCCTCAATCAAACAATAGGACTTTAAATCGATGATTGCCGACGCCTGGAGATGTAACTGGGGATGTGGGTGTAACTATTGTTTTGTATTTACTAATTGACGGCTGTCATCGCCAATGACGGGTCTTGTGTTAACATACCAGATAGACATCACTCTACTATTGGTTCTTATACTGTAGGTTTAACGTCCTCCCTCCAAACGTATAGAGAAACACTCACTCCTCTATTCCTCTCCCTCTCTTTATAAAGCAACATAACACCATTCATCCACCCATCCATCCATCAATCCATACATCCTTGCAGTCATTCTTTGATCTGTCATTGCTGTCAAAACGTCTATAGATTTTCCTTTCATGCTCACATCAAAGGCGGCAACAAATACACAGACACATGGGCGTACAAAACACACACTCTCCCTCTCTCTCTCTCTCTCTCTCTCTCTCTCTCTCTCTCTCTCTCTCTCTCTCTCTCTCTCTCTCTCTCTCTCTCTCTCTCTCTCTCTCTCTCTCTCTCTCTCTCTCTCTCTCTCTCTCTCTCTCTCTCTCTTACCGCTTCTCATCTCCCTCTGATGAGTTGGTGTCCTGCTCGTTGGACATTGGCTCCATCGGGCCTCAGTCCCATCCAGCAGCCAATCACAGGACACTGAGGCGGGCCACAACCTCGCCAGCCTGCTCAGCATTCGCTGGCAGGCCCGTCATTGGACGGCCGTCTGGGGCTGTGGGCGGGTACGGGCTGGAAGGGGCTGAACGGAGCGGACATCATGGGGAGAGAGAGATAGAGGAGCAATAGAGACCTGGAGGGAGAGAGAGAGAGAGCAGAGTTAACACAAAAAGTACAATAATAATGATTTATACGTTATTATTATTACTACTAAAAGACGGGGGAAACGAGAAGACAGGGACAATAGAATAAGAATAAGATGCAGAACTTAAAACAAAGATTTTTACTAGTTTATGACTCATAACTTGAGGAATAAGGTAGAGCTATTTGAAAAACATTGGGGAAAAATGTCACTTATACAAGATTGAATAGTGTACTCCCCCCATTGTGTTTTATATTCTTTTCTTTTTTGCTTTGTTTTCTTTCTGCATGGATTTTGGTTGTTTGTGTGTAGTTTAAAAAAATCTTTACTAGAAAAAAAAATACTTTCAAAGACAAAAATCTTTACTAGAACATCCATCTTCACTAGCTTTACTAGATTAAGGCGTCTTAGAGTATCATGAAAAGCACCATATACATTAAGTCCCAGATATTAGATTAAGTGGATACTTTTCTCTGTGCCTTCATTGTGTCTCATTTTAAACAGCCACTAAGAGAAGAACAGGACGACAGCCTCTGAGTGACCTTTTATTTATTTTTTTCTCCTCCAAGCATATTCGTGTTGCCAGACTTGGACTGAGGCGAGACAGCCTCAGACTGGCTCCCCTGCCCTATATTATTCATGGCAGGTTTTCTCAAGATGTCCAACCTTTAGTGTTAACTCGACAGAGAGCCGCAAACAGCCGCGTCGAATCCGCGGCTGAGCCAATCAAATATACATCATGAACGGCGGTTATCAAGAGGTTCAGAGATTCGGCTGTGTGAGTGTGAGAACACTCAACAGCGAGGCAACGAGCCCTTCTCAAAACCCCACCCCTTTCCTCTGCTAACGTGCCTATTGGACAAGGACAGATTGGGGAGGGGCTAATTGGCTGCGATATACAGTGTATATTTACGTTTATAGATCTGTGAAAATCGCACTCGCGCTTCCTGTGCTGCCCAAAGCACTGGTTCTGTGCACACACACACACACACACACACACACACACACACACACACACACACACACACACACACACACACACACACACACACACACACACACACACACACACACACACACACACACACACACACACCACTTCCTGGGTTCACATCCAGTGTCATATCCTCTCCCCATGACCCTGTCCTTCTGTCTCTCTCCACCACCACCAAATGAAGTAACACAGTTACATGAATGGAATGGAGTAACACAATTACATTTTAACTCGCAGAGTGTACAGCTGGAACCAAATGGACCACTTATGGGTATGTTGTAACTAACACCCGGCTTTGGACAAAATGGAGCCAAATGTATGTATGTATGTATCCTTCAGGGGGTCTGCGACTCCCAAGAATGTACAAATGCGACCAAATGGCCCTGGAGGGATCCATATGGTTCCATTTGTACATTCCCGGAATAAACACTTGGGGATTTTCACAATGTATTCCACACACACACACACACACACACACACACACACACACACACACACACACACACACACACACACACACACACACACACACACACACACACACACACACACACACACACACACACACAAGGCTGAATGTACAGCAGCACATGGTGTACTGTACACAGACAGGGCTGTGTGACCTGTGAGGGACAGAGCAGGCCAGAGGAGGGCACCAGATCCACCACAACACCAGCTGGTGTGTGTGTGTGTGTGTGTGTGTGTGTGTGTGTGTGTGTGTGTGTGTGTGTGTGTGTGTGTGTGTGTGTGTGTGTGTGTGTGTGTGTGTGTGTGTGTGTGTGTGTGTGTGTGTGTAGTAATGTCACCTGAGCTGACCTTCCTCTTCCAGGTAAATATAATGTATGGATCTGGAGGTTACAAAGTAGTACAAAAAAAGAAAAAGTCCCTGTACTTCAAATATAATTACTGAAACCCATTTAAAAGACTCTTAAAAATTGTATTTAGGTGTAGCTAATTCTAAGTGTCCCTAAGTGTAATTCAAATATTCTTCTTTTTTGGCTATTCCTCGCTACTATAGATTGTGGCGACCATATAAGGAGTTCCTCCCTGTCCCCAGAGAGCCCCTATAGGGTCAAAAACCCAGTTTCAGTTTGGTCTTTTGGGAGAAAAGTCTTTGCTCCAATGGGGATCAGGTGGAGGTGGGCCTTGGTGTATATGTATGTTGGTCCGTTGCACTTCCCCTCCACTGTAGAGTGTGTGCATGTGCACATCGAGGGGGAGACTGGGGAACTGGGGGGGGGGGGTTGTGCAAATCACCCAAAACCACTGAATGCTGCTTTAGAGGAGAATTCCAGACTTAACCATTTTATTAGCTCAATCTAATGTTCTGTTCTTATATAGTGCTTAACGGTGTAACGTTGCATAACTCCATTCATTTGAGTCCATTTGTATAGCGTTAAGACTCACATTAACGTTTAAGCACTTAACACAGAGATAATAAAAAAAGAGCTGAAGGCCGAGGGTCTGTTTCGACTAAGGTTTGCCGGCGGTGAGGAGAAAAGCTGTGTTTGACGACGGCAAATACCATCATCAGCTCACAGAAATTGAAACCTTCGGTATTAAAAAAAAAGGAATTGTTCAAGAAAGCGACATTTAAGGTACAAGTCGAACGCAAACACTCACGGCATACAATGTTCTCTCCCAAGCACACCTCTGGAGGAGTGATCTGAATGAGCTGGATGATGCCATTGAGATGATCTCTAGTCCTTCACTGCCGTGAATGAATCGGCCGCGCATGCCGGAATGGCCTTGTATCATCGTACCGTCGGTATTCATATTATACAATATGATAATTGGGGTTTTGCCAAGGAAAAAGCACACCTGGGAATATCATGCTCAGAGGCCACAGATTCATAGAACGCTCCACCATGGACTCTGATTCAATCTGATTCTCTTTTATTGAAAATCTAGGCTTTAGTAAAACGGACGTGAGGTGCACTGTTCTTGGTGTGTTTTTTTTTTCCCAATCTGAAAGTCTTGGGCCGGCATTCCCCTCGTAATGCATGGCTTTTAAGCGGTCAAACCCCCAGGTATGGTACTTATTTACATTTTCGTCTGTGTTGCGCGAAAACGGAAAGCCAGGATTCAATTTTTTCACCATGGTGGCCTAGAAGTGGGAGTCAACCTTCCGGGGTGGGCGTGGCTCCATGATGTGACGTAGCACAGCAGTGGAGGGGCGGTAGGGGGAATGGGCCGGGGATGACAATACGTTGGTGAGATCCAATCAGATCAGTTCATTTGCCGTCCAAAAACGGACGGCACCCTGGCACCCCGCCCCCCCCAGGCCTACCATTTCAGGGTAGGCAAGGCAACCGAAACTGGGTTTCTTTTGTGAGCACGTGGTACACACCAGATATATCGACGCGACCTGATGCGAAAATTAAAACATTGCAAATCCCAAACATGATGTGAATGCTGTAGCATGCTGTACTGTAGCTGTACTACTGTGCCAGCCTGTTCAGGACTCATGCAGAAGGAGACAGACATGCATGCATGGCGCTGATTTGGGAGAACACCGCCGTGTGCGCCAGATGTCACAGCTGTGCAGCAGACGGAAGGAAGGAAGGAAGCCGCGGCGTCTTGACGAAACAAAAAAAAAGGACAGTTGTCTGTCAGGACCGGATGTAACATTTCCCAATTGGGAAAATTGGGGCAGGAGAAAATGGTATGGGCGGCTTCATCATGGGCGGCTTCATCACCCGTTTCGCTTCGCGCCACAGGTGAAGAAGTCGCACCCATACCATTTTCCATCGTTTCCATCCAGGACTTTTCTTAGGCAAGTAAAGCATCAATAATAACATCACAGTTTTTTGCATGGAAAGTTTGAATGGTGTTGGGTTAGTAGTGCCATGATTGTAGGTGGTTAGCAACATAGCGTTTCAAATCATTTTAAATATCTTTGAAATTTGGGTGCCCATGCCCATGCCCATGCCTAAATCCGGCCCTGCTCAGCTGCAAAGAACAAGTTGCGAATGGGTTCATTTCACATTCTGGATGATAACGTGTGACGGGTTTAATCGAATGGGGAAATGCTGTAGCGGCAATCAGTCCCCCTCTGTACAGTATGTCAGGCTTACAGTGGAAACGTTTTGCGGACAGCTGCTCTAGCAGTGTGATACAGTATATACAGTATATTCTATACTCTTTTTGGGAAGCGTCTCTCGATGCGCCGCCCCTACCGTGACCTTCTGAAGTCGTCCCGCGGGGTATGCAAGCTCTGGTACACTACACAGAGACGCAAACAAAATGCAAAACGATGATTATTTGCATCCCAAGCCGGCCATTTCTCTATAGGAGGAAGCTTAGTACGACATCGGAGCGGGAAGGAAGGAATGGGATGCTCAACTTCTGAACCGAGAATCACCCCAGACTGCTAGTTTACAGTGCTGCACTCTATACTGTATGTAATGGATTGGTTCATTAAATCTGGAGCATGTTTATTTAGAGTTAATAGCTTGCCCCCCCGGGGTCTTGACGGTGGTGGTGATGGTGGAGGAGAGAGACGGCTAGGCCAGGACAGATAAGATAAGCTGATTTAATTACATAATACTTTGTAGAGCCACTGGGGTCTATACTTGCCCCCCTTAATCTTTCCTTTCCGACGCCGAAATGACCAAAATAGACCATCTATACAAGCCACACGCCACACTACGCTTGTGCCATAGAACGGTTTCAAATTTGAGCTTGTAGATCAGCTGTTTTTTTTTTTTGTATATTTGAAGTGAAATCCTGAACTATTTTTGCTATTTTCTTTTTTCAGAATCCCCCCACAAAATGTATTTATTTATTTGTTTGTTTATTTATTTATTTATGTGAAAGCCTCCGAAATGCATTCATAGTATAGTTATGTTAACTTTACAACCTAAACACTTCCGACATAAAAAAGATAATGACATTTTTAATCCTGTCCTGTCCTGTCCACTAATTTAGACTGCAGTATTTAAAGTGGGGCAATGTTTGCAAACCAATAATATATCAGTATCCCAGCATCGACACGTGGGCCACATTAAAGGGGAATTCCACCCATTTTCAATATTTTTTCTGAGAGTGTACAAATGCAACCAAATGAACCCTAACGGGTGGTCAGTGGTCCGTTGAGTATATTCTGATCAAGACAACATACTAAAGAGCACAAGCCCGGCCTGCTCCTGCATCACTTCCCCTCCTCAGACAGTAGATGGCGTGAAAAGCATGGCAGATTTCGGCAAGCGTCCACAAGCTCTGTAGCATGATGTATACACAATAATAATTTACATATATATTAAAAAGAATGTATAAGCGGCACATTATAGAGGTACTGAGTGTGTTATTACTCCGTCACATATGTTTCATTCTCAACAACTACATTGGGTGTGAACATATAATCTAACTCGTACTGTTAAATCATTTAGGTCCCGAGGACCTCATAGCCTTTTTAACCACTTTCACCATCACTTTAAACTTTAACTTTTGAAAAAACAGCAGAATGACATGATCATATTATGAGCTTTTATCAGGGGCGGATGTAACATGTCCCATTTGGGGGGGGGGGGGGGGGCAAGAGAACATGTTGGAGGGGCAAGAGAAAATGGTATGGTTGCAGCTTCATCGCGCCACGGGCGATGAAGCCGCACCCATACCATTTTCAGTTACAGGACTTGTATTAGTCAAGTAAAGCATCAATAATAACATCAGTTGTTGTTGAAGTTGCAACAGACACGCAGCATGCATGAAGCTAAAGGTCTGACCTCAGAGAGTTTTCTGTTTTCAATGATGAAATGCTGTTGGTTTAGTGGTGGCAAAATTGTAATTAGTAGCAGTAGTAGTGTTTCACATTTTAAATATAAGCACTTTAATTTGAAATATCTTGGGTTGTTTTGCATGGCATCGTGTTTGGGGGGGCAGACTGGGTATTCAGGGGGGCATTGCCCCCCCATGCCTATGCTTAGATCCGCCCCTGGCTTTTATGTTGTAGATCTATTTCAGAAAAAAACTGTGAACATGCATGTGGGTTGCAAATCTTTGTATATATATATATGCAGTATAATCGGTATATATCATATACCATATACTGTATTGTTCTGTATTCTTTCACTGCAAATGGCGTACTTTCCAACGTCACCTTTCCAGATGGGGGTCAGCAGGCAGAATACATAGAATTCTGATAAACATGATTCAGAAGACATTATTCTGTCGAATCGGGTCTCTGGTCTATATGGCTTAAATACAAACACGCGCACGCATGCACACACGCACGCACACACCCTTCCTTATCACTGGTTATGGTGCTTATCGTTAGGTGGGGCGTATAGAGACGGTGCCAGGCTTAAGATCACATGTGCAGACTATACATGCATGCCTTATGTCTGGAAACACACACGCAGCAATTAACAGATTACACTCTGCCATTACGAAAGCTGCACTCCTATAGAGTCTCCTAAATGTCTCACTTCACCTTTTTTTTTACCCCCGTCCGCAAAGCCTCAAACACTTCACGCGTGCATATACATTCATGGAGCACACACCCAAACACACACACACACAGACAGCGCAAAACCACAACCTTTCCTCATATATCGGTCCCAGACATATGCTAAAAGCACACAAATTCAGACACATGCTGACACATATACAGTGCACACGCACGCACGCACACACACACGCACACACACACACTGGAGTGGTCACGTGTCTGGACAAAAATACACACCCAAGCAAAAATGCACACTGACTCCCGTTATACTCCAAATATATTCATCCCAATGTGTTCCGCTGCAGTGCAATGTTGCACTATTGACATGTACACAAATAACATTTATGTACTATTAATACACTCCGTGGTATGGTTTTTACTGTAACATTTCCACTCTGTGGCTCTGTCTGTAATGTACGCCTGTTTTTCTGATCATCAGGATATATATATACTGTGTGTGTATATATAGCGTCAGAATCAGGTATGTTAATTGCAGGTCTGGGAAATGAGCAATCGACATGTCAATCTTCAAAGCCGTCACAGTCACAATACAGGTTAGTATTTTGGGAGAGGAGTTGACAGACACGCCTCCCCGCACGCTTATTTTGTTCAATTCAACTTGATGATTCCATGGCTGGCTGGCAGCCTTCTTGAAAAATGTGCTCAAAAAAGACGGAGGAGGCGGGGCGCTTGTATAGTTCCGATAGTGCATACCCCCCTCAAATTATTGAGAGTGAATTGGCCCAGGCATGTACAGCCTTTGAGGAACGTGAGCGATTTGTGGCTTTGAAGGTATTCTGTCAAGATATCTGTGATACAGCAATTAACATAGTTTACATCCCGGTGTGTTTTAATTTGTTCAAAAGTGAACTAATGAGTGTCAAATCCATGAAAACAAGAATGACTCGGCGCAGAAAGCTCTGGTGTATGAACACCAACAGAATAATCAGTGTGTGTGCCAAAGCCTCAGGATTCAGCTCACGGCTTCACGCTGGCTGCTTTCAAAGTATGGGTTTTATGTCGTTCAGAACATAGATTTTATGGGTAATTTAATTCTCCTATTGGCTTAGAGGCAGCTTAGAAACGAGCCGGCCAATCGTGAGAATGTGTCCACTATGGCTGCTACTAGGGCTGGTTTGAGACAACGCCTTGTTATATTAACAAATTAATCAGCACTGTTTTTACGATCTATTTGGATCGTTAAACTAATTTCTGGGAACGAACAATACCAAGGTCACTACCTCGACATGCATTCTATCTATTAAGGGTGTATTGGGTTGTAGTGTAGATGTTCATTATGAATGCTGTTTCATTTGAATGAATGAATGTCTTATATATACAACGCCCTGCTCTAACTTCTAAGTTCCATCGTGGTATCAATAATAAAAGTCTTAACCAATAACATATTTAATTGTTAACATGTACCCTAGTAAGTTAGTAACTAAGAATATATAGAAAATAACCTTCTATCCCGATATTCTTTTTTTTTTTTACTAGTAACGTCTTCACCACTAGATTTCATCTGTAACATCTTATTGATTGAATGATTGACAGAACGTGTTATTCGGTCTGTAGAAAGGTTTCAAAAGAGAGTACAGGTCAATAATACTAAGACTGCCACTGCTCTGCACTGTACGTGCAGAGAAAAGCAAATAAGTCTCCTTTACATCCTCCATTTTCAATCCACCCCAACAGTCATCATTTATTTAAATAGCTAATTTATTTAACTAATTCGCCAAGCAATGTGTTTAACCTGCAGAGTTACACACACGCTGTACACAGTGAGTCTATGATACAATTAATTACACTGCATAGTGTCTGCTACCACTGTAGAATGACACACACATGTACGGTACTGTACGCACACACACACGCACACACGGGTAGTCCCGGTGCATCTGATGCTGATGGGAAGAGAGACCTTGGATGATGTCCAAGCTGATTAAATGGGACAGAAGCAACACAGCTTGATTACAGACAAAATCTCTCTCCCTCTCTCTCTCTCTCTCCCTCTCTCTCTCTCTCTCTCTCTCTCTCTCTCTCTCTCTCTCCTTCAGGCAGTATACTGTATACTGGATCTCTCTTCCTGGCTAGTATTAACCTCCAGCACCTTTCTCTCTCTAGTCACTTCCTTATTGCCTTTAGCTCTTCTGTATCTCTGTCTCTCTCTGACTCTCTCTCTCTCTCTCACGCTACTGACAGGTCACGGAGGGATCATCCCCACACCAAAAAGAAATTGGTAGCAGCGTATAATGCCGGGGCCAGAAAAAGGCAGATTTTTTTTTTTTAAGGCGCGGGGAAATATTAAATGAAACATTTTTCTCATTTCACACAGTTTGCACATTGCTGTAGTGTGACTATTTCCCCCGTGGGTGGGAGGCCTGCAGAGTGCAGACATTAATAGAAACGTGATTACAGCCAAACGGCATTCCTACTAGTAAAACTCTGCCTCTGTCTGTCTGTCGGTTCCTCTTAACCTAGATTGATTGATTGATTAATTGACTGATTGAAGTATTTAAACCATTCTGTACTGTACTTGTGGTGTTTTAACCCATTGTGTCCTGACCCTCGATTCGAGTTTCTGACACCAGATTATACAGTAGTTCCTGACACCAGATTATAGCTGCAGCAACATTCTAGCCTTTGACGCGAGATTCTACAGTAGTTTCCGACACTAGATTTTAGTTATTGACACTAAATTATAGTTTCTGATGATAGGATCTACTTTTTGACACTAGAATCTAGTTTCTGATGCTAGAATCGAGTTTTTGACACTAGATTCTATAGATTCTGACACTAGATTCTAGTTTTTCTGAAAAATCTGTGTTCCTGTGTCCAAGGCCAAGCCAAGGACCACCAGAATTATCCATATTTGGCTGCAGACCCCCATCTGAAAACCTGTTGTTCTAGGGATCCCCCAGATGCAAAAATTTGAGTTAAAAATGTTTGCTTCCAAAATAACATATTCAGAGATTTGCAGCACGTTTTCACAATTTTTCAAAAATAGCAGAACAACAAGCTCATGTCGCGCCACTCGGTGGCGCGACATGAGCTTGTTGATCTGCTATTTTTCAACAGATAAAACACCAAAACGCGTTCAGGACACAGGAAAAATAGCAGCCATGAACGCCTGCTATTTTTGGGGAGAATGTAAGAATGCAGCACAAATCTTCCAGTATGTTCTTTCAGAGCGAATGTTTTGTAGAATGTACAGTATCAGGTCGAAATGGGTTTAATAACAGATTGCAGAACGGCATTTCACAACATTTCACATGAAAGCACAACTCTTAACGCATAAACTGTTACTGCACCAAAGTATTACATTCGTTTGGAGCGCCAATCCGCCCGTTTAAATTCATCACAACATTCAAGAGACGTACGAAATATAACCTTCTGTATCTGTCCCCGGACACGTTCCTCCTCCTCCTCCTTGTAAGCACGATCAATCTAAGCACGCACACGTATTGACCGTGCCGTACGCCGGGAGCGAGGATGCCAATTCTTCACTTTACCCCCCCAAACTCGTATAAAACGACCGGTCGATAACATTAGCACAAACTATTTTCAGAGTCCGGACTTGCAAGCCCCTAATGCGCACTAGCGCTGAACTCCAAATGTTGTGTATAGCGGTGCCAACGTTGCTACACGTTTGGAAACCACAATGAGGATGGATGCAGGAATTGGATGTCCCACTAATGGTATTTCCATGAAAACCTGGAAACTGGCAATATTATTCCAGGTTGGCAAGTATCTGACTGGCTACTGGCAAGTCTCTGGCGGTATATATAGTATGCATCAATGCAGCGCGGTCCAAGTGATATTCTGTGTTTGGGATTCAATAAATGGGTGTTAGCAGTACAGTCAGTGCTTTGAAGGCAGTATAGACAACATTTAGGCCTGGATTAAAAATATTTTTTTTAAATGTGCTAGCGAGGCTCAGCACAATTGGCTCATAGCGTGAAACAATGCAAAATAAATAAACATACACACGCATACAGGTTAAATGCTGTCTAGAATACCTCAGTCAAGCTCATGCTGTCTAGAATAGCTAAGTCAGGCTATATCTTTTATTACTTAAGCATTAGGTTATTTAACAAATATGATTACGTATTGGTGTACCAGTGCGCTCTTAAAAAATAGCTTTTCAATTACACAGCAGCAGTCCAGTCGGTTGGTTACGGAGATTCGTACAACTGCTGTGCACTTGAAATAAATCATTTGAAAGGGCAAGTTTATAAGTGAAATGACATGGTCTATATAACATTGTGGCTACTCAGAAACCCCGGGACGTTAAATCATTTTTAGGTTGCGTTATATTTTACACACACGCTACTGTACATGGGCACTCTGGTGCCACTCTATGAGATCTGCTCGCAGATCTGCTATTTTTTTCCAACAGCTAGTTTAAAATAATGACTAAAGTGGTTAAAAGCTAAATGAGTGAACATGTGATGGGGCAGCGTGTAACTGTAAAGTGGAAGTGAGCGTTAGAGCATGTGTTTTCTAGCCTTTATGTTGTGCCCTACTTTCTGCAGGGATGGAGTTCAGTTCATTTAATATGCTGTGTGCCGTGGCGACAGTTCCATACTTTAGTTTAGCGTTGGACTTGTTATTGGACATAATATCACGATCTATAAATTCATGACAGCAATGGGTTTTGGCATATCTGGGATTGCTTTGCAGTGGTTTACAACTTTAACATCACATTTGACCTGTTTTCTTTTTCTTATCAATTGAACAGAACAGCTTTCCCTTTCATTTCCTATAATATGTGGAGTGCCTCAAGGACACATTCTATTTTCCCCTTTACGACAGCACAGGTAAGCTCGTCCTTGGTGAACTATAATAAATGCATGTATATGATACTCATATCTCTCTCTCATTCTCGCCTGTTACGCAACACGATACTATATCTTCCGCCTGAAGCCCAACAACCCTGAAAAGAGAAATGCGTCCCATTAGGGCTGTGCTAAATGGTATAGCAGATCTTAAAAAGTCTCTGGATGCCAAGGAACTGCTTTCAATGAAAGCAAAATTCTCTCATAATTGGACCGAGCGGCTAACTTAATTTACGTGCATTCTCAAATTCTGTCTATTCTGTGGAACATGAGGTGGAATGATCTTCCTCCTCATGTTAGAGGCTAGAGCTTCCCCAAACCTCGCCTGCATCGTGTGTTTAAATCATGTCTCAGAACCTTACCCGTTGTGAATATATGAACACCAAATGATGTACTCACTGTGTGGGTAATGTGAATCCTTCATCACATTATGTGATGAAGGATTTGATGAAGGATTGCTTTAATGCACACGCACAGACACTGCAATGGCCAGTCATAAAGAGTGAGTGAGTGTGTGTGTGTGTGTGTGTGTGTGTGTGTGTGTGTGTGTGTGTGTGTGTGTGTGTGTGTGTGTGTGTGTGTGTGTGTGTGTGTGTGTGTGTGTTTTGGTATTTGCATTGCCCCCTGTGGCCGAAAATGGAATTGCCAATGTTAAGCGAATGGGGAAATTTAATTCACCAATAAATTCATTATTAATCAACAATTTGTTAATTTGAAAAAAGGGCTTCCTCAGTCTCTTCCTAATGTTATGGTCAATGACTGTGTGAAAAATCATAGTGATCGGTGCAGCCAGTGATGAGTTATGCTCGCTTCAGACATTCAGACATTCAGACATTCAGACATTCAGACATTCAGACATTCAGACATTCAGACAGACAACTCCTTAATTATAGTATTGATGTCTCAGAACTCTCTTCTGCTCCCGGGCGTTCCAACGCGCTGTTTCTGTTTCCACTCCACTGTCTTCATCCCCCCCTCTCTCTCTTTATTATGTATTATGTGTTCTTTCGCCCCTTTGGTATTTTAGTCGATTTTTCTTTCTTTTCTTCTTCTTTTTTTTGAGTGTACACTACAGCACTTTGTTTCAACTTCTAATTGGATTCTCATTTGATCCTATATCCAAAGATCTGTTGCCAAACACCGCAGATGGGTCTTATTTGATCCCCACAGCCCTGAAACTCGAGGACGAGTCATCGTGAAATGTCAACAAACTTGTTCAGACCTGTTTTTTTTATAATGTCAGGAAACATAACATAAGATAAGATATAATCCTTTATTGATCCCCTGGCACGGAAATTCAGGTGTTAAGCCACTAGCAACAGCACACACAACATAGTTTTGAACGAACTTGTGTCTCAGAAGAATAACCGGCTTAACAATATTAATGTCAAAACAAGGTCTACAAGTCCTTCGACATCCAAACTGTCGATACTTGAAGTGGTTTGGTTCTGCGCTCTTCATCCCACTTCATCACAACGCTACGTCTTTGTGTCTTAAACTCTGCAATCGGACGTCATTTCTTTCGCCATATTTCACGCATTGTTTTCTCCGTTGCTATCATCATTAGAACTAGGTCAGTGGGTTCACTCGACACGAGAGGAGGAAGCTTACGTCGCCTGCCTGCGCTTAAAAAGCGGACGTCCGACTGCGCAGCGGAATGCAAAAGCACAACAAACATAAAAAAGAGATGTCAATGTGTGTGTCTGTGAGTTTCCCTTTTTAAAGAGGTCATATTTTTTGTGTTCTACTTTGCCCTGCACGCCTGCAGGGCTGTGATTCATCACACAGCGCATTAACACGCATTCATCATCACACAAACTGTAGAGCAGGAGGAGGAGGAGGAGGGTGCTCACTGGAGCACACATTATCTCCGCCAGGCCTGGTGAACTGACCCCCAGGGCCCATGCAGGAGGCACAATGTGACATTTAGCAGGGGTGACCATGTGTGCCACTGGGTTCAGATCCCCCTAAAAAAATAGCATGATGTTGTTGAATGCATACATGCAAAAAGCAGTGGTTGGAAAAGTATCACTACTGCAATATAAAGAACTAATCTGTTAAAAAGGAATTCACTTTTGCGAAGTAAACGTCCAGGAATTCAATAATGTTATTGAGTAAAAGTACAAAAGTAATGACGTCAAAATGTGCGTCAGAATGTCCCATTTGTAGTTTCAAATGTATAAATCTTTGCAAAATTAGAAGCATCCAAAATGTATATATAGGGCTGATGTGTGAGGGAGCTTACTATGTAAGCCAGGCAGAAATGTCTGCCTGCCGTGCATGCATCACACTCCATATTTGGATATACGTCACCCAAATATGGGGAAATATGGAGATATGGAGATGGTTGGAATAACATGTTAGAATAACATGGAATAACATGTTCCTTCCATGCGCTGTGTTCAACCAGGGAAACCCCCCTGTCAGGTGAAAATAAGGCAGCTTGGACTCCTCTTGCATTGGAGGAATCACATAGGCCTAGTGCAGGGGTTTTCAGCAGGTGGTCCAGGAACCCTTACGGGTCCATTTGGTTTCATTCTACACTCTCAAGAGTTAAATTATACTGTATTTAAACATCTGAATTACTTCATTTTCAACAATCTACATGATTAGAAAATGTAGAAGAATAGTTATTTTGACCATCATGCCAGTTACCCCAAATTGTGGACAAAAATGTGAAAATCCTTAGTTTTTGGTCTGAGAGACTGAACTTGATCTTAATGGTGGCTGAAATGCAGATTAAATAGTGGGGCCTGGTATGAGAAAAAGGTTGAAAACCACTGACATAGTGGGTGAAAAAATGGGTTGCAAAATCGTGGGATAAAAAATTAGGGGGAAGAAAAAAAGATACTCTTTGTCATATACTATGTTTGGGGAAACACATAATTGGGTGTTGAGTTCCCTGGTTTAGCTGGCAGGCACCAACAATCTAGCCTCGACACCCAGGCTTTCATTTTCGTCCGCCTTGCGCGAAAACGGAAAGCCTGGACTAACGCGCGTTGGAAAGTGGCCTTGAGGGGCGTGTCAACCTTCCGGGGTGGGCGTCGCTCTAAATGATGTGACGTAGAACAGCAGTGGACGGGCGTGGGAGGGGCCGGAGATGACGACACGTTAGTGAGATCAAATCAGAGCGCAGCACTTCCGCCGTGGGTATCCCACGACACCCCCGCCCCCCAAGGCCAAAATCATTGAGGGCTAGACCAGGCTACCAACAATCTGACACTGACTGGTGTAATAGTTGGTGCGATTAGCCTGCAGACTCCCAAACTCACGTACTATGTGCATGCACTCAGTGCACGCATGCACTCAGTGCACGCATGCACTCAGTGCACGCATGCACGCACTCACACACTCCTACGCAAGTCCCGTGCCGCTCCAGTCTGGCAAGAAGAGTATAATTAATTCATACCAAACTTTTATACACACTGAAGACCGTCAGACGATACTTTTGCAAAACGGCTGCAGGCTTGACGTCTGTAGACATTTTTTTTTAGTTATGATGTTAATTTAAGCAGAAATGAAAAACTAACTATTAAACAAAGGAGGGGAAAAAAGCTGTTTCATATATTACGCCTGGTCACGCAGGATTTGCAATAAACTTCATTAGAAGTTTTTTGCCGGCACGCGTTCAGCGCGAGAAACAAAACTGCAGTGGGAATAAAGTAAGGACAAAAAAAAAGACAAAACAACAACTTCGGAGATGAAGGCTATCGTTCCTCTTCTCTCTGGATGGCCTCCATTCTCCTCCCGCTCCGCCGCACCTCCCTCACTCCAATTTGATTCTCTTTTACTTACGGCAATCTTCTAATCTTCTGCTCTTTTCATTTCTCTGTGTTCATTCTCTCCCCCCTGTTCTCATTGACTATGTATGGCTGTCATCTGCTCTCTGCCAGAAACAGTAATTACTCTGCTCTGTGCGTGCATGTGTGTGTGTGTGTGTGTGTGTGTGTGTGTGTGTGTGTGTGTGTGTGTGTGTGTGTGTGTGTGTGTGTGTGTGTGTGTGTGTGTGTGTGCGCGCGCATTCATGCCGGTGTGTGTGCTACACAGCAACAGCCTACAGTATGTTTGTGGCAGGAGATTTCTAAGCATGCGGCTCTGTTGATGTGTGCGTTGGCGCGTGCATTTGTAGGTGTCTACGATAATGTCTGTTTCTTTACCTCCACCTCCGTGTCCACACAAATGCTGTTTTTATGCACATAGGGTGCTGTGTGTGTGTGTGTGTGTGGGGGGGGTATGTATATGGGGTATATGTGTATGTGCGTCCGTGCACGCATGTTTGTGCGTACAGCTTTCAGACTGAGAGTGCGTTGGTGCATTTGCATGTGTCTGCATATTAGTTGTACAGTAGGTGTCTATGCGTGCGTGCGCGTGGGGTGAGAGTCCTGTGTTTTTGCATGTCTGCCTGCGTCCTTAAGTCTATGCAGGCGTTTGCATTAAGATTTCCCTGTGCATGTCTGTGTGAAAGCTAAGCTACTTTTCTCCCTCTCTCTTTCTCTGTGAGTGTGTGCCTGCGCGCGCGCGCGTGCGTGCGTGTGTGTGTGTGTGTGTGTGTGTGTGTGTGTGTGTGTGTGTGTGTGTGTGTGTGTGCCTAAGGTGGGTGTCCTTCTGCATTTATTAGCGAACCCGCACGTGCGCACGTTTGCGCATCTGTTGAGAG
>CM076965.1:50184439-50219439 GCA_039105355.1 Benthosema pterotum
ACTAAAACTGAATTATAATATCTCTGTCTTCTCCGCTCCTATGTCCCCTATGCTGCAGAACACTACTGAGCCCAATATCTATGCTTTACTCTCTCTGTCTCTCTCTTCCTCTATCTCTCTCTGCCACAGATGTCTGACTCTGATTTGTGATATCATGCAGATAATAGAAACCTCACAACGAAGAGCAAGTTGGGAATTGGACCTGAAGCCTAAGTAATACATCACATAGTGTTAAGAAAAACTTTACCATACTTTACTTTCAGGCATGCACACTGCCGTTCACTTCCTTGTTTGAGGCCAGATTAGAATGGCTCATAATGCTAAAACTAGGGTGTTCTCTGTGTTTATTTGGAATATAAATGCCTCTGCTTTTAGGAGTACCAGGATGAAGTAGGAAACGAAGGATTATGACTCTTGGTTTTGACAAGTTTTGGTTTTGATCTGCTGGCACCTTGAGAACAATTCCCTGGCAAAAGTAGTGTTCATTGACAAATCTGTTAAACTGTGTTTGTCTCATATAATGGATGCTGAAACTAGCTTTCAGAGGTTGATAATTTAGTAAGAAATACACCAATTCAGCAAGGAGAGAAGAACAATCGCCAAAAAGTTCTGATGATCTCATCAACATGTTCCCTGCTCGTATGCACTGTCGCGATATGCAACATACAGTACTTCATGGACTCACATGAGGCTCATTTGCCACGGTGGTACCACCACAGGGGGCGTGGTACCACAGAGGCACCAACCGAGGCACTCAAGTGGTACCACTGGCATTCTCAAACGCTCACCACTGTACTGTGTGCGTGCAAAAACAAACGCATCCACCACACAGCTGGGAGGAATCCTATCATTTGTCATTTCATGCCTTTCATTTTGCGGTGGTCCTATACTCCTCTCTGTTGTTCTCTCTCTCTCTCTCTCTCTCTCTCTGCCTTCCCCTCTAATCCTCTCCCTGTATATGTCACACAGCCTCCATCCTTTAATCTCCATCCCTCTCTATCTCTCCCTCTCCTCCACACTTCTTTTTATAGCTCTCGTCTGTGTCTCCCTCCATCGCATCCTTCCTCACGTTTTTTTTTTTGCCTTCTTCTTTTTTCCACTCTTCCTTAATTGCCGTCTCATCCTCTCTCTGGTTCGCCCTCCTCCACCCCAATCTGTGATGCTGACCAACATCCATCCCTCCTTCCTTCCCGCTCCGCGTCTGACTACCAGTCTGACTCTCTGGATGTCATGTCACATTATTGTTATCATCATCGTGAACGTGGCGTGTTGTTGTGAGCCTGCAGATCTGCTGGTTTGCCCAGAGGGGCGTTCCGCCGCTTGTGTGATCGACTGTGAGCGTGTAAAAAAAAAAATCACACCCGTGTGAAGATCATCATCATCATACTGTATATCATTGCATTCCACTTCTCTTTTCTGTACTTTGCTCAGCCAATCAAATCATTGCTACAGGGGGGTGATTGGCCAATCAAATTGTCACTATGGCGCACACACAAACAGACGAAGCTGGGCATAGGAGGGACTAGCACCACTCAAAACGTCAAAATGGAAAACGATGTACCTATAACAGAGGGCAGAGACGTGGGCTTCGGCGCCTGAGTCACACAACTGTACTTTGCACATCAATCATTATACGCATTACGGTTGTGCGCGCGTATATCACAGTGCCTTGATAGGTTGTTATTTGCGTGCGTCGCGTTTTACACAACCCACGCGCTAAAATAGAAACATGTTGCTTTGACCTTATTATCGCCATCACCAGCCGCGGCGTTACATGTTATCAGATGTCACAATTTATGATCCGGCGGTCTATTTTTAACCCGCACTCACATGAATATCATTAGGCCCATTAATAACGCCAGACTCTACTGCATATAGCCTGTCTCTGTCCAATCTCTAATGATGTCTGTCTGCATGTCTGTCTGTCTATGTCTGTCTGTCTGCATGTCTGTCTCCATTACATTGCGTCTGCATTTGTAGCCTGGTGTCCTCCTGTCCAGGACAAAGGAAGATAAAGGTTCAGTTCTGCAACGTCGAAACCAACCAGTAAGCAAAGAATTCATGCCGAGGCGACAGTTCCTGTGATCCTCGATCAAAGGGAAGAACGGCAGGGGGAGAAGAGAAGACGAAGAGAAGAGAAGAGAAGAGAAGAGAAGTGAAGAGAAGAGAAGAGAAGAGAAGAGAAGAGAAGAGAAGAGAAGAGAAGAGAAGAGAAGAGAAGAGAAGAGAAGAGAAGAGAAGAGAAGAGAAGAGGGGGAACGAGGAGGGAAGACCCAAATGAGGAAGATGACAAGGAACCGAAAGGGAGAGAAGAGACAGAATCGTAAATGAAGGAGTGAACAGTACAGTAAAAGTAGGAGGAGGAGGAGGGGGGAGGAGGCTGGGTTATATATAACAGGGGAAAATGATGAAAGTGTATACAGGAGGAGGACTGTAAGATGGAGGTACGGGGAGGCAGGGGGTGTGTGGGGGCTCCGCTACTGTTAAAGCCACTTCCTCGGGGTCACGCTATAAGGGCAGACACACGCACACACGCAAACGCACGCACACACATCCACCCACCCACTGGGATGCAGAGCCACTGTCATTCCTCATCAACACTTTATAAAACGAGAGAGAGACACTCCCACTGCTCTCTCTCTCTCTCTTTCATCCCCCTGGTTCCAGGGTTCCATGTTAAGGCGTTATGTGTCCCATGAGTCCACACAGTACATGACAGATGTGGAGGGAGAGGGAGGGAGGGGAACCACAGTGGTGGAAAGTAACTGAGTACATTTTAACTTTGAGGCATTTTGTACTCGAGTAGGTGTAATTGTATGTTTACTCCGATACAGATACCTTTTTTTAGATTTAGATCAGTGGTTTTCAACCTTTTTGATACCAGGGCCCACTACTTATTCAGAATTTGTGCCATAGACCACCATTTGATGATATTTTAGCCCCACAAGCCCCCAAAACTAAAGATTTCTTGTGCTTTTGTCCACAATTCCAGGCTGGATTTAAGGAAACAAAACAGTCAAACATACAGATCAAAATGACCATTAATCTTCTACATTCTTTAGTTGTGTAGACTTGGGGCTAACCAAGTCTACACAACTCCTGAGAGTGTAAACATGAAGAGTGGCGCGCTATGAGCCGTGAACACCTGCTATTTTTGGGGAGAATGTGATTTGTGCACAAATCTTTCAGTAGGTTCTTTCAGAGCGAATGTTTTGTAGAATCTACAATGTCAGTACGAAATGGGTTATACAGTATGTATTTTGATACCAATACTTCAGTTCAGTAGCAGTTCTACTCAGGTAAATTATGACTACCAGATTACCAGACTTTTACTTTCATATCAGAATATTTCTACATTGCACAATTAATACTTGTAACAAATGTGTGAGAGTACTTTTGTACCCCACTGGGTAGGAGGGGGATGTTTACCATTAGGAGGCCTAGGAGGGTACCAGTGGTGTATCTTGTACCCTGTAGTCTCCATCATTATATCAGCACAACATGACTTTCCCTACCAACACCACAACCATAAAAGCCTGTTTCTCCATCTCTCTCTCTGTCCGCATCAAAGCCTCCAAATCAAATCCGTTCGCCCTCTGAATGTCCACCATAAAAGTGTTGACGCGTCAACCACCACATAAAGCCTCGCCCGCCGCTGTCCAGGGCATGCCATTACAGTGAGAAACCAACAGATCATTATGGCTGTACTATACAGTAGATCCACTAATTGGGGGCTAAGAGATTATGGCGTTGAGGGGTGGAAACGGAGGGGGCCCAAGCGTAGAGACCTGGGGGACCCCCCCGGCGCGACAGAGTTTATAAGGGGTTAATGTCAATGTAAATTCAACCTCATGTTGGCAGATTGGTCGATTACAATTAGGGGCTACAGCAGTTATATAACAAAATGAATCAGTTTAATCAATTGAAATGATTGATGAGTGATAATGTAATCATATAATTGATTAATCCCTAAATTACACACACATAGGCCTAGATTTTCGTCACCTCTAAACCCCTTATCCCTTAACTTCTTTGCCTTTTTAAACTATTTAAAAAAAACATTTTTTCAATAGTTAAAATGGCCAGTCTACAAGCTCACAATGAATCAGTAGATTGCCATGTTGAACTATTCCAAAATATTTATCAAAATAGTAAAAGAAGGATATGGAGTTTGGGATAAGGGCTTTAGCGTGCAATGAAAATGGAGCCCTAAGTATGTAAAAAAAAAAGTAATACATTTCAAATTAACTTGAGAGGATTCAAGTTCTTAAAGAGGGGTCTTGTGATCCCCCAAGGGGTCCTTAAGAGGTTCCGAGGGACAGGGGGTCCCCAGATAATGTACCAAACGGGCTCTTGAACAGCTCTGTAACTCTGAGAGTACATTATTTTGTACAATCTCTTGAGGATTTGTGACTACTGCAGGATTCCAGAATGTAAATTGGTTCCTCCGGAGAAAAAAGAAAGATATGTGGCTTAGTGCGTCCTTATCAAAACCAGGGTCCGCCATGTTAAAGGAAATCAGGAACCACTGCAGCAGAGGGGAAGAACAATCCTAGGCTGCAGCAGGGCCGGATGTAACATTTCCCAATTGGGAGGGCAGTTGAAAATGGTATGGGTGCGGTATGGGTGCCGCACCCATACCATTTTTGGTTACAGGACTTAGGTATTAGGCAAGTAAAGCATCAATAATAACATCAGTTGTTGTTGAAGTTGCAAGAGACACGCAGCATGCATAAAGCTAAAGCTCTGACTCAGAGAGTTTTCTGTTTTCAATGATGAAATGCTGTTGGTTTAGTGATACAGGTTGCTACAGGTAGTTAGTAGCAGTAGTAGTGTTTCAAATATTTTTTATAAGCACTTTAATTTGAAATATCTTTGAAATTTGGGTTGTTGCATGCCATCATGTTAGATGGGGCAATCAGGGCATTTAGGGGGGCATTGCCCCCCCCCATGCCCATACCTAGATTTGGCCCTGGGCTGCAGAGAACACAGCGCATGCGAACCCCTGTTATCCCCCCCCTGCCCCACCTTTTTTTAAAGGGCTGTAGCCCCTTTTTCAGTGTCTCTGAGGCAGGGGGCTTCAAAGGCAGGACAGTCCTGTGGTCTTTTATGGGGGCTCTTTCCTTAATGGAACACCTTACACACACACACACACACACACACACACACACACACACACACACACACACACACACACACACACACACACACACACACACACACACACACACACACAAGGACGTCTAGCACATGCAGGCCCACTGATTAAGGCTCTGATCAGTGCAGTGATCTGGCTTGTTTGGGGTGGGGGAGTGCACGCACACACACACACACACACACACACACACACACACACACACACACACACACACACACACACACACACACACACACACACACACACACACACACACACACACACACACACACACACACACACACACGTTTTACTCGAGTAAACGTACCAGTACTGCAATGTAGAAGTATACTCGGTTAGAGGTGAAAGTCGGGAATTAAAAAAAAGATAAACACGCAAAATATTTTTAAAATGGCCGAAATGTTAGGAAAGGGCTGAAGTGGCTAATGCATGTTTTAGAATAATAAACAACCAACTAATGCTTTCAATGAACTAATGAATGAATGAGTGGGGGTGGGCGGGGGGAGGCGTACTAAAGGACGATGACCTTGGAGCATCCACGAGGCCGATGGAAACGACAGTGTGTTGTGTTGGCTCTGGCATGCACAACACCTGGCACGAGGCTGCATGTGTGACCGAGGGCAGATTTTTGTTTGTTTCTTTATACGCCACCTACAAGGACTGTGGCAGGAATTGGCACAGTGGCAGGAATGGATCCAAATGCAGATGAAGGAGTGTAAAGAAAAAAACAAACGGTACCCGAACCCAGGCCACACCCATACCATTTTCATTTAAATTCTTTAGTTCTGTGACAGACAAGATTTATATATTGTATAGAACTTATATTAGGCAAGTAAAGCATTAATAATAACATCAGTTGTTGTTGAAGTTTCAACCGGTACGCAGCATGCATAAAGCTAAAGGTCTGACTCCGAGACTTCTATTTTGAATGAAGAAATGCTGTTGGTTTAGTGGTGCCACAATTGTAGTTATAGTAGCGCTGTTTCTTTTTCACTATCTCTGCTTAACACGAGTTTCCGAGTTTTTTGGCTACTAGGGGGCGCCAAAGTATTTTTTGGGATTTTTGTTTTTAGATTTTTTATTTTATTTTTTATTTTTTAGATTTTTTTTTAGGCGAGTGCCTAAAGCGGTGAAAGTGTTAAATATAAGCACTTTCATTTGAAATAACTGGGTGATGTGGGTCGTTTTGCTGTTTCGTGGGGCAGTCAAGGCATTTAGGGGGGCATTGCCCCCCCTTCCATGCCCATGCCTAGATCCGGCCCAGGAACATTGGCTATGCAGGTCGGCGTTAAGGAAACAAAGGAGGTTGTTGGTTCTAATCCCCAGTCCGGGGAAGCAGCTGGGCTACAGATCTAAGTGAGTTAGATTGATGACAACAACCAGACCACTATCTGAGTGTTTTCAGAGTGTGTGTGACACTGTGTTTGTCCTGGCCATCTCCCAGAGAGTGCTAGTGTGTGTGTGAGGAAATTGGAAAACTTAAGCCTATATAGGTTCCATTTTCACGGACCAGAGTGTTCTTCGAGACTTCCCGAGATCGTAATCGCTGATGAAACCGAGAGGAAAAAAAGGGGTCGCGTGCAGCAAAATCCATCATCTTTTTACATCCATACTGTACTTCGGAAATGGGATTCACTCAGGGGCTTAATTGCTAAGCGTTTGGGGAGAGGGAATCTGACGCCATTGAAAGTGACGCGCGTTTTCTGCAAACGCAGCGACTTGCTTTTTTTCTTTGGGAGGCGCTAGCCGATCCCCATGTACTGAACTTTGCTGAACTTTGCTGTGTGCATGAGCCATGAGCGTTTGCAGCACGTAACGTGATGGTTTGATTGGTCGGGCACAGAGTGTGATGTACAAGGATGAAGCATGTTTCATATGTTGGTATAAGAGCAGCCCTCTCTTCTCTGATTAAAGGTAATAGAGGCAACTTTTTGCCCTCTATGTTGCTTCTACTTTGATGCTGCAGCTGTTTCCCTGCAGACAGCCACTTGCTTCGTCCTGCGATCATCATGAAGACAAAACATTCGACAGGCTCAGGAGAGGCGTGGCTAACGTCTGAGGGGGTGGGGGGTTGTGTGGGGTGAGGCAGCGTTTTAGCCAATCACAGCACAGCAGTCTCCAGCAGTTTCATAGTGAGCCAATAGAGTGGAGGTGAGGTGGAGTTAGAATCTGTTTTTAAACAAATGTGTACCAACACTGTGTTTGTACACACTAAAGTCGCCTTTAATGAAATAAGAAATGTTTATAATATATGTCAAACTATTGAACAATGTAGTTCAAAAGAAATAGCAAAACTTTAGATTTTCCATTTTCTGTATTTTTTTCTGTATACTGTAATAGTGGTCAATCAAATGGATGAGTTCAAGGAGCGGCTACACAGCCCCTAGTAGGCACGCAGGGTTGTACGCGTTCTGACCGCAGACTATGCAACTGACGAAGCTTTCTGTATGGCATGGTACTGACACAGCAGCCAGATGACATTGCAAAAATGCATGCTAATTGAAATGTGTAGGAGCTACGGCGTAGCGCCCCGACGTGTCGGTGGGGGAGAACGAAGTCTCGATGAATTATAAATGCTATGCAGTGTAACAGACTGGGGTATGCTGAGCACGCACTTCACCCACAGCACAGCGGGGGGGCTACTTCACAGCATAGTGCATAGTGCATACATAGAGGAGTTAAGCTCTACAGCGGCGCTTCCTCAAAACTTTTTTAGCCCCCGTGACCTAAAAAGAGAAATCAGCATTGCCAAGGGAGACAAAACTAGCAAAAAATGGCTGATCTACAAGCTACCGGTGCATTACTTGAAATACTTTAATATTTGTTCTAAATTATGGAATGTCTGTTTTTTTTTATTTATTTAGGAAATTACTGGAAAAAGTAATAAAAGACATGTAAGAAACAAAAACGAAACCAAATACAGCCACCCTACTACTATATGTACTATCTGCACCTTGCACACGTACACAGAGCTGCTACATTTAAACAGACCTTAAATCCTATTTTATTTAGAAATATGCTGCCATTTGTCCTAAAGAGACAGCAAATAATTGCTTCTATTTGTCTAAAAAACAAAGAAGAAAAAAGCTCTACAATGCTCTGCAATAAAACAATACAATGTTACATAATTCTGTTTACAAAATTCTGTAGCACCTCCAACTGTATATATCCCATGTTCAACTGTTTTTATTGTATTGTATTTGTGACACTTGCTTTGGCAATGTAAATGTTTGTTTTATCATGCCAATAAAGCTACAGTATGTTACAGTATATGTTTGGAAAGGTGTTAAAGAAATAAAATACATATTCATTCATGCGAATTGGGAAACAATGGTCTATCTCTTTAGGTGCTAGCAAAGGTTGAATCAAAATACTTCCCAAGTGGCAAAAGTCCACCTGGTCCTAGGTTAAAAGATATGAAGAATTATCTTGTTAAAAAACAACTTGACCTCATTCTGTTACGCTACGATGCATGCATATAGTACAGCGATGTCTGCCAAGAAACTCCACCAGAATCAGGGCTATTGCTTGTCATAATATAAAACATACATTTTCTTTGCAGGTGGAGTCACCTAATCTGTTCCAATCTTTCGCACGCCAAATGGAGCTGTGAAAAACGGTAAACATTGGGCATGGTGGTGGAAGAACGCATGCAAACGCATTACAGTATGTCTCAATGCGCAGTTTCCTGCTGTGTGACAATGCAATTCTGCATCAGCAGTTGTTTGCACATTTCACCACGTTTAGCTCTCGTCATGTACGTTCATGTGCCAAAGACATTAGCATCACCCATCACAACTACAGACCTTTTCCACTATGTAGGTGAATGAATCATTCAGTCTACGGAAAGTAAATGAGTGCATTTACTTACTGACAGCGTTAATTTGTCGATGTTTATCATTACAAAACAAGTGGAACAGGCCAACAGCATGTGCACCAAGCCCCACCCCCACTCAATCACGATTGGAGGAAGGTTCCTCTCATCCTGATTGGATGAAGGCTTTCTCAATCACCACCCAAGCCAAAACTAGGGTTTTTTGACCCCAGGGGCTTACTGGGAACAGGGAGGAACTCCTTATACGGTCAGCGCGTACTCTCTAGTAGGGAGGATTAGATGATATCTACAACACATTGCGTCGCATGAGTGACCTATACACATTAACACCGCAAAAAATAGGAACACGAGGGTTCAAGTGGTTAGCCTTCAAAGTTACGGGAAAGCATGGGTCCACATTTATCCCCTTAGTTATATCAACACTCATGCACACACACACACACAGCTGCCTACCTCATGGTCAGTCTAATGTCCTGAACGTGTTATCCTGATATATGATATTATTATATGCAGACTCCTCGGTTCACGGCTGACCATTTCCTGTGCTCTGTCCTCCGCGTCCGCCGACATTATTTCTAAACGAATCGCCCCGGATGGAAACGGGACGGCATTAAAGCAGGGCTTTAAGGTGCCATCCGGCCACGGGGGCTATATGATAAATGAGGTTACAGGGGGTGGGGGGCTATATTCTCCCCGTTTGCCCTTTACCGTCGCTGTAAAGCGATCCTCCGGTACGTGTCACGTATGAAGCATGAAGTACTATACTGAAGGTGGAGCTGTAGGTGAAATTAAACTCTTTAAGTTCCATGCCCTTTGGCAGAACGGAGGGAATGAGACATGAGTGGGGTATGAAACCATGATGACATGATTGGTGTGTGTGTGTTTGGTACAGTATGTGTCTAGGAGTGAGTACAGGTACAAGCATTGAAGTGTGTGTGTGTGTGTGTGTGTGTGCGTGTGCGTGTGTGTGTGTGTGCGTGTGTGTGTGTGGTCATGTGTGTGTGTGCGTGCTTTTATGCAACTATTATGTGGTTTGATTGAGGGCGACAGGTTAGCTGTTGGCACATGCAACATGCATGCATAAGGACATTGGCAGAGACATGTGTTGCATAATGTGGAAGTACTGTATGCCGAAAACCCAAGAAGACACTTTCCACTGACTGCATAGCAACGCTCCCCAAACAGTGGGCCGCGAACACGCTGTTATTGTGGGTCCCCTTTCAATCTACAACAGGGGTGTCAAACTCTGGCCCACGGGCCAAATTTGGCCCGCCGTGTAATTTCATTTGGCCCTTGAGACATTATCAAATTAAAGGGGAAGGCCACCCATTTTCAACATTTTAATTTCACCATGTTAATGGTTTTTCTTTCAGACCCATTTTTCCTGAGAGCGTACAAATGGAACCAAATGGACCCGCTAGGGTCCATTTGGTTCACATTTGTACCCTCTCAGGAAAATTTTGAAAATGGGTGAAATTCCCCTTTAAAAGATTAGTTCGTTCAAACTTAGCCCGCGGCTTTGTTCAGTTTTAAATTTTGGCCCACTCTGTATCTGAGTTTGACACCCCTGATCTACAAGCTCATAACCAGAGGTAACATCTAAAATATTATTTGGGGGCACAAGTATGTATTTCTGACATTTACTTTTATGGATACAATTAAGCATTGTAAAACATGTTTCTAAATAGACAATACATGTCTGTATGTTATAATAGCGTGTCTGTGTGGGTTGCCCATGTGTGCATGCAAATGTTAAGAAAATCTTTTTGGGTCATGGGCTGAAGGGTATGGTAAGTGATCCATTATTTGATCTACACAACCATACACGGTAATAACACACAAATGCAATCCAACATGATTTACCACATCCAACGCATTTTAACAATAAGTGGTCTACAATCAGGGTTCAAAGGTTCAAAGTCTTATTGAGTGTTACAAGAAGTGTATTTGTCCGATAAGGAAATAGTGGATTGCCTGGTAGAGATTGTCTGGCTGTTGTGTTCAACATTTGGGAGTCCTTATATTAGTCAAAGGGTTTCAAGGATCCTAATCATTGCAATCTTCAGGAAGTTTATTTCCTATATAGAGGGCTGCGCAATTATGATGCAGAATCATTAATTATTTGAAGAAAGACCGAGAAGTACGCTTAATTAAAAAAAGAAAAGGAAAAATAGCTGAAATTATCCACTCAAGAGAGCGTGAGTGTTTTGGCCTCAGCAATTTCCTCCCCAACTCTTTCCAATTGAAAAACAGAAACATTCTCAATTAAAAGCAACGAAAAAAAGCCATTTGCATGCAGACATTCAGCACTGCATTCTCAGCCTCTTTCAGCCGACATACAAACACACATAAATCACAATATAATGTATCGCATCCATAACATCACAGACACCCGGTTTTCGCTAGTAGGCCTAGCAGCAGACAAAAAAACTCTTTCATTTATTGCCCAACCCAGTTAATTTGCCACTCCATACATCTCTGACACTCATTAGAGGGGTAGAGAGATAGCCTGAGAGAGAGAGAGAAAAAGAAGGCGGTCTTTAAGATGACGACAAAGAAACCCGCTGAACCCTCTTTCTCTCTCGCTTTCTCTGTATGGAGCTCGGCCACAGAAAACAACAAACTCACACAGAGAGAGAGAAAGAGAGAGAGAGAGAGAGAGAGAGAGAGAGAGAGAGAGAGAGAGAGAGAGAGAGAGAGCGCTCAGGCAGGATGAAGCGGCTAGCGAGGAGAATCCAGTTTTGGTGCTGGAGTGGTGCAGCTGTCTGATATGGACTGAATGATGTATTTATATATCAGAGTGACTTCTATAGGAGGACATGGCTGCAGCAAGCGTGGTCCCGGATATCATGTTGACACAGTCACGGACGGAGAGACCGAGAGAGAGAGAGAGAGAGAGAGAGAGAGAGAGAGAGAGAGAGAGAGAGAGAGAGAGAGCCCTGCCTGCCAGGGAACTGAGTGTCCTTCCAAATAGAGGCTTCAAACTTCACGTGTGCCAACAGACAGGTTGAGAGGAAAGGACAGGGGCGGATCTAGGTATGGAGGGGGGGGCAATGCCCCCCTAAATGCCCAGACTGTCCCACTAAACATGATGGCATGCAAAACAACCCAAATTTCAAAGATATTTCTAATTAAAGTGCTTATAATTAAAATGATTTCAAACACTATGCTACTGTAACTACAATTGTCGTACCACCACACCGCAACAGCATTTCATCATTGAAAACAGAAAACTCTCTGAGTCACACCTTTTGCTTTATGCGTGCTGCGTGCCTGATGAAACTTCAACAACTGATGTTGTTATTGATGTTTTACTTGCATAATAAAGTCCTGTAACCGAAAATCGTGTGGGGCCGGCTTCATCGCCCGTGGCGTGAACGATGAAGCCGCACCCATACCATTTTCACCTGCCCCCCCAATTGGGAAATGCTACATCCGGCCCTGGGAGAGAAGAGGAGAGGAATTGCAAGTTCAGAGAAAAGCAGTCTGAGCGACAGAGCCAAGGGAGAGAGAGACGAGAGAGAGAAAGGGAATGGTGACAGCGTGCAAGAGCCTATAGGAAGAAGAGAGACGAGACGCTTTGATGGAGGGAGAAGGATGAGGTATAGTGTGTGAGAGGAAGATGTGTGGAAGAGGGGGGGTTTAGGGGGCTATGGAGGGGATTGAGGGAGAGAGAGAGAGAGAGAGAGAGAGAGAGAGACTTTTTTTTTGACTTTTTAAAAACCACTTTATTTAAAAAACTAAAAAAGGACAACAGTCACTTCAGTCCAGTCATCTCATAAAAAATCACGTACAAAAGTGCATACATTAGGATTTCACCTGAACACCGAGCCAAACACCAAGACCCCCTCATCAATTAGACAAACAACGTCATTAACACACCATTGATGTACAAACAAGTCTAGTGTTCTCATCTCTTTATGAAAAGAGAGAGAGGGAAGTGAGTGTGGAAAGACAAACAGAGAGATTAGGCAGAGACGCAGACGATGAGACAGGAGATAAGGCCGGAGTGAAGGACAGGACAGCGATGGGGAGAGAAAATGGGGGATCCAGGGGAGAGAGAGAGAGAGGGAGAGAGTCAGAGAGAGTCAGAGAGAGAGAGAGAATAGGGGCACACACGAAAGGGGAGGGAGGGCACGAGAGAGATGTGGTAGTGTGTGTGTGTGTTTGTGTGTGTGTGTGTGTGTGTGTGTGTGTGTGTGTGTGTGTGTGTGTGTAGTATACTGCGTGATATACTGTATGTTGTTGTATAGTAAAAGGTTGCACATGTGTTTGTGTGTGTCATGTTTATGCTGGGAAATTATACATCTGCCCACCTGTGCCTTTCTCTGTGTGTGTGTGTGTGTGTGTGTGTGTGTGTGTGTGTGTGTGTGTGTGTGTGTGTGTGTGTGTGTGTGTGTGTGTGTGTGTGTGTGTGTGTGTGTGTGTGTGTGTCTGCGGTGGTGAGCATGCCGTTTTTCCCGCATAATGCCCATGCCCACACACACATATACTGTATACAGTATACATGTTGAAATGGTGCAGTCCGAGAGTCTGAGCCCACATCATCTGCAATAATGTATTTAGCGGTATGGGTGTGGGGAGGGAGGGAAGGAGGAGGGGGGGTGTGGGCTTATATAAAGCGCCTGTTCGGTGCAAACATGGCTTCCTCCTGAGAAAGGAGGTCTCTGGCTGACAGTTTGGAGAGAGAAGGATGGCTGGTATAGAAGAAGGCAGTGGAGAAGGTCAACAGCACATTCCTTGGCCTCAGATGCTCCCCTGTGTGTTGCAGCAGCATTGAATTCCCACCGGTGGAAAAAAAAAGTACTGCTGTAATGCTTTATGTAAAAGAGTCGCAATAGTGTCACATGGAACTACGTCACGAAAAATGTCTGGGAGTATAAAAGTAAGAAGTAGAAATTTGCAAAATGTCTCAATAGGTTTTCAAATCTTTTGATCATAGCAGTTCAGTGATGCCTTGAATTGAGTTTTTCAAAAGGTCAAATTGTATACAAGGTTTGAAAGTGTTTTGGAATGATAATAAGTATAAACTGGTGATGAAAGTTTTGAAAACAATTGTAGTCTGGCAGAAAACATTTGCCTTTGTGACGTAGTGGACTAGAACGTTGGTTAAACGGGTGTAACTCTTTGGGAGCATAAAAATGAAACTTTTTATGGATTATTCCAAGTCTACATAACTAGAGAAAGTAGGAGATTAATGGTCATTTTGGTCTGTATGTTTGACTGTTTTGTTTCCCAAATCCAGCCTGGAATGGACAAAAGCAAATAAATCTGTGGCTAAAATTCTGAATAAATATAGGGGCCCTGGTATCAAAAAGGTTGAAAACCACTGGACTAGAAGTAAAAAAAAAAAAAGTATTGGAAATTGGAAAATCGAAGTGCAAATATGTACATAAAAATGTATACTTACAAATGTGAACGAAATGGACCCTAGCGGGTCCATTTGGTTCCATTTGTACCCTCTCAGGAAAAAGGAGTCTGAAAGAATAATCATTAACATGGTGAAATACATCTTGATGATGTCATCACATGTATTTCACCATGTTAATGATTTTTCCAGACCTCCATTTTAGGAAATACAGAAAGGGGGGAACTTTTTTTTATCATGTCCACACGACATCTCTAAGGTATATTAATAACATATTAAAATGTTGATAATGGGTGGAGTTAAAGGGGTTTAAGTACAGTACTTACAGTAAATGTACTTTTTTTGTTCTACTTTCCGCCCCGGCGCTTCACAGCGGAGTCCTCTGATGTGAATTATATAGACTGCGTGTGTATATACAGCACCTTACGGAACATAACAACTGCTTCATTTTCCATCCTGGACCCGAGAGCGTCTGCAGTCTGATACCGGAGGAAAAAAAAAAGGTCAACAATCACTCCCTCTGTCCAAACGCTGCCCTAGTGCCAAGTCCGTGTTTGCGCAAAACTCCGTCTGTCTCTTAAGGAGTCCAGGAAGTGAAGAATGAGTTGTTTGGGTTGCTAGGGCGACATACCTAAGTGTAAGTCAGACCGACATATGATAAAGGTTAAAGGATTTTGGAGGGGTGGGAGAGGAAAAAGGAACGCAGTAATGCGTCCGAGAACATTTTGCTTATGTTCTGGATGGACTGTGCCAAATTCGAGTTTGTGAAAAACACCAGCGTCTTCTTCTAAGACTCCTCCTAGGAACCGTGAAAAATGAGTTGTTTTGAGCTCGTCGATGAGCTATAAGTTAGGGGAAGAGATAACACGAGTTATATGCCTGGGAGGAAAAAAAAAACACCCTGAGATCAACGCCGGGCCAATTTTACAGTTTGGAAAATACCGCTGTCATCAAGAACGTCAGGAGGAACGTCAAGAAGATTTCAGTTGCGAACTTGCGATAACAGTCAAGGGGTGTATTTTCATTAACCTTTTACCTTTTTTACTAATCTGAAAAACCCATAGCTAATCTGAAAAACCCACATACTAATCTGAAAAACCCACACGCATAGCTGGTGTTGAATGATAAAGGTGGACACAGGCCCCCCAACAAACTAAATTGTATAAAATCACCATCTAGAACAGCGGCTTTCAACGTTATCCATAATAAGGTCCATCATTCATTCGTCATTTGAGCCACGGACCTCTCAGCTCCAAGAACGTTGAATAGGTTTTTATATAGTACAATACGATTCTGTCCACAATGTTGTATTGATGTTGGAACCATTA
This sequence comes from Benthosema pterotum, assembly GCA_039105355.1. Lineage (NCBI taxonomy): Eukaryota > Metazoa > Chordata > Actinopteri > Myctophiformes > Myctophidae > Benthosema > Benthosema pterotum. The sequence goes on from CM076965.1 coordinate 50,200,129, forward strand.
GTAGAGATAACAGGCGAGGCAATTGTGGATCAATATAATAATTCTCCAACGTTCTGCTTTGTAGACGTCATGTAAATTAAGTAATGCAGCTGTAATAATAAAAATTGATCTCTTGAGAGTGTAAAATGGGACGTCTCAATGCTCTCAAGAGTTAAAAATCTATACGGATCCATGTGGACCCATCCATTTAGCTGGGAACAACCTGGAATACCATCAAGGACCACTGGTGGTCCCAGTCTCTCCGGACCCCTTGTTGTTGAAACTCTCTGGTCTAGAAGTTCATGACATAAAAGTCCTCCTAAAACTTTTAAGCCGACAGACAGAAGGCAGATGCTGAGTAGACTGAGTGAGCTCTGCTTGCTGTTGGATGGTTGCACTGCGCTCAGCTCAACACAGACACTTCATCATGTTTGTGAGGCAGCGAATGCAAACGTCAAGTCTGATATAGCCAGTATATAACTCTGCTGTCGGTAAGAAACCACCTAACTCCAAACATGTTCATTTTTCATGAGATGAAAAGTATCAGGGGGAAAAAAACTGAAGAAAAGAGCATTTGAAAATGATGCAATACTGGCTCATCAAAGTACAGTATATTGTGGCTTTATATTAGGTGCATGAGAAGCGGAGATGTGGTTGAATTAGATAGAGGTTCAAGTGGAGTTAATAGCATCTGTCCTAAGCACTTTTAACTACTTTTCATTGGATCAATATAATTTCTTAACCAACACATAGACAAAGAGGTTGTCAGTAGCACTGACTTAGGCGAACAAATAATAATAATAAAAAAAGATCTAATAAGAAATGGGAGCTACGTGGTTTCCTGCCGACAGGCAGTGAAATGTTAGGGTGAATGTCGGAAAACGGATGAAGTGAAGGATTGCCTGGTCTGCTGTGGGAAGAATGTGCATTCAGCGATCCCACTGTAGTCGGACTCATGATTAATGGTAACTGGGCTTTTCACTTTTTGCCAACAAGAACATTATCCAACGTCTCGTTAGACAGGTGCTTCTTGTTCCGAATCGCTTTATTTATTTTGTTTTTGATTCTATTTTTCCCCGTCTGTAAATCTGTAGCGGGTCGTGGCATTGGAAATTCGATACCGGCCGTGCTTACTGTATAACCCACGTGGACAACAGATGGAGACTACTGTATTGGTAAAACAGTGCCCACTTTGGTATGGACTGAGTTGTACACTGTGTGTACTCTGTATTGGTGAAACAGCGCCCCCTGTTGATACTTTATACACAGTGAGAGGTGTACAGATGGGTGTATTCATGTACATATAGGGACAAAGCCTGGCCTTGGGAGTGACTCCGCAACTCAGAAAGAAGACACGAAGTACAACATCCTAATATAAACACTCCTAACCACTAGACACATGGCATCTAGTTGACAGCTCTGCTCTGCTCATACAGCCATCAGTTAGTTCACCATGGCCTGACCTATACCAGATGTATCGACCCACACTAATGAGTCAAGCTGTAGTCAATTAATGCGGTGGTTTCATGGACGGAATTGATCAGCGCGAGACCATCGCGGGGTCCGGAGGGACTGGATTATGCTCATTATGAACTGAAACGCATGGTACCGCTGTGTTGGGGGTGTGGTATGTTGGTCCGACAGACACTAGTGTGACAATACAGTTGCTCTGTATTGACATTCAAGGCCAGCTGGGGTGTTTATGCCATTAGGCAGACTAGGCAGTTGCCAGGGGCGCCTTGAGGGGGCGCCATGAGGGGGCACCGGGGCGACCACCAGATATGCTTTAAAAGGATCCCAGGCTAATAAGCCTCATATGGATATTATACTTATCCTCTAGAACTAGAATTGAACATTTAAAACACCTGTATACACAGGTATAATATTTTCTTTAGTTTAAAAATAGTCCATATTTTTATCCCTTGGGGGGTCTATTTTGTCCCCCTAGTAAGTTTTACGTTCATTTTATAGTCCTTTATTTAACCTGTGGGGGTTGCCATTTTCATTACAAACAGAGCAGCGTATATACATCAATGTTTTATGTTGCAATGCTGGGTGAAACCAAATGGACCCTTAGGGGACCATTTGGATTCAATGAATTTCATTGCTGAGGGGGGCTCCAGGGAAAATCTTGCCTGGGCCTCCAAATTTCTTAGAAACGCCACTGAAGGCCAGTTCCGACTTATCTGTGGTAGGTTAAAACTAACCCGTGTGTATGAGGTGAGGTTTAGGGTTGCGTTTTGGGTAGGGCATGGGACACATGGCTGTAGGGGCTGTTAATGTGTCAGACCGAACACATGCACCCGTGGAAATGTGGCCGCATTGCTATCTCAGTTTGGGGTTTTAAGTGTATGTTGGACGCTTTCCATAATGCTGTGTAAACTGTACATTCTTTCTGATTGAACAATTCCATTCCAAAGTAGTCTTAATCTTTAATTTGTTCTATTAAAAACAGGCATGCCTGGACAATGCTTTCTTGTTTCAGCGCTTGCTCAATAAAAGGGAACTTGTTGGAACATTTCATTCTTTCGGCTTTGAGATCGCTGACCCCGATAGTTTACACAGTGCAGAACATTCCGTTTTAATAAAGATATTCATCGCGCCATATAACAGAATCTCATCTTTTTTCCTCCACGAGAAATGAGATCCCGATTCTCACACGGTTTCCCATTCTATGTCCATGAAAACATTTGTCTGTAGTCGCTGAACTGAACTTTACATTCAAAATGTGGCACCTGAAGCAAATACCACGGCTTTAAGCAGACAACATCAAAGTGCTCGACTTAAACCTCTCCTAAAGTCTCTCTCTGACTCTGCAAAAAACGCACGCGTGGCGAAAACAAATTGGACAGCGCTGCACGTGCGCGATGCCTGCTCCAATTTAGGAAGGAGATCCTATCGGTTTCTGAATCTAGATTGTGATGCTTTTTCGATCAATTGTGCAACAGTAAGTTATCGCGTTTCTAAACATATCCTGCCCCCCAACATGACAAAGACCTAACGATTAATTCGCAGTCAACAAGCCCCCCCCCCTCTCACACACACACACACACACACACACACACGCACACGCACACGCACACGCACACGCACACGCACACACACACACACACACCTTCATCAGCTGTAATTTCCTGGGCTGCCATCACTGACCCCAGAGCAGATTGTCTGGGCGTAGTAGTGAGTATAGGGAGATGCTGAGGAGGTTGTCATGGAAACATAGAATATGATTCTCTTGGGGTGGGGGGGGGTTGAGGTTGACCTTGATGGCTGACCGCTGAGAGTCTTCCCTGTGTCTTCACGGCTCTGGGCTACACTGCAGTCACACTCACACCAGCCCCGCTGTGAGCGCCCCGCAGTTCACTTATACGCACTCACAGCAGTGCTCTTCCAACACGTTCACGCTCACACACACCGATCTGTGTTAAGACCACGTCCGCACCATCCAGAACAAGTTGATCCTATAAAAGGATTCCCCGGAAGTATCTTTTCAAATATTTTCAAAATCAAACCAATAATGTCAGCTGTTTGCGGTTGTAATGAGCTTGGCAGGGCTGCGGATAACCAACACATCAACATATCCGACACAAGCTTATTAACAACAGATACATATCGGCTAGCTTCCGCGTTACAATCTGCCGATACAAATATTGGCCGATACCGCCATGTGGCCGATACTGTACATTCTTGAATTTAATTGAACCCTTGAGAGTGTCAAGTGAAACCAAATTGCCCTGTGAGGGTCCATTTGGTTTCATTTTACGATGTCAAGAGTTACAGATCCATTAGGGTCCATTTGGTTGGGGACCACATGGAATCCTCTCAGGGACCACTGGTGGTCCCCGGACCACTGGTCGACATCATCGCAACTCTAGTAGTCTAGAGATGCAATTCAGCTGGGGGCCCACTTCAAGGTCCCCTGAGGGTCCCCGAACCACACTTTGAGAACCGTGTGACACTGTACGCAGCACCTGCGGTCCTGTTTGTTGTGGTGAAGGATGCTAATTACAAGACGGCGTCCGTCCCTCTTTGCTAAAACAACAGCCGTATACGAGTGGAAAACACGTCACAGTTTGTTAGTGTGGATGCTGCTGCACAGAATACTAACACACAGGGGGAAAAATACGAGCCTCTCCTCCACAGCCTTGAGAAATGGAGTGTGAAAACTACAAAAGCACTACACCATTCATTCGACAGCAGGCTGACAGTTGGTTAGATAACGGATAAAACTGATACTTCTATAATATCGTATTGGAATAACACAAGCTCACGCGTGTCGCAAGTTTTAAGGGTTTGGGAAATTATTTAAAGTATATGAAGTAAAGTATAAAGTTTCGACATAAGTGATTCAATGTAGGAAAACCCTTATGGCATATGGGAATAATATAATATACTATATAACACAGACTTTTACTGTGGATGGAACAGGCAGTTCAATTGTGAGGTATTTGTACCTTATTTGAGCATTTACTATTCCCGATATTATTTATTTTACTTCTATTCCACTACATCTTGGAGGCAAGTATTGTACTTTTACTACAAACATTTTTAAACTGTAGTTAATGGTTTTTTGTGGAGTTTGATTATTATTGCAAACTATATACACTAACTGTACAGCAGCATGGATGTTTTTCATACAATGTGTGTGAAATGGGACACTCTGCTGATTACTGTTCAGAGATCGTGAGCGGAGCGGAGCGCGAGCGGAGCGGGGAGTGGAGCGGGTGGATTTTTAAGTGAGCGCGGAGCGTGTTTTCAAATGGGTCGGAGCGCGCTCTGGAGCGGGAATTATCCTCCGCTCCAGCCCGCTCCAAGCCGTTCAGTCCAGACAACGGCACACGTGTTCAGTAGCACAGCATAAACGTGTGGTTGTGGTTCAGATGGCGACTATAGGCCTGCAGTGCCAGCAACACGATCAAGACATTTAAAATCCTCTCCGAGGTGCGGGAGGAAGGAGGAGATGATGGTCATGATGGCAATTGGAAAAAAGAAAAAGTAAGCTGACTGTCTTGCTGTCTATCTTGCCTTAGATGCGTCACCTCGCTATTTATTTTGAAGCACTGCACATCATAACGGCAACGTATTTGAGCGCAGCGATCCGCCCACGGGACCCAACGCAAAATGTTGCCATACGGCTCACAACGCAGCCGTGTGCATGTGTTCTGAGAGAATCGATGTCAACTTAGGCTACTGTCACTGTGTACCTTTTGCAGTATTTTATCAAATATATGATCCATAACGCGGAGGGGAAAGAATGTCCGAGGTCGCCGTCTTTCTTGCTTTCCTTTTTTCTTTTTTACGTCGCAATTGCAGAGCCGGATAAAAGGCTGTGCACAGGGGGGGAATGCCCCCCTAAACGCCCTAAATGTAACGTTGTCACATAAGGTTTTAGCCTGCACCCCCCCTGAGAGAGAGAGAAAAGAACAACTTCAAGTTTGAGCGCACGCCCCGCTCCAAAGACTAAAGCTTTGGAGCTCGCGATTTGACAAGAAAGCAGTGACATGTTCACAACGTCGGTGGTGAACTTTAGGTGTTTGTGCTGTGGTTCCAAAAAATAAGCAAATAAGCAATCATAGCCGTTTGTTTGAGACAGACTGCGGGGGGAAGGAGGAGGAGTAGGAGGACGCACACAGACGCGCACAGCACAGACATTGATAGTAGCCTAATACCCGAAAGTAGCCTAATACCCGACAAAGAAAAAGCAGCAGCCTTTTTTTTTCCAGCCGTCAAATTTTGCCCCTGAGCGGGCCGGGCTGAGCGGAGCGCGGAGCTGCCCAAATGAATAAGAGCGCGGAGCGGGAGCGGTCTGGGAGGGGGTCCACGGGAGCGGATTGCGAGCGGGACCAAATACGTCGAGAGCGATGAGCGGAATTCTCGGCCGCTCCGCTCCGCTCACGAACTCAGTTACTGTTACGTTTTTACTTGAAGTACACAGTAGTTTGATACTTTTACTAATACTAATAGTAAATTCTGGACTTGTACTTCTACAACACAGTGCTGAGGTTTTTATTCAAAACATTTGAGTACAGGGACAGGTCAACGTGAAATCCCCTGCTGAACGGCAAAAAATGCGATGTGGTGTTCCTATGGCGAGGGACATGTTTACGTCTACAATTATCCCTAATCTACTGTATATCCATAAGAACTGCCATACTGTATTTTTTTCCAGCGTCAGCAAACAGAGAAGCCCAACCTTTGATTTCACAAAGAGGGATTTTCTTTGGGTTTGTCTGTGCCCACTTCCCACAAATGACTGCACATTTTGGACAGGCTTACGGTGCCCGAGACCAAACAGGTCTTCAATTTGAGATTTTCCATGCTGGGTCATTTTATATAGGGACGGGCAAAAAAAACAAAAAAAAAAAATCAAATGCGATTCTTACTGCTATGATATCAAAATTGAATCACCAGTTTCATTGTTAAAAAAAAAAAAAAAAAAAAAAAAAATCAAATGCGATTCTTACTGCTATGATATCAAAATTGAATCACCAGTTTCATTGTTTTTTTTTGTGTGCGTTGTATTTGTTCATTTGTTCATGTCCGAAAGACTGAATGAAGTTATCTGGTTGCATTCAAGTGTATGATTAAACTGTTCAAATTCCATATGGTTTAGAATTGTTTTACAATGTTCTACGTTGTAGTATGATAAAGTATTTTGTTGAAAAATATTACAATATATCGATACCGGTATATCGATTTGAATCGCAACATAATTACGCATTGCAACACAAACTGATTTGGCACCTTAAACATCGATATCGTATCAAATCGTGAGTTAAAAGAATCGTCCTCCCACGCCTAGTGTTAGTGTTAGATATACAGTAGCACTCTAAAGTGAACACTCATAGTTTCATTGTACAGATATTCACTGTTAGACGGATGTCTTTTAGCTTGATGACTATTTCTATAGATTTGATTCAATACCATGAGATTTTCTTGCCGTTACGGTATAATGTATCAACTGTAAACTGTATCGTGTAATATTGTAACCAACCTAGTATATATTTACCCTGTCTTGTGGGAGGTGATAAGAGGACTGAGAGGGTGATTCTATAAGCTTGCAGCAGTTAATCAGCTGCCATATCTTCACTATGGATCATTTGGTAGCTGATCATTCATCGCAGGCTAAAGCTTATTGTATACGTGGACCGGCGATGACACAGCAGCTGAGTGGGCTCTATGCATACACAATGCACCGTTAAAGTAAAGGATTTAGGCCCCTTCATAATCTGATTACCAAAAACGAAGTCTCTGTTCAAACTTTTTATACTTAGTTACACTTGGGTTCCCCAAGTGTTGCACACAGAAAATAGCAGATCTACAAGTGTATGAAGTATGGAGGATCATGTATGGCTTCGCTGTGTGATGAGCCACCAGGGGGCGCTCAAACCAGGTGAACTAACCCGGTAGATGTGGATACCACAAACATTCTATGTAGCTCCTCTCTCTCTCTCTCTCTCTCTCTCTCTCTCTCTCTCTCTCTCTCTCTCTCTCTCTCTCTCTCTCTCTCTCTCTCTCTCTCTCTCTCTCTCTCTCTCTCTCTCTCTCTCTCTCTCTCTCTCTGTGTCTCTCACTCTCTCAACCTGTCACCTTCACACAGGAAGACAAAACACTCGCTCACCAAACAGGGTTACTGACTGTGGGCTTTTCATGGTTCACAGAATGCACAGCTGGCTGTGTGTCACAAACACCCCCCCCCCCCACCATGTGATTGGTGGGGAGGTTCCTCTCCGTAAACTAATCTATTTGTGCAATTACGGTGCTGATCAAAATGCTATTTTCCCATTTTCTCTGTGAATAAATGAAGCAATTAGCATGCATATACGCCAGAACGTGTGTGTGTGTGTGTGTGTGTGTGTGTGTGTGTGTGTGTGTGTGTGTGTGTGTGTGTGTGTGTGTGTGTGTGTGTGCACACAAGTATGTGATTGGCAGATGCCGTGGGATTATTTTGTGACAACCTCCCTATTTCAACAGATAAACTGTTATTATAGCCTACATTTTCATTCAAAGAAAGAAAGAAAGAAAGAAAGAAAGAAAGAAAGAAAGAAAGAAAGAAAGAAAGAAAGAAAGAAAGAAAGAAAGAAAGAAAGAAAGAAAGAAAGAAAGAAAGAAAGAAACCTTTTTTTCTTTCTTTCTAGAAAGAAAAAAAATAGCCAATCTTACCACACTGAGAGCTGGAAGATAGGCTATTAAAAGTAAATAAGTAAGTAAGTAAGTAAGTAAGTAAGTAAGTGGTTATTTGGCATTAGTACAACAAAAATATAAACGTTCGCACAATACAGAATAATACGACCAACAGCAAATGCTCTGCAGCATTATGGATACATTCAGAGGCACTGTTAATCTTTTGACCTGCCATTTACAGTATAGGGCCTTTAGAGTTCAAGTTCTGTGGCTTGGTCTGGAAAAAAACACATCTTGGAGTACTGAGCTGACCTCTCGCCATTACCTAACCTAAACATAACAATTCCTCACTCTCTAAACCACCCAGTGAACTGAACACGTACCCAACCCCATAGCAGCCTATAGCACGTTATGTAACTGAACTAACTCAACTTAAACACTGCGCTAGAAGGAGGTCAACAACACACTCTGCTGCAGACACACACATGCTGCTTCCTTACAGAGAATAAGACAGAAAGAAAGATCATCCATTTCAGCCTGTCCAATGACCACTAGCTTCCTCGAGGGGAGGGTGAGGAGGGGGAAAAAGGGGGCTTTTGGTATAAACAAGATTGTCGTTGTATACAATGAAACAATATGGAGCGCTCAGGGCTAAGAGGGAGAGAGAGGCTTCTGGCTTACATCACACTGAAAATATCCTTACTCAACCTAGCTTGGACTCAGTGACATCCTACACACACACACATGCACACTCACGCACGCGCCCACACGCCAGCCTATACGCACACACAGGCGCACATCTTACGTCATGTGGCTGCTGCAGGAACCTATAAGGACAGCCCACGCGGGCCGACGGACGGACGGACAGACGGGCGGACGGGATGAGTCATCACTGCGTTTCAAACGCCGTGTACTTAAACACCACACGTAGCACGCATGCACATGCGCGCACAGCCGCGCGCACACGCGCCATGCATTGCAGGCGAGGCGGGGCGAGGCGGGCGAGGCAGGGGCTGCGATAATGAGTGCTCATCAGGCGAGGCGTCGACCTGGCATGCCCCTCGACGCGGCCGCCGCACAATGACTAAGCCACTTAGGCCTGAACACACACACGCACACACATACATGCACATACACAGGCGCAAGCACCCACACACACACACACAGTGCACCTTGCGCACTGATTGCTCGATCACTGTGCCGTTGGCTTCACGAATGATGGATGATCTATACGCCACCTCCCCAACACACACACGCGCACGCACACACCTACACGTGCGTGCTCAGTCACATATACACACACACACACACATAGTCACACACACACACCTAATCTATCCCGTTTCCCCAGCCCGGCTCAGGCAGGCAGGGGGAGGCTTCCTATTGGCTGAGGCCTGTCTCTGTGTTCTATACATCACCGGCCCAGGCTCCACAGCCACAGGTGGCTCGGAGGGGGAAGGCTTTACCGCTGCCATGGCAACAAGAAAAAAAAAGCAGAAGGGAGGGGAGGAGGGAGGGGATGGACGGGACAGACGGGCGGACGGACGGTGTGAGAAAGCGTAACGTCGGGGAACTCCGCGTTTTTTCGTGAGCCGACTATCAATCGGCAGTCGATAACGCGAAGCGAGCCCCGCCCCGGCCACGTTAAGACGCCGACGATATACTAGTGTATATATAGGAGATGAATACTAGGAAACAGATGAGATAGGGGGAAAAAGCGAGGGCGGAGGGGCAAGGGAAGGAAACAAGGGCTTCTGAGGTGAGGCATGTCCACCTCGATCCCTCTATTTTTTGGGGAATTCCCCCCTCTCGTTTCCGTTCGATTCCACTTCCTGATATCTTCTTCCAGTTCCTTGTTGCCCCGCATCCATTCCTCACGTTTTTTTCCCCCCACTCGGTTTTTCCAATCCTCTTTTTCGGACCCGTTCCGTCTCATTTTCTCTTCCCTCTCGGTTCTCTCTTTTCCTCTTTCGTCTCCCTCCCCACCCAAATCTCCCCGTCCCATACTTCTTTCTGTAATCACTCTCTCCCTCCCCTTTCCTCCTCTCCCCACTCTGTCAGACAGGGAACAGCGTGTGACCACCGCGAAAAAAAATCAATGCATATTAATACGGACATTATGCATAATATCAAATGCATATCAACGAGGCATATCATCGGGAGAGCCCACCGAGCAGCACAGGGGCTTCCTCCCTCCCTCCCTACGCTGCGCCGTTTCCCCCCAAAAAAGCTCATTAACCAGTAAGGAGCTCGATATTTCCCCACCGCCGCCGTTTATACTAAAGCCAATGAGATCCTAATTGGTGAAGATGCTGTTTGGGAAGGCAAAGTAGGGCAACGCGTGACATATTTGTTGCGGAAAATGTTTGACTAACTACAGTTAATAATTTATGTTCCGTTAGGAATGACTCAATCACAGATTGAGGTCCCAAAAGGGTACGGCTCTTCTTCTTATTTTTTATTTTTATTTTTTTTTACCACAAACAAAGTAGTTAACCAGTTCTCTCAACTCCAATAACCAGGAGACTTGGACAACTGGAATTGTTTTCCATTTCATCAGCTTTGTTACTTACTGCCTTTCAAGATTGATTTGAGCATCGCCCATGCCCAGAATGACTGCAAGAATGGCTATTGAGTTGCAAAAAAATAAAACTACTTTCTGGGCCTTGGCAGTCCACTTTGCCACTCAATTTTCCACTCCCATAGCCTCTATACTACTACATAATGGTATTATGAGGAGAATAATTGTTATTTTGACCAACTTTTTGCCAGCTATGTCTCCCAATTGTGGACAAAAATGTGAAAGTTCTTAGTTTTTGGTGCAAGAGACTAAATTCAACATCACGAACTGTCAAGTCAAACCCCAAATACTGTTTTCAAACGTTAGTAGTAGCATATACAAGAAAACATTCCAATTCTTCCCCCTCCATTTTTCATTATAAGTGCATTATTCTTAAACATTATTATAGCAAGTAACACCTTCACCACTATTTTAAAGTCAAACTTTCTTGGGGGCCTTGAAATAGATTTTTTTTTCTTTTTGATGTGTAGATCTTGTTGAGCCGGTCATTTTGAAAGTAGCTCTCAAGTCAAAAAAGTGTGGGCACCTCTGGCCTACACCACCAGACCTGGGCCTGGGCTTACCAAATAATTATCCATAATAATTAAAACCTGCAATTCAAAAAGTCCAGAAATCACCCAGACCTGATTTGCCGCCAATGAGAATACTTGCGCTATATCTGGCTACGTCAGGGGTGTCAAACCCAAATACAGAGTGGGCCAAAATAGAAACATTGGTACAAGTCGAGGGCCGGAGATACCGGCCCTCAGTGTTTCAACACCGGTTTACGATGACGTCCCTGTCAAACAGCAAACAAGTAATTTCCCTTCAAAAATCAATGTCTCTTAATGGCAAGATAATTGTAAAGATGAAACTGCCTGCATTAAAAACTATTTTAAGTTTTAGAAGTAAAACAATTAGTCACATTCATTTCTTATCATGGTGTGTGCAATATACCAGAGGGCCAGTTCTAATACTAATTCAATATCATCCCGCGGGCCGAAGATAATTCATTCACGGGCCTGATTTGGCCCCCGGGCCTTGAGTCATATGCCTTGAGACATATGTGGCCTACGTCATACCTGTTCGAGAATACCAGCCAATGTTTGTTTGCGTTTACCTCTGTCAGTGTTCCCTCTATTTGCATCTGTGTTCTATTTGTACTGTACTTAATGTAGCACTTGGGCCTAGCCCTGATGACCTTACCCACAAAGGCACAACTTATGTAACTTAGATATCACTTGATGCAGTAGACTTTGATAGCTTGGATGTAGACTTATAGCATTTTATGTAGACATAGCACTTAAGTGTGCATAGTTTCATTATATATATGGCACCGTTACGTTCTTGGCTTACATATGATTCACGCTAACTACTTTGTATGTATGTGATATATTGCCATACTTCTGTTCTCTCTTGTATCCCCTAGTGTCTATTAAACGCCTGAATTGTAAATCGTAATGTCATCACATTACTTTTTGTAGTGGTTTGCAGTGTGTAAACGCGTTTAGAAAGTTGCTGCTGTAAATGAATGATGTATTATGGTGCATCAGTCCCCGATGCATGAAAATCAATACTTTTTTAACCACTTTAACCATTATTGTAAACTTTAGCCGTTGAAAGATAACTGCTCTACAAGCCCACAGCATAAGGCTATGAAATAGTTTTGAAAGACCTTGAAAATGTGCCGCAAAAAATGAATACATTATTCTTAATTCAGACCAAACTTCTTTTTAGCTCATCTCTTTGCTTCTGGGTGGTCCGTGGAGAGAAAACATGTTTTCAAATGGGGGTCGGGGGCCAAATACATGTCATTTTGTGGCCTCTTGACACAGAATACTGTAGTTTGAGCACCGCCGATACAGAACCACATGTCTTTCAGAAGAAAAAGAAAAGTGAGGATTCGGAATAGAATCTGCCTCAGCTCTTCGGGCTTTAAAAACACATTGAGACGCCTTGTCACGTTTCCCCAAACGTTTCCAAAGACGATCCTGCTGATTGAATGATCTCGCGGCGAGTGTCCTTGGCGCGCCGATCTTTCCTCATGCATATTCAAGACGCGGGGATGGACCCCCATGGTCAAGGTTGGCTTGTGCCAGATCCGTCCGTCATCAAAACAATACATGTTCACTTGTAAAATATGCAACGGAAAGAGTGAGGAAGGGGTGAAGTCATCCATTATTAATGTCTGAGTTTGTGCACGCATGCTGGACCCTGACCACGGTGGGATCTGGGGAGGGGTGACAGCGAGGGTGTTTGCTTCAGGGCGTTAGAAGTCCTCACTTTTTATCTCAAGTGGTTTCCGTGCAGGGATTGACTGATTATGCCTTGATTATGAAGTACAGTATATTAAAGTTGTTCAGTGGTATGAACCCCAAGATAACAACCCTGTAATCAAATGCTCATCTTCACTTACTCTAGCTTATGTGACAGTTCAGTAAATACGATAAGTTATATTCATTATAACTTCCTATAGAAACCTGTTATAACTTTAAACTACATTTTAACCATGATAGATCAAAAACATCTGGATTTTTTTCTGGTTACTGTTATTGTCCTTCTATTACGTGAAGGACTTTTTCATGTACTGTTTTCATGTAGGAAGGGGCGGGGCAGTTGAAATTAAGGTGACATAACAGCAGTTTGCCAGCAGATGTCACTGTTGAGGGAGACCATTTTCATTGCAACTCGAAAGCCTCCAAAACGCACAGAGAAAAAACACTGACCAGATAACATCCGCTGAACGTTCAAAAGTTCGGGTGTGTGTGTGTGTGTGTGTGTGTGTGTGTGTGTGTGTGTGTGTGTGTGTGTGTGTGTGCGCAATGGAGGTCATAAAGTCATAAGGAAAACGAAAAATGACCGCTATGTCATAAAACTATTTAAAGTTCCTCTTTGTAACTGACTGACACATGTTGTAACTGTCCTCTTTAAAACAGGCGTAACCTTCAACAACAATAGAGCAGGCCTTAATACCTGCACATGTATCTACAGTATAGCTTTCCATGCTGGTATACATGAACCTTAAATAGCTGCATTACCCTGTGAGACTGGTCAGACCGGTAACAGCTCCTCAGACTATTCAGCCACAATGCTTATATGCATACATGACGACAGCTTGGGACGAACACCATTGGTTGAACAAAAAGGACGAGCACAGATAGAGAGAGAGACACACACACACACACACACACACACACACACACACACACACACACACACACACACACACACACACACACACACACAAAGAGACAAAGAAAGAGAGAGAGGCCAGTGGTGTTTCTAAGCAATCTGGACCCCCAGCCAAGATTTTCCCTGGAGCCCCCCCTTACCAAATGGACCCTTACGGGTCCATTTGGTAAGGGGGGGTCTCCAGGGAAAAACTCCTGCGACGCCATACCTATGACAGACACACTATTTTTAAACTAGTGTTTTAAATGTGCAATTATAGAGGACAAGTACAATGTGTTTATCCACTAGCCTAGGATCCTTTTAAAGCATGTCTGGTGGTCGCCCCGGTGCCGCCCCCCCCCCTCCCTCTCCCCTCCCCTCATGGCGCCCCAGGCGACTGCCTAGTCTTCCTAGGGACAGAGACAGACAGACAGAGAGAGAGAGAGAGAGAGAGAGAGAGAGAGAGAGAGAGAGAGAGAGAGAGAAAGAAAGAGATCAGCTACTCACCACCGTGTCCTCCTCCTCTTCCTCTGTTTTTCTTCTTTCCTTTAGAACCTTGTCGTGATGAACAACCCGGTTGCTCTTCTCGCTGGCGTTAACGGAGATCTGTTATCTGTCCTTTTTTTTTCTCTCAAAAGTGTATATGTTACACCTGCCAGGAGGGAGCTGGCTGGCCGCTCCCCAACATAAGCAAAGACTTGGATCAGAAATGGCCAAAGAACTTATACAAGTCTTTTATTCTCCGACTTGCCCCTGTTAGGACAAAAAAAAAAACAGAAAAAAGGCCCGTGTGACCCGGCGGTGGATGCCTCTCACTTCACGCTACTGCCTCTAAGGCAAAAAGAGAAAACAGAAAGTGTCGACGTTTGTGCGATGTCCAAGATCGCACGCTTCAGAGGGGGGCAATCGCAAAGTATACCTCCGGTGACAATGATGCCTCCCGGATAAAAACAAAAAAGAAAATGGCTATATTGCTGATATTTTTGAGGCTGGCGAGTGGAAGTGCCAGCACAAAAAAAGTAAGGAACACTATTGCTTCTTGGATTAGGAACTGTTTTAAAACGGCGGCAGTGGGTGGCAGGTTGAGAGTAGAGGCCGACACGTCACGAAGACGCTTGTTGTTGTCGTCGGCGGCGGAGGCGCCAGGTAGTTGGATGTCGTCTTGTATGCTCTGGAAGATCCGTGTACTTGTACTGAGGTATGTCGCCGCCTCTCAGGCATATTACGACGACGTGAGCTCGGCTATAGTGAATGTTAATGTCCTCCTCCTCTCCTTCCGCCTGCTGGCACCTCACGGAATCCCAATACTCAGCTTGAGTATTGGCTGCCCAGATGTATATATATAATATTTATATCATTTCTTTCTCGTGGATCAGGTATAGAGGCAGCGTGCGGTCTGTGTGTGTTGGTGTGTGTGTGTGTGTGTGTGTGTGTGTGTGTCCCACCCGGGCAGTGTCGACGGAGAGAGGTTAAAGGTCGTTGCTGCTGGTTGTCACAGTTAACAGTTATTTGGAGAGGTTGTTACAGGTTGTCGTGGTAACAGTGGTTTTTTGGCGGCTCGCCCACGGGCCGCGGCGCCGGAGGATGAGGAGAAGAAGAAGAAGAACAGGGAGGAGAAAGAGGAGGTAGGCGGCGGGAAGATCTCCCTGAGGTCAGCCAAGAAACAAATTAATTCAAAAAATAATAAAGATTACAATAAAACCGAGACAGAGAGGCAAGATGACCAAGATGAACTGTTGTTTGTCTATAGATTTTTTCGCTCTGGTCGGTTCTGTGGAGGTAGAGAGAGAGAGAGAGATAGATAGAGAGAGAGAGCCGGTACTATTTTTAATAAAAAAAAAAGAAATGAAGAAATCCAAATAAAAATCTCTCCTGAGGTCAACGGAGTGAGTTCTTTTCTCGATTAAAAAAAGGAGTCCAAACAAAGGCTTTCGAACAAAAACAAATGAAGAGGAAGATGTGTGTGTGTGTATGATGGAAGAATAGAAGACACTGTAATCCTTCTAAATTCCTCTTGCCTCTTTCTTCTCTGCCTGTCTCTGTGTCTGTCTCTCTGTCTTTCGTCCCTCTGCGTTGTGTCCCTGTGGTCTGTGTCCAGAACGTGAGGCGACGCCAGGCCTTCTTGGATCTCTCTTTCTCTCTGTGAGTCTCTTTCTCTCTCCCTCCGTGTCTTGTCCGTTTAACGTCGTCCGTCCCTTCTTGCAGTCAGACTCTGAAAGACAACAAGGAAGGAAGTGTTCGGTTAGTGTGATGATATACTTTGAACTAGACCGTTGTAGTATAATTGGCCCTATATGGGCATGTTAATGCGGTTTTGTCAAGAAGCCTACTACCTTCCCAAAACCAGAAGGCTTGGCCCAGATGGAAGTGTTGCGACAATGAGGTGTCAGAAAACTGAGGGATCGAGCAGCTGTTCATGCAGCCTGAAAAAGGGACTACTACTGCTACAAAACGATCCAAAATAAAAATAAAGTTCCAAATGGCCTGGATCTGTAACTCTGTGAGCATGTACAAATAGAACCAAACGAACCCTTACGGGTCCTTATGGGAGGAGATCTTAGGGGGTCCCCCAGGAGGAAGTCATTAATATTGCTCTGGAGAGATGGAGTTAAGTCTGCGGCTCTCTGGCTGGACCTCTTGCCCCCATGACCCGACTATGGATAAACGGTTGATGTTCAAATAATGTGGAAATCTGTTCAATAGCAGGTGTGCTACAGCACACATGCACAATCAGTCAAGGTTATGATTAAACATAACAAGTCATCTAACACTTTCTCTGACATACGTCTGCTTTTGATGATGTATGAAACCCTTATAGGCCAATCCATCAGTTAACGTGTCAGAACGGCTTAATGTTCCCACCTCCTCTACAGGGCGGAACGCTGAAGTCCTGAACAACATGTGATACTATAAGAGGAACGACGCATTTTCACACAGAGCCGTCGATAAATCACGCTAGTGACACTTTTACCTCGCTTGATAACGAGATTATCGCGTTAAACAAACCGAAACCATCCTTGGTTTAAACAGTGTAAACACATATACCGGTACAATGAGTATTTTTTTTTCTTTTAAATAAAAAAACATGTTTCTTGCAAGTCACTCTCGTCAGATCAGACAGAGATGCAGAGAGAGAGAGCAGGCTTTTAAAAAGGGAGGTGTCTCATGCCATATGCATCAGTAGTGTATTCGGTTTTATTGGGGGGGGGGGGGGCTTGGAGAAAATGGGGGGTTTCATCGCCTGTGGCGCGAATGAAGCCGCACCCATACCATTTTTGGTTACAGGACTTAGATTAGTCAAGTAAAACATCAATAATAACACCAGTTGCTGTTGAAGTTGCAACAGACACGCATCATGCATAAATCTAAAAATCTGACTCAGAGTTTTCGGTTTTGAATGATGAAATGCTGTTGGTTTAGTGGTGCGATAATTGTAGTCAGTTAGTAGCAGTAGTAGTGTTTCAAATCATTTTAATTATAAGCAGCACTTTAATTTGAATCATCTTGGGTTGGTTTGCTTGCCATCATGTTTGGTGGGGCAGTCTGGGCATTTAGGGGGGCATTGCCCCCCCCCCATGCCCATGCCTAGACACCCCCCCCACCCTGGTGTGGCCAGCTAACGACAGCCCTCTGCCGTTGGCTCTTTATACATTAGCTCCACACAGCAGCAGCAGCAGCAGCAGCAGCAGCAGCAGCAGCAGCAGCAGCAGCAGCAGCAGCAGCAGCAGCAGCAGCAGCAGCTGCAAGTGGAGGAGAATTAAATGCTCTGCTAAAAAGGACACCTGAATGACAGTGCCGGTTAGAACCCAAATGGATGGACGGCGGCGTTACAGCCTTGTGCTCGTCCCGTCGGGAGCGCGACCGCTCTTTCACACACCTCAGGGGACCAATCCCTGTCTTTAGACAAAAAAAAAACACCTGTACTTGTGGTGTGCATTATGCAAATGAGCCGATTATCCCCCCCACCCACCCCACGGGAGCACACGCACGGTACAGCGGTGTTTAATTCAGAGGATTTCCTTCACCTTCCCAAAACAACCCGGTCGATAATAATAGGTGCAAGAAATCATCATCATCATCATGATCATAAAGTGTGCTGGCGCGTAAGCCCTGCTCGTTTAGTATGCGCAGCGCGCTCCGAGATGGGGAAATCAATTGCATTTGAATGTGCACTGATGGCTGGGTGTGTGCGCTCGCTGGAGCGGCGCACACACACACACACACACACACGCGCGCACAGGGCATGCATGCGAATACACACATTCTTCCTCTATCGCTCTCTTTTTTTCTCTCTCAGACAGACACCAACCCTCCCTCCCTCCATGTCTCTCTCCATCTAATATTCAACGCTTCTGTGACATTCACATTCAGACGTGTCACACACTCACGCTCTCACTTTCTCTCTTCCGTTCCTTCTCTCTGTTTTTCTCTCATAGCAGGTACAAGGTCAGTGCCAGCTCAGTGGCCTTGTGGTTAGAGTGTCCGCCCTGAGAGTGGGAGGCTGGGGTTTAATTCCCGACCAGGTCATTAAATTGCTCAACATCTCGTTTCAGAGATAGCACTTACCCTGTAGCTATTAGACATCTGAACTTGACTCACTAGTTTAGATAATGCATGTACGTATGTAGCAATATGCAATGCATATAGCACTTTAAACAACCATACAGTATGTAATTACCACGCTGCTGGTCTTTGCACTGTTCTGTCTATGTTGAGCATGAACCAAGTCGAATTCCTGTAAAGTTATTGAATCTTGAAGTCATACCAAACACTAAAAAATGGGACCCAATGCCTGCGACATACTAGCATCATGTTCAGGGCCAGGGGTGTAATTGTACAAAGCTGCCTCAAGGTCTACAGAAACAGGAGTTAGGCTCCTGAACTATGGGCCTCATGACTATAGGCCTAGCCTCATGATATCATGGCTTCGCAAGGCTTACTTACTTTACAGATACAAGGGCACTGCGTGTTTTTGAACAATTGTTTTAGGGAGGGAACATGTCAGTGGAACAGAGACCTTTTCAGATGGAGGTATTCTGTACACGCACAAGGCAACCCGACATGCACACATCAATTATGGGAGCAATTTTGTTGAGCAATTTTCATAAAATTGACGTAATAATGTGACGATACCATTAACAACCTATAGAAGGCAAAACATCTTGCTCCACTGTGCTGATATCATCGCATTTGTGAAGACGCAATGGCATGTTTTTCCGTGCAAAACTACTGCTAGAGAAAATGCCCTAGTTTGTCAAGACACATGTTACATGAAGCATGATGAAATTTAGACTTCACATACTGAAACCAGGGTTTTTCTTTTTTTTTACATCAGGGGCAGGGCTCACTGGGGACAGGGAGGAACTCCTTATATGGTCACCACGTTCTAGTAGGGAGGATTAGCCAAATAATGAATTGTTCAACATATGCAAATCCTGGGGAGCCATACTCAACCTTTCTAACATGAAATGTTGGTG
>CM076965.1:50224439-50231939 GCA_039105355.1 Benthosema pterotum
CAGATGGAATCCCAAAATAATGCCAGCCAAAATTCAACTATTCATCCCAGCCAAAAAAAAAGAGAGAGGGAATGTGAAATTCAGAAAACGGGAAGACCCTCCATACACAAAGCCCGGCTGGCTACCTGCCAAAGTGGCTAGTAGTAAAAAAGAAAAAAAGGGAAGGGGTAAAAATTGATCCGAGCAAAGCCAAAATGCGTCTCCATCTGGCCGGTGACAGGTGGTCATTTCCCTCCCTTATCATATACGGAGGCGTCACATGTTGGTTTGTTTATAACCCTTGACCCTCAGAGAAAGTAATAAAAAGGCTTCATTCCCCCCAAAAAACAGCTATAGGTTACTTATTATTATCTTTGGAAAGACTTTTTCCCGGACCCAAATTATTCAGTGATCAAACGAAGTGAAAACGGACAGGAGCAACTACGGTAATACCGACACGTTTTTTTCTTTCTTTCTTTAAAGTAACAAGCTCTCAAACTGTGCAAAACCGTGACCTTTTTAAAATTCACACCGGCAGATCACCTTTCCAAATGAAGGCCATCTCCATTAGCGGGTGGCGAGTTCTCGATCGATGAGGAAAAAAAGACACACAAAAAATGAGGATGAACTTAAGGGAAGGAAATCTCTGAACAAACAGTGAAGTGAAGACCGTGCTGGTGCCAGAGAGAGAGAGAGAGTTTTCGCTCTGTGACATTTTAGCCTCGTAATTTATTTAGCGAGAGTCGGAGGGTTTCATTACGGCCGTGATTGACTCAAGGTTATTATATACTGCGGCAACATCACAAAGCGCTCAATCAATGAGCGGGAAACACACTCAACACGAGGAGGGAGGAATCTAATTTCTTTATTAGTTGACAAAATACGAGAGAGAGGAGGACAGGACAGAGAGAGAGAGAGAGAGAGAGAGAGAGAGAGAGAGAGAGAGAGAGAGAGAGAGAGAGAGAGAGAGAGAGAGAGAGAGAGAGAGAGAGAGAGAGAGAGAGAGGACAGGACAGAAGGGGTGATCATTGTCGGTGAGAGGGAGTGAGAGAGACGGGACATCTAGAGCTCTAACATGCATGTACAGTACAGTACAGTACCAGATGTGTCTCCAACACACGCGCGGACGTAAGGGACGGCGAGGTTTAAAAACAAAGAGAGGAAATAAGGAAGGAATTAAGGGGGAAAAACACCAACAACATAAAAAGGAGCCTGCCTGCGAGAGAAGTGAGAGTCAGCAAGAAAAGACAGAGAGAGAGAGAGAGATGGTGAAAGGAAAGATGACAGGGGAGAAAGAATTGCTGCAGTTGTCGGGAAAACAGGTGGAGAGACAGCGGCAGACAGACAGACACGCAACGTGTTGGCAGACTGTCCCGGGAGCGTGCTACAGAGACAGAGACCCAGCAAAGACCTAAAGAGAGCCTGGGATCGCGATGTTGTTATCGCCGTAGTAAACAGCAGATCTACATGGCTGCAAAGGTCACACGAATGGTGATGATGTGTTTGCGAGCTTTGTAGATCTGCCTTTTTATATGTGGCACGACTCCACATTGCACATGCACACACACAGGCACGTACTGTAAAACTAAAGTACATGAACAGAGGCTTAATGAGAGTAGGGGCAGCCAATGCCATGCACAGACACACACAGACAGACAGAGAGAGAGGAATGGACAGTGAGTCAGACACACACACACACACACACACACACACACATACACACACACACTGACCTGTGAGAAACCCTATAAACTCATCCTCTGTCCTCCCGCTGCTCTCTGCTGTGCGTTCCGTCTATAACCTCCGCAGGCGGGCCAGAGATGATATATAGTCTGCTCATTAAGCCTGCAAGTGTGTGTGTGTGTGTGTGTGTGTGAGAGAAAGAGAGAGCCAATCTAGCAGCTAAACGCTATACGCCACAATATGATATGTGTGAGGGAGCCTTGCTGTACAGCAGCTAAACTGTGCAGTTAGGACGTACTACAGCTGCAACACCACCCACCCACCCACCCACCCCCTCCATCCTATGTATCTATCCTCCTAGCCTCTTTTGGCACTGAAGGAGTGGGCATGGCAGTTTCGGGGTGTGTGTGTGTGTGTGTGTGTGTGTGTGTGTGTGTGTGTGTGTGTGTGTGTGTGTGTGTGTGTGTGCACATCTCACACTCAGACACGTGCATGAAGGCTGTTACAGACAGACTTTTTGTGATGTGTTATTTGCCCCCTCCCGTGTTTCGCATCGAAACCGCACGTGGTGCGTCTGTGTTCCTCGGGCTTATAGCGGGATCTGTGAAGGATAGACTTTGAAGGGAAAATCCTGAAGAAATGGAAGAAAAAGAAAGAAACCGGGAATGGTCAAGTGAAGCACAAACACCCTCAACATTTTTGCTTACAGGGGAACCCCACCGATTCTTTTTCTGATTGCTCTGTATTTTTTTCAAACTTCCAGTTCAAGGAAGCACAGAATGGTTTTTTTTTATTACGTCCACACAACATCTACATTGTAAAATGTCGAAAATGGATGAAATCCGCCTTTAAGTATACATATTTATTATTGGGAGGCATATATTTCATTACACCCACTATTGGCCTCTACATATGCCTCAGTCTAATTCAGAAACCATATGAGAGTCACGCAAGATACGCATGTGCAATCTGACACACACATACGCACATTCAGTACGCAATGCACCCACACACACACGATCAGTACGCAATGCACCCACACACCCACACACACTAATGGCCATAGTTAGAGGCTGCGGCAGCCAGGCAGTGAACTCCGGCTGAGGCCAAAGGGTACATGCATGTATGAAATGACGTGAAAGGAGCTGAGTAAGGCTAAAGGCAAGGCAAGGGAAAGGTGATATATGGCGTGGTGGTGTGTGTACAGTATGTACCGCAGAGACAAGGGCAGGGGCCTCTGCATATATATGGGTTAACTCAGGATATACAGTACTGTAAAGGAACAGGGAGGGACTCAACGCAGAGCTAAGGGGCACGGCGATGCCATAATTGCATGGCATTTTAGGTTACGTGTTCCTTTTTTCCAACCCCCCTCCTACATTTTTAGACTGTTTAGCTGATGGTCAGTGAGTGATTTATACAGCCAGGGCTCCGCAGTGGAATATAAGCTTTCCATTTGCCCAGTAAGTAAATGTATGCGGAAAGGCAATTTGCATTTATATTTTCCAGGCATTTAGCTGAACGCGCTTATCATCGCCCGGGCGACTCGCAACAAGTGCAAGAGCACATCGACCTGCCTGGCGAAAAGCCAATATTAGAGAAATGGCAGGCATTTAGAAGACATTATTTGTTACACTTTCTCCGTACATTATGTATCGGGAATATGCTGATGTAAAAATGCATCCAATAATGTTTCCTCCACTGGAACACTTCAGCTGGATTTGGCACCTGTGCCACACTGTCAAAACTACTAGTAACTGGTGTACTGACCAGGTATTAGTGTACTAAATGACAAGACAACTCACCTGACCTGAACCCCGCAGAGAATCTGGTTTGTATTGTCACGAGGAAGGTCTGAGACATAACGATGAACGTTAAAAATTAACTTAATGGCCAGTATCAAGGCAAATCTGGGCTTCCATAACACCGCAAGAGTGACAACAAGGCTGATCTCCATGCCACACCCCATCGATGAAATAATTGGTTCAGAAGTATAGCCAAGACCAAGTATTGACTGCATACATCAATATGCAACATTTATCAATTAAAAAAATATATATATTAGATTTGCATGAGCTGTATGCCATAATCATCAAGATTAAAACCAAAAGAATAAACTTTTATTTATCAGCCCAAAGCCCATCTACAAGCGTGTGAAAGTTTTAGAAGTTTCAGAAGTTGAAAATAATGACATCCCCGTTGAAGTGGTTATGCTTTCACAATAAGAGTGAAGCAATGGAAGGACAGAGGGCAATGGGTTCACATGACATATACTGGGCCCCCTCCCACTCTGTTTGTTCACAGATAACACAGGTGGAGTTGGGACGGTCATCAGACGTCGACGAGACACACCTGGCAGACCTGTCTGACCCAAACACTGGGTCAGGACTCGGGACCCTTTATTTATGTTTTTCCATTTGTTTTTTAATTACTATTATTAATTGATTTTAAAATTAAAAAATATAATCCCCCAAAAAGCTAAGTTTAAACAAAATTCGGTGCTCTTTTTTATATTTATTGTTATTTTGCTGAACCACACAACATTTTGCAAAGTGACAAAAGGTCAATTTCAAGTTGGTTAACATTAACCAACTTCCTGCCACTTCTTGCTTTGCTTAACAGGAAGACAGACATTTTTTTATTGTCTGACTGAGAGAACGTCTGAAGCTTCTCCACTGAATGGTTGAATTAATTGATTGAATTGATGTACCAGGGGAATAATTATACAAATAGATAAAACTGTGCTTTAAGTTTACTCAAATAATAAAAAAAGTAATTGATATAATAATACCGGTAGCTATTACACCTATATTTTTTGTATACATTTTCAAATGTATTTTGCATATCATCTCCCACACCATAAAATGTTCCTTTTTGTCCTTATGATGAGGACACATTATGAGTTTGTAGCTTTCTTTCCACAGTTCATCATATGACAGCGTACAGTGGGATTGTGCATACACTAAACCCGTGACCTCTTCATTTGCGTTGGTGAAGTGTTTACGAGAAGTTGTGTTGTTCGAGTCAAATCCTATGACGCACACACATGCACGGAGAGTGAGAGAGATAAAGGGAGGGAAAGGGGGGGGCTAAGGCCATCCTAATTATGTGGTATGTGGTTGATACGATGGTAGATACGAGCTATTTAAAAACACAAAGCAAAACAACAAAGATTGGGGGGGGGGAAACAGCACTCCCAGCGGGTGTGTCGTCACACTCCCGCTAGGTGTTTGGCAACAGCTTACATATAAGTGTATACAGTAGGGATACAATATGGCTGGCTGAGACTGAACAGCAGCAGCAGCAGCACATATTTCTCGCAGCGACACTCTGTATATACCATATATGTTCGCAGGATGGGGAGCAGCCTGTTCTGTGTGTGAACAACGCCATTAAGCAATATAACTGGGGTGGCGCGGGGTCATATTGCAGGAAAAACTGACGTGAAGTTATATATTGCCGAGTGCGACAAAGTGCAGCTACGGCAGTCGGGAATCCATGTCCAATAAGGGAGAAGAATGCTGCCGATATTATCTGATATATATGGAGGAACGTAATTTCATAAAAAAGATATAAGAAAGGGCGAGACGGAGAGAGATTGATGCAATAATGTGAAAACGGCCGGTAGAGGTGAAAACGGTCAGACGGACAAAGAAAAAGAGAGATGGAATTACTGCGACAGGTTAAAGGACCACTTCACCACTTTTCAACCAACATAATTGGTCCTCGCTAATGTTCATGATAAGAATGACACTTTTTTTTCTTACTTTGTGACTCAAAGCACATACAAAATGGCCTTTTTGGCAAGAACAAAAGAATATTTTCTATGAAGGTTTTCTCTTGGCAATATCAGTAGATGGCGCCACCTCTGGTTGTTTTTTGGCCAAAAGGTGAATTTTATCGGTGTGGTGGGGGAGCTAAGAGTGTTTCCACTAAGGAAAGTAGGCTTTCTAATCATACAAGCCATGTTTGTTTTGGTGAGTAGGTAAAACGTTCCTAGTTTAAACCCACAAAGACAGGTTGAAAAGTGGTGATTCTTGTTTAATCGAATCAGAAAAACATTTAAAACATTTGGAACATGGAAAATGTTTGGGATAAAGAAAATCAAAAAACTAAAGATAAATCATCTCTTGAGGGGGTCCCCCGCCCCGATCCACAAAACAAACAAACTTGGAGGTCCATCTATGACATGAAAAGGTTGATTAGCGCTGCTTAGAGGGACCTACGAACGACACGTCTTAAAGCGCGGAGGGATTTGGCTGCGTGCCTGGAGCGGTTTGGCAGCAGAGAAAGGTGGCAGAGCAAGGTGTCAGTGAAACTAACGTCTGCTGTACCAAGTCAGCAACTGTTACGCAATCAGTGAATGGAAGGGAAAGGGAAGGGAAGGGAAGGGGGGACGCATTTTGTTTCCGAGGCAGAGAGCTTATTAAGGTGCAGTGGACCGGCGGAATTTTTTTGGAGCTCGTTCAAGAAAACCAGCCACGCAGGAAAAAGCCAGTGAGGCTAGGAAGAAAAAAAGCGTATTGATTAAGTAACAGAACGCCACACACAAAAAAAACATTGTTTGGAAGGATGCAATGCGACTCCCCGACTGAGATATATATATATACGGGTGAATATACAGGCAGGGTTTAAGAATAAATGCCCTAGGGGAGGAGTCGTACTGTACAATAACAGGAATGAGATTCCTTGAATCACAGACGTCCGTTCCTGGTTGTATTTTGAGGAAAAAGGAAATGCATGCGCGGTGCGTTGCGCTTCGTACAGTGCATTCACCTGTAACAACAGCGTGGGTGGGTTGATGTGGCAGCAGGTACAACAATGCCTGCTACTGTCTTTACTGTACATTCTATTGATCCAGATGCCACATGCTAGTGTAGGCTGCGTGTCAAAAAGGATCTGGAATACCGCCCAGGATAAACGGATGGATGGAAAGACGGACGGACGGACGGATGGATGGCACAGGGGTGAGGGGGAGGAAAAACAAAACACTACGTGGGAGGTTCAAGGTCGCCCCTTCCTTTTTCTCAAAGAGCCATTCTTTTGCGTGACTTATTTAATCTGCACGCCGGGTGCGCTCGGTTGGCAGCGTCTTCCAACACCTAGCGGCAACAAGCGTCTCCCTGCGGTATTGTTTCCTATATAGTATTTTTTTTTGTTACAGCCATAAGGTTCGTTTAACACAACCTGCCTGTGCTAATTTGCACCTGCCGCGTAGAGGTGGCGAGAAAAACTCCACGTAAATGACCCCCTCCGGGTGGGGTGGAGTGGGGCTGGGCGGCGTTGGCGTTTAGCGGAATGCATAATCGAACGCACTTAATTGTACAGATCCTCTGGTCGCCTCGCCCTTAAAGAGAAGAGATGTCTGGCAGGAGAAAGCGTGTGTGTGTGTGTGTGTGTGTAGGGGGGGGGGGGCAGAAGAGAGAGGTCACAGAGAAAGTAGAAGAGCACGAGAAAGGCGGCTGAAAGAATATGCATTGTGTTACAGTTTTATAATTAACTGAAAGAGAAAGCAAGAGCAGGAGAGGGAGAGGGAGAGGAGAGAGAGGGGAGGGGGGGGTAGAGAGAGAGAGAGAGAGAGGAGAGAGAGAGAGAGAGAGAGAGAGCCACTCTAATATGCAGATTAATTTGGACAGATGTGATATAACCAGAGTAACTAAATTATGGAGAGAGAGGGACGAAGAGAGAGAGAGACATACAGACAGAGAAGGGCATGAGGACAGAAGAAAAAGAGAGAGAGAGAAAGGAAGAGAGGCAGAAAAAAGAAGGGAGTGAGATAATGGGTGAAAGAGATAAAAAGAGAAGGGAGGGAGGGAGAGAGAGGGAGAATTGAATAAG
>CM076965.1:50236939-50291939 GCA_039105355.1 Benthosema pterotum
CATTTCATCATTGAAAACAGAAAATTCTCTGAGTCAGACCTTTAGCTTTATGCATGCTGTGTGTCTGTTGCAACTTCAACAACAACTGATGTTACTATTGATGCTTTACTTGCCTAATAAAAGTCCTGTAACTGAAAATGGTATGGGTGCGGCTTCATCGCCCGTGGCGTGAAGCGACACGACACGGGCCCCCCAATTGGAAATGCTACATCCACCCCTGGCGGGTAGGGGGGGCAGGGTGTGGGCAGAACAGAGAAGGAAAGAAGAGAGAGAAAAGGTTAAAAATAAAAAAGATTTGTCTTCTGGTGGCAGTGTTCTTCTTATGGATCGCAGTATACTGTGCAGTTTGTCGCCTATATTGCATTACAACGTGATACTTTTCATGTTGCTTTTCATGTCACGTCTCATACATTATTATGTATTTGGCTGCAGCAGACCGGCTCCATCTAAAACATATGCTTGTGTGCCGGGGGGGGAGGAGGGACCCCCAGAAGCAAATGTGTTTG
Source organism: Benthosema pterotum (assembly GCA_039105355.1). Taxonomy (NCBI): domain Eukaryota; kingdom Metazoa; phylum Chordata; class Actinopteri; order Myctophiformes; family Myctophidae; genus Benthosema; species Benthosema pterotum. The sequence continues at coordinate 50,237,446 of CM076965.1, forward strand.
AGTTAAAGGTGTTAAATATATATAATGTACAGCACATCGCGTGCCGTGAGGGGCGCCATTATCGTCAGATATACATTGTCGCGTTCCGTGGCGTGCACGGCCTATCAAATCTTTTCCATGATGTACGCAGATACACAAAGCTGGCCATAGGCTCAGAGAGAGAGAGAGAGAGAGAGAGAGAGAGAGAGAGAGAGAGAGAGAGAGAAGAGAGAGAGAGAGAGAGAGAGAGAGAGAGAGAGAGAGAGAGAGAGAGAGAGAGAGAGAGAGAGAGAGAGAGAGAGAGAGAGAGAGAGAGAGAGAGAGAGATGGGGCGGATAGGGGCTCTATTTACAATGGCAACTTGGCCATAATGCCATCGGGGTTCTCAGACAGACAGTCTCTGGAGGCATAAACATGTAAGGACATTAACCTACATAACATCTGCGCATACAACTCATTATGTAGTCTCTTCTTTCTCTCCCCAGTGTCTATCGCTTTCTTTCTCTCCCTCTGTCTCTCTCTCTCCACAGAACCGAGCCTATACCTGGCTTGGCTTCCGCCACAGCTCATTAACTTGTTTATTTATATTAACTTATTCACTCACTATGAAAAGTTCCGACGATGGAGCCTCTATTTTTATTTTTTGCAACTCAGACAACTTCCCCCAGTCGGATGTATAAGCGAGTGGATTGGAACACGTTATTCCATATAGTTCCTTCCTCCTCCACCAGGCGCCCCAGCTGGCCAGGAGGAGGCAGTATAGTGACCACTACTACTGCATGTTTTTCATGAGGACATCTACCCTATAGGGAAGGGGTTTTCAACAGGTGGTCCGGGAGAAGGTTCCAGGTGGTCCCCAGGCTAAATGATGGAAAATTGGTTAACCAGATGTAACTCTTGAGAATGTAAAAATGACACCAAATGGACCCTTGCGGGTCCATTTGGTTTCATTTTTACACTCTCAAGAGTTAAAATATTCATCATCTGAATTAACACCACTTAATTAAGAAGTTTACACTGTTTTGTTGGCAAAATACACCCTGGAATTGTGGACAAAACCAAAAGAATTCTTTAATTTTAGGTCTTTGGTGTGAGAATGTACTAAAATGGTGGTCCGTGGCTCAAATGCTGAATAAATGGTGGTCCCTGGAGTCAAAAAGGTTGAAAACCCCTGCTATAGGGGAAGACGGAATGAACATGCAAACTCCACACATGAAGACACTTCATGCCCCTTTTGTATCATTCGTTCAACTATTTCGGTCAATCCCGACTAATTAACTTGAACAACTATTCTCTCGACCGCCTCACACACACACACTCATTCACCGCAATCATTTTCTATTTTTGAGAGAAAATTGAGCCCTTTTCATACACCTTCTTCTTGCCTCCTCGTCTCTCCTGGCCATTCAGGCCCGTCATTCTCGCCCTCCCTCCCTTCTTCCCCTTACATTAGCACAAACCGCAGCACTTCTTTACTGTAATTACCTTTCCGTCACACAGCGGGTCTCATTGTTTTCTCATCCCTTGCCGGGAGGATGTGACCTTTTTGCCGTTCATCATGACGGCATCGCTGCCTCGACGGAAACAACTGCTGCTTCCTGCCTCTGCACAGACACATCCTCCGGTTACACGTCTTTACATAAGTCTGGCTGCAGTCCACAACTTCCATGCCCTACAACAGGGGTTTTCTACCTTTTCCATCCCAAGGCCCACTATTTATTCAGTATTTGAGCCACGGACCACCAATTGAGGATATTCTTAGACGCACAGACCCCAAAACTAAAGATTTCTTTTGCTTTTGTCCACAATTCCAGGCTGGATTTGGGAAACAAAAAAGTCCAACATACAGATCAAAATGACCATTAAACTTCTACATTCTCTAGTTGTGTAGACTTGGGCTAATTAATATGATGAATATTTTAACTCTTGAGGATGTAAAATGGCCCGCAAAGGTCCATTTTTACGTTCTCAGGAGTTACATCTGGTTAACCAACTTAGCTGGGGACCACCTGGAACCCTCTCAAGGACCACTGGTGGTCCCCGGACCACCTGTTGAAAACCCCTGCCCTACAAGAAGCATTGTACGTTGATGATGTACTCTTCTAACATAGCCATCCCATGGCCATATGTTTATTTTAGCTTAAAAACTGTGAGCTTGTAGATTGTGTATATGTTTTCACAATGTCTGTCTGTTTTCACTCTAATACAGTGGTTTTCAACCAGTGGTCCGGGGACCACAAGTGTCCCTTGAGAGGATGGACAGTTGGTAACCAAATGGAGCCTTATAGATCTGTAACTCTTGAGATCGTAAAATGATGACAAATGGACCTGTGAGTATCATTTTACACTCTCAAGAGTTAAATTATATTTCAACATCTGAAATACTTAATTTTCAAGAATCATTTAGAAAATGTACAATAATTGTTATCTTGACCAACATTTTGCCAGTTTATCTAAAAAGTTTTCAGTCAGAGAGACTAAACTCAACATCACATGGTGGTCCGTGGGTAAAATACAGAAAAAAATAGTGGACCCCTGGTATGAAAAGGGTTGAAACCCACTGCTCTAATATTTGACATTCTGGCATTAAAAGTTAATCAAAAGCGAGTCTGTAGTATTATTACACCCCCCCCCCCCCCCCCCCCCCCCCCCCCCCAAAAAAAAAAAAAATACTTGGAAAGGGGATGATTCCCGTGTCTCTCAGGACAGTACGGTGTACACAATACACATCCCACCTTCATAGCAGAAGAAGAAAGATTTCTGAACACTGCCAATGTACAAGTGGCAATGCCGCCTCAATGGAGACAAAATGTCCTTTTGGGGTGGTGGTGGAGGTAGGGGGAGGTGGGTGAGTCAATCTAGCCAAAAAACCTTGTCAAACCACGGTGACATTGAACGCGCGTTAGTACAGCAGATCTTTTAATGCTTTGAATGCATTAAGCAGGAGGAAGCCAAGGGCAGACTTCAGAGAGCTCCGCAGCACTGCTGCAGTGGTGAGACAGAGTGCTGTGTGTGTGTGTGTGTGTGTGTGTGTGTGTGTGTGTGTGTGTGTGTGTGTGTGTGTGTGTGTGTGTGTGTGTGTGTGTGTGTGTGTGTGTGTGTGTGTGGTGGGGGGGATTTGCTTTCAATAACAACAAGTCCAGGGAAGTAAGTGGGTATGCATTTCTTTTACAGTGCAAATGAATGCCTTTTAAATGTAAAAACAGCTGTTTTTTTAAATCCAATTCCTATGTTCCATCATGAATTTAATTAACTTATACATAGAATGGGAGCATGATGTGAATTAACCTTTTTTTTCCCATTTTGAAGTGAAAAATCTGAAAGTCAGATTGCAGACTTTCGGAACATTATGTGATACAGGTATTTTTGATGAATCCAACATGGTTAAAATGTAGTTACAATGGGTCTGTAAAGGACCGCCAGTGGTCCTTGAGAGAGTTCCAGGTGGTCCTCAGCTAAGTTGGTTAACCAGATGTAACTCTTGAGAACGTAAAAATGAAACCAAATGGACCCGCAAGGGTCCATTTGGTTTCATTTTTACACTCTCAAGAGTTAAAATATTCATTATCTTAATTAGCCCAAGTCTACACAGCTAGAAGATTAATGGTCATTTTGATCTGTATGTTTTGTTTCCCAAATCCAGCCTGGTATTGTGGACAAAAGCAAAAGAAATCTTTAGTTTTGGGGTCTGTGGGGCTAAAATGTCCTTAAACGGTGGTCCGTGGCTGAATAAAGGTATCAAAAAGGTTGAAAACCCTTGGTATAGAACAGTCACAGCCACAGTAATGTGTCTCAGGTTGTAACAGGTTAAACTGAACTGAAATCGACCTCACTGAGATCCAGCACTTATCACAGGAGCAATTAATGACAGACAGAACACAAAGAATTTGTTGGGTTTTCTTTTGGCCGAGAACACAGGGGGCACGATAGCTATCTTCTGCACGAAAATGACATTTTGACACCGTGTCCTCCTATCTGTCTGCCTCCATCTGTGTTGGAACACTCTGAGCATTCCAATGAGATGAAAAAAGGGTATACAATGTTCCACTTCAATTAACAAGCAAAAAGACAACATTTGCTTTTTTTATTTAACCACTCCAAACACTGTTGTCACGTTCCATTTTCCTGCCATCTAAGCTGACCCCTCAGCCTGCCGCTAGAAAGCTTTTTTGCAAACCAACATCACAAGAACGGGATAAACACAGCGCATACATTTACAACTGTTTGTTTGTCCTTGACTAGACGAGGCCAAGATGCTATCTCCTCGCAAAGAAATGACATTTCAACTTCTCTCTCGGCTCCTCTGTGTTGCATATAGCTGTGAAATACAGCAACTATATTTTCAAAGTGTGTACCTGATTGTGTACAAGTGACAGATGCATGTTTTTATATTGTAACTTTGGCTTGTGTTTAATCCATGTTGGTTCTTTTTTACTTGGTTAGACTAGCGCTGAATGGAATCATTCTTTTATGGCAGCTGTGCCTTAAACCCAAAACAGAGTTCCTCTCCCTCTTCAAAATAAGATTCTCTTGGAATGATTAGTCAATGCTGGTTTTATTTTCAGTTTAGTTACAGGACGTGGATCATAGACATTTATGATACTAGTTGCTTCATTTACATTACCAGTACCTGGATGTAATGCAGAGAAATGACAAATGATTTCGCAGGGAGTAAATTCCTGTCCCAGCCAGCCGCTTCGACCTCTATCCATCGATTGAATAGACACTTATCAACAGAAATGTTACGATCCAATCGTGCCGGTATAGCAGATATTCAGATACCCGCCGGGCAAGTAGATATTTTGTATTCATTGCATCGGTGGATCACGGATACTACTAGTAGGGCGGGGCGAAGCATAGTTTTACTGAAGTTTTGTTTAGGGTTAGTTACCGCATAAAGCACCGTCTAACCCTAACCCTAGCCTAATCCTAAACCCTAAACATAACCCCAGTAAAACTAGGCTATGCCTACACCTAACCCCAACCCTAAACTTAACCTCAGTAAACTTATGCCTAAACCTAACCTAACCCTAACCATAACTTCAGTAAAACTTCCTTCGCCCCGCCCTACTAGTAGTATCCGTGATCCACCGATGCAATGAATACAAAATATCTACTTGCCCGGCGGGTATCTGAATATCTGCTATACCGGCACGATTGGATCGTAACATTTCTGTTGATAAGTGTCTATTCAATCGATGGATAGAGGTCGAAGCGGGTGTCCCAGCGGCTCCATGGAGCTCTCAGTAGGCCTACACAAAAGCACCTCCATGTGTCACTGGGAATCACTGGCACACCAGTGATTTGCATCCACGGTTTTACATAAGTTTGTTTATTACTTTTTAAAACATTGGTTTTTAACCTTTTTAACCAGGGCCCACTATTTATACAGCATTGTAGCCACGGACCAACGTTGATGTTAAGTTGACTCTCTGACGCAAAACCAAGGACTTTCAAGATTTTGTCTACAATTTAGGAGATATACCTGGCAAAACATTGGTCAACATATTCTATATTTATTAAATTGTGTAGATTCATGAAAATTACGTAATTCAGATGTGTACATATTATTTAACTCTTGAGAGCGTAAAATTAAACCAAATCCATTTGTTTTCATTTTACGCTCTCAAGACGTACAGATCCATAAGGGTCCATTTGGTGACCAGCTGTTCATTATTTTGCTGGGGACCACCTGGAACCCTCTCAAAGACTACTGGTGGTCCCCGGACCAGTGTCTTAAAAGGTAAGAATCTAACAAACTAAGTTAACAGCAGTTTTTCTCTTCTATTATTTATCTACTGTACTTTTGGAGGATAATTGGAGGTAATGATCATTGTGCAAAAAATCTGTTAATAAAGCTAATAAAGCATTCAAAAATCAATCAATCGCCAGGCTATCTTCTGTATAGTACTTCTGCATTCCTACTTTATAATAATAATAATAGCTTGGACTTATATAGTGCTTTTCTAAATACCCAAAGCACTTAACAGTATGCCTGCCTTTTTGACTTATTGCAGTAGCTGCACACGCACACGCACACACGCGCACACACGCACACGCGCGCACACACACACACACACACACACACACACACACACACACACACACACACACACACACACACACACACACACACACACACACACACACACACACACACACAAATATAATATATACAAATTCATGTGTATTAGAAATTATTAGGACTTAAGGCTGTTATTTTATGTTAATTATGGTGTATCGCGTTGACCTTTGAGTGGGGGCAATGTACTGTCGTAGCGCATTAAAGCACACACATGCACTTCACAAACACCCACACACCCACACACACACACTGAACGTGCACACACACACACACACACACACACACACACACACACACACACACACACACACACACACACACACACACACACACACACACACACACACACACACACACACACACACACACACACACACACACACACACATGCAGTATTATGCTAAGTGATGGCCTATGTGCACAGTCAGTCGCACGCTCACCCACAGAAAGGGCAATGAAATATTTTACTTAAGTTAAAGTATCAATACAGGATTATAGAAATACAAAGAGAATTCAAATTTACTGTAAATATCGGCCTCAGAATGTACTTAATGCATTGTGAGCTTGTAGTTTGTGTATTTTTCAAACTGTAGGTCTTGTAATACACAATTCCACAATGTAACGTTGTGGACTGAAGGTAGGACATTTGCCTCCAACATGCAGTGGAGGTGCTGAAAAATGGAAGTAGTCTACACAAAACACCTCCAAATTGCACTTAGGTACAGGATGACTAAAGTGTACATATAATACAGTCCAACCACTGCATAGAGCATTATGCTAAATGCATGTGTGCACACACACACGCAGGCAGGCACACACTCACACCCCACACCCACCCACCCACCCACCCACCCACCCACACACACACACACACACACACACACACACACACACACACACACACACACACACACACACACACACACGCCATACTCTGTGCGTTGGCCAGCCTTCACAAAAGAAAGCAGTGTGTGACTTTGATGTGGTTTGTCTGTTACTGCATGGCTCATATCAGGTTTTCTTGGCTAAAAGTCGCAAACTTGTACTTTTCTCTCTTATGTGGTTTCCATATTTCATCCGTGTCTATCCGATCCACAGTGTGCTTTGGAACGGTGTGTGTTGTCTAAATCGCTGACCAGAGCCATAATCCCTGAGTTATGCCAGTATAATAAGTCTCAACTTTCCAAGTAAGGTTTAACACGCACACAGAAACTCTTACATTTTAATCTCTACTAATCATTGATGTATTATTCGCAATAAACAACTTCATGCAGCATCCTAATCTTGCACCTCAAGGTTAATGAATAGTTTAGGTTAATAGGTTAATAAACATGCACACTCTCACACACAGATACACACACACTTGATGGCTGAGCCCATCTTCTCTGACTTGTAAATCAAAGGTTTGAGCCCCCATCACATTCAGCAAACATCACTTTTTGAAGAGGCCTTAAATCAACCAAACGCTGAAACCAAACCCGCTTCCAGGGGCCTTTTGGAAAAAAAAAAACACTTCTTAAACTCAGAGACCTGCATGGCCCATAAGTCGTCACACATGTCATGTCATGATGTCACCCTGGAGAAATGCATGGTTCCACTCCACTGTGTGTGTGTGTGTGTGTAGTGTGTGTGTGTGTGTGTGTGTGTGTGTGTGTGTGTGTGTGTGTGTGTGTGTGTGTGTGTGTGTGTGTGTGTGTGTGTGTGTGTGTGTGTAGTGTGGCCATCAGGTGCTCTGAATTTCCTTCCCCGTAAATATACACGCATGCGCGGAGACACGCTCAAGTGCCATGACTCAGCCATAACTATATAAGGATAGTGTCTTACTAGTATATCTGCTACTAAAATACCTGCAACCCGGCAAGCGTTACTCTTGTTCAGCGTCTCGCAAAGTAATGTGAAGCCAGGTGTCGAACCCTTGCAGGAATGAAACCCGGGGACACCTCCTTGACACACCGCTCCACCTCCCCCTGATCCGCTGCCGTCCCAACCCCCCTGACCATTATATATGTATCTAAACCCCCTTCCTCTTTAAACCTCAAGGAAAAGCAGGCAGGCCAGCCACTTTGAAGGGCTAAACAGCGTGCGGTGAGAAGACTGTCACAGTGTAATCTGTGTGTGTGTGCAGGATTTATGGAGTTTACTTAAGTGCACGCTACTGTAGCACTTTGGCACACTACATGCTTTGTGCTTAATGGAGTGTGTAAGCCAAGCAGCGTCGGCAGCACCGCGGCTTCCTGTAGCACTGGGGAGGGGGACGCACCGCACCGCACCGCGGACACGCCAGGGTTGAATCTGCTACCAATCACCTTGTCCGACAGCGGCCGCAGCCGCATTGGCCCGAGAGCGTCTATAACAGGGTTTTTCACTCTTTTTCATACCAGGGCCCACTATTTATTCAGAATTTGGGCCACGGATCACTATTTGATGACATTTTAGCCTCACAGACGTCCAGAATACCAGCCTGGAATAGTAACCTGGATTAATCTTCTACATTCTGTAGTTGTGTAGACTACTGTAATTCAGATGATGAATATTTTAACTCTTGAGAGTGTAAACATTGCGGGTCCATTTGGTTTCATTTTTACGCTCTCAAGAGTTACATCTGGTTAAGCAACTTTCCATCATTTAGCCTGTTGAAAACCCCTGGTCTATAATTACAGACAGTCAGTCAGTCAGTGCTGCTGGTGCTGTATGATTTTTTTCCCCCTCCACAAGAACTGAGATTTGTAATGATCTGTAGTTGCTGAAAATGACTGCATACCATAGCACCTGGAGACACATATACAGTACTGTGAAGTTAAACAGACAACATCAAGGCATGTCAGTCTGACATGTACCTCTCTTAGAGTGTCTCTTTTCTTGAACCGCCAACTCGTGCCTCACATTTCTTGCTCAATTTTAGAAAAGAGAACTGAAGTCAGAATCTTGATCTCCATCTTTGATCAGACTGTGTCACTGCCTATAATGTAATACACTGTTGCAGGAAGTATCGGTACTCTGCTACGAGTGAAATTGACTTGTAATCCAAACGTACTGACTTGTAATCCAAGTAATGCCAAGTATTGGCATCAAATTAAACTAAAATGTACGAAAGGTAAACATGTGTCTTGTGCAGAATGTCCCGTTTCACAAGTTATCATAATTATCTAAAATGATAAAATGAATCTATTTTCAATGGACAATATTTAAATAATGCAAAGTGGTAAATATGCTGTGTAGTAATATACATAATATACATTAGTGATAGTGAAGTCAAGTTAAAATGTGGATCCGAGGTGTACACAGGCGGGGACACACTTAGCTGTCTGTGGGGCGGCTGTGGCTCAGGAGGTAGAGCAAATCATCCAATGACCTGATGGTCAACGGTTTGAATCCCGGCTACTCCTGTCTACATGTCGAAGTGTCCTTGGGCAAGACACTGAACTCCAAATTGCTCCCGATTGCTTGCATGGCTTCCACCCGCAAGTAGTGTAGGAATGTGTGTGTGAATGAGTGAATGTAATGCACTGTGTAAAGCGTCTTGGATAAAGGCACTATATAAATGCACTGTTTACCATTTATCTATAGGAGTGCTTGCGTCACTCTAAAAGACAGACACACAGTGAAGCTTTGGTCATAACTAGGCATAACATCTAATATATCTTTGTAATAAAACACAACCTTACAGTACATGCGTCTGAAACACTCAAAAAGCATTTTTTTTCCTCCCCGAGACTCGAATCCTTCTAAAAAACACTTTATTCTGTGGCCAGAGTTAACAAAAACAAACTGGCATCTCTGTGCGACACCTTCGCACGTGTCAATGACCTATTCCACGGTGTTACACACCTGTTTAAACGCGTTATTTGGCAGCCAGGGGGCTGTTAGTACTACCAATAAAAACATCAAAGACGTCATCATCTGAAGTCATCAAAATGATTTGACTCGGCCGTCTGAGGTGTGAGACAGACTCACAGCGCAGCGCTCTGTGCCGGGTTGTGAGCTTGTAGATGAGCTATCGGTATTTTCATTACTTCTTAATCCATTTTAGGCGGGAACTCCTTTACGTGTTTTAAGCATTCGCTAGCGTTAGCTTTAGCTATTGACAGCATTAGCATAGCTTTAACTATTGAAAAATATCAGTTCTAGGTCTGTTATTTTTTTCAAAAAAATATGAAAATGTGTTGCAAATATTCTTACACAGCAAATGTTCTTAGCTCAAATGTTTTGTTTTTTGGGGGTCCCTGGGACTACATGTTTTCAGATGGGGGTTTGCTTGCCATATACAGAGGATTTTGGGGGTTCTTTGGCGTGGAATATTGTTGTATTGTATTGTATTCAACAAAAAAAAAACTTAAGGGAACCTATAAAACAATGTGTCTGTGGCCCACAAACGTGTCCTGTCCCACTGTTTTAGGGGAAACATTGCTCTAAAGCCGGGGGCCACCTGTGGTCCTCGAGAGGGTTCCAGGTGGTCCCCAGGCTAAGTGATGGAAAGTTGGTTAACCAGATGTAACTTTTGAGAGTTAGAATATTCAACACCCAAATTAGCACCACTTAATTAAGAGGTCTGCACCTGTTTTGTTGGCGAAATACTGGAATTGTGGACAATACAAAAATAATTCTTTAGTTTTCATGGGTCTCTGGGGTGAAAATGTCATCAAATGCTGGTCTATGGCTCAAATGCTGCATAATGGTGGTCCCTGGTATCAAAATGGTTAAAAACCACTGCTCTAAAGAGAGCCCCTGAATCCATAACATTAACTTGACCCCGGCCATCTGAGGTCTGCGACACAGAGAGAGTTAGAGAGAGACCCTGGTGATCCCAGTAACCAAGTGCACACGTCACCAGCGTATCCTTAACACCCGGCAGTATGTAGGGCAAGTTATATAGCATGAGGCATAGCACAGCTAATAAGTAACTGGCTGTCTGCCCAGAACATTGGGCACGGACTCGCTAACTGGGTCATTGGCCTGTGGAAAACACAGACAAACAGTATAGTGTGATGTGTTGCTGAATAGGATGAGAGAGAGAGAGGGAGAGAATGAGAGAGAGAGAGGGAGAGAATGAGAGTACGAGAGAGAGACAATTTGAGAGAGAGAGAGAGAGAGAGAGAGAGAGAGAGAGAGAGAGAGAGGAGAGAGAGAGAGAGAGAGAGAGAGAGAGAGAGAGAGAGAGAGAGAGAGAGAGAGAGAGAGTACGAGAGTACGAGAGAGAGAGACAATTTGAGAGAGAGAGGAGACTAAATGAGAGAGAAGGGAGGAGAGGGAGAGAGAGAGAGAGAGAGAGAAAAAGAGGAAGGGAGAGAGAGAAAGAATGAGGGGAGTAGAGCGAGATAGATTTAGAGAAGAAAGAAAGAGAGAGAGAGGGAGACAGAATGATGGAGGGAGGGAGAAATAAGAGAAAGAGACAGCGGGAGAAGGGGAGAGAATGAGAGAGAGAGAGGTCAAGAGACGGACATTTTAATGCAACAAGAGAGAGAGAGAGAAGAGAGAGAGAGAGAGAGAGAGAGAGAGAGAGAGAGAGAGAGAGAGAAGAGAGGAGAGAGAGAGAGAGAGAGAGAAAGAGAGAGAGAGAGAGAGAGAGAGAGAGAGAGAGAGAGAGGAGAGAGAAATGGAATGGATGTGTGCGTTGTTTGTGTGCATTATGGTGTTTGTGTGATAAACTCCATAACCCTGTGAGATTAAATAATGCTCCGCCGCCTAGTGGCCAGAGCCTGAACTACACACATACATATGTGCATGTACTGTATGTGGTGGAAAGTAATTAATTACAATTTGGTGGCATTTGTACTGTACTTGAGTATATGTGTCCGTACTTTTAATTCTATTCCACCACATCTGAGAGGTCATTGGCCAATATTGAGCATTTGTAATTATCTGACAACTTTGGTTAGTAATTACTTACTATTTGTATAGATCTGCCCTTTGAAAATAGCAGATCAAAAAGCTCACAGTGTGACAGAGCTTGTATTACTATATATTTCTACATAACAAGTACTTTCTACTTTTGGTGCTAATTAATAGATTAAGGAAACTAATCCATGCCGTGTGTGTGTGTGTGTGTGTGTGTGTGTGTGTGTGTGTGTGTGTGTGGGGTGTGTGTGGGGGTGTGTGTGGGGGTGTGTGTGTGTGTGCGTGTGCGACTGTGCGTGTGTGTGCAAGCGTTTGTGTGTCTGTGTGCATGAGGGGTTGTTCAACCTCCCAAATTGATATGAATTTGGCCGCGGACCCCCCATCCCACTCTGAAAACGTGGCAGAGACCCCTAGACTAGATGATGTATTAAAAAAAAAAAACATACGCCATGCAGTACATCATACAAGAAAAAGAAATCCAAGCATTTTTAAATGAACATTCTAATTACAGTATATTATCATATATGAATACAATTAGAATGTTCTTATTTTAGAAAATAAGAACATTCTCATTCTGTATTACCGTACGCAATTGCATTACAGTTTATGTTATTATTGTTCAAAGGATCGTGATGCTATTTTAACTACGTCTGCTTGCAGGGGGGCCCAGCGTGGTACCCCCACCCCCCCCTCCACGGACCCCACCTCGAGAAGCGCCCCATACCCCGCCGCCGTATAGCGCCTCATTGTAGCAGCTCCTCTCCTCTCTATACTGAAGGAAACGGCGTCTTGGGAGATTAGAGTGTGACAGCGTCAGCTTAAACAGTGTGTGGTAATTAGGAACAGTGGCGCTATCAGGTGACCGCAGTGTCACAAAGAGGAGAACAGGCAACCAGACTAATGGCCGTGACGAAGCACTTAGCCATGCTAACTGCTGCGCCGCAGTGCGTGCGTGCGCGTGTGTGTGTGTGTGTGTGTGTGTGTGTGTGTGTGTGTGTGTGGTGTGTGTGTGTGTGTGTGTGTGTGTGTGTGTGTGTGTGTGTGTGTGTGTGTGTGTGTGTGTGTGTGTGCGTGCACGTGTGAGTGCACCAATGGATGAGTATGTGATTTTGTGTGCATATGTTTCTGCTGTAGTCTAATTTTAATCTGGCATTTAATAAACCTATTGTGTATCAATGACGTTAAGACATTGGGCCCAATTCTCGGTCACTGTGGTGTAGCCAGGTACTATGGTGTAAGTCTTTTCATTGGCTGCATGGCAGCCAATCAGGTCTGGGGCCTTGTAGTAGGCCGAAAGCCTATACCACCAGACCTGGGTCTGGGCCTACCAAATAAGTATCCATAATAATCAAAACCAGCCATCAAGAGCTTCAACTCATGAAGAACAAAGCAGGGGAGTCAGGTGATTTCTGGACCTTTAGAATTGCATGTTTTAATTATTCTGGTGTAATTATTTGGTAAGCCCAGGCCCAGAGCTGGTGGTATAGGCTTCCGGCCTACCACGAGGCCCCAGTCGTGATTTGCTGCCATGCAGCCAATGAAAAGACTTACACCGTACCTGGCAACCAAATCACTGAATGCTCCTTTAATGTTAGGTTTTGCTATGCACTCTGGTGCAGCATTATGTCGGTAAGATGCCAATATTTATGCATGTATGCCAGGTCCATGTGTGTGTGTGTCTGTGTGCGTGCGCACGTGTGTGCCTGCGTGCAAACATGTGCGTTTCCCAGGGTATTCCGTTGACTGTGGCCCTGCCTTAGACAGAGGATACACACGACTTCAATTTAAAAGGCGACCCGCGAGGCATATTATCACAGATACATAGTTGTCCTGCATGTATCACAATCACATGCAGGCTATCAGCATATCAGGCCCACAGACACACAGGCGCACACGTGTGTGTGTGTGTGGTGTGTGTGTGTGTGTGTGTGTGTGTGTGTGTGTGTGTGTGTGTGTGTGTGTGTGTGTGTGTGTGTGTGTGTGTGTGTGTGTGGAGGGGGGACACAGGCACACACAGCATGCACAATAACACAGAATCTGTGACACTGCCAGGGGCGGATCTAGGCATGGGCATGGGGGGGCCCATGCCTAAATCTGCCCCACCAAACATGATGCCATGCAAAACAACCCAAGATAATTCAAATGAAAGTGCTTATATTTAAAATGATTTGAAACACTACTACTGCTACTAACTACAGCTGTGTCACCACTAAAGCAACAGCATTTCATCATTGAAAACAGAAAACCTTTAGCTTTATGCATGCTGCGTGTCTGTTGCAACTTCAACAACAACTGATGTTATTATTGATGCTTTACTTGCCTAATAAAAGTCCTGTAACTGAAAATGGTATGGGTGTGGCTTCATCGCCCGTGGCGATGAAGCCGCCCCCATACCATTTTCTCCTGCCCCCCCCCCCCCCCCCCCCCCCCCCCCCCCATTGGGAAATGTTACATCCGTCCCTGGATACCGCCTACAAGCACGCACGCACACACACCACGCAAACAGATCATATTGACTATCTCTATCAGGCAGGGAAACCTCACAAGTCCACTGCTGTTGTTTTTCAAGATTCACATTCAAACAAGCCGCACATCTGCGAGCTCGAGACGCATCGCTTCTTCACGCTTTGCTTTTTCGCGTGCCTATCATCTACCTTTGCTGCTTGTGTGTGACGCTGTGTGATCTGTATGCTACCGTTTCAAGATATTCCACTGATAAGTTCTTAGCTTGCGTATACGATTCATGATGACTATTTTTGTTGTACAGGATGTCTTACCGTGATTTTGTTCCTGCCATGTTTACAGTATACAGTACCTCTAGATTAAGAGTGTCGGCTAAACGACTAAATCGTAAATCGCAAGTAAGGTGGAATAAAAAAAAAAAGCTGTGGAGATGAGAGGTTGTTCTGCCCGACGACAGCGATTACGGAACATCTAATTGGGCAGAGAAAGAGGATGCTCGTCTGGCAGACTGCTCATCACCTGACCGCTCAGCACACATTATGTGCAGCGTCTTTAACAACACGGCTGCAGCACGCTTGAAGGGAAGGAAGAGCAGAGCGCTGCGCAGCCTCTGAATCAGGACGCGTGAAGGTTCCCTTTCTTTCTTTCTTTTTTTTCTTTTCTTTTTCCTCAGACCCAAATTGAGCAAATTGAATTCGATATTGAATTTGGACGTGCCCGGCTGATTAAAATGTATCCATTGTAGGAGGGGGGGGGGGGGCATGCTACAGCCCCGCTAATGCGATCATTCTTCAGACCCCCACATACTCTAAAATAAATATAATGCCACGGGGAATGTATAATATAACGCAGCGTGTTGTGACTTTTTTTGGTCACGTGTTGGATATAACTTGATGACACTGTGGTGTAATGATATACTCAATAACGGCTGTGTTTTTTATGCAACACAAATGAAGATTTCATGGGAAGAGGAATAAATAAATACATAAATAAATAATGAAATAAAAACGTTATTGGCCAACCCCAATGGCATCAAAGCGAGTCTGATTAAAACCCATTCTTCATGGCAATGAAACAAATCTGGTGTGTGCGTGCGTGTGTGTGTGTGTGTGTGTGTGTGTGTGTGTGTGTGTGTGTGTGTGTGTGTGTGTGTGTGTGTGTGTGTGTGTGTGTGTGTGTGTGTGTGTGTGTAACTGCACTTCAATAGGGCACCCGTCCTGATTAAACTCCACACCACACAAATGACCTCCAGGGTGATAAGCAGGCAGGCAGCAGCACACGCCCGCCGCCCCTCTCCCCACACCCCCCCAGACTGAATGGAGGTCCAATAAAGCTACAGAAAGTACTTTCTTGAAGTGGCATATATTAAATAGCCTCATGTCCACAGCCACGCCCCCTGCTTCCATTCTGCTATAGAGAGACTCGCTCCCAAACAGTGCTTTTGTTCACAATTCACAAATGACCATTAGTCTTCTACATCCTCTAATTGTGTACACTCCTTAATTAAGTGGGTTAATTCAGATCTTTTTGCACTTTATTCAAAATTATCCTCCTCAAAAAAGCCCTTCAATCGTCACTTTACTGTCATCTCGGATCCCAACCCACAAGGCGAGAACCACTCTCTACTATAGAAATGTATATATAAGCTTGCCCATGAAATAATCTTTTTTTTTTTTAAGAGAGAAGGGGAGAGAATTTCTTTTCCCTAAATAAAAAGTCACAAGGGAACGTGTGAATGGAGCCGGTTGTCTCTAAAGAGGAAACGGGACACTCAGCAGACTGGTTTGCATTTAGTGGCCATTCAATGGAAATCACAACTCCTTTAACAAAGAGCCTTATGAGATTGTGGAGAGAGAGAGATAGACAGAGAGAGAGAGAGAGAGAGAGAGAGAGAGAGAGAGAGAGAGAGAGGAGAGAGAGAGAGAGAGAGAGAGAGAGAGAGGAGAGAGAGAGAGAGAGAGAGAGAGCGCGAGAGAAAACCCTCTACATTAGGAGTCCCACCAGGTCCTGGATCCACATCAAGGCTCATGGCTGATTAAAACGTTCATTATGTGTAGGCACGACACCAGAAATAGACAACCCACTGCAACAGTTTAAGCCGCTCTTATAGTTCCATGTTAACCATTTGCAAACGTTAGCTGCTGAAAAATAGCCAATCTACAAGCTTGTATCACGGCACCAAGTGCCGCAATATGAGCTTGTATATCTGCTATTTTGAGAAAAAATGTGGCAGGCAGTGACCATTTTTTACTCAAGTCTTTTCAGACGGGGGTCGGCCGCACCGTGAAGCGTTGTGGGGCTTGTAGATTTGTAGATTTTCACTTAGTTTGGGACCCAGCGGGGGGGGGGGGGGGGGGGGGTACAGGACATCAAATTTTGTCTTTTGGGTCACGGTCTAAAACGTTTGGGAACCACTGGTTAAAGAGACACATGTCTAAATACGGGAGCATATGGGAAAAAACTAAACAAAAAAAAGCGTCTAAACGCAGAGCATGTCATTTGACAGACTCAAGGCTGTGTTCTCCCATATGACAGCCAAGCACAAGGCCGAACGCAGCGAAGCCGAGACGGAAATAGGACAACAAGTACACTAAAAACGAGGACCCCCTTGCTTTAATGTTATTGTTGTGTTTTTTCCCTCACGCGGAACCCAAGTCGAGTGTATAGCCTACATTCAGCCCCCTGGGGGGCGTCTCAAAACGTATTCTTCGTGTAGTACATAGACAAAACCACCACCACCCCCCCTACCCCTCCCAAAAAATCTGGCTCACCACAACTCGCTTGGGCTCCCACCCAACGGGCATTACTGTAAATAATATGTCATGTTACCGAAGCTGGGTATTTCCACGGAGACAGAAGACGCTCTGTGTGGGTCGGCTGCGTTATGCTGCGACGCAGATTGTTTTCGCTCGAACGTCAGGCGAGCGAGTGCCAAGTGAAAATGCACAGAGAAGAGATACAAAAGAACATCTACAAAGGTTGACAGTTCTCGACAGTATGCGCGAAGCTATATGCCAGGGGGCATGACTTATACCTCCACCTGGCTGTCTGTCTGTCGGTGTGTCTGTTTGTCTTGGGCATGTGGTGACAATGTTTTGGGGTTGTGTACAGTAACGTATAAAAGGTTATGGAGCAATGAAGGGGAAGTGATAGCATAAAGGACTGCCATGACATCATTAAGGTGCGGACCCACGGGGTGACAAGCTGTATGGAGACACATGTTTGGCCGGTGAACAACATGTTGAAAATTAGTCCAGCGTGTTGCACCTCCCTCACTAAGCCTGAGCACCAAGTCCCCCTCACCACAACAAGAGAACATTAGGCGATGCAAAGGCATATTTACCAAATAGAACATAAACTACTCAATACAAACAATGTTGTGGTGTGACCACAAGATTCACTGAAAAATCACCCTAACCATAAACACACACGCAAGCCCTGGATGAGTCTTAACCGGCAATTTGTGTCAAGCTAACTGAAATAGGGCGTAAGCGTTCCCCTGTGATTCAATTAGAGAACAATAATAATCAGATCTGTCTGAAACCGAGTGGTGCTGTAAGTGTGTGCAAGAATGTGCGCTGCAGCGGTGTGTTATTCTGCTCAACGTGACAACTTAGGTTGGTATTTCCGTACTGAAACGGACATACATACGGACGGACATAGCTGTTACTTGGGAGTGCATGGCACCGCTCAAAAAATTAATCAACCACATAAACCCCATATGGTTGAGCTACACTATAGTGTCTTTTCAGTTTTCCGTTAGCGCGGGGAAGATTCGTTAACGGAACAGCTGGTTCAGCTCTCTCGAGCCGAGAGAATCCACCCAAACGAAAGGCGAAGGGATAAGACAATACCGCGACCTAACCTGAGGATTCTCAGACCGCTCGGCGCAGATTGCACCTATAGCGATGATGCAGTGCCAAACCAAACGGCGCGGAGCCACGGAAAAACGTATGCGGGAAAAATGACTACATACATTCTACACTTCAAGAATACGTGAAGAATTACCACACTCTCTCTCTCTCTCGCTGAGCTCCACGGCTTGAAATGTTTTCAGTATGGGAGCCACACTGAGTTGATTCATTATTACCCTGGGATCCAGGCCCACTAAAACAAATCCACTCGCGTTCAGGGACCCACCAGAAATAAGCCCTGTGTTTAAATGAGAGCCCACCACATGCACGCACGCACACGCACACACACACACACACACACACACACACACACACACACACACTCACCAAGTACAGCCGTGTGTGTATATTGCGCACAGTCCTAAATAAATGCTACTGCTGCTTAACACCTTACATAGTAAAACCAAATCCTCAATGTTATTTTACCCAAATGGACCCTTTAAAGTTACGAGTCAATTTGGTTATATGGACGACGTACTACTAAACTGGCCGCGATATCTAACGTAACCAATCCCCATTTCATCCTGACGTTGTAGATTCTACAAAACGTTCGCTCTAAAAAGAACGTATTGAAACATTTGTGCTGCGTTCTCACATTCTCCCCAAAAACAGCAGGCGTTCACGGCTCATAGCGCGCCACAGAGTGGCGCGCTATGAGCCGCGAACGCATGCTATTTTTCAATGAAAGTTGAAACACCACAAGTACAGTACAGAATGGTTTAATAGAAGCGAGCACGCTGGCTTAGAGGTGGCATCTAAGGTGCATAGCCACATAGTACAGGCTCTGGCCCTGACAGCGTGCCACAGGTTCAAGTCCCGACAGCGATATACATTGGTCCGTCACCATAAAAAGGATGGATGAATAGTGACAGCCCTCTCTGATAATAATTAAGCTATACGAGTGGCACCCCTGGTGGGAGATGAACTACCTTGTAAGACTCAAAGTGGATCAACACGCAGCCCCCCCACCCCCAGAGGTCACATCGCATCAACACGGTGCAGTGCATGGTGACCCTGACTCAACAGTGATTCATCCTCCCACTAGTGCTACACCCTGTGGTGCAAAGCGGTTCTAAAACGTGGGGCTCGTGCAAGCCCAAAAGGGGTCGCCTGGAGTTTTCTGTGGGGTTAGAAAGGCTTTTGAGCTGCTATGTTAACAGGCAAATATACAGTGCCATCTGCTAGCAAATCCCATTTACTGTACATATATGGGAATTGCAGAATGTGACATCACATTCAGGAGGAAAATGAGAGCACTTGTTTGAGGCAGAAAAGTAACCTCCTGACTGCAGAAAATGTACTGAATGTGAAAATTTCAGATTGCAACTGATCTCAGAAAAAATACAAACAATAAGAACCTATACATATAATTTTGTTTTAATGTCACAATCCCTTTAAGCTTTTGTCAATAGCCTCTACTGTATAGAGGTTTGACTTTCCGGCACATCTTTATGGCAGGGATTTAGGCATAGTAACAACAGAAGAGGGTGATAAGAGGAGAGGAGAGGAGAGGAGAGGAGAGGAGAGGAGAGGAGAGGAGAGGAGAGGAGAGGAGAGGAGAGGAGAGGAGAGGAGAGGAGAGGAGAGGAGAGGAGAGGAGAGGAGAGGAGAGGAGAGGAGAGGGGGGCTGCGTTGAAGATTAGACACTAGAATAATGCCAAGCTGGGTTCCACGCAGGGGTCACCTCCATATTATCTGGGTCTCGCCACCAGATTATACCCTAAACAGGCCCACGACGCGCGCCATATGGGGGCCGCTAATTGAGCCCCTTTCAAAACAAAAACAGATAAAACCGCGGCACGCCATGCGTCAGTGTGTGTGTGTACACACTTGTGTGGGTGCGTGTGTCATTGCCGCTCACTGTTCGATGGAGGATGCTGGTTAACCTCTTGCAGTGTTCTCCCTAGTCAAACGCTGACAGTGGTGTGGTGGAGGAGTGTTCACACATGCACGAAGCTTGTGAAGAGCATGCAGATACATCAGACACGGGCATGTGCATTTTTGTGATTTTTTTGTTTGCGGTTATTTGCCTTTTTTCTGGCCTATTGGTGGCCACATGAAAACTGTGTGTTGGCTCGACAATCATACATATGCGGGAAACAATGTTTTGCTTTTTTCCCACCCAGTGTCAATTATCGAATGCAATCTTTAGCTGTACACTTCCTCCGCCATACTGTACTGTGGAGAGGAATGGACCGGCCTCATGCTTCCTTATACATGAGGAGTCCAAAGCTGCTTCTTTTCAACTTCCCTGGCTGGATGTAAGCGCGTGGAAGGAACACATTATTCCGACCAGTTCCTTTACCATCCTCCATCAGGTGCCAGGGGGAGGCAGTATATTACCCACAAATACACCATGGACGGTGGTGGAAAAAAGTACTTACATTATGTTTTACTTAGTGAGTAAAAAGTGTCAATGCCGCATACATTACCGTATACATTAGTCTGTTACAATATGTGAATACAAAATATAAAAACATAGTGACAAGGGTAAAAGTGTTTGTGTAGTGCCTGGGATTACGAACTTGGGCTTCCCACATGAAAGTAAACATAAGCATCTTAACCACTAGACCAAAGGGACATCCCTTTGCTCGAGATACTAGTCTATTGTGGCTCATGGCAGAGCCACTGCTACAATTGCTGTGCAGGAACGCCCCATTTAAAGTCTTAAAATGTATACAGATATTTAAAAAATAGCAGCCACGCGAGAAAGTAAGGCTCAATTCATGCTTGGCGATGCCACTCGCTCTGTGACAAGAATGCGATGATGTCTGCGTCGTTATAGCCTGATGATCGGTAAGCGAAACTAATCCGATCTCACACTACGCCGCGGAATTAGGCTTGAAAAAACGTCTCCGCCGCACCCAAAGCTGACGTGTTTCTTTTTTTCTTTTCCCCTATACCTCATTTGAAAGAGGGGAGCTGTTAATAAGTTTGATATCTGATTGAGCTCAGGCTTGGTCAGGAAGCTAAGTGGCACGGGCCCTTCAGCATGATGGATGACTCTCTGTTTGAAGGCCAGACACACACACACACACACACACACACACACACACACACACACACACACACACACACACACACACACACACACACACACACACACACACAACACACACACACACACACACACACACACACACACACACACACACACACACACACACACACGGATGGAGCGAGGCTATAGCGTGACAGTGCACTCTGGAGAATACATACGTTCAAAGACAAGGTCTTGGGAAAGGCTGGACTCTGATCCGCACAAACAAGAGACTGACACACAAAACGCTTACTGGACCGAAACGCTGCTCTCTCTCTCCAGAACGGCTAATGCAAATCGCCTCCAGCACACACAAACATGTCCATCAGGCTTTCCTAAGCTCATTTGTGTGTGTGTATGTGTGTGTGTGTATTCGGAACTATATACTGTATAAGCTATGACTGAGGTATGGTATTTGGGGAGAAAAAAAAGTTCCGTGGCTTTTTTTATGTGCACTTTTAAACATATGTTTCTTACGGTACGCCAACACGAAGCCTTCCCATACCAGGGCACAACATGCATTTTTAAAGGTTTGCGGTGAGGTCGCGTCACGTGACCACAAAATGTACGATGCAACCACTTGAATGCTGTCATAACTACAGGCTGGCATGGTACGGGTTGCATTCGGTCGTTTACGCTGCTATGGTTAGGACTAATTTAGACTTTAGACTGTCGCACTACAGTACAGTGTCACTCATGCGAAGAATAATGAATGTTAGCCTATATTTGTCGAGCAACAAAGTGTCTCGAGGATGACAAATATCCATCCTTAAAGACGCAGTGCCATGATTTTGTTCCCACCCAAAAACATGATCATCAGGTACTATTGTTATGGGAAGAACCAAAAATGTGCTGGTTTTGTTAAAATCACATTTTTTATGTGGCAAGCCGCAGTTGATTAAGTAAGTATGCCTGGTGATGGTTGAAGATCCACCTAAACTGAAGCCACTAGCCTGGCTAACGCCAGAACGAATCAGCTAATCCAGAAAATTGGGGTGGCCAATCAGGACACAGTATTCAAATATGTCCACATACTGTGTCCTGATTGGCCACCCCAATATTTAGCCAGGCTATAAAGCCACACCCACAGCTGCAGTTTTATGGTAAAGGAGGAGGAGTTAGGGGAGAGGCTGATAATGTGATGTCATTATATTTTGTTTCATTGGCACGCTTGACTGGAAAGGTGTCAGCCCCCAGGAAGAAACTAATAAATATAAAAGGGAAGACATCATTGCACATAAAAACACAACAGGGGGTCTAATTAACTAGTGTCATCTCTTAGATGTGTACAATATTGAAAAAAAATACAAAAATCACAGCACTCCCTCTTTAAAGAAGTCAAATACTCTCTCTCACGAGAGAATGTAAACAGTTCTCCTTAGACAAAAGGCCAAACAAACACCAACCAGGGTGGCGTACTGGTGGCAACAGGACTGGTTTGTGCATCACCAACGTCTCCGGGTTCAAACCCACATGCGGTAGACCTGCTGCAGCATCACGTTATATAACCTATTCCATCCCCCTGCTAGCCTGCCTGGGCTTTCCTGTCTCTCCTCACTATCCTGTCAAAAAACGCAAAAAACAAACACCAGAACACGCAGTTTCTCCGAGGAAGCACGCCAAAATGGCAGAACTTGAGAAAGCTATTTAGCCAATTATTCCTGGGGGTGGGGGAGGAGGTGGTGGGGAGTTAAGTCGAAAAACGTCCGAATACAAACCGCACTTGGCTCTCGCGGGAGAGCTGATGAAGACAGAGAGAGGGAGAAGGAGACAGAGTGCGAGTGAATTGGAATGGATTCTGGAACCCCCGCACTATCTCATGGAAGCCATCCATCCTTGGAAAGCCCTCTCGCCGCCATTAATCTCGCCCCGGCCAGCGGAGAGAGTGACATATCAAAAAGGGAGACCACGTCGATTCCAGAACTAGCAGCGCTGTGATATTTTCCACACGCCGACAAACAACCGACGACCTCTAGCCCCTCTGCCATCTTTAGAGTCAAGTCTCCCGTGGCCGTAAATCTTTCCTATGGAAGCCAGATGTATAGGCATGCATTCTCATCGGGGCTGTTTTTTTGGCCGCGTTGTGTTGCAGAGAGGGGCCGAGTCGCAACGCCACAAATCAAAGGGAACCGTTGTCTCCGCAGCTACGCGAAATAAGAAAAAAAAAACGATGGAAGAAAAGAAAGTGTCGAAGTCGTGCACAGATGCAGGGAGAGACAGAGTCCAGAAGAGAAGAGATAGATGGGTTTCGATACTTGGCTTTAGATGTGCTCTCTCTCTCTGTTTAGTGTTTTTATATCTGCGTTAACCGCTGACTCAGACACACGACTGCCAGCACATGCCAGAGAGTAAAAACGGACTAGTACTTGTAATTATTGTAGTGTTACTGTGACTGTACTTGACAGAACAGCTTATTTTTATTCCCATTATCTTTTATTATTATAGTTCTCAGGCCTTCACAGGACTGGAAAGAACAGTATGCGGTAAAAGTACGTCAGCGTCCATATTCAGAACTAAAATTACAGCATTAATGATAATACACAAACCTGTGAACTGAGCAGTGCAGACTGTGTGTGTGTCTGTGCGCTAAAACAGACTTATGGTTCTATAGCTGTCTGTACTCAAAACAAACATACATGGAGACGTATAGTGACACACATGGCTGTTCATTGGAGCGGTCTGGCACTGCTCAAAAAATAGTGTCATTACACTTTAATGCTATATGCTTGTCCGGTTCAGTTATTTTTACGCTCAGGAGTTAAAGAGAAAGCCCTCCGGGAATTGGGAAGGTCCCGAGGTTTGATCTCCTTTGCTCATCGCTCTAGGCTTCGTGTATTCCTGAGCAAGACGCCGGCTGAACCCCGTAATTGCTCCTGCGTGCGCTCGCACTTGGAGCAGCACACACACACACACACACAGAGCCGGGTCAGACGCGGAGAAGTAATATTCCCTCGCGGATCACAGGGGAAAAAAAAGGAAGAAATGCATTTTTTCCCCTTTAATTATTGTCAGTTCACTCGCACACAACGCGGCGAGCTGGAAAACACGCCGCTTTGCTTCAGGGTCACCATGCATGCATGTAAACAAGTCTGCGCATTAAGCAGCACAACGCCGAGAACGACGCGCATGGCGAACTCAGTGACTCCGCGGCATGCAGAGGATTCACAGAGGTGCGTTTTAGCTCACGTGCACGACGTACACATTCCTGAAATTCCCCCCATGGAAGCTACCTTCCTTCAAATCCTTTGAATTGCATAGACGCAGATGCGCTCAAGTCAAATGCTAACGATGTGGGCCGTCGGTCCCTGCCACAGCAATGATGGTGTTTACGTTACTGTCCGAAAACCTGGGACTAAACATTAACTAATTCTGTCCTGACTAGATTCTAGTTTCTGACACTAGATTCTAGTTACGGATGCTACATTCTAGTTTTTTGGTGCTACATTCTAGTTTTGATGTTAAATTGTAGTTTTCAACGCTAGCTTATACTAGAATCAAGTTTCTGATGCTTGATTCTAGTTCCAGGCGCTAGATTCTAGTTTTTGGCACTAGATTGTAGTTTCTGATGCTAGATTCTAGTTCTAGACACTAGATTCTAGTTTCTGACGCTAGATTGTAGTTTTTTTGACACTAGATTCTAGTTCTTGGCACTAGATCCTAGTTTCTGACACTATATAATATTTTTGCTGAAAAAAAAAAGTGATGCTCAACATATTTCTGAGGACCCCCATCTGTCCTAAGGATCACCAAAACACGATGCAGTACATATTACTTGACTGAAAGAAGGCGCACGCGTTGTTGTTTCCCTAGAGGAGAAGCTCCGTGAAGCTCTCATCTGGGGCCCCCGTGAGGCAGCAGGACAGGCTGCTGGCCATAAAAAGTTGTGTTGCAATATTTTCTTTTGCGTCTATTTCACGGCCTCATCGGAATTATAGAGGGGATCATCCCTTGCCTAGATTATGTGTAGGCTGACTCTGCATTACTGGAATGTGTGTGATTGTTGCTTTGTCATTACTTTACATTGTCATACTATATATACATACTGACACACACGTGCACATGTGCATGTGTGTGTGTGTGTGTGTGTGTGTGTGTGTGTGTGTGCGTGCGATAAACTGTGCTGTAATTCTATTCATTGTGGTCGCTCGCCACAGAATGTCGAAATAACGGTTATAGGGTTCAGAATGGCTTGCCACAGAACGGGTGCATGTCTTCCACAGCTAAAGCTGTTCTTGGCTCTACCACTTGCCTATTTCCTTTTTTCCTAGCACCTGAAATATACATATGTCGATACGATCGTATCTGCAGCGCAGGCAGAGGAATGTTGTCATGGGCAGGCAAGAGTTTGCACTTCCTTCAGATAACTTGCTTATGAAAAAAAAAGTAGGTGAACAAGAGAAGCGCATTTTCACTCTCTCCGATTACACACGTTGAGTTTTGCCTTGCGTAAAGGAAGCGTCCAACTACTTGATCTAAAAAAAAAAAAAAAACTGGCACCCCCGGGATGCTGGCTCTACACGGTCGAATGCAGAGCAGGCAAATGTTTAATGTAAACTTCACGGGAGCGTCTCCAATCCTGTGAATGGAATGCAAATGTGCATTTACAGTCAGTTGAAACGCGTCAAACATCAGCATCCTTAAATTGTGGAAAACAAAAATGACACTCTAATAATCTAAATACTCTAAAGCAGGGATGATGTACAGCTTCAACACACGGGGCACCGGTTTAGGAAGACGTCCCAGGCAAACAGCAAAAAAGTCATTTTACTTCAAAAATCAGTGTCCCTTAATATCAATATCAACTGAGTTGAGATGCATTGTCGAATATACCAGAGGGACAGTTCTATTAGTATTCAAATATCATCCCACAGGCCAAAGATAATTAATTTTGACATAGGCCTACTGTATATGCTCTAAAGTAACAATGGGATCAAATTAGATAACTTTGGTAGAACACTGCACTACAGCTAAAGCGAAAATCACAATTCAACACAAGGTAGTGTCAACACGCCAAAAATAGCTGCACTACAAACTCACACATCACACTTATCATAACTCCCAATGCAACACATTGTTGAGTCGGCAATCTGCTATTTCTGGGCACCTGACATTGTAATCAGAGAAGCTTCCGGCCCTAAACAGGAAGGAGCTCCATTAGCGGACGCCATTAGGCGAGTTTGATGCTAATTACCCGTGTGTGGTTGGTCCGGGGCAGGGTAGCAGTGTTCAGCACATCTGTTTGTCCTCTTACTATTACTGGCGAGGGCAAAAAATGTGGCTATAATGGTTTGAACACATCACTACGGACATCCTGCTATACGTAACGTAATTTAGGACCAAATTTGACCGGCTACTGGTTGGTTGGCGGACTGACCGTCAGGGTTTCATGGCTGTGGCCGCTGGCAGGCCCAGTCAAGAACCGCCAAGGACTAAATTAATGTGCTTTTCATGAAAATCCCATTTCGCCCCTAACAGGCTTTTGAGTGTTTCTGGCTTTTGCATTAATTCATAATCGTCTTGCGGATATTTACCGTACAGTGAGGCTCCCGGTCGCTATAGGCAACAGTACACAAAGATGGCGACCTGTACAATGCTATGGCGCTGGCGATCTTCACTATTTTTTTTTTTTTTCATCAGAATGGCAACTCAGACTACGTCCAATCCATACGCTGCTGTTGCATCGTGGATGTGCTTTACTGATGAGCTTGGCTGCGTGACCAGCTGGTTGGTTGGAAGACTGACGGACAGGTTGTCTGGCAGGCCGACTGTCCAAATGAGCGAGTGCCTAGCTGAGGTAGCGACGGGGCTGGCTGAGTGACTACGTGGTGAATGGCTGGCTGGCAGCGCCAATGATTGACTCCCTGGCTTACTGACAGACTGGCAGCGAGGCTGGCTGCCTGGCTGACTGACTGGCTGGCAGACCGATTGATTGAATGACTGGCTGGCTGGCTATCCAGGCAGGCCTAACCCCTCCGATCCTGATGGAAACTGATGGGAAAGGAAAAGACAAAAGCGCCATCAGCAGAAGCCTTGGCGAAAGAAGAATTAGATTAGTTTCATTTCATTCTATTTAACCTTAATCTAACTAGGGAGTTCAATAAAGCACCGAGTATTTAATATGACTTTGCCTGGCAGACAGCGTGCATTCCTTACCCTATAGAAGGGGCTCTGGAACAGGCAGAAGGAGAGCTCAGCGGCGTAGCCAGAGATTTGGTTCAAATGAAAAGGAAATTAAGATCAAACAAAGGAAATCTTCGACTCCGAGCAAATCAACGTGAGGATCGGGTTAACGCATTTAGCAGTCCGACATTGAAGTATATGTTATGCTTCTCCTCGCGAGCTATTTATGTGACGTCTTTTTTTAAATACCAAACCTCTGTGGACATATAACTTTAAGGGATTATGTGTTAACCTTGAGTATACCATCTTTTTTCCCACCATGGAGGTTGGCAGCAGCTCAATAAGAAAAGATTAGCAGCTTCGTTCCCATACACCGGCTCAACATCTGAGCAGAATGTAAAATGTGGAAATAAATAAATAAATATTCATTACTCTTGCACACATTGCACGCACGCACACACACGCGACGGCTAAGCAATATGCACAGATTTTGTTTTTTCTTATTTTAATGATGCCGTATACATGTCAGGGGTACTATTTAATTCAAAGTGGTTCTGTTTTCTTCTGTGCCTTTAACGCTGCTGCGAGGAATGGTGGAAGACAGTCTAGTTAAAATTCCATACCTTGCATGGATTGACGACGGCATGCCTTCCAGCCCTATAACTCAAACCAAACAGATAACTGTACACGTTATTTTAAAATGCGGGAGGAGGAGGAGGAGGGTGGGCATGTGGGAAAACGTAATATTCACAGAGAAACATATTGAATTGTTTGATCTGGGCAATATGTGTAGCATATTTTGGACGATAGCCCTATATATATACAAACATTTCACAAATGCACAAGACAGGCGTGCGCGTGCGCGCGCGCGCACACACACACACACACACACACACACACACACACACACACACACACACACACACACACACACACACACACACACACACACACACACACGTCTGTCTGTCTCGTGACTGTGTGGGTTCAACAGTGCTATAATCAGCAGGCGTGTGTGTGTGTGTGTGCGTGCGCGTGTGTGTGTGCATGCGGCTGCGTGTGCGGAGTATCCAATCAAATGGAATCACATCACAGAGCATCAAGCACAGGGTTCAACAGTTTAACAGAGCACTTCCTGGATGAAGGCCTTTATATAGCGGGTGATGGATGTAACCAGCCGTTATGCACAGACTCCATAAGACGGCTTCAGCAGCTCATTTGGAGAAAAATGGGATTCTAGGTCGATGAGGAGGAGGAGGAGGAGGAGGAGGAGGAGGGTGCCTTTTTATTTTCGGGAGGTACCCTAGCGGGTTAACGGATTATTAGGAACGTACTGTTCAAAACCAACGCCCTGGGTTCTGCTAAAACTATTCTGGGATGTAGGCTGTCATCGGCACTGACAGGTGACACACGTGTTGAAAATGGCACAATGGAAATGAGAAGGTTGTCAGTATATCCGATATGAGGGGTTTATCTTATTTGCGATTCAAATTTGCTGGTCAAATTGTCAAAACACTCCACCTTAAAAAGGGACAGTTCAGATTTTTTGAAGTTAAGCTGTATGAAATACTTGCCGTTAATATAGTAGTGTCAACTGTATTACTTGATTGCCAGAGTCCCTTGGTGGTCTGCTCTGGTTTTGGTGAAATATAAAGTAGTCATTTTGTGGAGGTTACTGGGGTCCAGAAATCCCACCACGGGACTCTGGACATCAATTCTTACAGTTGCAACCACTATATCAATATACTGTATACTGTAAGTATTTCATACAACTTAATTTTCAAAAAACTGAACTATCCCTTTAAGACGCTGTACTCCAACTTTGTTTCCCACGCATGCAAACACACACACACACACACACACACACACACACACACACACACACACACACACACACACACACACACACACACACACACACACACACACACACACACACACACACACACACAAACAACACACAATTACACACACACACTAATTTCACAAAAAAAGTACACACAGTCGCACACATGGATCGTACCACTCCCCCACCCAATCAGCACTGAAGGGAGAAATGGAAGCAGAGTGGATAATGGTCATACGACCACACTGCCCGGCCCAATACAAACAAATACGGGCCCAATTACTGTACAATGGTCCATATAGATGGTATAAGCAACTATAACTCTATAGCATTCCCCTGGAGCCGGGAACACCGCCAAGCAGGGAATCAGGGTCACACAACCGCAATTACACCCGCAACTCACAACAGCTAACGATACAGAATCAGTGTTTACGTTTGTGTGCCAGTGTGCACAATACATTTTGTTTTCGTGTGGGATAGAGGGATGGATGGATGGATAGAGATGTCAAAAAATGAGACTAGATACTACAGT
Organism: Benthosema pterotum; assembly: GCA_039105355.1. NCBI lineage: Eukaryota > Metazoa > Chordata > Actinopteri > Myctophiformes > Myctophidae > Benthosema > Benthosema pterotum. The sequence goes on from CM076965.1 coordinate 50,267,260, forward strand.
AGCTATTCTTTTTGAGGACTTTCTAAGGAAAGAAGTAGGAGGTGTAGCGGTCTAAAATATAGGTTCCCAAAGCCTGGGACCCATTTGTGGGCTGCAGAGACATTTTTCCATGGGTTCCTGAAATTACGTGTTATTGTCCAAGAAAAGCAATATTTCATTAATGTATACGCAGTATATACCAGTCTAACAGGAGGGCTGTGGGCAGTTCAGAAACTTGTCTTCCATGCGCCTCATCGGCGGGGGAATCCAAGCTAATTAGAACCTTCAGGCTTTGTATTCCTGAAAAGTTGCAATGTAAAAATGTAAGCCATTGTTCCCCTGACAGAAAAAAATATACAGTAAATATTATTTACAAAAAATAGTGTTAAAAACATCTCCATGATGATGTCTGCTGCTGTCCACAGCCCTCCAGCGAGACACAGGCATGTTGTTACCCAACTGTATGTTATGTATCATGATATCAATAGTGAGGACCATTTATATGGTTGTGAAAATAGCCGACCATTAGGCAGACTAGGCAGTTGCCTGGAGTGCTATGAGGGGGCGGGTGGGGTAAAAAATAAAATAAATACATTATAATCGTCCTCTATAACTAGAATTGAACATTTAAAACATATACTGTATAATATCTTCTTTAGTTTAAAAATAATTCATATTTTTATACCTGGGGAGGGTGCCATTTTACTGTGCCTGTCATAGGTATGACGTCACAGGAGATTTTCCCTGGAGCCCCCCCTTACCAAATGGACCCGTAAGGGTCCATTTGGTAAGGGGGGGGCTCCAGGGAAAATCTTGCCTGAGGCTCCAAATTGCTTAGAAACGCCACTGTCCCAATGCAGTGTGAAGCGATGCGTTGCGAGCTTGACGATCTGCTATCTCCACTATAGGTTGCATTCCGGAGAGAGACATTGGTTCTCTTTTGGGTCACAGGGCTAAAAAAGCTTGGGAGCCACACTTGTGTCAAACGCTCCAGTAAGATTTGTTTTCCTGTCTCGACAGTCAGTCTGCAACACTTCAGTAACGTTAGAGTTTTGTTTTTTTCTCTGCAGTGCTGCCAGCTGGGAGAGAGGTTCAGTGACACTTACAAGTTCAGAGGTCAAAGCCAAACATCTCTTAAGAAACATGCTGGCTTTGCTTTAAAAAAACAAAACAAAAACAAAACAAAAACAAAAAAACGAAACATAAACTAACCCGGTTGTCAGATAGTGACCTCTCCTCTTATACCCGCAGTACTCTGGTTGTTAAAAATAAAAACAAGCACATGCATCTATTAAATGCCAGCCAGCAGAGAGACCCTATAGAGGCTGTTCTGCTGCTTAACCCCCCCGACTGGACCGTAACCCGGGAATCAACAAAGATGGCGTTTCTTGGCTCGGCATGCCCCATGCAGGGGCGGATTGGCCATCTGGAGTACAGGGAGTTTTCCCGGTGGCCTGCGCCACCTAGTGGCCTGGACAAGATCCAAAATGCACTAGTGGCACTTCCAAAATGCACTAGAATGCGCTAGATGCTCGCCTGGAACATACAAATCAAAATGACCATTAATCTACATTCTCTAGTTGTGTAGACTAAGTTGGGCTAATTCACATGATGAATATTTTAACTCTTGAGGGTGTAAAAATTTGTACGCTCTCAAAGAGTTACATCTGGTTAACCAGCTGCCCTCCCCCAGGGTGGCCTGGCAAAGGCAAAATTGTCCCGGTGGGAAAATATGTGCCAATCCGCCCATGCCCCCATGACATTTCTTCCTATGTTGATAATGCCAATCTTTGACTATAACAGCCCAGTGGTGTAGTCTCACTTCAGAGATGTTTTTTTTAGAAGTTGCATTGCATGTACAGTTCATGTAGTAATGTAGGCCTATCTGAAAGAAATTAACACTGTGGATTAATATTACTGCACATGCTGTTTACAGTGGTGCAGAGCTTACTGTTCAAATGCGTCCCTGGTGTGTTTGAAGGGTTTAGGGCTATAAAGACGCTATGTAGCTGAGATTGGGCACCTGCAATTTAAAAGGCGCTACAGCATTTTAATATCAACTTTATTATTAAAACATTCTGTGCTGTACGTTTGGTGTTTTAAGTTTTATTGAAAAATAGCAAGTGTACACGCCTCCTAGAGCTCCTCTCTTTGAGGCGTGTACACTTGCTATTTTGGGGGAAACTGGGAAAACGCAGCGCTTTTTTTTTTTTCAATATGTTCTTACTGAGTGAATCTTTTGTAGAGTCTACAATGTCGGGTCGAAATAGGTTAAACATTTTACAGTAGTGTTTTTAATATCTAATACCATATTGTTTATGTCCCTCAAATGTAATTTCTGATGGTTTGAGCTTTAATCACCACTCTGACGCAACCAGTCCATGAACATTTCTGCCTGGCTTCTAAAGCAGCTCGACTCCAACTCGCACATCTTTGACTCATTATAATAACAAGCCCCGCCCCCTTCTGTATCCCACAGTCTCCAAAGACAAAACTGAAGAGGGGGGAAGGATTATTCAAAACAGAGAGATACCTACAGTATGGCATTACGGAAATACAGAAATGTCGTGAGACCACTGAACATAACAACCCAAAATATGATCTTGAAAGCCTGGCGGTTAAAGATTGGGTATTTCTGGAGACAGAAGACATATAGGGGAGCACAAAAACAAGTGTGTCATTGTGTAAGGACCTTTACACTATTGTTCCCTCGTGAGGAGATAATCTGACAGAACACTCCCCAATGTGATCTGAGTGTCAAGAGCTCACACTGAATAATCCCTACCAATACCAATTCACATGATTGGTGCCGATTTCACAGCATTAGATTACAACGCAGAACGCGCTGGGAATAGGTGCATCGGATAAAGACAATAAAAGTGTTAGGTTCTCCTTTAGTATCTCTAGGTTGCTGCTTCTGCCCATTGGTTTGGGTCTAACACAATCAGGACGTATAATAATTGATTCAAACCGGCTAATAAATAGTTGGTACATTGATTTCGTTCAGTGGCGAGATCTAATCCGGGAATTTTATTTCTCCTGCTATAATGTGACGTCTCATGTGAGATATAAAAGAGGAGCAGAACCAATCTGCAACTTCTGCGTCAAATCTGGCATTAGCAGGGGGAGAATTATTCACTTTAATGTGTGCGTGTGCATGTGTGCACTGTGTACGTGCCCACACATGCATGCGTGTGTGTTCATCTTACAAATGTCAGTGTGTGTGTGTGTGTGTGTGTTAATGTACATCAAAAAGACTGCAAGTCCCCACACAAAAAAGAATGTAGCCGACTGTATTCCACATACCAAGCTTGGCCCTGGGTATGTATTTAAGCCTGTGTGTGTGTGTGTGTGTGTGTGTGTGTGTGTGTGTGTGTGTGTGTGTGTGTGTGTGCGTGCGTGCGTGCGTGCGTGCGTGCGTGCGTGCGTGCGTGTGTGTGTGTGTGCGTGCATACGCTCGCACACTCGTGTGGGTCAGTTCCTTTTTCAAAAAACAAACGTTCTGAGCCTCTAAGATCAGAGAAAAACGTTGTAATCCATCTCTCCGAAGGCCAGTATACAGTACTAGCCTACGTTACGGTGCCCCCCCCCCACCTCCCTCCACCGGGGGGCCCCTCGTTCAGATCCCTCCGTCGCCCCGTTTGACCCCCTCTCAGCTTAAAGAGAATTGAGAACGCAATTAATCTACTAACTCTTGAGCCGCTGGCGTGTTAATGATGTAGCCTACAGGACAGGCTATTATACACACACACACACACACACACACACACACACGTGTGACTGTTGGCCTCCAGAGGAGGATACAACAGTTTAATGAGGAAATATTTAAAATGCCACCTTTTTGCATTTACCATAAGGTCATGGAGGACCCTCAACTTGACTTGATGGTAAATAATACAGTACAAGATTAAAAACTACTACATGGCAACGTTAATGAAAAAGAAAATGCACGGCGGCATTATGTTTTTTTTTACAATAATAATCCTGATCATTACATTCCGACGTTCGAATCGAGCCTTTCCTTTGTTCGTGACCCCTGCATTCATATCCCGCGACCCCCCGCCGCCGCCACTTGCAGTTTTCAGAAATCGGACGGCAGAAAGCGAGAGAGAAAAAAAACAGAACAAAGGGTTGTGCCTTGCGCGCGGCGGGCGCTACACGTCTGGGGCGATGCCGGCAGAAAACATGTTGTTTCCACTCCAATTAGCGCCTACAGCGAACCCACCCACCGCCAATAACAACAACACTAAGGAAAAGCCTCTCAAACAGAGCGGCGTGCGGCCACACACACTGTCACTACCCCCCCCCACACACACACACACACACACACACACACATCCAGTTGTCATTGTTCTTGTGGCCTCCGACTGATGCGCTAACAGTTCAGAGCGCGTGCAGTTGTGCACAGCTGTACGCGCTTTCTCGTTTGTTTGACCCCGCCTCCACAATAATTTGCATTTACAATGTAAATTGTTGTTCTGTTATTATGAAGCACTTTGGGCAAAAGAAAATGAGCCGTGGATAATGTCAGAATAACGGAACGGTGCCGAATTTGCGGGAACGATCATCAGAAACAAGTACAGCAGAGCGAAAGAAGAAGACGACGTGGCAACGCCTTTTCTCCCAAGGCAAAATGTGTAGATGCCGAGATGAAGACCCCTCTCACTCCCATGCGCGGATAATTTACCCGTAATAACCGCGCATATTAGGTGAACTTGAGAAGAGTTCTGGGGATGGTTTCGCAACGGGTAGGATGGAGGTTTTCCAAACACAAAAGGGGGAGAAAACGACATGTGCACATGGACAGTTATGTGTGTAAAGGAAAGGATGTCCGTGTGTGTGTGTGACTATACAGTACATGAACTGAAACACTGTTGAAGAAGTGCAATCTTGTAAAACACAAAAAAAAGAGTGAAACTGGAGTGAGTGTAAAAGGGAGGGTCTGTTTTCTCTCCTGTTATGTTAGAGGTCATTCTGTGTGTGTGTGTGTGTGTGTGTGTGTGTGTGTGTGTGTGTGTGTGTGTGTGTGTGTGGGCGTCATCTGTGCACGCTGGCTCAGCGGGCTGGGAAGAATGCCAAAAAGTGCCCCGCGGCATTGTGGGTTTGAGTCCGCATCGTGAACTTTCACTTTGTGTCACCGTCTCACCCCCCCATACCCTCACCACCGCCAGCACGAACACACACACAGACAAGAGTATAAATACTGGTATTTTTAAACATTACACACACACAATCCGCTGTCTCTTAGACAAAAACATACTGGACAATACTTCTCATATTTGTCCCGCAGTCCACACATCAGTGACAAACATTTCCTCAACAACAATTCCTCCCGGTTAATTCATGCATTCATTCTGCAACTCCAAGAGTTTGTTATTGAAGAGCGTGCCCATGTGTATACTTCCGCCGTCTTTCCATTGCACATTCCATTGTGTGCGTTATAATACAGAATAGCGACCGACGTCCTGAAAGCATTTCTCTCCAAACAAAGTCATTCCACGTCCCTTTACTGTACACACACACACCGTAGCTAACAAAAAAGAAACGCGCATAGGCGGCACTGAATGCCTTGACCCCTGCATGAGGGTTCACTTCACATTCTGAGCGGGAGGTCCGTCCTTTAATGCCTTCCCCGGGAGACTTCCTGTTTTGGCCACGCCTGACGCCGGCACCGCTTCCTCTCTCTCTCCCTCTAGGAGAGAAAAGAGCTTAGCTTCCATCTCTGTTTGTGTGTGTGCACATGTGATGTGTGTATGTATGTATGTATGTGCGTGTACATGTAAGCACGTACATGAGCCTACCCCGAGAGGCACGATTTAATCTCCATGCGTGTGTAAGTGTTAGTATGTGGAAGAAGAGTGCATGCCTGTGCGTGTGTGTGTGTTTGTGTGTGTGTGTGTGTGTGTGTGTGTGTGTGTGTGTGTCTGTGCGTGTGTGTGTGTTTGTACACGTGCGCGTGCATGCGTATCCTCCCTGGAGGAGAAGCAGAGAGAGCTTGTTATGAAGTCGTCCTCTGCGTTGCTCTAGAGCACGTTTTCCTGTCCCTGCTCTTATAGACGCAAAACAATACAAGGCCCCTGAGAGCCGCTGGAGAGACCAGGACACTGTGACAGAGAGAGAGACAGAGAGAGAGAGATTAATGAGAATTGGAGAGAGACACCGTGGTACAGATAGACAGAAGAGAAACTGTACAGAAAGAGAGAGGGGGGTTCTCTTTAGGGGGAAAAGTAGCAAAGAGTTAGACGAGAGCCAGCTAAATCAATTCTCGACTGTGAAGGCTTTTATAACCGTCGTGACCGTTTTGCATAACAATAGTGTAACAGAGGACCTTTTTTGCATAACAGCCACGACTGCTTCACATAACAGTCAACCTTTTTTGCACAACAGCTTCACATAACAGTCGACCTTTTAGCATAACAGCCGCGACTGCTTCACATAACAGTCGGCCTTTTGGTTGCAAATGTTTTGCATAACAGTTGACCATTTCGCATAACAGTCTCAGCCGTTTGTCCTACTAAACCTAAACCTAACCCATGACTCTAAATCTAACCCTAACCAAAACTAAACCTAACCCCTCTAAACCTCTAAACTTAACCTCAGTAAAATTACTGTATGCCTAAACCTGACCTTAATCCATCATGCAAACCGTTGCAACTGTTTTGCAAAGCCATTGAGGATTGCTTTGCCCCTCCTGACAAAGACATCACAGCAATTGTAAGAAATGGAATGAGGAACAGAAATCAAAAGGAGGAGAGTGAATTTGTGTGCGAGAGAAAGAACGACAGACAACAGAGAGGAGAGGGAGGGAGAGACAGTGTGGGAGACAAAGACACCCAAGAAACAGAGAAGAGTGTCTTTTTTCTTTTCTCTCCCCCCTCTGCTCTCAGAAACGTACTGAGTTACAACACAGGCCCTCTGACAGGGGGCTTGGGTTACGACTTGTTGCGTATACACCAGCCCTAGCACATCCAACAATACAGTAAGGGGTGTCTTCCCCCCTGAGAGAGAAATTAAACAAAAAAATCCAACACTCGCGCAAAACAGCACAGCGCTCACGCACACGTACACAAAAAAACCCTCTACTCTGATGACAGCCGGGTCTGACGGCGAGCCCACTCTGCCGACATGTTTTCCATTACAGACCTCCATGCACACTTCTAGGAGAACCGTTTCCTGACTTGAGAGAGAGAGAGATCGGCAATTTCTCTTGGATGCTTTTCAACAGATGACGTGTCGCTTGAGCCCTATATATTTTCTCAGTATGTACAGTAAATGCAGAACAAGCCGTTTTTTTTGGGGGGGGGGGGGTCTATAATAACATGTCTTGAATGGGGATGCCAGGTTGGAAGTCATGGCATGGTGTAATAGATGTGTATAGGTATACATTATACTGTATATGTATATACACACACCCACTGTGTAGATAGACGAATGGTGAAATGACAGCCCGTATTTCCTTCCAGACCAATTTTTGAGCAGAAATAAATTGAAACATACTGTACAGTAGGGCATTCACTTGTCGACTAGTTGCCCCTTCGACTAGTTGCCTAGTTTACTAGTCGACTAGTCGACTAGTTGTTAATGCACCAGGTATTAAAAACAATTATATTAAAAAAGAAAAAAAGATGGGGGCAGGAAAGGGGGAAGCCTTGCCCCTGACCTCCTGGGCTCCCGGCACTTGTTTTAAGCCAGGGGCAGACCCTACTCGAAGCCAAGCACCTTTCTGGGGCAGAGGCGAGCGTCGCGCTCTTATTATTATAATGTTTGTTATTGTAAAAGGAAAACTACACTGGTGACTATAATCCAGCTAAGATTTATGTTGTAAGACTAAAACAATATTAATGATAAAAATAATAATACCTCAGTTTTTATTGATTTCTTATCGACTAGTCGACTAGTAAAAACGAGTTCGACTAGTGGTTTTACTTATTGACAATCGACTAGTCGACTAGTTGGTTAAAGCCCTACTGTACAGTATACATTGAAGGTTCTAGAGGCAACTTTAGTGTGTACAAACACTGTATTTGTAAACACATTTGTTCAAAAACATAATCTAACTCTACCTCACCTCTACTCTATTGGCTCATTGTCATTCTGCTGGAGACATGCTGCGCGCGCACACACACACACACACACACACACACACACACACACACACACACACACACACACACACACACACACACACACACACACACACATTAGCCACACCTGTCCTGAACCCAGTGAATGTTTGGTTTTCCTGATTGGTTGAAAACAACAAATTTCTGGAATGTCTGGAGCACGAAGCGTCTGTCTACAGGGAAACAGCTGCAGCATCAACGTAAATGCAACATAGAGGGGAATAGCTATAGATATAGCTATACATCTATTTTGATTTTTGGCTAAAAAGTTGCCTATTAAACATATTAAATTTTATAGCCTACAAACAAAGCTATAAACATTGCATAAAAGATTACTTTCACCATACACCATAATGTAAAATGACAATGGCTCTGTCTGCAACGCCCGTGTGTTTTTTGCTAAAAAACAAAAACCTGTAGTTTCTTAACAGGAAGAACAGAATTTGGACAGTTCTCAATATGTCATGCATGCTTACAATTTGTTGCAAAACACGACTGTCAGGCAGCCTTAGAGCTCGATGCGTACGAGAATGGGAAACGACAGCAGGTTTATAAAAATCCAACGCGTAGCTTTCCAGAACACTTTACTTTTTGAAGCAGAAAAGGGGGGGTTATTTTTGGCCGCTTTTCAACGTTTGCGGGCTGGCCAATATCGCTGTCAACACGGCCGGCCATAAACATGGAGAAAAAGACTATTCTTTGCTTCACCATAAATAGCACCATGTGGAGTGACAGTGGGTCTACCGCTACATAAAATACGGCTTGATGCTGAATGAGAGTAAACCGCCGCCGTATATTGTCCTAATATTTCCAAGACCTGGGGAGGATCACTTTTTGATTCCAATGGAATTACCAGACATTTCTAATACACGTGTCACGCACACGCACGCACGCCCACACACACTAAACTACTTAGCATAATGTATAGTATTTCAACATTTTATAGACCTAAGCTTAGTGTCTTAAGGTATCACGCACACACTTGAACTGTATGCATGTACAGTATGTAGAACTGTATCTTACAAAATGAAGACTTGACATACACTTTTATGTGCGCTACGTGCAAGTGCACTGCAACCCGTGTCTTATAATGACATCCCCCATTGGGAGGGCAGGTTAATATGTCCTTAAAAGAGAAAAAATATATATATGAGAGCGGGGAAGTATCGCCTCCGTGTTCACCTCTTCATATCGTTCATAAAAATACATCGACCATATCAGAAAACCCAATATGTTTCCCGGCCCCTGCTCTCTCTCTGGCACACCGGGAAAACAGAATTATGAGGTGCTTTGCTGGAATGACGCCAGGCCCCTGTGCTGCAAAAAAAAAAAACCCTGCAATATCCAGCCAGACCAGTACCCCCCCCCCCCCCCCCCCCCCCCCCCCCCCCCCCCCCCCACCTCCACCTCCAATCGCTGGCTGAGTGGAGGTACAGTATACTGTAAGTCGCTATTTTTTTGTGCCGTGTGTAATGCATAGGCAAGCCTGCTGTGTTAAACTAATTTACAGACGGCATCAGATAAAGATGTCCCGGGCTTTGTCATAAGAGAACAGAATGTTCCTTCCAAGTAAACTTGCTCCCTGTGTGCACCACTCTCACTCTCTCTCCCTGTATGTGTGTGTACATACAGTACACACGCTGCTTGTGTGTGTACATGTTAGAGAGTAGCCTGCGTAGCCTGTTTGACTTGCAGTCAATCAGGCAATGAGTGTGACCTGAACATGAGCCAAAAAATGATAAAGAAAAGCTCGCACACTGAGGGCTCAGATGCTGGACTGGTACCTTTTATTGCACCATAAAGGTGAGTGACGTTTCGAGCACAATGCTCTTCCTCAGACTGAAGGTGCACATAGAGGAGCTGATCTTTAAGTGCAACCCATTTGACAATCACAATGATTACAGATGGCAGCTGTGACCACTCCCACATACAAATTAGGGGTGGTCCAGTGGAACAGAGTAAAGTGACAAGGTGGAAGTTTAAACATATCACATGTACTATATAACTAAAGTCACAACTCATACTGTATCAGAGGAATCATAACTAGAGGATTCAACATTGTACATATGTTGAATCCTCTAGTTATGATTCCTCTGATACAGTATGAGTTGTGACTTTAGTTATATAGTACATGTGATATGTTTAAACTTCCACCTTGTCACTTTACTCTGATCCGCTGGACCACCCCTAATTTGTATGTGGGAGTGGTCACAGCTGCCATCTGTAATCATTGTGATTGTCAAATGGGTTGCACTTAAAGATCAGCTCCTCTATGTGCACCTTCAGTCTGAGGAAGAGCATTGTGCTCGAAACGTCACTCACCTTTATGGTGCAATAAAAGGTACCAGTCTAGCATCTGAGCCCTCAGTGTGCGAGCTTTTCTTTATCATTTTTTGGTTTCAATTGTTTGTTGCTCAGCACCTGCCCTATTACGGGTTGGATGTGCATGTCTTTCTAGCTCTTTTTCATGTGACCTGAACATCCTCTTATTTGGCAGGAAAGAGCGCCCCCCCCCCCCCCCCCCCCCTTTCTCTCTCTCTCTGTATCTCTGTCTCTCTCTGAAAATCCGTTCATATGTAAGGCATGAGAGCTGTTATTAGTTTAAGCTGTTGCTTATTTATTCTCCTTCATCTGCCCCCCCCTCCCCTGCCTCAATCGTTTCTCTCTTCCTCCTCTCGCCTGTCTCTCTTACCCTCTGACCATCTATCTCTCACCCCCCCTACCACCACCACCACCTTCTATGCTGTCTCCCTTTCATTTCTCTCTCTTCCTTGAAGCAAATACCCTCTCTCTCTCCTGTTCTCTCTTTCTCTGTGTCTATATGCGTGACGTAACACTGCCGTGGGGGGGGGGGGTACTGGGGGGGACAGGAGAGAGAGAGAGAGAGACAGAGAGAGACAGAGACAGAGAGAGAGAGAGAGGGAGAGAGAGAACGTCGACACCGAGTCCTCTGGTTATGTAACTGATCTCTCCCCAGACTGAGCCTAGCTAGGGCAGGCAGGCAGGCAGGCAGGGGGAGCTCGCCCCACCTCTCCCTCCCTCCTCCCCTCCCCTCGCTATAGGTTTAAGCTCTCGACCCTGAAAGCAGGACAGGGGAGGGGGAGGAGGGCTGGCGGCGAGGCTGGAGCGGGCAGGGGGAGGGAGGGAGGGAGGGGGTGGTCGCTGAAGGGAGGTCATGCCTGGCCACGGGAAATAATCTGTGGGCTGTCTGTACTGCATGTTCATCTGTGCATGCGTGCAATGTATGCAGGCGTGTGTCTCTGTATGTGTGTGTGCGTAGTGTGTAGGCTTCCATGTAGGCTTCTATGGCGCAGCCACTCTATACGCGGTGGGTACGGAATGTACCCGGGTGCATTCTGTTATTTTAGGTTCTTCAAAGGGAGAGGCCTTCACAGATGAGATACAGTGATGATGGCATTTATGCACTGCTGCGGCTATAACAACAAACACAATAAAGTCAAATCCCCGCTTCATGCTTAACTCCCAATAAAACATAACTCAATTTCCTTGTGTGTTTCAAGAGGGGGGGGGGGGGGGGGGGGGGGGGTTGGAAACTAAATTGTATTGTTATTTCAGTTCATGCGCTAGTTTGCTAGACCCACTGCTGCTGCTGCTGCTGCCGCTACTGGTCTCACCAAAAGATGTTTGGCAAGATGACAGCGACCACAGCAATAAAGTCAAGATATACAACTTGTTCTAATGGCATGACCCAAGGTTCGCACCACATGAAAGACAGGGCCGAATGGAAGAACGTGTCAATTACAGTAAATGCCAAAGATTACTGGTTGGCGACGTTTGCTTTTGAGACAGTTCGGAGCTCATAAAAAGGGATTTCACATACGGTATGCGCTCCTGCTTTCTGATGCCAACAGGGTGACAATGGCTTATGTGTCTGGCTTGTGAAGTCTACAGTCCGTTGATCTAGATTAGTTATGACGTTAGAAGTCTCTTAATAAAAGGAGCGTGGCCTGGGGGGGAAAAAAGTATACTGCACATAGTGTATGTACACATTTATCTCTCTGGGAGTTTATATGAAAGTGCTCAGTATATGTGCAGCATTCAGAATCAGCCACATCACAAACAAGGCATAGTGAGCTGAGGGTTCAGAGAGCCACAGTGCTCTGCCAAAGCACTAATTTCCCAAGAAGTAGCCTTTAATGTGATTAGGAAACATATTTGTATGTAGCGTGTGTGTGTGTCTGTGTGTGTGTGTGTGTGTGTGTGTGTGTGTGTGTGTGTGTGTGTGTGTGTGTGTGTGTGTGTGTGTGTGTGTGTGTGTCTGTGTCTGTGTGTGTGTGTGGGGGTCCTATTTAAATCATAATTTCAAGCCAGGCCAACATAGTCCTGCTACTGTTGAGCAGAGGGAGTCGGGTCACACCACAGGAAGAGCGGACGGTTAGAGACCTCAACCTCAATTGGTGGCAATGAGAGAGTTTTAGAAGCACATGCAGATTAGGTAATCGGCCACGAATAAGGAAGGAGCCCCTAAAGAACCACTAACAAGGACCTACTGTATATACATATATAGTACCCTGCAGGAGCCTATAGTACTGTACCGAACCCAAGAGCCTGTACTGTACTTCATGAGTGTCAAATGTAGCCCCAACACAGGTGTTTTCATTTTTGTAATTGTCGTAGAACTAATCTTCTATCTACAGGTCACACCAAAGACCCTCCAGTACTACTTGGTTACTGCATGCTAGTACCAAAGAAGCTAGACTGGAGTACTACAATGCAGTAGACTGTCTGGCGTTATGCAGTAGGTATAGCAGCACTGTAGACTCCCTTGCACTGGTTCTTAAAGTGGGGTCTGGGGCCAGGGGGGCCCCAGGGGTCCTTGAGGAGGACCCTATTAAGTCCCTTTACACTCTCAAGGGCAAAATTAGCATTGCTTTTACAATCTAAAGTGCCTGTCCGAGAGATAGAAATGACATTAAATGGGGTGGGGGTGTGTAGACTAACGCGTGTCAAACAAACTGGGGTTCTTGAAATCAAACGGGTCGAGAATCATTGCTGTGAAGCTCTCCTCTCACGGGTGAATTGGCATATCTTTTCAAATGGGGGTCCTTTGGCAGATTTGCTTCAATTTGGGGGGTCCTTGAGATGAAAAGGTTTGGAAACCAGTGTTCTACAGTGCTACCTACTCTATAGCCGTAGTGCTGGGTAACTAGGCTCACAGTCCAAAGTGGGTCATTGGCCTACTTACCATGTGTCCTCAAATGACAAAAGTAGCAATATGTATTGAGGCCCGATATGGGCCAAACGTAATGCTGGGTTAGCGTGTGCACAAGAAACAGTTTAATCACTGTTTAGTGCAGGCTTGTGAAGAGGTTGCAGACAGGGCATTATTCTGCCCAACAGCCAAGTGAAAGATGCCACCCCCCACACACACACCCTTACCCCACACCTAATTGCATACCAAACTCTCGCAAAATACAAAGTTACTGGGTTCATGGGTTGGACATAAGTGTACTGTACCAGTGACGAACACATGAATTACTGTGTTTTTCATATACAATAGAATCACACCGAAAAAGCATCACAGCAGAACATGGAGTACAATCAGCAGAGCAGCATAACGTCCAGAGGCAGAAAACAGGAAAGATTCATTGTCACACCACCATGCACGCTCAGACTCAAGGGCGACTGTCAGGGCAGATCTGCCAACACACACTGTATCCTCCTAATATCCTACTGTACTGTACTGTACTGTAATGCACTGTATGTATCACCAGCCCAGTGGAGGGAAGCTGACCTACATCAGCCGAGCAAAAAAAATACTTCTAAATTCTGTGGCGAGGAGGAGGAGGAGGGGGGCACATCATTTCATATTTCATGTTGTTCCTGTACATGCATGATTCATGCCGAGAGTCCACCACCACCACCCGGGCTCCCAAAAGCATTGCAAGCATACTTTAGCACTCTGGCAGCAATAACGCGGGATATAGCTTATGGCAGCATGGGGGTAATATTATAGATATGTCACAGCAAAGGAATGTTCAACCACGAAAACACACACACAATGTAGGAGGGAGAGAGATGGCGACACGCAAAAAACAAACCCCACCACCAATACCAAAGAAGTGTAGTATGCTATTTGGTCTGCATGACAACTTATATGGCTCCACTTTGAGCCGTTATGGCGGTGACAGTTTTACACACAGACCTCCCACACCTCCCTTTTTGTTTCATCGTTTACAGTGCTATAAGACACAGCTTATTTACGAACATTATATTAAGCGTTCCCACGCCCCGCTGCTCATACACGATGCTTATGTTCACGTTTACACGTCTCGTTATGAACCGCTGCGCCTTGTATAGGCTATTATTATAGTTGCACAGCTGAAGACAATACTGCATAATGAACACAATTAACACACCCGTGAGCAAAACAAAGGCAATGGGCTTAATAATAATACAGTAAAGAGCACATGGCACCCTATAACAGCACTAAACGGTGGCGTGGTGTAGCCTATGGCCGAAACACAAAATAATGACACCCCACTGTGCAATATTTACACGTCTAGATATCCGTCTAAGTTTTTTGGTGGTCTAATTCCGTATTCTATAGAGTAGACGTCCAGGCAACGTCGTCAACGTCTATATATAGACGGCCTACAAGGAAATGGACATTTCCTCGGTTATAATTCAACTCCGACGGCGGGGGTGTGTGTGTGTAACACATGGAACCAAATGGACCCTTATTATTATTACACACCCCCGTCGGAGTTAAACACAGCCACCGTTGTTATTGCTACAAACACAGGGCTAGATTAAACGGGGGCGAAAGGGATTGCGGGGCTGCAAAATGCAACGCAACCGCCTGCTTCTCCTTTGCGTTGAGCTCCCCAGCAGTCTCTATAGCAGCACCACATACCGTACTGTACTGTATATACGCGTGCCTGGGCTTTAACGCAGCGGCGGCGGCAGCAGCAGCAGCGCGAGAGTTGACTTGAGGACAGCACTCACCTTGCAACAACAGTCGGATGTATAGCAGCCTGCTGTATGCGATCGCCCCCTCCTCCTCCTCCTCCTCCTCTTCCACCACCACCACCTCCTGCTGTGACAGTCTCCCGCATAGAATTATAAAGAAAAAGCCTTTGCTGCCTTCAAGCCGCCGGGTTTAGTTGGATGGTTGGTTGGTTGGGGTCCCGGACGAACGAGCGATCGCCGCCCTCTCTCCCTCTTCAGCTGCAGCAATGATCGCCCCCGAATTATTGCAATATCATATATGTATCCCCCCCTCTCTCTCTTTTTAGCTCACAAGAAGCTAGTCAGTCAGTCATGGGGGATATGGTTGAAACCACCCCGCTCCCTCCTCCTCCACCTCCTCCTCTGCACGTCAATGTATAGAAAAAGACGACAAAAACAGGAACAGAGCTAGTGTGAGAGAGAGGAGGTTATGGCTGCATATGTTGGATTGGTGGGGTTGGTGGGGGGGAAACGCTGCATAAATAAATTGTTTTAAAAAAGAAACCACGTCGCCCCACGCACGCACACATACACACAAGCTTCAGCAGCCCCCCCTCCTCACGATCGCCCCTCCTCGGTAGCCTAGTCTTTCCATACGTCGTCGGTTATACGTGGAGAATAATCTAGTAGTAGTAGCAACGCCGTTGTGGTGGTGGTGGTGGTGGTGGTGTATGTCCGGGACTGCCTCCAAAGCCATGGCCACGGTCGCGGGACGGCGGGCGGGGGGAACTCGACAGCATTAAGCCGTGTGTGTGTGTGTGTGTGTGTTGCCGTGTACGTCGCTCCACCCCCTCCCTCCCTCCGTGTGCTTGTTGTACAGTACGGGTGAATGCGGGTCAGGGGAGGATTCAAGCCGCGCGAGAGCGGCCGCGCTGCGCCCTCTGCTGGTCTGTGTGGGGCTTACTTCAGGCCTATAGAGATGGGCAGTCCTGCCCCTTTCACGACGTCGCCCGTGTTCCAGAAATATGATCCTCATTCATTTTCCTCATAGACTTTTCGAAAATAGTAGTTAATATAGGACTAAACACGATTACGCCGCGGACAAAGCCAATTCATGACAACTACCACAATATTATCATGCAATATCTGATTAGCAGGAAGTTAAAACAACGACAGGATACCAACCATTTTGTTTCTTTAACTCCCCCCCAGAAATTATTTGATTGTCCCAAAACATTGTGTGTGTTATCGTGATTTGTCACGACCCGAGTTGGCTATGTCCGTGGCGTAATCGTCTTTATATGAATCATTTTTGAAAAGTCTATGAGGAAAATGAATGGGGAATACATTTCTGGAACAGGGGCGACGTCACGAGGGTGCGGGACTGCTCAGCTCTATAATAATGCATAGTGCTGTACGTACTATGTATGTATGTATGTCAGTCATGTTGCGTAATGATTATCCGAGTGAATCCAAACTCCACGTAGCCTTTCATTTGTGAATTTTGCGTCAATGGGTTTTTGACCCCCCCCCCCCTTTTTTTTTTTTTACATCGAGGCCGCAAATAGGCCTCCTCTGCATTTGATCCACGGACCACATATTATTTAATAAACTCTCAAACATACATAGGCTATTTGAACAAAATAACAATTATTCTATTAATTCTTTAATTGTGTAGACGCCGGTAGATTAATTCACAATTAATTAATTTATCTGTGAGTGTGTCATAGGGGGCAATTGGTTTACGGAACTGACGCTCTGTTTTGTTTCGAATCCATTGACATTTTATGCTTTCACTGATGTGTCTGACTGTGCCATCCGTCCTGTCTGGCTTGTTCTCTCTCTGCCTGCACCTTTGTCGACTCATGCTTGTTTACAGCAGACTGTGGCATTGTGTGACATATTTGAGCTAATTGGTTGTCATTGTTATAACCTTTATGTATCAAGGGAAAGGTTCCTGTCTACCAAACTCACATCTTTCAGCCCCGCCCCGTTGAACTTCCATATAGCCTAATACAGACTGTAGTACAGTCACCCATGGAGCTGTTCAGCAGAATTGAACTGAACTACCGGTACGTTAAAGTCTGTTGGCAACCTGCTCCACTGCAGCAATGGACCTTTAGGTAAGCCCCGCCCTCTTGTCCCCCCTACACTTTCCAGCCGGGCTCATTCATTCCAATGTAAATATCAATAAATAATGGTTTGTTTTTGGAACCTGACCTTCAAAATCTCTTCCAAATCCATCAACAAGGCATGCCCTATGCAGTGGAAAAATGTGTGTGTGACATTTATTTTTTGTATGTTTTATCATATAGGAAAGCTATTGGTGGAGAGGTTGGTCTATCACATGTTATGCTTAGCTGTGATTGGACCATAGCAGTTTGGGGAGGGGCTTATCTAAAGGTCTATTGGGATTGACATGCTTTGCAGTTTGCACATAGGTGAACCTTCAGATGGAAGCAATTAAACCAGGGGTCAGCAACCTGCGGCTCCTGAGCCGCATGCGGCTCTAGAACACAGCTCTAGTGGCTCCCTGGCTGTAGCATTATTACATACACACACTGGGGTGATCCACACCAAAATAATATAAACATTTCAGTCACCCAAAACGCGTTGCGCTGTCTGACAGTTGCCAGTTAAAGTAGCACTTGGCCATGATTTTTCTTTGAGGACCTTTTTTCTGAGAGTGTGCAAATGGAACCAAATGGACCCGCCAGGGTCCATTTGGTTCGCATTTGCACACTCCCAGGAAAAAAAATAAAATGCGGCTCCAGACAGATTTTGAATTTAATTTTAGATCGAAAATGGCTCTTTCAACATCTTGGGTTGCCGACCCCTGAATTAAACGAATGCGAGATAGCATTAGGCATTATATTATTTATTTGAAACCTTTAGTTGAAACCTAAACTACTAATTACATTTGCAGCATGCTATGTCGAGGTATATTATACTTCCTATTATACTTTCATACACTAGACTGGACTTACAGTATGAGAGAATCATCATGGTCAGCCGTGTCACACTGCCACCTAGTGGAAAATCCACCTCCTTCAAAATAAGTGTTTAAACCATAAAAAGAGGTGAAACTCACTTTCATCATCAAAGAAAGGAAACACAGTTGATTGGCTCAATGACCCTGATCCTGAGGCACTGTCCTGGCATGCATCCACATTGAGGTAATGCCCACCCCGCAAAACATTTTCATAGATTGAGACACTTCGTCACGACCGAGGCCCAGAGGTCAGCCGATGCATCCATCACTATCGGTGACTTTTAAATTACTGCTGCCGCCGGCAGTTTGGCTTGGAGGGAGACCAGCTAATGACTAAAAAGGTTTCTCCTTTTATATACAGCTAGGTATATTTCCTGCTGGGAGCTCAGCTGTGACGGGCAGAAGGTGAGCAGCACACCCACAGTGTGCTGCTCACCACCAACCCACAACCCTGCTAAAGTGCCCTTGAAGGAGGCATCTGCATCTAACCCGGGCAGTGACTGCTCCAGGCAGGGCCCTGCACCACATGTGGCCCTAATCTCTGATTAAATGCAAGTGTTGGAAGGTAGATTCAAAAATTCTTATACAGGTGTAGTGTACGTTGTTACTGTTTCTTTTTGAGAGGTACGTGCAACCACTCCAAGGCCCAGCTCCAACCTATGTCCATCCCTATGTCCTTATGTTTACCATA
Source organism: Benthosema pterotum (assembly GCA_039105355.1). Lineage (NCBI taxonomy): Eukaryota > Metazoa > Chordata > Actinopteri > Myctophiformes > Myctophidae > Benthosema > Benthosema pterotum. The sequence goes on from CM076965.1 coordinate 50,285,957, forward strand.
CCAACAGGGAGCGCTGTTTCACCAATACAGAGTATACACAGCACCACTCAGCTCACACTTAGCTCCTGCTTTTTTATTACTTGCGTGAGCGAAGCGGGCGCAAGTTAAGGGATTGGTGCCCGGTGGTGCACAGTGCACGGTCGTCGTCCCTCGGACCTCGGTCAGTTGGGGCATCCATGGCCATGGCCTACTTACTCTACCAAGCGATGATCTAGTTTAGTGATTAACTAGTTATTTATTTATTCATATTTAAATTTAAATATGTTTCTTTTGGCAGCAACCAGCCAAGTCAAAACCCATAACTGTGTGAGTGCCACAATCTAATTCATAATTGACATTGAAAAAAAAAAAAATATATATATATATATATATATATATATATTCTAAATCTTCTGCATGTTGTAGTCTTGTGTTTGAATGTCCACAGCATAATCCTGAGTGCTAGCAGAGCATAAAATGGACACTTATGGGCCTAAAGCAGGATTTTACTGTGCTTGTATATGGGCTGGTTGCCTGGAGACAACATGTCCTGTTAGCTTATACCCAAACAGGCCACGTCAAGTGTGCTTATATCCAATCCTCTGTAACCCAGTTGTCAGCTGTCATCGCCCATCTAGAAGAGGGATTAGGACTCAGGTGGATGCCCCCACTTTCTAATAAACAAGGGGTTTTCTCAGAATTTATATCTATAATTTCACAAGAGAGAGTTCTATCCACTCATCTACCTCAAAGCATTAATCGCATCCTTAAAGAAACAACACGCTTGACTTTCATGTTTCTTTCACTTGTGCATCTGTGCTTTTTATTGCAATAATATATCCGCATGTAACACGCACACATTTTCAATGATCCAAAAAATAAATAAATAAATAAAAAGAGCCTTGAACAACCAGCACTGAACACATGACGTCAGAAAGAATCCACAAAAATAATCACACCAACCGACTAAATCTGGATTCAGATGCTGTACGCACTGTACATTTAAAACACAAACAGTGGTGCATGCTCTCTGCCACTCCCTTTCGCTCTCTCTCTCTCAACCCAACACACACACATACTCTATGTCATACTCTCTCTCACACACACGCGCACACACACGGTTCACTGGCTACCACTCACGCATACATGCACAAAAACAAACAAGATTGAGTTAACATGAAGAATCAAAGTGATAAAGTACTGAAGTATCTTTTTTTGTCCGATATGACATCTGACCCGTTTGCATAAGTGCAGAATACCTTTCCTCTTTTTAACACTGACAATGCCATACCTACACTCTAGTTAGACTGAACTGTACTGTACACCACACAGACGGACAGACAGAAAGACAGGCCAACAATCCAACATTCACTGTCACTAATAAACAGCCTCCTCGAAAGCCTAACAAATACCTTGTCGCAGGATTGTGGCGCACGCCATTGTCACTTGGCGATGACACTCTTTCAGCGGGCAACACCCTCGTGCAACAAAGCACAAGTTAGCTTTGGTTTCTGCAACGAGGCAAGGGAACAATCACCGGTATACAGTAGCACTTAATCAAGCGACTTGATTTGATTCTCTTGATATTCTGTTTTTATTTTTACTTTATATATGTATATACTGTATATTATATATGTATACTATTTACAATACATAAATAACATATTTAAAGGGTTGACATTTACACATTACAGTACAGTACAAATACTCACTACCTGAAATAGCTCGGAGGTTTGTGTAATCTTATGTCCAGCGAATATATTCTTTGTATGTCCCGAATACTTAGTATTTGTTATAGCTACAGCTAGCGAGGCAACATAAATATTACAGCAAATACGTGAAGCTAAAAACATACTTGGCTAATTATTTAGTTTCTTATTTTTATTGGCTTTTTTATACACGATGCACAAGACGCCACCTTTTTTGTTGCAATCCCTACTGCAGTGTCTTTGCGGACACTGTTAAACTTTAACAGTACCATTTACAACTGGGTTGATATGTCAAATAAGTGAGGAGGACTGAGATGATGATGACGATGATGATGACACCGAAGTTGTTTACCGCTATTATGAGACCATTGGCTGTTGGGGCATGCTATGAGACAGAGAAAACCACAGGTTCCTCTGCCTTTTTTCTTAACGGAACATGGACGGTGGGGGAAGAGGTTTATGTGAACAGATATATTCGTGAATGAATGAGGAGATGGACAGACGTATGGATGATGAGAAGGAAAACATCCTCTTCTTCCTTTTGCGGTCTTCTCAATGTCATGGCAGCATCCATGGCACCTCTCGGAGGTTCTACTCGTCATCATAGAAGTTACGTTCCCGGCGCTCACTGTGACTGGAAAGAAAGAGATTAAAAATATAAACTTGACGGTGCCGATCTGACAAGGTGTTTCCCCACGTCGAGTTTTTTTTTAAGTGGAAAAATGGGCTAAATGAGTCCCATTCCTGTCAGTCTTGCTACTTCAGCTGCGGTTCTGTGAGGGACCCTTAGCACCGCCGCGTCTTTTATCTAACCCTAAAGTTAATTGCGTTCACTATCATTGGCGATTTTAGGGAGTTTCGGGGGGGGCACTAGCCCCCCATGGTGGCACAAAAAGTAGAAGAAAAAGTATTTCAATTGTTTCATTTTGTTTGAAATTGTTTTAGTCGTTTCAATTGTTCAATTGGATTTTCAAGATTTTGCACGCAATTTCAGAGCGATAAACTGGTAAAAGGTTGGTCAAAAATAACAATTCTTCTACATTTTCTAACTGTGTACATTCTTGAAAATGAAGTAATTCAGAGGTTTAAATTGAATTTAACTCTTGAGAGCGGTAAAATGAAAGCAAATGGACCCATAACGGTCCATTTGGTTTCATTTTAACCGATCTATAAGGGTCTACAAGGGTCCATAAAGCTCATAAGGGTCCAAGTGCCCCCTCCTGTTGGGAGAGCCTAAATTCGCCTATGTTCACTATCACCTGGTTACATTGCCCTTGGCAACCAAGTCTCTCTGTATAAGAGTGCACTAAATGTGTAAATTGTAATTGTGTTATCTCGGTTCCCTGACTATCTGATCAGCTATTACAGAATGACTATAGCGCACGGGGTCAATACAATTAACTTCTGGGCAAGATAAGGGAAGCGGCGGTACTAAGGGGTTACCAAGAACCGGAGCTGGAACCCGATCAAACCCCCACACAGTACCTGTACAGTACAGTACTCACACAACACCAGCAAAACACTGGGCGGTGTCTGATGCCAAACAAAAAACGTCGGGCAGGATTTATCGGGCTATAAGACAAGAACACATCCATGTAAAACCATCACTGTGACCCTTTTTTATACACAACGAAGACGTGCTGTAATCGAATATACACTAAACGGCTTGATCATGTGTGGGTTTATCATCAAGGGCATTTGTTTTTTAGGGAGATTAGTTCATGCGGCTATGACTTATATATTATCAAACTACAGGGAGCATAAATTAAATGTAAGGGAGAGTTTGTTTAAGCATTGCATGACATCTGCATTATGCCATGTGTTTTGCAGATCAGGGCATAAATCATAAAGCTCATTAAAATGTTATGGATGGTAATGAAGGGGTCGGGGGAGGGGGGTGTTAGGGACCTGAGAGGACCACCTGGCATTTCCACCACGGACACACTGACAGCTGTTCACTTATTTGTCCATTTATCACGTCATGAATGACCATCGTTTACAAATAACGTGACAGAGTAGATGTTTAGGTTTCTAGAAAAACTACTGTGGTCCTATGATAGACTACATGTTGCTACTCTACCACTAGCACCCTAAAGTACAGCATCAAGTTAACTATGTACAGTAGATGCTTGATGTACTGTAGACTATTAGCTAGCTATAGGGCACTACGAGCTCCACTAGCCTTACATTGAAAGCCATTTTTTTTTTCGTCTTTGCTGTTCACCTTACCATCCACCAGTGAGAGAGACCAACAGCTTAAACTCGGATCTGATCGCCATCATTCAACCTGGCAAATTGCAAAACGAAATCATTAAGTTCAACAGTGATCTAGGTAGGTACCTCCTGTGTAACCTGTTTGTTTTGTGTGAAGTGCGAAGACTAAATGCTTCGACAAATCACACATTATCACTGCGTGGTGACACCCATCAGGTCACAATCTATTGTTGTATGTGTGTATTCTGTTCAGGAGGTTGATGGAAATGATGACAGGTTGACACAGTCTAAGTAATGACGATGGACAATAAATCAGGTCCATGAAAGACGGGTGATGATAAACAACAGTGTTTCCCCTAATATATTATCTACCTGAAATGTGACAGCTGTTGCTGACTCATAACGTTTATGATGTCTTTACGACAGGAGGTAAGCGATCTGCCTCATCTGTTACAACCTGACATTTTGTACTACAGTAAGTACGATTAATATCCAGGTCAAATCACACATCACAGCAAAGCATATAAATGGAGAGGAGCAGAAAGTGGAGCGGAGGGTTCAGCCAATCTGTTTTTGTTGGGGGGCCTCAGTGCTGGATGCCCTTAACTATGCTGTCATTCTGGAGCTGGCAGGATTTTTGAAAGGAAAATGACTGTGAACGCATCCCTTTATTTAATCAACACCATCATAAACCTATAAATATTTTAGGCGTAAGCTCATTTGTTCTCTTCTCTGCGAATTGCACAATGACACAATTGAGGATGAAAGAATCCAGGGCACTGTCACTGAAGACATGTGCCTAGATTTTCGTCACTGCTAAACCCCTTCTTTGCCTTTTTAAACTATTTAAAAAAAAACATTTTTCAATAGTTCGAGTGGCCAGTCTACATGCTCACCATTTGGCACATTGAACTATTCCCAAAAGTTTTTTAAAAGTAGTAAAAAAGGGATAAGGGGTTTGGGATAAGGGGTTTAGCATGTAACGAAAATGGAGCCCCAAATCCCTTAAACAAATCAGTCACTCGAACGAAGCGGTGAACAAGAACACATTTGTGTCTGTTACAAAACATCTCAACCTTCACATTCAGGTATCGTTCTAATTTAGATAGACCTTTATTTATTTATTTATTTATTTATTTATTTATTTATTTATTTATTTATTTATTTATTTATTTATTTATTTAAGTTCTCCAGCCTTGATTGATGTTCAATGTGTTGTAGCTGTAGGATATGACTATGAATCAGTTGCACTCAACTTTACTCGACTCTACTTCACTGAGAAAGCTGGCAGCCATTGGCCCAACACTAACTCATCTGTTATGAGTTTATTTATGTGTTTTTCTATTTCCTTTGAGAGAGCCGTAAAGCTATTGTAAAGCTTGGAATACTTGGAATACTCTCAGGCAGGATGCCAACTGTGGGCCCACTAAGATTTTAGTTTATAGACCCACCTTGAACCTTGAACGTTTGGGGGTGAGGGCAGAGAAGGGCAGAGTTAGAGGGAAAGAAGTGGACATAGATGATAGGGAGATGGCAGCGATTTCAGTAAGGCCAGAGGTGAGAGTGATCGGTGGAAGGGAGGATTGTGGTGGAGATTTTGAATATTTGTAGTACTTTGGTTTTGTGATTTCGTCTGGTTGTTGACAGTGTATGCATTTTAGAAACTCAAACCATCCTAGGGGAAACACTGAACACGGATAGGGATGAGCAAAATTGTGGTGGGGAAAAATAAAAAGATGATTGAGCTTGAGTGACAGGCGAGAGGGGAGAGGGGATTGGTGCAGAGCTGCGGTTACTCACGCCCCCTCGTCTCTGAGCAGAGAGAGGAACTTGGACACCCTGTATTCCTGGTCCATCTGGAGAAAGACAGAGAGGCAGACAGACAGGACAGACAGACAGACAGACAGAAAGGCAGACAGACAGACAGACAGACAGACAGACAGACAGACAGACAGACAGACAGACAGACAGACAGACAGTGACAAAGGCAGAAAGTGAGAGACAGACGGGCAGAGAGAGAGGAACGAGACGGTGAGATACAGAATCTGATAAGACAAAATGAACAATAGGACAACTCAGTA